>CM067219.1:7167027-7797026 GCA_034190945.1 Octodonta nipae | reverse complement strand
TTTTACTACAATAATCAAAAGTACTTCTGATTAGAACCTTGTTATCTCTCCAGCTTCATATATTCAAGAAAGAGATCAGAAATCTGATAAGTAGGTTCAGTAAACCGTACCTTGTCTGTGACATCATAAGTCCTGCTCTCATTGATTTATCACCTGCTAACTATGAGTATATGTAACTTATATGTTTATAAAGAATAATGTTTCCTCAGCCGGATTTCATATTTAACAAGTGTAATGTAATAGCTATGAATTAAAGCAGATAAAAGGAACAACTCACCCATATAGAAATTTTCGGAAATAGAACAGGACCTGCTCCCCTTTTTACACGATGTCATAAGCTGCACTCTCATTGTTTATCAGCACACCTGCTAACCATCAGTATATGTAACTTATAAGCTTGTAAAAAATAAAGTGAAAATAATATCTTACAAATGATAAGCCTTTGATGTTTCTTTAGAAGCTACTATGGATGTGAAAGTGGTTGCGGTAGAAAATCACTCGACCTAAGAGAAAACAAATGTGTGCGTAAGATTTTATTAATACTAACCATAAAGAGTTCTATTCCACACCGCCCAGGAGGCTGAACTCAAGGCGCGCTTGTTTTTTTTTATAGTGGAACATCCCTATAGGCCTATATAACCACTTTATGACAATATGAGCAGTGAAATCTAATCAAAATCAATAAAAGTAGTTCTTTAAGTAATCGTACTATAAGGCTGCATGAATAGTGATCCTAATAAAGATAGTTCTTTAAGTCATCATGCTATAGGGTTGCACGAGCAGTGATCTCTAACTTAATAAAGATAGCTCATTAATTCACCCAGCATGTAATACATGGAAGCATAATCAATGAATATTAGATCAACAAGCGTAATTCTGTAAGTAATCATTCTATACCACAGTGATCCTAATAAAGATAGTTCTTTAAGTCATCATGCTATAGGGTTGGACGAGCAGTGATCTCTAACTTAATAAAGATAGCTCATTAATTCACCCAGCATGTAATACATGGAAGCATAATCAATGCATATTAGATTAACAAGATTAATTCTTTAAGTCATCATGCTATAGGGTTGCACGAGCAGTGATCTCTAACTTAATAAAGATAGCTCATTAATTCACCCAGTATTATTCACGCATAGACTGAATATGAGAAGGTTATGATGGATATAGCTATAATGTATTCAAGTAGGGAGTTTAAGTTTCCATAATAGAATAATGACCCCAAGCCAATGTTTCATAAGAGTCCGAAATCTGATATCGTTTATCATCCTCTGGACTTAGGGCAATTTTCTGTTGAGTAATTGAGTACACTGTATGTTTATTGGCTTTGATGAGATTTTGTTCGACTGATTTGGTTTTAAGTTTCTCCAGGCACTCAATATAATCTTCAAAGGTAATTTTGGTCTTAAGGGAGGATTTCTTTACTCCTTTAGCTTTCTTTGTTGGCTTGATATCTTCATCCACCTTGCTGGTATACATTTTAGATTTAAGCCCTATAAAATCTATCAATATCTTACCATTATTCTCATCTTTCCACATACCGAGCACTTTCTTGTTTACTAGAGGGATTCCGAATCTGTTGTCTGGAGGATAATCTGAGGTATCAAATCTCTCATGACAGTCCCTTTTCACTATTTCATAAACATCTCTATTCCTTATCTCTGTGAATAAGCTGTCTGTGTCTGTATATGCTATAGAGACATCATCACCGAATTCTTTCTTTAAATAACCATAATAGAAATCATATACTGTTGTTTTAGCCAAGTCCAAAACAGCCATGCCTACGTACATGGGTTTATTAAAGAGGATTTCCAACTTTGCGAGCTCAACTGCAACTAAATTTTCATTGAAGATTGTGCAAGACTTGAATTCTGGTTTGGATGTCATTGCCTCTAAGCCGTATCTACCCTGCCATTTGGAAATCAGTCGAACATTGGCCCTTTTTCGTAAATTTTCTAAACATTTTCCAAATACGGCATTATTCATTAATTTGAATAGATTCTTTTCAAATTCAGTCTTCGCTTGACTCCTTAACCTGGTGTTTAAGTCTATGTATGACTTAAGCCAAGGTGATTGGTTACATTTGAGAGCACGATGAATTTTCGTGAGCTTAAGATCATATTGTAATGCCTGTTTTAAATGAATGACGTATTTATGTTTATCATATAACGTAGCCAGTAGTTTTCTGTTTTTGGAACCGGGGGGAGTTATATGTTGCGGGCAGAAAGGCAAATCATTGTGCTCATCATGGAGGTGTTGCGGATACTCCAAATCAACTTCCAAAAAATAACCAATGTCTGAATTATCGGGAATTTGAGTGACATCGATGTTAGGGTCAACCCATTCGAACCCTCCATATGGTAAATATTGAGACATTGCAAACCCATATTGGTTATTGCAGTCGTAATATTTTAAGGTCACTGTAGGCTTTGTAGGATCATAAGCTTTCATATATCTATTATTAGCAACACATCGTCTCTTTGAACATTGTGATAATCCCCCTCGGATTCCTTTTTCAACAAATAATAATTGCTCAATGTCTGTAAGAAGCTCCAATTCCTGTCTGGTCTTGAAAAGCATACAATCCCATGTATACCAGGTAATGTGAAATAATGACCTGGATCTAGACCATAACTTTCAAGGCTACTGTTTCGAAACTTTTCAAAAACATCAGCCAGCAACATAATATCAGTCTTCATATATAAATCAGTGTACTCACCCAAGTTTTTGATTCCAAACTCAGTCCACACCCGTCTTGCATGGGTGTATTGTTCATCGGTGATGCCAGTATCTTCCAGTTTGTTATAAAATTTATCCTGACTTGGTAAAGATTTATCCGAAATTTTTCAAAACAATCAAGATAATCATAGCAGAATATCCCCTTTTTAGTTAATAAATTGAATTGATTGTCATGTAACCGGAAAATTGTGAACGTAGTTCAGGAAACTGTGGTAATGAGGAGGCAAGAGTGTCAAGTGATGCAGCAAGAAATCTAAATGAATCGATGAATCGGATTTAATTAATGAGTCCTTGAAATGCTTGGTGAATGAGATGTACTTTTCCTTAGTAATAGGAAGTATATCTATCTTTCCTTCAGTACACTGCGCAATTTGATTGATAATGAAGTGGCAATCGTATCCTGACAAGTTGTGAAAAACAACGGTACTATATGCGTGTCCTGATAATTAATATTACAAGATTCATGGCTGGACCACGATAGTTTGATTTTCTGCTATCACTATTATTAAATCCAGAGGCAAGATGGAAATGGTCACGCACTTTCATGTCTTCAGGAGTGAACGGTTTCTCGCAGATATGACAATGAGTGGCTGTATCATACTGGTGCTGCTCTTCATGTGAAAGTGGATTGATGTCGTACGGACAGAGGAAAATGGTGTTTAGATCTTCTGATAGCTGTAGCATTTCTTTAGCAAACCAGTCTATGCAGGATGATCCTCTATAGGAACGGTAGAAAGATAACGACTCATCATAAGAACACTTCAGGTAATATCCTATAGCTGAAGGATGTGTTCTTGATATTTGGTTTTATCATTGATATGTTTCAGGACACTTTCCAAATCAGCATAAATAATGAAGGGAGATCTTTCTTTGTTTTTAAAGTTTTTAAACTTTAAAATCTTGTTGGTTTCGTCAGGCAATCTCATCCTACATTTGTTCAGCATACTACAGTCCTCCATATGAATATTAAATTTTTCTTCAGACAAAAATAATGCAGACAGCGGTCACAAAAGTATTTTTTATGCTTGACTTTGCTGAGTTGAGAAGATACCAGTCTGGACAAATCTTTGATCCATACAAAATGATAATTTTACAGGAGTTGAATCATCTTTATCGTATCGGTCCTGAATCAACAGAAGGTTTACATGACGATCCCGTTTATCTCTAGTGAGATATGTTGGTAGTACAATAAATTTTTTAGACTTCTTTAGTATATATACATTGACTGAGATGTTGTTTTGTTTCTCAAATCGAGGATTTGCGGTGTCGTCATCGGAAACTGGATGCCTTTGAGCTTCAACACCTGTGAGTAGTGCGGGTACTTAGAAGTTCGTTTGTGATCTTTTTCAACAGGATAAAGGGAGGACACAATGCTCCATGCAAAACAGGCATTATCTTCGTTCTTAACATTGATACATGCTTTCTTCCTCTTTATTCCACCAGGTAGATCAACATAAGATGACCCAAGTTGGGAGTATACTTGTTAATGTTTACACCCAAATTATGGATTCTTACTAAAGCCCAACCACTTGAACATTCTGAAAATTGATCAACATCTTTCATAAATGGTTGTACTACACGTTCGTCCCACCACTCATTCAAATCGGTATCTCTCAGTATAGAAGCATTCGATGTGTTGAAATACTTGATTTCCGAGACCACTTGTTCTGCCTTAGACATCTCAAATTCAGCAGCAAACACCGTATTCACTTTCACGGCCTCTTCAGTTTTCAAAACATTCTGGATACGCCTCATGAAAAGTGATTTGCAGTCGGAGAAAAAAGCTTGAATATTCTTATGCTTCAGATTTACTATCACTCCAGTCCTAAGACGCCTCTTAAATGCCGATATACAGTCAAACCATCGCACTCTGTCACTAGTCCATTCTCTACGCGATGACCCAACTCCAGATCCTTTCTTTTGCAAATATTTTATTTGAGTTCGGAAAGTCTTAATGTTGGCTAACGTTGCCTGGAGGTTCTGTTTTTCACCCACTGTTGTCTCTTCTTTATTTGATGATGAAGATGTCTGACCGCCTTGGTACATTGCCTAAGTCCATCTTCTGCGGTAGATCCATCAAATTTCTCACGCAGATTCACCAATAGAGCAGTTACTGCAAAGAGAATACTCTTCACCACTGCAGAGAGAACCATGGTTTCTATAAGAGATTTAAATTACCTAATAAACTTTGAAATCACTCTTTTAGTTAATATGCACTATAAGCACGTGTTGACTCACTGAGTGAAACTCAAAAACTAATGTATTCTCTAGTATGAAAAACTACTTTTATAGTCATATATTCATCACTATTCACCTAAGGGTGTGTTCCGAATTAGGAGTGAGTTCAGAAACTACTATCATAATTTAATATATTAAGCCTGGAAATGAAATAATGGTAGAGTATGTGTGATGTCGAATAAGTAATATAATCCTTGAAATATACTTCCAGAACACGATACATCTGCCATTAATAAAATAAAGGTCATGTAGCTAACTGAAGTGAATAAACGGTAATAATTGAAACAACAGAAAACCAGAAATTTTAAGCAGCCAGAAAATATTCGATTCGAAAACCAATACTACAAATTTATAATGAATCAAACACTCCTAATAATTTTTGAAAGACACACACAAAATATTAGAAGCAAATTACCAAAAATTTAAAAATAGAACATTGAATTGAAAAGCGGGCAGAAAATATTCAATTCGAAAAACATACTCTATTAATTTCAAATATTTTGAAGGGCAGTCACAAAATACTAAAAGCAAATTAACATAAATGAAATTAAGTAAATACTCACATAATGTTTTTTTGAACAACACACACTATCACTAGATACACTTTGCAAGTTGAATTAACAGTTAATTTCACAAAGCACAAACACAATCACTGTAGTTGATATCTGATCTCTTTGAGAGTTGAATTAACAATGAAATAAAAATTCGCAATTATTTTATTTATCAGCATCGAACTACGTCATTTGCGTATAATGAAATTTCCGTTAGTTCTAGAAAAACAACTAATTAATGCTTATCATATGGGAACTTCCTGCAAAAGTTTGTTGCTGCAAACAACATGATAACCTAATCAAACCACAGCTTCCTGTAAATTTATTTAGCTCGGTTTCAATTAGCGTAAACAAGATATGACAGTTTCCTTTCACTGCGGTCATCATTTCCGGTTTGTGGTTTTGATATCTAAAATACCAGATATAATGTGAATTTATTATCAGGAATTTTTAAATAATCACGGATTCATGATTTATTTATTTTTCGATTTTATTAACATTACATTTAAATAAATACAGATTTATGATTTGAGAATTTATTATCAGGAATTTTTAAATACATTTATGATTTTATTGGCATGAATTTTTAAATAAATACAGATTTTTATTCATCTCTCAAGACGTAAAAAATTCCTGGTTCCACCAGGAGTAAACTAATCGTATCTGGGAACCCTCCTATTGCTGGGTGCTGAGTTCTAGCTCCTCCACGGGTGAACTGAGCCTCTGTGAAATCAGTACGACCGCCCATACCTGCACGTTTTATCTGTTTCGGTGGCTTCCAAACGGATATTTAGCTTTTCCGGTAATAGCTATGATATCAATAAAAATTTACGCTGGTATCTCTACCATATCAACTTTAATAGTACACATTATCGTTGACGGATTGCAGTTTCAAGGGCCTCTGGGTCTTTATCAGCTAATATTTTACAAGTCGCTACAGATGATTTAGATGTATGAACTTTCGACAATGACTTCAGCACGCAAGAATGCAGCAGGCCATTTGAAAGCTTCAAGGCTATATGCTATGCCATTTTTCAACTTTTAACACAGAAGCAATGTTTTACGAGAACCGGGGAACTTAACAAGTCAATGGTGTACTTGGATGATCCCAACGAATTAGTTGAACGGTCGAAACTACCGATTGCATCGAAGGAAGAACTTAAAGAAGCTAATATTATACCAGATTTCTATAGAAAAATGCTTGTTTAAATATTAACCCTTATTACCAAAGGTATCAATTACGCAATGACGCTTAACAAATTTGAACGCAGTACCTCCCATCAGCAGGCACATTCACATAACCTAGCTTTTATGAAAGTGCCGTTTTCCTTTACCGCAGAGGGAAATATCGATGCTGAGGTGTTTCGTCGATGGCCATGGATGCCGCCAACACGCAGTCGTTGATAAGAAAATAGTAAACGTCACAGAGATAAGGAATAGAGATGTTTATGAAATAGTGAAAAGGGACTGTCATGAGAGATTTGATACCTCAGATTATCCTCCAGACAACAGATTCGGAATCCCTCTAGTAAACAAGAAAGTGCTCGGTATGTGGAAAGATGAGAATAATGGTAAGATATTGATAGATTTTATAGGGCTTAAATCTAAAATGTATACCAGCAAGGTGGATGAAGATATCAAGCCAACAAAGAAAGCTAAAGGAGTAAAGAAATCCTCCCTTAAGACCAAAATTACCTTTGAAGATTATATTGAGTGCCTGGAGAAACTTAAAACCAAATCAGTCGAACAAAATCTCATCAAAGCCAATAAACATACAGTGTACTCAATTACTCAACAGAAAATTGCCCTAAGTCCAGAGGATGATAAACGATATCAGATTTCGGACTCTTATGAAACATTGGCTTGGGGTCATTATTCTATTATGGAAACTTAAACTCCCTACTTGAATACATTATAGCTATATCCATCATAACCTTCTCATATTCAGTCTATGCGTGAATAATACTGGGTGGAATTAATGAGCTATCTTTATTAAGTTAGAGATCACTGCTCGTGCAACCCTATAGCATGATGACTTAAAGAATTAATCTTGTTAATCTAATATGCATTGATTATGCTTCCATGTATTACATGCTGGGTGAATTAATGAGCTATCTTTATTAAGTTAGAGATCACTGCTCGTGCAACCCTATAGCATGATGACTTAAAGAACTATCTTTATTAGGATCACTGTGGTATAGAATGATTACTTACAGAATTACGCTTGTTGATCTAATATTCATTGATTATGCTTCCATGTATTACATGCTGGGTGAATTAATGAGCTATCTTTATTAAGTTAGAGATCACTGCTCGTGCAACCCTATAGCATGATGACTTAAAGAACTATCTTTATTAGGATCACTATTCATGCAGCCTTATAGTACGATTACTTAAAGAACTACTTTTATTGATTTTGATTAGATTTCACTGCTCATATTGTCATAAAGTGGTTATATAGGCCTATAGGGGATGTTCCACTATAAAAAAAACAAGCGCGCCTTGAGTTCAGCCTCCTGGGCGGTGTGGAATAGAACTCTTTATGGTTAGTATTATAAAATCTTACGCACACATTTGTTTTCTCTTAGGTCGAGTGATTTTCTACCGCAACCACTTTCACATCCATAGTAGCTTTCTAAAGAACATCAAAGGCTTATCATTTGTAAGATATTATTTTCACTTTATTTTTACAAGCTTATAAGTTACATATACTGATGGTTAGCAGGTGTGCTGATAAACCAATGAGAGTGCAGCTTATGACATCGTGTAAAAGGGGGAGCAGGTCCTGTTCTATTTCCGAAAATTTCTATATGGGTGAGTTGTTCCTTTTATCTGCTTTAATTCATAGCTATTACATTACACTTGTTAAATATGAAATCCGGCTGAGGAAACATTATTCTTTATAAACATATAAGTTACATATACTCATAGTTAGCAGGTGATAAATCAATGAGAGCAGGACTTATGATGTCACAGACAAGGTACGGTTTACTGAACCTACTTATCAGATTTCTGATCTCTTTCTTGAATATATGAAGCTGGAGAGATAACAAGGTTCTAATCAGAAGTACTTTTGATTATTGTAGTAAAACAGTGTATTTAAAATATTATATTACAGCAACATATGATACATCAGGGCAAAGGTATTAATGTTTATTTCCTTGAGTTTCCAGAATATTACAACCTATCTACAATAATTCTACCATCTTGTAATGATCCTATCAACCAGGGTCCTCCTATCCCCATCATCACTAAGAACCTATTTTTTCTCAGACATTTCAAAAGTACTGATTTGGTTGGCCGGTGACAGTTGCGTCTAGTAACCTTCTCCAGTGACAAATTCTCAGTAATAAAACTGACAACTGAATACCTTTTTACTAGTAACTGTCTCCATGCACACTTTCATAAGTTTTCTCCTAATACGAGTCCTGTTACCATCATTTCTAGCATTTATAACTGTACCAAACGTTCAAGCATTTCTATTTGCAACGACCCTGTTGCAACCATTTCTAGTGTTTGTAACGATCCTTCTTCAAAGATTCAGCAATTTCTAGCATTTGCAGTGGTCCCCAACCCATTTCAGCATTTCTAACGGTTCTTTTTCCTGTTTCTACCATTTGCAATGGATCCATTTCTACGGTTCGTTCCTAGCATTTTTTTCAACGATTTAACAATTTCTACCATTTGCAGTGGCTCCAACAATTTCCTGCAGAGAATTCTACGTTCCATTCGTTTCTAGCGTTTTTAGTGGCTCCAACCGAATGGTCATTTCTACGGGTCATTTCTATTTTTTGTAGTGGCATAAAGACACGATCAAATATGAAACGGAATCCTACTTTGGAAACTTTGAAATCAGGACATATCTTTTTTTATAAGTATATAAGATAAACAAACTGATGGTTAGCAGGTGGTTGTATTTACAATTTTATTTCAGAGCAGCATATGATATATCAATATCAAGATATATATATATATTATATATATATTTCCTTGCGTTTCTATGGATCGTTCTAGTCGTTTCTACGTTTTCAGTCGTTTCTGCAGGCTAAGTTGTTTCTACGGGTCTTCAGCCATTCAACGGACCAAGCCGTTTCTATGGTCCAGAGAAAGCTTTTGTAGTGGCTTCAAGCATTCTACCAGTCGTTTCTACTGGCCCAGTAGTTTCTACGGGCCATTTCTACCTTTTGTAGCGGCTCCAACCAGCCATTTCTAAGTTTCTAGTCGTTTCTACGGGTCATTTCTAGTTTTTGTAGTGGCTTCAACCAGTCTACCAGTCGTTTCTACTGGCCCAGTAGTTTTTACGAGACGTTTCTAGTTTTTGTAGTGGCTTCAACCATTTCTACCAGCCGTTTCTACTGTACCAGTTGTTTCTACGGGACATTTCAACCTTTTGTAGTGGCTTCAACCAGCCGTTTCTATGGTTCTAGTCGTTTCTATGGGTCATTTCTAGTTTTTGTAGTGGCTTCTACCAGTCGTTTCTACGGGCCATTTCTAGCTTTTGTAGCGGCTCCAACCAGCCATTTCTAAATTTCTAGTCGTTTCTACCGGTCATTTCTAGTTTTATGTAGTGGCTTCAACCATTCTACCATCGTTTCTACTGGCCCAGTAGTTTCTACGGGCCATTTCTAGCTTTTTTAGCGGCTCCAACCAGCCATTTCTAAGTTTCTAGTCGTTTCTACGGGTCATTTCTAGTTTTTGTAGTGGCTTCAACCAGTCTACCAGTCGTTTCTACTGGCCCAGTAGTTTTTACGAGACGTTTCTAGTTTTTGTAGCGGCTTCAACCATTTCTACTAGCCGTTTCTACTGTACCAGTCGTTTCTACGGGACATTTCTAGCTTTTGTAGTGGCTTCAACCAGCCGTTTCTATGGTTCTAGTCGTTTCTATGGGCCGTTTCTAGCATTTGTAGTGGTTCCAACCATTTCTCCAACGGTATTCTTTTCGAATTACCCGCCGCTCGATACAAAATCCAACGATTCAAGTCGCAATTATTATTCCTCATTTACATATTTATTTGTTTACATTATTAGTTTATTATTATCTCTTCAATGAAAACCGTATCTACTTTTATAATTAACGATTTTGTTTACAATCATCCAGCCACTGCACTATCAACCACTGCTCGAGTTTCGCATGTTTTATCAGTTCACCAGTTGCGGTTTCGCTTATCTTTTGATATTGCCTTCATTGAATCTGAATTATTTTATTATTTGTAATGAAATGCTAATTACCGAATATTTGGGAACCTATTAATTATTTACGATGCATTTTCGGTACATTTTTTTGCTTAAAATTGCCGAATTATCTATATTAGAGATCTAACGCCCGGACTAGGCGCCCTCGTGGCCCTGGTTTATCCGACGAAAGCAGAGACTCGAACGAGTTGCCGCTCTCGCGCATATGATAATTTATTTCGTTGTTCAAAATATGTTCCGTTCATCCTATATGTTCTTAAGATGTGTTTTGCTACTCGCGGCCAATGCACCCTGCTGTGATACACGCTGCGACAAGCACCCGACACGAGCCAGTCCGTTTCCCGAATGATGTCACGGTTCGCCATACTCGACGGAAGCACTCTGTTGATTCTCGATCCTCGCCGCGTTCCCTACGCATCGCATGCCTCCGCATTCCTTACGCACCGCGTTCCCGACCCCGCGCGCCCCCCGACCTACGACCGCCCCCCGTTCCTCGCTGCGTTGCCACCACCCCCAACTGATGCAACCGACTACCGCTATCACTGCGCCCCCGACGCCCGACATAGCGCCCTTGACCCGACGCCCGCCGAGCCTCCCGAAGAACCCGCGAGCAGACCACCCCCAGCCGAAGTGGGAGTGGAGGGGGTAAATTTGGTTCAATTTCGTGGTTTCGGGACCTTAGAATCTCTTATGGGAAATTACATGTATTTTTGGTCGATTTTGCGCTAGAACCTGTATAGCTTATCTACTTCCATCCATCACAATTAATAAAACATTGGGACTTCAAGCTATATCTCTGTTTAAGGAACGAGGTAAGCAAACAAACGAAGTATTCGTAAGACCATCAGTCTATATTCTTGAGGTGTAAATAAGCCATAGGCCGTTTTCAAATCGTTAAATATTCCTCCAACCCCACAGATAAATTTCTTCAAACGTTACATAAAAAACTACATAAAGGAAGCATTTTCCATAAAAAGGACCTCGTTAATTTCCCAAACTTCCAGAACTTCCATCCCTTTTACTTAGTTTTCTTGAGCTATCGATCAACTACGGCCCGAAATTAATTATTGAAGCTCCTGATATGTTCCGAATGGGCGCTCTGTTTAAATATAGCTTCGCTTTTCCAATTTGTAGCCGATATTTTACATGGAAGATGCCCCTAGCTATATTTGACCCCGATTTGTAAATTCAATAACTCTATAATTTGCGTTTCAGCGCAGATAGATAGAATAGAGGTTGAGTATGTGCTGCCTCGGGGGCTTTTCAATAAAACAAATATTTTCTGTGCCAGAACAGAATTTCAATTACAACTACGAAAAATCGTAAAATCTGATAAAATGGAGGATTATAGTTGTAAAGAACATTTTCGAAACTATATTAGTAATCAATGAGGCGTATGTAGAAGTGAAGTTGACAATATCCGGGGTTTTCGTCTTGATGTTTACTAAGTGGTATAACAAATTCATTGACTGGTATTCATAGTCCGGTCTTAAGTTGGTACTTAAGTGTGTCTTCATAAAGACTACCTTATCGCTATTAAGTCTTGATTTATTCATTGATAAGATCTTATTTTTATGTAGGGCTAGATTTATTAAGACAAAAATTAAGTCAAAGAGTATAAATAGAAGGAAGAAAAACTTGTAGTTTTACATTACTTATAATTGAAGTATACGAGTTTCAGCGCCTCTACTGTCTTACCTTAAAAGTAAGCATTTCAACAATGGGTATTATTCCAAAAGTTCAATAACTCTCTGATTTTCTAATTTTGGTTTTTGACCTCTGAGCATTTTTATATAATAATTCATTTTCCTTGCAAGTAATACGCTTACACGAAAAAACTATTCTAGAAACTGTTGGTTGGGTTACTGCCTAAAATTAACTTTAAGATTTTTTTTGGCTATTAATAATAATATAACACTATGTGAGCTGAATAACATAATTACTCAACAACAAAAGGGATGCGCGAAAAGTTCGATGGGCTGTAAGGAACAACTGAAAATTGATTCCGTTGTCTGGAATCAAGCCCACGCCAAACGATAAAATGTCTACATATCATATGTATACTAAAAAAGGCCTTTGATTCAGTTCCACATGATTTGCTCATTAAGGTACTGAAATTCTATAAAGTGAATAATTGTATTATTAATTTTTTAAATATGCCATGTCCACTTGGCAAACCAAAATCTCACTGAATGAAGCCAACTGTTCGATACAAACTGACCCCATTCCAATCAGAAGGGGTATATTCCAAGGAGACTCTCTTAACCCGCTGTGGTTCTGCCTTGCCATGAAACCTCCCTCAAACAAACTGAACTCGACTAATTTTGGATTCAGTCTCAAACACAACAACGTATAAGCATTAAAGATAAACCCTTTGTTATCCATGGACGACTTAAAGTTGATTAAAATAGTAGAAGGGTTCTCTAATGACATCCATTTGAATTTTGGCCTAGACAAATGCCGAATTATTAATATAGTTAAAAGCAAACTACAGCAAGGCCACTTCGAAATGGGACATGGCACCTCAATTGAATCTATGGGAGAAGGTCATACTTATAAATACCTTGGAATAAAGGAGACTCAACGTATTGATCACTTAACCATGAAAAAGGGCCGGGGCAGCAGAGTTTTATAGGAAGGTAAGTCGACTGTTGAAAACCAAACTAAACAGTAAAAATTTGTTTCAGGCTATTAACACCTATGCTGTTCAGTGCTAGTTACTCTTTCGGCATAGTTACTTGGTGCAAGACTGCCATTGAACAATTACAACGAAAAGTTCGAGTTTTACTAACAAAAGCTCAAAATCACCATCCAAAGAGCTCTGTCGAACGTACAACTTTACCACGATATGAAGGAGGAAGAGCATTGGCAGATCTAAGCAAACTATTAGATCAACAAGTTTCTATTTTACGTAGACATTTCAAGAAACGCGCAGAATTTTCTGATCTACACAGTCATGCGCCCCGTTGATGACTCAACACCACCGTGACTGACACAACAACCCGTCCAATTACACCACCAGACCACTGATCAGAAACTTCTGAAATGAAAAGAGAAGCCCCTTCATGGCATAGCAATTCCTAACAACAATAATATAAATATCAAGCAGACTGATAAAATAACCAAATATAGAGATTTGGAATTTCAAATAAAGACTCAGTGGGACATGAACAACATACGAACTGTACCAATTGTTATGTCAACGACAGGACTAGTCCTAAAACGTCTATTAAACAATTTAAAATAACTCGGTCTGGACGAACATCTTTACAAACAAATGCAAAAAGCCGGCCTGTTAGGAACAGCCCAGACGATCAGGAAATTCATAGGACACGACTCCAACCACGGGTCTGAAAACATGGCAAGGGCTCCCACAGAGCTAAACCCTTTTGATATCTAGGATTATCTGGGGTTTAGTGAATTTTCCCCTAAAGGCACTCATATCGTGCCTTAGAGGGAGTGTGCTGCCACACACTGTGTGGTCAAGTGGGGGAAAGGACTTTTATTAATAAGATAATAGAAAAAAAATACTATACAAGAATTGGGCTAGTTTCAGGCGTAGGTTACCCTGGTAGCTGTTCTTACAACTAACCCTACTAAAACATAATTTTATTCAAAGTAGAAACACCATTTCTACGGTTCTTGAAGTCCGTTTTTAACTACAAATATGGAATGTAATGTAATCTTTATATATAATTAACCGAAAATTTGCAGTTACGTAAAATTACAAATATTAAGTTATTGATTTTAGCCAAATTTTGTTCTATTAATGGCAATATTTTCCTAATTTAACATGGTACTTGTTTCAATTCGATTGACGAAACCTAAATCTATATCAATATTAATGACAATATCAATAAAATATGAATTGTCCAATCCATTTACCGGTGGCTACCCATAAAACATATATAATATTAAAACTTCGTTTAAGACAAGAAAAAGCCGTTTATCAATAACAAAACACAACTCAAAATATAGAAAATTGCGTTTATAAACTTTCTTGTGTATTATTTTTTCTTGGTGGCGTTACGTTGACGACATTTTCTTAATTTGGAAACACAATCTTGAAGAACTAGATAAATTATTTAATGGCTTATATAACAAAGAACCAACTATCAAATTTACCCTAGAAAATGAACAAAATAACAAACTGTCTTTCCTAGACATATTAATAACAAAAACAGAATCTCCATTTAAAACAGAAGTTTATAGAAAACCAACTTATAGCAACGGATACCTAAATATACTCTCTGCGAGGTGTCACTCGAAAATCCTAGATGTCGGGCTTTACATCTCGCGTCTGCGGATACCTAAGTGTCAATTAAATCATCCGAATACATTAAAGTAAGGTGTTATTTAGTCATTATATGATAGAGCAAAGAACAACCTTTCTGATGCTATTAAATTCAACAAAGAAAAAACAATTATAAAAAATGTTCTCTGTGGAAACAATTATTCCTCAAAATTTATCAACAAAGAATTAAATACACTTGAACAAAGAATAAACCTTCCGAGTCAACCCAGAACTTCTCTTATTAACACAGCTACTCAGGACAACCACATTGCAGTTACAACTATACCATATATACAGGGTCTGCTAGGAAGATTGAAAAGGGTGGGCAAAAGATTTAAAGTTAAAACAACATTCCAAACAAGAAATATACTGAAATCACTAATATCGAAAAAGAAACCAACCAACAAAACTCAGAACTAAAAAAACTGAATATACAAAATTCCTTGCGAAAGCAATAAATTTTATATTGGAGAAACATCAAGACTATTAAACGTACGAATAAATGAACACAAGAATTACATAAAGAAACAACAATTTGAAAAATCTAAATTTGTGAACATGCATGGGACCTAGGCCATAAAATAAAATTTGACAATTCAACTATACTTCACAAAGAACAACATAACACAAAACGAAAAATAAAAGAGTATCCCTCAATTCTTTTGAATGAAGATGATTGTATCGCTTCTACTCTGTAGAATTCAATCGTATCTGGTTACCGATAATTAAGAAAGAAATTATTAATGGTCATCTAATTGTGAAAAACCCCGTATCGGGATAGTTCATAAGGTTTTTCCTAGGTTTTCCCTTATGACGTTAATGGGATCACTGAAACAACAGAATTTTTTATTTTTTTTATGACAAAGTCGTACCTAGGAACACCACTTATAAATTCTAAAAACAACTCTTTCAAATTCTTCCAGCTTGAAAGCTGTTTAGCTATAATACATGATCTATAGAATTTTTTGTACTACCTGTATATTTAAAAACAACAATTTTTTTCTTATGTCAACTTAAATGTCATAACTTAAACTTTCACTTTACAATTTACATTTTCAGTACATATTTTAAAGCCGTTGACAACGAAGTCAGAATCCACTTTGAAACATTTGTTTGTTTTTTCTTTCAGTACAGGTTTTTATTTCGATTGTGGTGTTATTCCCAAGAAAAAATTAAAAAATTATCAAGAATTTGCCATAAATAACATTTAGAAGACAATTTTTGTGTATTTAATGAATTCTATATTGGAGAAAAATCTAGACTTCGAAATAATGAACACAAAAAATACATTAAAAATGACAGTTTTAAAAATCCAAAATTTGTGAACATGCTTGGGACCTTGGTCATAAAATGCAATTTAAAAATTTAGTTATATTACACAAAGAAGCACACAATACCAAACGAAAACTAAAAGATTATATCGCTACTACTTCCATAGAATTCAATCGTTCCTGGTTGCCGATCATTAAGGAAGAAATTGCTGACGATCATGTCCTTGTGAACAACCCAGTATCGGGTTAGTTGATAAGGTTTTTCATCACTTTCAAATTCTTCTAATTTGAAAGGAAGTTTATTATTATATGATCTTAAGAAGTTTCTATGCTACCCTGTATATTCTCAAATTAAATTCTCTATGTTAAGTCATCAGTCCAATAATATTGTCAATCGTAATTTTAAATTTTATTTCCCAAAAAATGCATATTTTATTGATTTCATAAAAATCATGCTTCATATTTCTGAACCAGTGCATCTACAGCAACTTAAATATTTATCTGGTTCATAATTTTTAACAGATCATCGATCCCAGACAAATTAATTAAAAATAAAAATCCGTCAAAGAAAAAACAATGTTCGACTCAATCAGCCCCGACTTAGCGACTGACACTAATAAATTGGAATCGAAAGTACTTTTTCAAATTAACGATTCTCTTTATCAAAGTTTTCCCTTTATTTTCGTTACAGCAGAGCAAGCAAAAGTAATGAGTGAAGAGAGGCCGGTTGGCAACACAACAAACGATGTCTTTTTGACTTACTTTTTTTTTCTAGGTCACCGACGAACAGAATTTTCTTCGTTGCAAAAACTTCCAACAATCCTATAGTTCCCAAAGTTTTTTGTTCGATTGTGAGAAGTTCATTACTGCCATTCAATACCTAATTATTTATTTAAGTAGTTTGCCATTCAGCATGTTCAATAATTTAGATTGTAGGAGTCAATCATGATTAGCAAGTGATTCCTTTGTCTCCTATTACTAAAACTTATTTCCCACATTTGTGGTAGGTTTCCTTAATTATTTTGAAGATGTGAGTACTAAAACTGCCTGAATTGAACATCGCATAATCTTAAAGTTTAAGCAATTAAAAACAAAAAAAGCGTATACAGGTGGTTCAAAAGTAGCGGCACCTCGTCATCTCAGAATGTACTTACCGGAGATGAAGCGGACTAAGAACAATGAATTTCCATAGGCTATCTAACTCTGTCATCGAATATAACCTTGATTTGACTTTCCAGTCTACTTGAATGTCGTATATTTTTTTAATGTGACTGTCACTGTGTCACCATGTCTAAATTCTGACTGATGATCAAATATGGTCAAGGGAAACTCGTGTACAGGTTTACTTGATATCGTACCTAATAGGGATGTAACGAATGTTCGCATTCGCATTCGCATGTTTTTTAATATTCGCATTCGCATTCGTGGTTATATATGCAAATTTTTTGCGAATAATATTTCTATGCAATTACTGAGATTTAAAATTTTCAGGTTTGTTATATGTACTTTAAGAAAAATCTTCTAATTGTGATACAGTCTTGATGTTACTCATTAGGTAAATTGCACACTGTTTAATGATCATTGATTCTTACTTGCCTAAGCAAGTACCTCATAAACTTCATTATAACTTTAATAAAAAATAGAATTCTGGTATTTAGATGCAGTTAAATTACATTTTAAATACTAAGGGCCGTTATATCACCTAACAGTAAAATGTCAAGTAACTACTTGTCAGTTAAATTTATTGGCAGGTTTAATTTATATTGAGTCATGCAAAATATTCTGTCAGGTAAGTAGTTGAAAGAATCTAATGTTTCTCTCTGTCTGGTAACATGAAATGCATATGTTAGAAAAAGGGGACATCATTTAAGTTTTTTTTTGAGTCATGCAAATTTTTCAGAAGGGGCTCTTAATTTTACACAGGATAAATGAAAATAGCTATAGATTACAAATTGATTAAAAAATGTTCACATTGTTGCGTGTAATATATTGACGCCGCACATGTTATACATCTTCAACAATGATAATCTCTTCTTTATTAAGTCAATAATATTTTATTCAGAATTTATAATTAAAATTTTTATTAAAAACTTATATAATTCTACGTAATTGCTGACATATTATGTTTCCAGTAAATATTTACTTGAATCTGCCAAGTAAATTATCCTGTCGGTAGGTGCCACTAACATTAAGATTACCCTTACTGGGGATGAATATACACCTAAATAAACTAAAAGTAAGTTATGTCAGTTTCATTATGTATAATATGCAGTTTCAATTTGACTCATGAACAAGATATTTATTCTGTTTAATAAAAACAAAAAACTTGTTTATAAAATTACTTCATGAAGTAAACCAAAGGTTTGGTTTACTCCATAAAGATGACAACATAGAATTGTTAAAACGGCGTTGAGTGTTTTAAATAAAGGTTTGATGTTAGGATGCAAAACTGTTTTTTATATTCAAAACTTAAAAAAATATATTTAAGTAATACAACAACAAATTTCTTTCATTTTGTCTCATAAACAATATATATATAAATTTCAACATAAAAATTTAACATTTCTTCTTTGAAACATAAAACATACAATTTCTTGGACTTAGTAACTCAATTTTAGTTTTGTTTTCAGTTTACTTTATGAATGTGAGAAATTAGCTGTTAAAACAGCGTTGAGTGTAAAAAATAAAGGTTTGCAGTAAGTGTCCAAATCTTTGTGTATCTAGGACACCTCAATAATACCACTGCTCTTCTAGTTTACGTATTTGTACTAAGAATATAAAAACCGATTTATATAATTTCGATTCACAATTTATGATATATTTTTTCATATAGCCAAAATAACAAAATTTTATTATATCGGCTTCAACATAATCAGTCTTATATATACGATTTAAATGTGTTTGTCATTGCATAATTTTGGCGCCATATCTAAAAATCTAATATTCGCATTCGTATTCGCGAATATTGGTACTGAAAATTCGCATTCGCATTTGCGAATGTGGAAAATCGGACATTCGTTACATCCCTAGTACCTAATAAGGTTAGAATGGAAAAATGGAAAATATGACTTAGGAAATTTCCAGGCTACATGGCGGAGAACAGTGGAGTTTATTTTGAACATGAATATCAAGGTTATTTGAAGGTCACCTCATTTTTTTTTAATGATTCAGCTTTTGACCATGGAAATAGAATCGACTAAATATTTTAGCTTCGGGTACGACGTGAAACAGGTCTCTATACATGGTCTTAAAGCTAACTTCAAAGTCAAGTAGATAGTGTAACGTGGAACATCTAGTTTTACTTCGCCAGTAAAAGATACGACCATGACCTTCAAGTTCAGTTGACTCCAATGAAAGATCTTTGACTTGGTTTTTCAGCTCTAAGCCTTTTGGGAAGAAGTCTCTGGAGTGAACTAAATATCGGCCTCCTAGCTAAATCAGAGAATAATTTGCTTGATTTTATGATGGTATGCAAAGTTTTACACATTTTGCCAAGTACTTGCGATACCTTCGGAACAAGTTGAATGTTATTAACTCAAGATGATAAGAAATCAATTAAGGAGCTAACTATACAGTTATGCATGTTTGAAAGAAATTTTGGACAGTAGTAAGCACGTTCAGGATTTAGTAGCAAGAAAATAAAAGAGGCACAAATGTGATGAGAAGAAGAATCAAAAATCAAGAAGGAACGACATTAGTAATTATTGTAAACGAAATCGTTACTGGTTGAAAGACTGTGGACTGTGAATTTCAGAAGGAAGGCCTAAAAAAAGTAAAGCCATTGATAATGTAGCATTGATGTGTATTTCTGAGGAAGCATATGTCTTAGATACAAATTTAAATTCATTCTGGAGTGACTATGGTCCAACTAGATATGTCACAAACTGTTCCAGAAATTACATTGATTTTTAAAAATTCGGTAATCCAGGTAGCATAAAGCAGCTTGAAATGAAGACTTAGTGCCAATTGAGAAAAACACAATCAAAGTTAGGTCAACTGTTGATAGTAAATGCTAAGAACTTCTCTTGAAAGATACTTTGTATGTTCCAAAGATTACTACAAATTTGTTATAGGTGCTTGCCGGTCAAGGCTGGTTGACGTTCAACAATGAAGTAATGTATAAGGATCTCTAAATATAAATGGTGTATTATCCAAGGCTGCTAAAGAACCAATTCTTTCTGAAAAGTCACCAGAAGTCCCAGTACCAGCACAGAAAAATCACTTCCACAATTGTATAGTTAATCGTGAGGTCATCAAAATAAATGCCATGTTAGAAATTTTCTGAAAAGTGAATTATGCGTTAGAGTGAATATTGCCAAAAAATTATGTGAGCCATTTATGGTAAGGCACATCGTTTGTCCCTTGGAACCAGGATAAAATGTCTGAGCCTGGTGAATTAATTTTAGCTAATGTTTGTGGATCATCTGATGAGTACTTTAGAAGAAACGGTATCTAAAGAAACTTTTACCAAGTTTCGGCATAATCCATTATAAAATAAAATAGTTTCTCAGTGACGGTGGTGGGGGATTTGATAATGAAGATACTTATGAAATCTTGAACTGAAATGGAATTCTTCCAAGACTGACAGCATTCCTCGAAGTTGCCTTGGACTTCCATAGGCTTTAAATGGTTGATCTCAACAGTTCAAGATGATGGCAGCATTATACTCACATGAATAGAACGGATGTATTGAATGCAAAAATCGCTCTATTATTGAAATAGCCAGGACGTTCAAATATGCAAATCTAGATGCAAATTTATATACACCAGAACAGGTAAGTCATCAGGGGAAAGTTTTAGTCCATATAGACTTTGGTTGAAGGGAAAACGTAGAATAAAGTCCTTGCGTGTTATAGGCTCCACATGTTATGCTCTTATTCCAGTGCAGACATGAAGGAAACAGGTTGGATACTAAGAGATCATTCTATGTCATATCACAGCCAAACTGTCAATGATTAAGCGCACCTCGGAATTTAATTTCGTAACATCAAAAATATCTATAGCTACTGTTCCAGATTTTCAGCTTTCTTAGTTCAACCTTTCTATGGACACCCCTAGGAAAGTACCACAACTCAGAACAAAGACCATCACTTTACCAAGAGTAGAACAGCTCAAACTCCCATTACGAAGAATAGCACGAATCATTAAACTCTTATGAAGAGCAGCACAACTTGTTTTGCTCTTCCGAAGAGTAACACCATTCAATAAATCTATTTTAAGACCAGTAAGGCTCAGAGCTCCGTGACGAAGTCCATGGCCTTGATTATTGAAACCAATGGACTGCTCTACTACTCGACTTTCGAAGTAAGTCGCATGAAAATCGACATAAATGAAGTTTAACCCATATACTAAACTTCATTTATATCCGTTTTCATACTACATACCTGCTTCGTCGGGTGGTAGAGCCGTCAAATGGTTTCAAGAATCTGGGCCCAGCCCAACTGATTAGGCTCTTTGACTTGGTCTAGTTTTCGAATAATCTCGCGAGACTTGCCTTAACAGACCAGGCTTCAGCCTCACCTTAACTGAGTTGCCTCACCAGCCTAATTAATCTGAGGCGAATACAACTATACACAGTGCTTGTGACAAATCCTATTACCTGATTAAGTTTCAGTCTAGCCTTCACTGACATTGTCATAAAGTTCAATGTCATCGTAAAAGTAAAAAAAAAGTGCCAAACAGACAGAATAATCCGATATTTATTCTAAGAAGCTTATTTATATTCTCTCTTATCCATCCCAATTTTATAATATCTTTTTACTGCTTACATTTTATTATTAACAAAACTTCTAAGCTACCAAACTTAAATAACTTTCTGTAATATCTTTTGTACCACAAAGGCTTTCAAACGTCGACAACCGTTCCCAACCGACGTACAATTCCTTGCCTAAAATAAAATGAGCACGTCTTTTTCGTTTCCATTAATTATCTCTACTTCTTTAAATGAAAAGCTCAAGTACATCGCAACGTTTGTATCGCAAGTTCCAGAGCAAACTGGAACGTGACTACAAAGCAGTCTCGTTGGTCTTTTGCTGCATTTAGATTGAAGTTTCGTGCAGAAGCTCGCTGAGAAATTGGGAGCCCTTTGGAGTCGGTTCTGCTTCGGAGTTTCGTGCATGAAACACTTGAGATATTTTGCGAACTGTTTTCGAGGCACACAGTCAGTTGCTGCAAAGGGAGTTCGGAATGTCGTTCGGATTAAATGCGAAAGTTTCTGCTTATATGAAATTAGTTGGGAAATGCGCCAATTACACATTAACTTAGTCTTATTAAATGTTAGGTTCTCGAATGTTGTTGTTACAAAAGGCAAAGGCGATTTAAGAAAGTTCGTACGAAATTTCCCATAAATGGTGTTAAAAGTTATAAGCAGTTTATAGCTAATAATAGGCTAAGATCTGTCCTCACATATACGGAGCCATTTAACGCAACTCAAAGCACTAAGAGTACAGTGTTTCATGTGCTTGTGGTCATATATATCGGCGAAACGTCAATGCCATTTGAAGTAAGGAAAAAGGAACATATTTTCAGAACTTTTAATAAATTTGGCCAACCATGTATTAACCAGTTAAAGCAGGCAAAGGGAAGACTGAGATGAAACAAAGTTCTTGTTGCAAGAAGAGATTATTCTTAAGGAAACCAGCTGTATGATAGTAAACAACACGGAACTCTAGGCACCGTCAGGTTGAAAAAAGCTCTTGCTAGAAGAAAATAATTTGGTCAAGTGCGAGTTGGACTCGCATACTTAGGGTTCCGTACCACCTTCAAGATTCTAATATTCCAATTTCAGACAAGCAGAGAATGAGTGCATTTTCTTATATTTACCCTTATATCTTTAAAGGAAGCGTTTTAAATTTATAAAAAATATACTTTCATTTTCCACACATAGACTTTTTATTTTATCTGCCTCAGGATTCGCTTGATTTTTGTCAGAATACATATGTATTTAATTTTCTAATTTGGCCCCAAAACTTAACATAGAATTTTATTTTAATAATAAACTTTCAGAGAAGTCTTTTATAATCTACTGTTTGAGTTTTGAAGCTGTGTAGATTGGAAGATAAAGGGCAAAATAGGTCAAGTGTTAAATTATAAATTATTAAATCTGTTATTCAAATTATTAAAAAATACGAATAAAAAATATATTTTTCAAAATTTAAATAGTGTAGTTTCTAAAGTGGGAATTAAGTCGATGTTTATTATTTTTGTTAATATCTTTTAAACAAATAATTTAAAAATATTTGTAATTCACATAATGAGCCTTTTATCTGATATTTTACATGATGCTTTTGAAAATTGAATCTTTATTATCCATTTAATTGTATAATTTGTTCCTAAAATTACTATGGGGATTCCCTAACAATTTATTTTCCGTTTAATTCTATTATTTGCGAGCCACATAATAGAATTAGGGTTTTTTTCATATTTTTCCAATAAATAAAAAAATTTAGGTCTTACATTTTGGGGAATAAGGGTAATTTTTTAATATATTTTAAAATATTGATTTAAAAAAAAAATAAAAGAATATATTTGTATTCGTCTTAATGAGCCCTGTGATTTGATATATTACATGGCCCGTTAGAAACAATTTGCCCCCAAAATGAATATTAGGGGTTTCTCCTTATTTTTCCAGTAAAGTTCAGGTGAAGGACAATACTACAATTTTTTTCAAAATTTTTCAGCTTATGTTTTCGGTGATAAGGGGGGGAATGGGTAAAATTTTTTATATTTTTGTTAACATCTTTTAATTTATTTATTTTAAAAATATGAAAAAAATATATTTGTTTTCATTTGATATATAACATGAGAGGTTATAAACAATTTTAATTTTATATTTTCTATTTAATTCTATAATTTGCCCCCCAAAATGAATATTAGGGTTTTTTCCTTATTTTTCCAGTAAAGTTCAGGTGAGGGGCTATACCTCCATTATTTCAAACTTTTCCAGATTATGGTTTCGGAGATAGGGGGGGAGATGGGTAATTTTTTTTATATTTTTGTTAATATCTTTTAATTAATCAATTTTAAAAATATGAAAAAAATATATTTGTTTTCGTCATAATGAGCCCTTTAATTTGGTATATAACATGATAGGTTAGAAACAATTTTAATTTTATATTTTACAATTAATTCTGTAATTTGCCCCAAAAATTAAAAGTAGAGGTTTTTCCTTATTTTTCCAGTAAACTTCAGGTCAGAACCTATACCTCTAATTTTTTTCAAAACTTTACGTTTTATAGTTTCGGAGTTAAGGGGGGGATGAGTAAATTTTGGTATATTTTAGTTAATATTTTTTTAATATTTTTTTTAAATATGAAAAAAATATATTTGTGTTCCTCAGAATGACACCTTTCATTTGATATATTACATGATGCGTTTGAATTTTTTTTATTTTTAAATTTTTATATAATTCTATAATTTGCCCCCAAAGTTAATATTAGTAGTTTCGCCTTATTTTTCCTGTAAAGTTCGGGCAACGTTCTATATTTCCTATTCTTTTCAAAATTTTAGGCTCAGTAGTTTCGGGGATCAGGGGGGGAACGGTCGATTTTTTTAGTTTTTCCCCCCAGAAGTACCCCTAAAATCAATTTTTTTTCTTTTCGATATGTACTCCTGATCGGGTCACCAAGCCATACATTGATACCAAATTTCAACCTCTTCCGTCCAGTAGTTTAGGAGAAAATTGCTGTGATGTGACAGAGGCAGAAAACCGGAGTGATATTATAAGGGTATCCGTATATTGTATATACCGAACCCTAAAAACACGGAAACCCTCAGTTGATCGCCAGTCAGATTGTGACTTTCAAAGCAACAAAATTTATCTGGGGTCACTAGAAGTTCGTACCATCGAATACCCTGTTTCGACTTAACATATCAACTTTACATTTAACTGACTTTGAAGGACAAGATTGAGATCATTGATAAGATATCCGACATCATGACTAACACTACGACCGACACCACAACCGACACCATACAATACATTGATCTCAAAATACCCATACCATTTAGTTCTCTGTGTAAGAAACACGGACCAGATAATACATTAATAGTTGCTTCTTTGGGTATCTCAAATTAGAAACTTGACATACGTCAGAAGGCTTCATATTATAAAGTAAACATTTTACAATAAGATGTCTGTATAATAATTTAAACTTATAGCGTGGAAAAACTTAACATGTAAAGTTCAAAAAGTTGTATTCATGAATTAATATTGTTGTATTTGTATTAACTTTCGTCACTAGATGGCGCTACTATGAATTAAACACCTTAGAGCATTTACTTTCTAGAGATAGCCTGCAGTGCACGTATGTCGTGGTAAGACTAAGGAGAGAGAGAGGGCAATAGAGAGGGCAAGAGGCTATTTCACTCGGTTGGGAGCTGCTTCCAATAAAGCATGTTGTTCATTTGCTGCGTCCTCCGACCATCCACCCACTAAGTGAAATAGCCTCTTACTGTCTCTATTGCCCTTTCTTTCTAGCGTTGCCACGATTTTATGCTTGACAGGCTATATCTAGATCATAGACAAGAAGATCTAGATAGTAAATGATCTAAGTTAAACACGGAAGAAACGTGACTGGATATTGTTAAATTTCTTAATATGGCACTGTAGATCTTATACTTCTGGAGGTAGCTGCAATATACACTAATAATGGCCTTAGAGCATATACTTAATGTGGCTTTAAAAACAAACAAAATATTATCGTTTTATTATATTAAGTTATTAGTAATAGCGAACCTTAGAGCATATGCATCTTATGACTTAAGAGCATTAACATAAAATTATCGTGTTCTGGTATTAAGAAATTGAAACCAAATGGTAAGTTTCTTTCGTACACCATTTGTTACATTTTTTGGCGCACTTACAATTCATCGGATATTAATTTTTGGTGACTCACAATTGATTGGGTATGAGCTTCAACCTTAGATCATTTACCATCTTGATATAGCCTGTCAAGCATACAATCGTGGCAACGTTAGAAAGAGAGGGCAATAGAGACAGTAAGAGGCTATTTCACTTAGTGGGTGGATGGTCGGTGGACGCAGCCAATGAACAACATGCTTTATTGGAAGCAGCTCCCAACCGAGTGAAATAAACTCTTGCCCTCTCTATTGCCCTTTCTCTCCTTAGTCTTACAACGACATTTGTGCACTGCAAGCTATCTCTAGAAAGTAAATGCTCTAAGGCTTCAACTGGCAAGTTAATGAATCATCAAATTGTTTACTGCTTATTGAAATAGGCGTATGATTTATTGGGGTTGACTTTTTAAGTATAAATAGCTATTATTGATGAGACTGATTCGATTTTTAATTTAATAAATTATAATTAATGTGACCTCTTTATATATTGCCAGAATTTAAAATAATTCAAGTATATTCGAAATATTATAATTCAACAAATTTTATTCCACACTTATATTTAAATTATTAATTAAATTACACATTAGGCTTAATACTCGCGTCGTAACAAATTAGTGACAACTATTTTAATTCTCCTGAAATTTATGTACAATATTATTGATGACACAACGAAAGAAAACCAGAGACAGGCATATAACAAGAGACGGAATCTATAATTCGTAAGAAGCTTTCGATTCCACCGTTCAATCTCAAATGACTGCCGCTCTTTTTTGTTGTTTTTACTTAGATACATATAGAATTCCAGTTTAAACTATCAGAATATAAAAGTTTCCACCTCCTCCATTTCCGAGGTCAAAAATATGGACTTAAATTTAAAAACAAAGAACAGGCACCCTGTTCAAAACTGTAGCCCACAGGACTCGTAAATATGAAAACTCACCGTCATATATAGGTGTAAAACTATTTAATATGCTCCCTGAACATTTTAAAGCAGAACCATATCGGGTGTTCAAAGCAAAACTAAAAAAACTGTTGCTGCAAAATGCATAATATAATATAGGAGAGTTAAGCGATAAAAATATTATTTAGCACAATCTGTGATAATCCACTGTGTTGTCTTATGTTTTAATATATATGTTTTATCATGTTTTTATGTGAGTTTGTGAACTAAGCTACTTTTAGTTCTTGACATGTACATCCATTTTTAAATGGCAACGTATAAATAAAGAATTTATTATTATTATAAATTATAAAATGAGTTTTATGAAGCGACATCTAGCAAATTTCAACTAACCAATACCCCATAGGCAGTTGGAAGATTTTAAATCTTGAGCCTTGTCTAAAATTATACAGTCTGACATTTTTTGTCACCGTCTGTGGGAATTAAAATTTGCATTTGTTATTACGACCGATGGTTTCCCAATTAAAAAATAACATTAAGGACATCAACGTATCCCGCTGACAAAAAAAACGAAACCCAAATAAAGCTGAATCAACAAGTTTCCGATATCAATAAAAAACTGGCGAGGATTTCAAATGTATTTGCACAAGATAAAATACCTCGGAATTTTTTTAATTTAAAACGAAAGAATTTCTATCTGATACAGTTGCTACAAAATATCTGACGTTGAAAAATCGAAACGTTTTTAAATTAGATCCTGTCGGAATGAACATAACTCTAACATAAAATACAACCTGAAGGAAGGCAAAAATTAATGTCGGAAACAGAGGTAATTCGTTTTCTTAGTAAACGACGATTTTACCGCAGGAGTTTCATTTTAGATTTCATGATGAAGTATGTCGATTTGTTCTGTAAAGATGATAGAAACTGACTATCACTAATAAGTATAAGTTATAATTTATATTTAAAAAAGAATCGACTTCAGCTGACTTAAAAAATAAAATCAGTTTAGAAACCTTGTGCAAACAATCACTATTTTCAGACAAATCTTCTTTTTTATATGATTTAATTAAGATACAATTCAATTGAAAATATTAGCGTATTCTTCTCTCTCTCTCTCACACACACACACACACTTTCTATAAATGTAACTAATTCACTCTATATTGCATCCACACTCTATATGCTTCTTGTTACTGGTCACTCCTATATAACTTATTGGTCTATCATTTTCTGAATCACCCTGTACAACTATGATTCAACTCAATATAATATTACAACGGTCCTCATATCTTTAAAACCACCCTGTATAAGTACATATCCTCTGCACACTATTGACTCTTTCTATTTTCATATGTCTATTATTCCATTTATGTAACTGCTCATGCTCTACCCTATATAACAAAATTCACCAATTTGACCCCCTTTTTATGACTATAAATTTACTCATCATCATTTATTTCAATCACCCGGTATATGCAACTGCTTCTATTTTTTTTAACCATGTCTATAATTATAGCCAGTCCTACGTTCTATAATTCAGAAATCCTAACTGTTTATGTTTATATTACAAATTTTTTATGCACCCTCAATAAAAATAATTTTAACCT
Organism: Octodonta nipae; assembly: GCA_034190945.1. Taxonomy (NCBI): domain Eukaryota; kingdom Metazoa; phylum Arthropoda; class Insecta; order Coleoptera; family Chrysomelidae; genus Octodonta; species Octodonta nipae. Next base: position 7,768,368 of record CM067219.1, on the reverse strand, counting down.
ACTCCCTTACTTCAAACACCTTGTCTAAGCAACTGTTTATGTTCCAAACTATGTAACTTTTTTTAAAACGCCCTGTATAACTGTAATTATACTCCATCTTATATTTCAACCATCCTGTATACTTAACTGCTTTTGACAATTTTTAAAGCCTTTTTTATAACTGTAATTATTCTCCTTTCTATAACGCAAATATCCACTCTGTATAACTATAGTTTTGTTCCACTCTTATTTCAACCACCTTGTATACGAAACTACTTATGTGCTACCCAATACAACATTTTTAGAACCACCCTGTATAACTAATTCAACTACAAGTTATATTTCAACCATCCTATGTATACAACTGCTTATGTACCACCTAATATTACATACACACACGCACACACCTTCAACCGTATTCCACAGAGAAGAGATCGCCGGAATAACAAATTTTCGTTTTAATAAGCTAATGGAATATTTTCTGCAATTTCATGCGACTGTAACTTAACTTCGTCTCTAAATTAAAAAAAATTATTACAAATACCCTGTACAACATACTTTCATGGCATATCTTGATATTTAAACTAGATATTTCTGATGAAAATTTGACATTTACCATGATGCTTCGTGCATATTTCTCGGATTTTCAGAAAAATGGTATATTTTACGTTATAGAAAAATGTATGGAATCAAGCTGGAACAGATCTTTGTATAATACAATTTATAATATTCAAATTGCGTGAGCAGTAATAGAGAAAACAGTGAAGATTCATTATTACTTTAAGAAATGGAGATTAGTACTCAGCCCCAATAAAACTGAGGTCTCTTGCTTTCACCTGAGTAGCAGACTAGCTAAACGTGAACTGCAAGTTCTTTTCGCTGGCCAACATCTACAACATAACCATTTCCCAAAATATCTTGGAATAACGTTGGATCGTACCCTCTGCTTCAAAAAAAATCTCAACAACACTGCAGGAAAACTAAGAACACGCAACAACATTATCCAAAAGCTTTCTGGAACGACGTGGGGAGCTACGGCTTCAACTCTACGAACCAGTGCCCTAGCTCTTGTCTATTCGTGTGCTGAGTACTGTGCGCCTGTGTGGTTGAACAGCCACCACACCAAACTTATTGACGTCCAGCTAAACCAGAGTATGAGACTAATCACAGGCGCAATAAAGACAACGTCAACTCAATGGCTGCCAGTAGTCTTTGGCATAGCCCCACCACAGCTCCGAAGGACTGACGTCCTTCTAAGGGAGTATAACAAGATAACAGCCAACAACAAACTGACCATCCATCGAGCAATCCCTCCGTTGCAGATAAACAGACCAATGGCGCTCCCAATGGGAAGATTTTGCTGACCACCAATCGCAGCATACATTTATGGGGACAACCTTACCTCCTGGATCTGAACTACCCCGGAAAGAGTGGGTAAAACTTAATAGAGTCCGATCAGGCCATGGGATATGTGCCGACTCCCTGTATAAATGGGGCTATGTGCAATCCCCCTCATGCGACTGGGGCGCACCCCGCCAAACTATAAACCACATCGTGAGAGACTGAGAGCTACGAGCGTTCCGGGGAACGCGAGAGGAGTTCCTCAAAGCTACACCGCTGGCGCTGAATTGGATAAAACAACTGGACATCAACTTGTAATGTATTTTAACTTGTTATGTATGCTTTAAGTTGAAACTATGTTTCTTGCTATAACGTGCTATTGTCTTATATACCTTTAATTGTATACCTTTGTTCATTTTACCTATCAATAAAATCTAGTCATTTATTTACTTTGCTTTCTGATTTTCTAGAAAACCGTAAACATCATGTTTATGGACAATTTTATGGGACCTTACTGTAATGTTCCTTAATATAATGTAGTTTAAATCATCAAAAAGTCGTAGACGAATTGATAACCTCCTTCTTTTTTGAAGTCAGTTAATAACATCTGCCAATATAATATATTTTGAACACAAATATGTGAAGTAAATTTTGAAGAAAGAGACAGGCTTAAGAATACAAAAAATAAAAGAAACGAAGTAAAAGAATGGTTTTTTCAATTATAGCTTTCAAATTCCGAATTTTTTATTCGAAAATGCTGGACATGTATGTTTCGCCTTTTTAGGGCTTTATTAAGAGCGTTAGAGGGCTCCTAAACTAAAAAGGTTAAAAAATTTAATGCAGAAGTCGTTACTTTGTGATACTCGATCATATTCATAATGAAAGAAAAACAAAATTTAACTTTTATATCACTTTTTAATATATAAATTGAGTGGTTCCAATATGATGGAGCCCCTGCTCATAACTCGTTATTAGTAAGACAACACTTAGATAATATCTATCCAAACTCTTGGATACGAAGAAATGGCCCACGCAAATGGCCACCCTGGTCTCCCGATTTGGCAGTTATAGAATTGAATTTATGGAGTGCGCTTAAAAACAAAGTATACAAAAGAAAGTATGAGACAGTTGGTGACCTAAGGGAGGCAGTATTACAACCAATTGATAGGCGGTCTTTGAGGAAAGCGATAGTGTCAATCTTAATAAGATACAATTTTTGTCTAAATAACAATGGCGGACTTTTCGAACATAAATTGTATGTACTTTAATTTCTTAAGTTTTTAGTAAGTACTTACTTAATTAGTTTTTTCGTTATATCTGATATACCAAAAAAAATTGTTCAATGTTTTCTGGAAATTAATAATTCAATCTATTTCATGGCTAACTACGTTAAAAGTGAAAATAAGAGAGAAAAGCATCCATAACTCCGTTATTTTTATGAATAACTATATCGAGTTTATATCGTTGAAAAGCTCTAAAAATGTCCGATTTTTTGAGGTCATAGCCAATTATGTTCCATTCAAAAAAAGATAAGTTTGTGTCATATCTCGAAAATCAGAGCTGTCACGCAAACGAGGACATGACAATCATATTCGGAATACTATTTCCTTCAATTTTGATGTTTACACTTTTTTTATAAAATCAAAAACAAAAGAGCTAGAGGGATTTGACTAAATCGACAGAATTTCGTTTTTTCAAAACATCTAGTAATCCATGACTTTTTACAAAAATCCGAAAGTGTCATTAAATTAGGCCAGTAAAACTGCAAATCTTTCCCAATTTAACTATAGCTCTATCTCCGCTAGTTTCCGAGATCCCCATACTGATCATAAAAAAACTCACCCTGATATGTATCTATATATAAAAATATGGAACATTTGTCTGTTCGGAACATGGGGCATAATAAGTCAAAAAGAAATTGGATTAGTTTCAGGGGATTTCGAAGTTGTCTCATACTTTTTTGCAATAACATAGCTTATTAGAAAATCGGGAAAAACTTTTATAACGACATTCTTATACAGTAAGCTTCGGTGAAGTTGTTGCAATAAATTTGCGGAATCAAAATGTTTTTTAAGAGCAACAACACCTTGAGGAACATCATCACAAAAACAAAGCCGGATAATCCAGCAGTAAAAAAACTGTATATACAACATATCTTGTGAATTTGGCAACCTCTACATTGGGGAGACTAAGCGACTACTGGACACCAGGGTTAAGGAGCACCGCATAACTACTCAACGGCGAGAGCTAACAAAGTTTCGATTAGCCAATCACGCATGGATCGAACACCATAACATCAACTGAGACCAGGCAAAGGTAATTCACAAAGAAGAGCACTAGTAAAAAGAAAATTCATCCAGACGGCATACATAATCACTAAGTTATGCCAATATCAACCTGATAATGGCATAGCCTTTTGCCGAAACTAGTCACATCATAAAATTATGAATGAGTGTCTAAGTGCTTCTTGGGAAATAACACCACAGTTTAAAGAAAATTGCTGTATATTCCAAACGTTTCGGGGTCTAGATCAGACCCCGTTGTCAATGGTTAAGAAACTACGGATTAAAAGGCACAATTCTAAGATGTAAATTAAAATATTTGACAATCTTTTTTTTTAATGACTAATTGTATTTCTATATTTTTCCCACTTGAATATCTCTACGTAATAAAATATCGTATTATAAAATGCGCCCCTGAATTTATTTTGGCCACCAAATAGCTTTTATTCATTGCCTTTCAACGCAAGGCATATCGTCTTGTGCTGTGATATATGGATCGACGTCTGTTCTCAAACTAAACGAGTATCCCGGCTTCTTTGGCACTTTGGGTAAATAAATTGGTCCAGGACTAGTCTCTTTCGGGTCGGGTGGAAACACTCGTGGTGACATTGTATAATTAGGCTATTTGTTTTTATATATTCTAGTCCATGTTTAAATCAAATATTTTAATTTACATCCTAGAATTGTGCCTTAATCCGTAGTTTCTTAACCATTGACAACTATATACAGCAATTTTCTTTAAACTGTGGTGTTATTTCCCAAGAAGCACTTAGACATTGAAAAATATGCCACAAGTATCATTCAGAAAACAATTATGAATGAGATCATAAAAGAACGGCTTCCACCATCAACTTTCCAAAGGGTATTAAGTCGTTCATCTGCATTTCCAATCTTCCATTATTCTATTTAAATCAGTAGAACAATTTCAAATAAATTCATAATTTTCCATAACAACTTTCATCAATCTTAATTAACTGCACTCCTGAAAAGCTAATCAAACCTAAAGATTTCTATTTCAACGACATTGGATTATATTCTAAGTTAATAATGTTACGTCAACTTGTCATACACATTTTGTAGCTGCAGCAAATTTCAGCTATAATTAGCTCGTTAACAAAATTTATTACTCAGCCAATGAAAGAAGTTTTCAACTCTTTTCCATCAGCTTCAACCAACACAACCCTCTTCCCCTTTTCAGCGTGCCGCGCTTTATCTGCAGCTACTTTCAACAAGTTTACGTTTAACGGAAGATGTTCTAATTAACCGTCACAAAGTTTACCGATGAAAAGCATTTCCGCAAGAATTTTCCTTACCACAAGGAATCTTAGATCTTCATATATATATATATATATTGAAGCTGGGAAATTTATCAAAGCAGCTGTTTGTGTGTTAGGGCACGTTTTAGCAAACAACGACACAGCTGAATATTATTTTATGAAAACCGCGATATAAGGGTTGGCAGCTGAAGGTTTTTGTAGAAAGGAGAAAGGGTTCGGTGGTATGCAACAGATGCTTTCGAAAAGTTATTTTCCTGTATGCGTATATGTATACTAGAATTTATGCTGACAATAGAACTTTAGTAGATAGCTTAAACTGTTTTAAATACAGTGATGGGCAAATGTGTGGAACCAAGTAAATATCTCTGGAATTATTAGAGATATCAAAATGAAATTTGGAAGGTGGATACTGCAGTAGATTGCCTATTTCCAAATTCCCAAATTTTTTTACAATTTTGAACTTCCTGTTTTACCGGAAGTAATATCGATTTTAAAATTTGCAATGAAACACCCTGTCCAGTATATTAGTTTCTGAAGAAACATTTTATTGCGAAAACAAAAATATCGGGCTTGATATTGTTTACTCCAATACCTACCGAGATATTAACAGAAAAGTAACTACCGAAAGGAAAAATTCGATGGTAGCTAAATTCGGTTCAGATTTCATTTACGCCCGATATAAACAAACCGCTCGGTAAGGATTTGTATTTCTATAGGCCAATCGGTGGCATTATACCGTCACAGCCAACAGCACTGCTTGTTCCATAGTCGAATACACGTGCGTTTGTTTAAATTAGGGGCAAATTAAATCTGAATCAAGTTTAGTAGTCCATGAAATTTATTGCAGAAGTGACAGTAGTTGTCAAAATAAGTTATTAGTTTTTTTTATTTGAACGTAAAAAGATTGTATTGCTTTAATTTGATCGTAAAATGGTCGATTTAAGTGAAAGAGAAAGAGTAGAAATATTAATGATGGTTGGGTATGGGGAGAGGAAAAGGACGCATCAAGAAGTTTATGATCTTTTTAACATTGTTCATCCGAATACACAAATATTCCGATCAGTAGGGACGAAAACTTTGCGAAGGTACGACACAAATGGAACAGTTAGCAATTTACCAAAAAGTGGATGGTTAAAAAGTGCAAGTAATGAAGGTGTAGCTCAAAATGTTGCTATATCTTTGGAAGAAAATCCTCACTTATCCACTACTGACCTCGCCAATTTGCATGGAATTAGCCGTCGTTCAGTAGGAAGGATATTAAGGCGAGAAAATATCATCCATACAAAATTCGTCTCGTTCAAGAACTCTCCGACGACGATTTCGACAGACGTTTGTAATTTTGTGAAACGATGATGGATATTTGTAACTGTGATAATAATTTTATAAGAAATGTGGTGTTTTCAGACGAGGCTACATTTTGTTTAAATGGTACGGTTAATCGACATAACTGCCGCTACTGGTCGAAAGTAATCCTAATTGGGTACAAGAGGCTCATACACAGCATCACAAAAAATTGAACTTTTGGGTCGGCATTTATAACAACAGAATCGTGGGACCCTTCTTCCTACAAGAAACTTTAAACGTAGACAGGTATTTACAGCTCTTGGAGACACAAGTTATTCCGGCATTGGAGGTAAATGGACAATTACCAAATAATATCTGGTTTCAGCAAGATGGAGCACCACCCCATTACGCTCGCATTGTTCGAGATCATTTAAATAGGACATTTCATCACAGATGGATTGGAAGAAGGGGTACTTATGAATGGCCTGCACGAAGTCCCGACCTTAATCCACTAGATTATTTTCTGTGGGGTTACTTAAAGTCTAAGGTTTATTTTGATAGACCAAATAATTTGCAAGAATTAGCTGCAAGAAGTAATAGCTAATGTTAATAGTGAATTTAAAAACCGACTTGCTTATTGTGAAGAAGTAAACTGTGCTCAGTTTAAACATCTAATACATTAAGTTTCGTTAAGTTTCAATGTTTTGAAAATCACTTAGATTTAGTTAGTAATTATGATTATGTATTTCTTTAATGGATATTAGATTTTTCCTTTCCTTAATTACATTTCTGTTAATCTCAGTAGGTATTGAAGTAAACAATATCAAACCCGATATTTTTGTATTCGCAATAAAATGTTTGCTTGGTTCCACACATTTGCCCATCAGTGTATATTCCGTTGCTTTTATATTTGGTGGTGGCGCAAGCAACAATTTTCTGAAAACATGCCTAATACAATACAGTTTAACCTACCCATATCGCTGAAAACATCTTCGAGTAATCGCTGAACATAAATAAAATACATATATAAGATGAACTATGAACATCCACCTATTTGGATAGTGTTCAAATACATCAAAAAACAATCGTTGAGAATGAACACGAAATTTCTCTAAGTAATACTCGAAGTCTAGACAACTACATTACAGTAACAAGCATACCATATGTACAAGTTCTGTAATAAAGATTCAAGAGGGTAGGCAACACATTTCTGTCGAAACAATGTTCAAAACAAGAAATGCACTGAAACTAAATAAACACAACTCAAGTATACAAAAAATGGATTTACTAAATTTGTTGCGAATGTAATAAATTTTAAATTGGGAAAAACATATAGACTTCTAAATATGCGAATAAATGAACACTAAAATTATATGAAAAATGACAATTTGAGAAATCTAAAATTTGTGAAATGCTTGGGCCATACAATTTAATTCAACATTTGAAGATAGTGGTGTTCAACTTACACAAAAAATACAATATAAAACGCAAATCCAAAAAGTATGCTTTTATTAACCGACTTCTGAAAAAAGGGAGGTTACCAATTCTTTGCGTTTTTTTTGCTTTTTTTTGTATGTATGTTACCTGATTTCTTCTCCTGTGGTGCACCGTTTTGAATGGATATGGTCTTGTTTAATAGAGTATATATCCGGATTTGTGAAACTTCAACTTTTGGAAACGAATTCTATTGGTAAAGTAATAAAATTTGTGAATGAACACATGCGTGCATGGAAATCGACCAATATCCCTAATATTTTAGTCGATTTTTCGATAACTCCTTATGGATGTGTATAGTTTTTTAACGTTTAATCTATTAAGGCAGATCCCTAGGTGATCTTATATACTTTTCTGCGACGTGCAACTTGCAGTTTTGCAGAAATTCGCCGAAAATTCTAAAATTTCAGCGAATTGACATAACGGACATTTCCTCATAAATATTTTAATTCCAACGTAATAGTGCGGTAATTTTAGGCACTGGACGTTTTACTTGCGAATTTTAAATTTTTTTATGTACATCTCAAGCATATAGGTAGTAAAGCATAGTATTTTCGGCTCCTTAAATGAATGAGTACCAAGCTCGTTTTGTTTATATACCAGGCAAATACCTATTTAAATGCAATTTTTTTCATTTTGCGAAGACGGTGCTTTTGGTTGTCACATTCTCCCGGCCTAATAGAAAATTCAGTGACAACACATGTCAAACTTTAAACTGCTATTTGGTGCGTTTATAGACAGGATGTTTAGTTATAGCAAACAAAATCACAAAGTAAAGTGATAGAAGGAGTTGCATTTATATGAAGATTGAAATATAGGGTGGACTGGACGTTTGGTGGTATAAAATTGTTGGAAAAAATGTGAAATTAAAATTATATCGGGTGATTAAAAAACTGTTATATGATGTGGATATAAGCAAATCATATACAGGATGGTTGAAATATATGCTGGAGTTGAATTATATTTATAAAGTGTGGAGAGGAATTAATGTTACACAGGGCGATAATATACTCTGTTAAAAATTAAATAATTTATGGGGTAGGATTTGACTCCGTAAATATGGAATGGATTCTACTCCGTCCTATAGTTTACAGAAGGCAGCTAACAAATTTATGCTTGTCCGTGTATGTACAGGATGGTTGGTACATAGGTTGGAGTGGAATTATCTATAGTTATATAGGGTTGTCAGAAAAAGTTGAAAAAAGTTAAATGGCGTAGTTCATCAGGCATAAATATATTTTGGGCTTATTAAGTCAACGCGTACTAGTACATTTTGTTCGTAAAGATTTACCTGTCAATTTAAATGAGAAAGTATCATTGTCTAATGTTGAGGCTTTCTATGTTACCTGGTTCTGTCTATTAAGATTATACATACAAAATAAAAAATAAAGAATGAAAACTACCTGATTTCAAAAAAAAATAAAAAGTTGAAAATAAAACAATTTAAAAAAAGCATAACCGACTTCTACCTATAACTAAAAAGCTAAAAATAATTATAACAAAATACAATTCTAGCAAATAAATAACACATTCAATGTTGTTAGGTACCTACCCAGGAAGTAAAAAATGTAAACATTAAAAGGTGCTCATTCTGTACAAATTAATTACCTACCAATCTAGTATATTTTTGAAGTCTGTGCCAAGCAACAATCAAGTTTGATGAAGTCGTAGATAAGTACGCAATGAAGGATTTTAGATTTGCTTGGCACCGGCTTCAAAATATACTAGATTGGTAGGTAATTAATTTGTACAGAATGAGCACCTTTTATTGTTTACATTTTTTACTTCCTGTGTAGGTACCTCACAACATTCAACGTGTTATTTATTTGCTAGAGTTGTATTTTGTTATAACTATTTTTAGCTTTTTAGTTATACGTAGTAGTCGGTTATATATATTTTTTAATGTTTTATTTTGTTAAATAAGAATAATTGTTCCGCTTCTACTCCCGTACTCATTCAAATTCTTCCAACATAAAAACAACTTGATCATTTTATAAGGATTATATTTTATTCAAATTGTAATTTCATTAACAGCAAAGTCAGAATAAGACTTTGACACGTTTGGATCTTTTGAATATACAGCCTTCTCCTCTCACGTAAGATCTTATTTTCCAATAAAATAAAAAACAAATAACCTTCAGAAACTAGTTTGCCGGATTCTGAATTTTTCGCAACCATATTTTTGTTCCAAACTATGCTGACACAACCTACACCCAACCTACAGTAACTTAAAAACATTAACGGTGCAGTGCAAACTCACGATTTGTAAACACCAAACCAAACTCCCGCTGAAAAAGCAATTTTTTTTACTCTCTTTACGACCTACAAAGCTAAATTCTGTTGACTTCTGACCGTATCACGAAACTAATACGATTTTGATATTTATTCCCGATGAAATTGTGTGTACTCTACAGCTTCAGCTGCCTCAATATAGAGGATGGAAAAGCGACTTATCCAGTCTCGATAGATTTCCCACCTTCCCCTCTCCCCCAACGTCCCCCACCTCAATGAAAAGAGACGTTCCACAACGTCAGATGAAAAATGCTTTGAACAATCAATAAAACCAATTTATTTCGAAACACGGACTTACAGTCGTCTCGTCTGTCCAAAAGCTGATTATTTCCTCCTCCGCGTTTGGTGACGTAAAAAAATGTCTAAATAGAAGATTTGTATTGTCTGCTTTGGGATACGACAGCCTCGCTGGTAGAATCCAACAGATCGCCTTTACAAACACGATTGGTTTCCGAAGCAGTTTGTCCGCTTTCCGAAGAATGGAACGCCCTTATATTGTAAATTAAATCAAAAAATAATAAATGCTGTTGTCTACGTATTGAAACACTAAAATAATATATAAATCACGTTATCATGATAAGTGAATATATTTTCCCGGAATTCATAAATTACTTAACAGTCGTAAACTATTGAGGAGTTTTTTACATTTTTGTGAACATGACATTGAAGAAAAAAAGAAAAATTACGGTTCTGAAATGCATGTCGATATTTTATTTAGTGATTTTGTGACAACTAGCGGTCACCCCATGGTCGACATTATTAAAATTACTTTATTGACGTCATTTTGTCTCTATAAGAAATATATAAACACAAAGTTTTGTACCCTAACAGCAAACATTTATTTTTTCGGTCTGCGCACGTTTCAATATCTAAGATGTCATCATCTGGAGAAAACCAAAACTCAGTTTCTGTTGTAGTGGTAGAAAGAATTTTAAATTTTTGTCAACACTGTTAGGTTGCAAACTTTAAAGCCAGCAATATAAGATTTCAAAGGAAAAATAAGTCGAATAAAAATATATTTTACTTTTGAATAAATGTAACTAACTCAACCTAACAAAATATAATGATATTTTTTTAAGTAAAACTTAGTCACCGGGTTTTAAAAGTCAGACATTTGCAGCAATTGGACCATTTAATGTAAAATATATTAACTATATGATACTCACATTATCAGAAGACATTAATTTTTAATATGATTTTAAATATAAAAAATTTCAAATATCTTGAGATTGAGTATATTTTTATTAATGTGAATTAAAATTCACTTACCTACCTAGTCACCCATGAAGATTTTCGTTTTATCTGGAAAACACAAACCAAATAGTGTCAATTAATATTAGATAAATACACATATTTTTTGTCGTTTTTTTCCCTGTGAATTGAAATTGAAACCATGATAATACTTTTCTGAATGAATTGATAACTTTTAACCTACATAAGTAATTAAATTTCAAAATTTAAATCAAATTTCCTGCAGCCATGAATTCAATGTTGCCAGATCTACATATTTATCGTGAATTTGTGCATAATTTCAAGATTTTTGTAATCTTTGTAAAACTATATAATAGTTACTCTCTTTGAGGTGTCATTCATTTGTACGCAAGACAATATATATTATATATAATATATTGTTTCTGGTCAGGGAACCTTCATCAGTTGCATTTCCCACAATTGAATGTCCTCTCGAACACTTCTTTATGTATTTCGTTAATTTTTTACTAGAAGAGAGTATTCAATATCTCTGACAAGTGAAATAACCTGAAAATTTTATCGTGACTTTCTGTCCTAGGAGTTAAGGGAGAACAGCAATTACACGGAACGACTCCAGATTCGGAACCTCTGTGTGCGAATTCTCTCGAAAATCCTAGATGTCGGTCTTACATCTCGCGTGTTAAAATATATAAAAGTTATTCGATAAAAACAAAAAGACTCTAAATTAAAATAATAAAATTAAAATTAAGAAGATATTATCAGAAAAAAATTGATCAGGTGCAACATAATTCTGATTTTAGTTGGCAAACCACATTTATAATGCAATGAAAGTTGCAAACTGTAAACTTGTTAGTGCTTAGTAAACAGTAGTTATTAGATCTTATAATTTTTCGTCGGTTCTATTTTTAATAACATGACTATGTAGGATAACTTTAGCGAAGAGCCAAAACTTTAACTTCTACATTTAATTTAGTTTGTCTTTCACATTGGAGTCAAACCACCTTATAATTTTCTTTTCAAGCAATCTGGAGGCAATGTTTGACATTGGCAGTAACAATGTAAATAAAGTTTATTTTATTATTTAATAAGTGAACCAATGTTATAAATTAATTTTAGCATTCTGCACTGAAGGTCGTCCGTTGCTACTAAACAAAACAAAAATAAAGCAAATCGGTTGAGTGACAGCGCAGAAAATGATACCAAACATTTTGTCTTTGCCTATTTAGATATAGATTGTCTGTTTATTTGGGGTTTCTCTCTTTTTTTTTTTTTCATGCAAAAGAAAAGTATTTGAAAATTGTAAATCGAGAACAAAGTGTAGTAAGGTAATTCTTCCCTACAAATATTCTAAGACAAAAAGATGTCTAGAATATTATCAACCAATATTATAACAATATGTAGACGACACCATCGGTATTTGACAACAAGGAGAGAGAGAGAGAGTACTACACGCATTCCTGGAGCACCTAAACCGATCCCAACCATCCATTAGATTCACGATGGAGATGAAATGACTAGGACTGGAATCCAGACAACAGTCTGCACACATACAGGATTATAACAACACTACAATTCTAACCATCCATCAACAACTATGACTGGCATCATCAAAACAATTCATTCAGCAAAAAAAATTTGCAACACACCAGAGGCGCTCAAATAAAAAAATTTAGAGAAGAGCATGTGACGAATAGATATCCGGAAACCATGATTAACTAGACTTGAAGAACTCGATAAACCATTTGGGAAGAAAAAGGAAACCTTGAGAGCAACTCATTTATTACTATGGAATAAAGGCTTGTCATCAGCTGCGACCAGGCCAGGTTAATTCACAAAAAACAGCACTGGTATAATATTCAATTCAATTTGAAATTATAAAACTAATATTCACTTTCACTTTTCTAGAACTTTATTTACATTAAACCACCTGATTCAAATATCAGAATAACAATCCCATATACGCTAGTCGTCGCGGTATAACTGAACTCTCCATCGTGGCTTGCTTCCTTTATAAGCTCAGCATAGAAAATTCTCGTAAAAATCATCATCACTCCTACAGGTGCCGAGTCTTTTCGAGAACCATTTTTTATCTCAAAGCGTTTGTTGTCGTATTGAAATATAACAGGGTCGGCTTTGGGTAAATTTCGTAACAATATAATCATGACCGGATATATAATTAGCCTGCCCAGTGTACAAATTCAGTCACCTGATGAGGAAAGCAAATTTAAAGCTATTGAAACGTTGTGAAATCAACCCTTTCAAGATGACAGAAGTTATTATTGTTTTCAGAAACTGCAATATTTCGGAAATAAAATGTTGTGTTTATATTAGTTGAATTTTGTTCTCAGTTAATAATAATTAGTCTCCAAAAATGCCATCAAATAATGTCTGTTGTTACGGTGATCCCCTTAAACTCATAAAGAAAACCTAGGAAAAACCTTTACCATTCTCATCGGTAATTATAGGCAACCAGATACAACTGATTCTATTGAATAACAAATATCTTTATTTAGTAGAATACAAGACGACTGTTGTAATTTTCTGTTAGCTTTATGTTCTTCTTTAAGCAATATTTTTGAATTGTCCCATTGAGTTTTATAATCAAAGTGCCAAGCATATGCACAAACGTTGAATTTTTGGCATTGTGGTAAATTATATAATCGTTATGTTGAGTTATTGGTACATTTAAATGCCTAGATATTTGTCCAATATAAAATACAGTGTGGTGTGATTTCTTTAAACTCCATAAGACTAAATTAGATGATGCCATAAATAACCCTGAGAGGATAATTATATGTTTTGTTTTACACCATGATCACCAATGTTATGTTAAAGCACTTCTTCATTAACAGCAAACATCTCTAGATTTTCAGCCCACAACAGTTGAAGTTTCCTACACTAACATTCAAAACGAAATGTTTTGTCCTTTGTTTGCCATCTCTAAGGAATGGAAACTATTTCAAAATACTCTGACGTCGAAAAGTACAAGTCACTGTTTATCCAAGCAACTGTCGAAGAGAAATAAAATAGCATCGAAAAAGTGTTCGCCATTGTTGTCTTTTATATTTGTTTCGGTGACGTACACGCGACACCATTTCAAACTTGAAGCGTTTGGAACTTTAACTGTCACGCGAACAAAGCGAAAAGAAAAACAATTTTTCTGTCGATTCAGAAACGATTCGGAGAATATTTGCCTTTCCTTTATCAATAAGCACCTATTTCCTGGAGTGCTTATATTGACTGGGGTTAAATATTTATTTAATTGATTCCGCATACTAGAGTTAGTCTTGGTTAAAACGTTAAGAAAATAGAATACTTATATAAAAAGTCATATAAAAAGTTGCGACAGTTAATATGAACCAACTTATTAACGAACCTACTGGAATATCCGCAACGTCACTCTCTATACTAGATCTAATTTATACTAACTTAAGTAGTATTATGGAAACTTGTGTCGCTGATTGCGGCATATCAGACCACTTCTTAATCAATGTTAGAATACGTGTACTTATAAATAATGATTCCCCTCAGATAAAATATTATAGAGCTATTCGACGCATAGACTATAACAATTTCCAAAGTGATTTAGAGGCCTTACCACTGAATAATATTTTTTTAATGACATGTATGACGAAAAAATTCAATTCTTTAATCAGCGTCTTCTAAACCTTTTTGATAAACATGCACCTCTAAGAGCATTTAAACCAAATCATAACCAATATTATACACCATGGATAACTGTATGGGTGTTTCAAGATGAGCCGAATCCAACAAAAGTTGTTCACGCACGAAGCACTCCCAAGCAAACGATCGCCTGTTTTTTCGGAAAAACTGGACATGTCGCAACTGCACCGCTAGAACAAAGCAGAACCGTCAATTCTGAGTGGTACACAACCATTTGTTTGACAGTTGTCTTCCAAGAAATGAGGAAAACCAACCCCCGAAGACGGACCACTCTTCACCACGATAATGCGAGCACTCACACATCGGCTCAAACAACTGCATTTTTGACCACTCAAAACATTGATTTGATGAGTCGTCCGCCCTATAGACCTGACTTGTCACCAAAAGACTTCTTTTTATTCCCGTACGTAAAAAACAAACTGAGAGGTCAACATTTTTCGACACCTGAAGAAGCGTTTGCTGCGTTCAGAATGCATGTTTTGCAGATACCTCAATCAGAGTGGAAAAAGTGCTTCGACAATTGGTTCAAACGCATGCAAAAGTGTATAAATCTTCATAGGGCATATTTTGAAAAACAATAAAGCGATTTTCGATGATTAATATTTGTTTTTGTTCTCTAATCCCGAAATATAAAAGACAGCCCTCGTACGATATCCACTTTTACCTAAATTTAATATCATTTACATTTATTAGTTGCTTTGGTTTGTGGTTTTTATTATCTTTAGAATGTAACTGACTCATGCAATTTCAGTATACGATCGGACAAAACAATTTTCAGAATTTTTTGGATGTTTCGGTGTGGACACCTCAGTTGGATTTTTTCCGCTGAACTAGAGCGATATTTTTCTCATTAGAAACAATGGTTGGTTAACACTCGATCCTTATTTTTTATCCATCTTGACATTTCTCCACGTGCCTTTTGTAGGCTACTACTACACTACCTGTTAACGGGAGGTGGAGGCCATCAGAGTGTCGAAATCACGAACAAGTATTGATAATAGTATGGAAACATAATAGCCACAGGGGTATCCAAGTATCGCAAAAAAGTATCTATGCAAAATCACCAAGTATCCGATATTTCGTGGAATCCAAAATGATGGTCTGGCGACCCTAGGTCGGCAGCTGTCGCTATGGAAATTTATCGAATTTCATCGAATGATTGAGAAACCTTCTAGAGAATTCCGAGAAGAAATATGTACATACGGAGAGCTGTCGAAAGAATTTAATTAGCATTTAGTCGCAGTTTAGTAAACATCAGATGTTGAAGATAAATTGTAAAATTAGTGGAAATAAATAATAGTGAGTTCGATTGTATTTTTAATTAAATCCAACAACCTGATGACTAAATAAAATCATTACAATACTTCTATTATATTAGTAGTATAGTATAACAACCAATGTAAAGTCACGTAGTTAATTAAATATATTTCATTTATAAAACTACCACAATTGAATTTTAAAATCTGTTGGAATATATTAAAATAAATGTTGCAACAACAAAATATCAAAAGGATTTTCATTTTAAATCAACCGAACTATAAATAATGTTCAAAGGATGTAACTGTACATGTTATATTCTCAAATCACAATGGAAATTCATGAAAGTCAATAAAGAACCAAATGGCTTTATTGAATTCAATGAATATTCATTGAAAATCAAATATTTGTCGATGTGTTTACGCTACGCTACCCTCTCTATGATATTTTCAATATTATCCTATCGATGTCAAACATATAAAAAAATTTCATATAAAACTCCCAATTCATATGAACACATATGCATCGATTTTTAACAAACGTCATCGAAAAACGACACGCTCGCATTTTATTTGGTACATAAAAACTCTTGTTGTCTCATTAGTGTCGAACTTTTGCCGGGTAATCAAAAAGTGATAATTACAGTGCGACCAATGTATTGTGACTGTTTTAAAATTGACCGCCTCTTTTGTACGTGACATTTTTTAGATTTCTCGCACAGGTTACGTGGATAAAATTTTATTTTTAGCCCTTTGGCTTTTCGGAGGATTGTTTACTATTTGACTACCACGAAATTACTTTGTTATGTATTTTGTGAGGTGCTGGAGATTACTTTCTATTCAATGCTGAATGAAATTCACCAGGTGATTCTGATTCCTGTAGGTACTGGAAGTTGTATACTGGGTGTGTTTCTGTAAGAGGATAGTACCAGGTTACCCGACCCAACAACGAAAACGCAAAATATTGGAAAACATATATTTATTTACAACATAATCTCTTTTCAGCTATACAGGGTGAGTTTTTTTTTAATTTGGAAAGATTTGCAGTTTTACTGGCCCAATTTAATGACACTTTCGGATGTTTGTAAAGTCATAGCTTACTAGATATTTTGAAAAAACGAAGGGAATCACGAATATATTCAACTTATGTTTCATGTCCTCGTTTGCGTGACATCTCTCGTTTTTGAGATATGACACAAACTTATCTTTTTTTTTTAATGGAAACTATAGTGGCTATGACCTCAAAAATCGGACATTTTTAGAGCACTTCAACGATATAACACTCGATACAGTTATTTATAAAAATAACGGAGTTATGGATGCTTTTCTCTCTTATTTTCACTTTTAACGTAGTTGGCCATGAAATAGATTGATTTATTAATAACTATTCCAAAAAACATTGAACGATTTTTTTATTAGGTATATCATATATAAAGAAAAAACTAAATAAGTAGGTACTTACTAAAAACTTAAAGTACATAATAATGGTTACAATTTATATTCGAAAAGTCCACCATTTTTATTTACACAAAAATTGCATCTTTTTAAGATTGATATTACCACTTTCCTCACAGACCGCCTATCAATTTCTTCAATTGCTTATAATACCGCCTCCCTTAGGTCACCAACTGTCGCATACTTTCTTTTGTATACTTTGTTTTTTAGCGCACCTCATAAATAGAAGTCTACAACTGCCAAATCGGGAGACCGGGGTGGCCATTCGCCTGGGCCATTTCTACCTATCCAAGAGTTTAGATAGATATTATCTAAGTGTTGCCTTATTAACAACGAGTTATGAGCAGGTGCTCCATCATGTTGAAACCACTCAATTTCTAAACGAGTTCTCAAATTCGTCGTCTTTGTTCTACATGGAAAGGGTTTTCTTTAGCCCAGATATGCTCATTGTGTCTATTGAACATACTGCAGTTAGTAAATCTAGTTTCATCTGAACATAACACCTTTAATGGAAACTGTGGATTGTCAAGGCACAAGTCTCTCGACCATGTACAAAACAAAATACGTCGATGTTCGTAACCAGCATGCAAAGTTTAAGAAACTGAAAGTTTATACGGGTGGAACTTGTGCGCTTTCAGTACCTTAACTACAGTTCGTTGAGATGTGACAGCTTCTGCCGCAATCTCACGAATTGATGTAGATGGATTTTGATTTACCATTGCCAAAACATTTATTTGTGCTGTTTCGTTAATTCGTAAAAGATCCATATATGCGTAAACTATAGTAAAGCCTCTTAAACGTACATAGAGCAGGTTGACAACGATTAAAATATCTATGAAAGTATTCCTCAGCTGCACGAACTGAATTTTATGGCATATGATTCCACCATATTCAGTTTTTCTTCGTTAGAATATTCCATTTTATCACGAAAACTGGTCAATATCGACTGTCAGTTTAGCACTACTAAAGGAATTACTCTCAAATGAGGCAACGTCAAAGTGAACACAATGTTTTTCATGGCTACCTACGTTAAAAGTGAAAATAAGAGAGAAAAGCATCCATAACTCCCTTATTTTTGTGAATAACTATATCGACTATTATATTGTTGAAAAGCTCTAAAAATGTCCGTATTATTGAGGTCATAGCCAACCATGGTTTCTATTTAAAAAAGATAAGTTTGTGTCATATCTCGAAAACGAGAGCTGTCACGCAAATGAAGACATGACAATCATATTCGGGATACAATTCCCTTCAATTTTGATATTTACACTTTTTTTCTAAAATCAAAAACAAAGGAGCTAGAGGGATTTTACTAAATCCACAGAATTTCGTGTTTTTCAAAATATCTAGTAAGCCATGACTTAATCCGAAAATGTCATTAAATTGGGCCAGTAAAACTGCAAATTTTTCCCAATTTAACCATTGCTCTATCTCCAGTAGTTTCCGAGATCCCCATACTGATCATCAAAAAAAAAAACTCACCCTGTATACACTTTTCCCAGCTCTTCCCTTTATATAACAAGAACCGTCTTGCTTCTCAAAATAGATATTTACTGCCGACATCACTTCCTCATCGTTGGAAAATCTTTGAACACTAAACAATTTTTTTAAATTCAGGAAGAGAAAACAATCCGAGGGTGCTTAATTTGGAGAACAGGGTGCACGAGGCAGCAACTCAAACCTTAATTCATTAATTTTGAATACGAATTCATGAAACAACACTTTCTTCTTGGCCAAATGCGGCCATCGTTGCTTACTTTCTTCACTTAGTATGTTCGTATAATACTCGCTGTTGATAGTTTTTCCTTTTTCAAAATAATCATAGAAATTTATCCCACGCTCACCCCAAAAAACCGACGCCATGAATTTGCTTGCAAATAGAACGGTCTTTGCTTTTTTTGGAGTCTCTTCGACATTTATACTATGTCCCGTGTTCATGGTGTGTTGGGCTAATGCTGATGTGCTTACTTTTTGTTTCACGGAATTTATGTGTTCTTGTTTGCTGGCACTAATTTTTCTGTTGGATTGACCGGTGTCGAACAAATTACAGTCTAAGCATGGAATTTCGTAATCTCCATGGCTTTCCAATGCAATTTTATCTTTTGGATTTGATATGTCTTTTATCTTTTTATGTGTTGAGAAGACTGTTTGAATTTTAAGTTTGTTTAGGATTCTTCCAATTTTCTCTGATGTGCCCCGTATATAGGTTAAGAAACGGTTGTAAACTCTACTAGTGGTAACAGATAACGTCACAGGGCCACTGAGGTCAGTAATTTTAAATTTTGAAAGGTATTGACAATACCTTCTCACTCATACTAAATTTGTTTGGGCTTATGCCAATTTTTATGGATTAAATAAATACTAAAATTAGTATTACACATTTAATGTGAGATGCGGAGTGTAGGCAGATTGCGACTCTGACTTGGACCTAAACCTGTACTTCTAAATAACTTTTTTAGTAAGACTTGTGGAGTATGAAGACTGAGACCACAAGTTCGATCTGCAACCTGATTTTCATTGAGTACATTTTTCATTCTCTTTTTCATTTTGTCTCCTAATAACGTCTCGAAAGCAAAAGTCGAAACGTAGAAAATTTAGATGATGTTGTCACACGGAAACTCGCTAAGTTCATTGGCTTTATTTAAAACAAGTACTATAACGATAGTTTTATTAACATTTAAGGATACTTGATTTTAGTTTCAAGAAACCATTCGAAAATGGCATTAAAGATCATCAGATTACTGATATCCAGTATAAGATACGCGGACGACACCATCATCATAGCAAATTCTTATTTAGAATAGGTAAACAAATTAGTTATAGAATAGAACAGGTAATAACTTCATACGACTGCAAGGACTTTTATGTGACGCCCATAGTAACCTGCATCTCCGAATTCGCCTGTTAAAGTGCTATGTCTGTTCACTCCTGTTGTAGAATCATGGACGCTCACAACTTCAGCCATGAATCGATTAGAAGCATTTGAAATGTGGACCTATCGGGAACTCCTTAAAACTCCTCGAACTGATCATGTAATTAATATAGCAATATTACAAAGCTTAAATAGAGTTAGAAAGTTACTGTACACCATAAGAATCCGTAAAATCTCGTACCTGGATCATATCCTGACAAATATTAAATACTAAAGGGTGTTCCAATTTGAGGTTAATTTTTAAATGTGCAGCCTTTTATATTTTTTGTACTAGAATATCATATGTTATTTGACAGATGACAAGTAGGAATATTTCGGTTATTAAAAATGAAAATATATACAATTAAGCAACGCGTGTTTATTATTAAAAATGATTTTAATTTTATAACAGAATCGGGCCTAAAATCGTTCCTTAAAGAATACCTATTATTACAAAAAATTGTTCCTTAAACATCTATTGTTGCCTATTTGTTACATAGCTTTAAAAGTTTAAAAGCACTTTAATTTTAGAGTTATTCCAAATTTTCCCAACTTACTAATATCATGCTTTTTCAAGTTTTGCCCCAATTAAACCAAAACGACCTGAATCTAAGCCTCAATCCCTCACTGACTTGGAGTTGCCCCTGTATCCAGTGACCGAATGAAAGCAATTAACAAGAGTTTTAATTGTAAATGCGTAATATGTATTTTCGGCAACTCCGAGAGCCCGTTTGTATACGTAACGTCATGGAAAAAAGCCGTACCCATAGAATTGTAAAAGTAAAGCGGCTCCCGAAACATAATTAATTTACCTCTTTTGATAGAATATTCTAATTAATTCATAGAGCGCCGTTAGCTGTGTCGGTCGCTCAGAAGGGATGCAGTTACAACTTGTTTATTCATTTCTTCTAATTACCTTTGTGACTTTTAATTTTCAAACGGCCGCTATTAAGATAATTAACTGTTTTAATTACGTTTCAACAAATTCACAGAATTCCTGCAGTGACAACTGAAATATTCCATCGTTTGGAAAAAAAGGAAAGTGGATGTTGCTTTTAGAGCGAAAGGCTCTTGGGTTGCCCTAAAGCAGTTTTTTTTTAAATCATATGGCCTCTGCAGTGTATTTACTATACAGGGTGTCCACATCATAGAGCAACAATTCATTGGAAATTTAGAAATGACTATTTTTTACATTTAAAGATTTTTATTAATAGTGAGTGACATCATTTTTGAAGTGAATGCCAAATTTGCCAGACTTCATTCCGCCACTATTTTTTCCTTGAAATACCCATATACTTATGGGTTCTGTGTAACAATCAAGAACAAATACATCAAATTCTGAACTATTATGACACACGATGAATACCTACTAACCCATCTATATAGAGCCAAAAGGATTGCCAAATTTACTTGGGTGTTCAATACTCACTTTTAGAAAAATCGAACATTACATCTTACGTCAACACATTGCTTCGGTATGTTATCTCCCTTGCTCATTCGGCACCTTCCATGAAACGCTAGAGACAGAATGGGAATCTGCTCAAGCAAATTGGGTAACGCGATTGGAGTATTGTGCGCTACCTTGAGATAATACAAGCTTGATGCGGGTTCCTCATAACTCAAATCAATTTATTAATTTATTTGACTGGATATTTGAAACAAAAGTATCGAACATAAGTTAGCTAGTTAACGTAACACCGCATTAAGAATGCCAAGTGCGACCTTGGCGAAACGTCCGCAGGATTCAAAGATGAATCAATATAACGAACTGATTCCCGGATAAATATTTCTTAACATTCCATCCGTGAAAGCCTACGACTAGATATATATATATATATATATATATATATATATATATATACAACGTGTCCCAACATTCAACATCAAGGTGAAACCCATGAGTGAACCAGTTCATGGCAATCCAGGGAAAAAGAATTTGAAATGTTGATATAATTTTTTTTAAGTATAAACCCAAATTATTGAAAAATTTCCCCATGTAGTATGCTACATTAGTTAGTACTATAAATACGAATCTGACAATATGAGTGTTGAGATGTTCTTATAGGTTACCTAATTAACGTAACTGAAAAAAACTGACTTGCGACGATTTCATTATAGGTTCTGGATCACGCAGATCATTTTATGAAAACTGGAAGAATATATATTTCTTAAATATTAATGTGTTAATATTTGGGTAACAGAACTTCAAGGTTTCGAAAAAAACGTGTTTTTGTAAATAAGCCACGTACATAAATTTAACATGAGACTAAGTGATTCTGTTTAATTTCAATTCTCTAACATTTATTGAGACACTCTTTATAATAATTCCTCTCCATAATAAACTTCAACCTCCCTCTATATACCCTAGGACGGAATTTTGTGAACCACCCTGTAGAACTATAACACTTTATATGCCAAACATCCTGTATAACAATAACACTTTATCTTCCAACCATTCTGTATATGCGACTGTCTGTGGACCACACCTTCTGTTCGGATTTTTTTAAACCACCTACTATAAATTTATTTATATTCCGCTCTATATTTCTACCCATCGTATACATACAACACCTTGTAGGAAACCCAATAAAACATTTATTTTTCTAATTTTTTTTAATCACTCTGTATAACTACAATTCTTCTCCAGCCTATATTGCAACCACCCTATATATGCAGCTGGCTGTTAAACTATAATTCCACTCTACCCCATATTACAACCATTCTTTATTTGCAACTGCCAGGGGGCTAGCCACATATATAACATTCTTTTACCAATTTTTAAAACAATTTGTATTACATATTTTGTACTCCACCCTATCTTTCAACTATCATATGTAATCAACCGCTTGTGGGATTCACGATATAATTGTTTTCTAGCTTTTTTCTAACCAACCTGTATAACTACCATTTCTCTCCACTCCATTCTATATTCTAACTCCTCTCTATATGTAACTGCTTATATGCCAGCCAACAAATCATTTAGTTTCTTACGTGTTTTTACCATCCTATTTCAACTATCCTATATGCGCAGCTGATTTCACAATTTTTACTCAAATTTTTTAACCACATTATAAAGTATAATTTCTCTCCACATTTCATTTAAAGCACCCTTCATTTGCAACTTTTTCTAACCTTATTTGAATCACACTGCGTAACTATAACTTTACTGCGTCCCATATTTCAGGTACTCCATATATGAAACTGCAATGCAATATAACAAAAATTTTCTACCATTTATTACCCACCCTGTATAATTATAATTTTACTCCACCCTACATTTCAACAACCTTGCAACTACTTATTTACCACCCAATATTACATATTTATACCACCCTGTATCCTTAAATTTCTACTCCACGCTATAAATCATCCGGTAAACCCACCTGTATAGCTGTAATTATACTCCGCTACATATTTCAACCTTCCTATATATGCAACTACTTCTGGACATAAAATATTTTTTTAACCACAACATAAACTATAATTTCACTCCATCTTATATTTCATACACCCTGTATAAACAGCTGCTTCTAACATTTATTATGAGCATAATTCAAAGATCCTAACTGCTTACATATCACATTTTTTTAATTTTATTCAAAGTGTATAAATATTCTATCCTTTTTCAACCACTTGGTATATGGAACTGTTTATAACCCACTCAACACAACTTTTATAGACCACCCCGTATAACTAATTCCACTCTCCCTTATTTCAACCACATTGTATATATACGGCTGATTGTAGGACATCAAATTTAACTTTTTTTTTAGATTTTTTAAATCTATTTAATTCTACTCCGCTCTAAATTTCCTATATACAGAAAACGTAAAATTACGCTCGTTATATAAGTTAATTTTTGTTAAATCGAAACATGTTGCATTGGCACATTCCGAATTTTGAATAAAAGCTAAGCTGATGCCAGTATCTAATATTTTGTACGTGCGGTGGAACCAATTGAGTAATTGAATTACCAAACATGGTAGAAGTTTTTTCGCTATATATACCGTTTCTGTTAATTTAGAGAGATAAAATGTCTACCAGATTTTAAGTAAAACTATAGGCTTTGTAACAAAAAAAGATTCAGCAAAATCAGTTCAGTAGTTCTTACGTGATGCCTGAACAAAAAAACAAATAAACAAACAAACAGACAGACAAACTTACAATTTTATAATAGTATAGAAGGTAAGGAAATTTTCTATAATATTCTAAGTTAAGTGTACCCTATATATACCTATGCAGACAAATTGAAAACTTTCTTCTGGAAATATTTTGATGAAATTCCAAGCTATTCTCAGTCAATTTCATCCTAGATTTCGAATAAGAATGACTAAAGTGTTTTAATACCAGCGCCTTCACCATATATTATGTTATATTAGGAAGTCGGTTAGAAGAATTATCCGATTTTTGCAAAATGAACCATCCCATGTCATTGAAGATGAAATTCACATCTATTTTCAGTTAATTTCATCCTAGATTTCGAATAAGACTGACTAAAGTGTTTTAATACCAGCGCATTCACCATATATTATGTTATATTAGGAAGTCGGTTAGAAGATTTATCCGATTTTTGCAAAATGGACCATCCCATGTCATTGAAGATGAAATTCCAATCTATTTTCAGTTAATTTCATCCTAGATTTCGAATAAGACTGACTAAAGTGTTTTAATACCAGCCCATTCACCATATGTTATATTAGGAAGTCGGTTAGAAGATTTATCCGATTTTTGCAAAGTGGACCATCCCATGTCATTGAAGATGAAATTCCAATCTATTTTCAGTTAATTTCATCCTAGATTTCGAATAAGACTGACTAAAGTGTTTTAATACCAGCGCATTCACCATATATTATATTATATTAGAAAGTCTGTTAGAAGATTTATCCGATTTTTGCAAAGTGGACCATCCTATGTCATTGAAGATGAAATTCCAATTTATTTTCAGTTAATTTCATCCTAGATTTCGAATACGAATGACTAAAGTGTTTTAATACCAGCGCATTCACCATATATTATGTTATATTAGGAAGTCGGTTAGAAGATTTATCCGATTTTTGCAAAATGGACCATCCCATGTCATTGAAAAAAATATGGGACCAATCTGGAAATATATTCTATCAAATGAAAAAAGAATGATCGAAACTGATTCATAGTTGCCGGAGTACTGACGTAACAAAATCTAAAAAAAGTCCAACCGAATTGAGACCCTCCTCCTTTTTTGGAGTCGGTTAAAAAAGGGACACGTGTTAATTATATGTCAAACCTCAGTTTGATCGACAGTATTTTGGTCGGGTTTGTTCGAGATCAATATACTGTTCCAATCAAATGTACATAAGGGGCGACAATACAAGACGTCACTATCTTTATTAAACATCTATAGAATGTCAACAGTTACCATATTTTATCACGTTTGCAGTGACGAAACACTGAACAGCAATTCCCTGTTATATCCCGATAACAAACTTAAATTTGTCAACAGATTACACGGGGCATATCCGGTGCTTCTCTGAATATATTCTATTAGCTAATAGCTTACCATCATGTTTCAATTTGCCTAAGTGCTGCTTTATCAGATTGTACTTGAAATGAATTTACAGTAATTGGTACAATGTAACCTGTGACTGGCTGATCTCTATAACGCTGAAAGAAAATAGAGACATAATTTGATGGGTTCGAGATTGTTTTCCGATGCATTTGAAAACAGAATTGTCCTGAGGGTTCAGTGAATACAACAAATGAGTTTTTAACTTTTAGAATGTCGCTGTAGGTCGATATATTCTAGATTGCCACTAATATTATGGTGTTACATTGGGAAAACTGTTTTCATATATTATTTTATAGAAGAATGAAAGGAAAATGAAAGATTTTGTAGGCTCAAGAAAAGCAATTAAACTCATTTTCCACAATCTCTAAAATTTTGATAAATGAAATGACATTAATTGCTATTTGTGCGAAAATAAAAAATCGTAAGATTTTAGATATTGGTGTGCAGGGTGTTCTTAGAGATGAACCGTTGTCAACAGCTTGTAGAACGTGGACAATAGGTGAGATATTTAGGGTGATATTTTTTTGACTTTTTTTTTCGCTTCCAATATGAATGTTTGTTGTAAATACCCAAAAAAATTCTTTCAAAGTTTTAGCCCTTAATATTAATATTTAGTCTTCAACCAAAGCGTGTTAAAATTTCCCATTGAAAATACACAAAAATTTAGCTTTTTTATTTTTAAATTTATATAGCTCAGCGGCATTTCTTGGAATGGCTTTAATCATAGGCAGATATTTTTCAGAATTGAACGCTCTATATAATTGTCCATTGCGGACAAGTCGTAACTCACACCGGTGAGGTAATATTAATAATAAAGCCTTTATAATAAAGCCTTTATTACCCAACAGTAAAAACCATTTACAGAGTAATTAAAAAATAAATAAAGATGACAGAAAAAAGTATATAAAAAATTATACTAACACTAAAATTAATTGGAATACAGACATGAATAAAATAAATTAAAAAATTGACCAAAGAAAAAGAAACAATTAGTTATAAAGTAAATACATACATATGCACTTAAAATTGAACAATGGGTTACAACAGATATAGAGATAATTTATAAATTGAAGAATTCGTGCACCTGGATGAAATATTCAATGAAATGTCCTCTAAAAGTACAAGCGTGCTTTATTTTTCAGTTCGTACGTTGAGCAGTTGAATAAATCACACACCTCTGAGAGTCTATTAGCATTATTACTCATCAGATATAATGGAACTTTAAATAAGATATTAGTTCGAGCTCGTTTGCACTCAAACGGTCTCGTATGCCTAGATACAACCCTAGGAATGACAATTCCAACCTGAGACAATAGCTCTGGACAGTCAATCATGTTATTCAGTAACTTGTACAAAAAATATAACTGACGCCTGATCTCTGCGACTTTTCAAGGACATCACATTGAACTCGAGTAGTAAGAGATTATATTCACATCCTCTTTGGGGATAAACTCCGCGATTTTTAAATGTTAAATATTTCAAAAAAATTTTTTGAACCCTTTCTATATCCAAAATGTATCGCTCGTATATAGGATTCCATTTAATGACAGGTGACATTATTTGTATAATGTAGAATTTTCAGAATTAAATTTTCTGAATACAAAGACAAACATTTTTCAAGATAATAAGATATTTAGGGGACTGTTTTATATCCATGTGCCGGTTGTAAAATAGTTACTACAGCAAACTGTATTGAAATTTCTAAATTTCATTCTTTTTCACTTTTTTCAATTACAAATAGTTGGTAATATGGCGACGCTAAACAGCAGGAAGAAAAGTTATTTATTGTGACTGAAGTGTAAAATTTGTGAAAATTAAAACTTTTTGTTTTTAAGAAGTTTAAATATTAAGGTTAACTTTTATGATCTTCAAACACAATCACAACAATGAGCTTGGAATATTATTTAGAATCATCAGTGACATATAAGGAGGGAGACATTGTATGGGTTAAGTTAGGCCCAACTTGGTGGCCAGGTGAAGTCAAGGATTTAAATAGTTTACCTCCTGCAGTTGAGTTTAAGAAGCCTCCACTTGTAGCTGTTCAATTTTTTGATGAAGATGCTTATGAATATAAAATATTGTCCAATAAACCTGATTTTTTAAGGAAATTAAAGTCTTTTCGCAATTATCTCGTACGTGACAGGATCTACAGGACAACTGTAAATGAAAAAGTTGTAGAATATTCAAGTTCCTACTTAAAAGGTCATATGGACCGAATCACTATGACCAATATTTAGCAAGATATTAAAACCTTAAATTGATTTTTCTTTCAAATTTTCGCCAATATTGATTCAAACGTATTTAAACAAGACGTTAATATGCCGTTAAATATGGATCTTAGCGATTCGATCCATAGGACCTTTTTTGTAGAAAATTGAATATCCTACTATATTTTTCCTGTAGCTTGTGTCATTTACGAGATAATTGTGTAAAAACGCGAATTTCGTTTAAAAAATAAGTTGTGACTTGGCCGCAATGGGCAGTTTTGTAGAGCGTTCAATTCTGAAAAATATCTGTCTATAGTCAAAGTAATGCCATGAAATGCCGCTGGACTATATAATTTTAAAAGTAAAAGTCCGAGTTTTTGTGTATTTTCAATGGGAAATCTTTACACGCCTTGGTCGAGTGCAGAATATATAAAGAATCTTTACTTTTGTCTTTTAAAACAAGTAATTTAAAGAAAAATTATTAGTAAAAACAAAGTGAGATGGCGCCCACTATGAACAAGTGGCTTAAGCTTTAATCTTATTTTCGAAATTTGACAGCAGTCGACAGTAAAAACCCAATTGTGAAGAGTGGTGAAGCGGAGAATTATTACTAAAATAATAAAAAGATGTATGCTCTAAAAACTTCCTCTTATATTCAATTGTGGCGGTATATTTTATATCACCTATTAAAATGTCCAAATTGAATGTGTTTATAAGAAGTTTGCGCATTTACGGAAGGATCCAAATGAAACGTTTTACGTAAGTACAAGTACACAAATAACACAAACTATTTAGAGATTCTAAAACTAATTGGTTAATTTAATTTAGAGTCCTCACGAATTGAGTATGTATAATCCTTCAGTCATGAATTTATCACAAATCTAATAACAAATTAAGTATTGCGCCTAAAGATAGTACCACTCACGAAATGAAATACGCAAATATTTTTGTAATTATTTTTATTTGACATGTGCAAACTAGGATAAGTTATAATTATAAAATAAGACGAAATATTTTGTAGTTTTATTTCATGAATCTTTTCAATTATTTTTAACACGTCATGTAAAATATTAGTCAGTCAAAAATTGTTTAATGTTCTTTTAACGAGATTTGATATACTGGAAATATTTTTTAATATTTTATCTAATAATATAATACATACAGTGTTTGCTTATATGTATACATTTTATTTATATGTAATTAAATTCTTCAAAACCGCAGTAACGATTTTTTCGTGATTGTGGACGTTTTGGATCTAGAAATCGATTGCTCGGGAAAACTGGTATTAAAGAGAAAAAAAAATTTCTTTGCATATAAATTGATATGTAGGATCTTATAAAAATCACTATTGGATAATTTTCTAGCATTACATTTTTACAGTTAAATCATTCAAGATCATTCAATTTGTCACGTTAATTTTAAGAACACTTTGAAGCTGCCTTGAGCAGTTACATATGCAGCGTGATTGCAGATATGTTAGAAACTAAATGTCTTATTGGGTGGCCCATAAGCAGTTGCATTCACAGAGTGTATGATATAAATATTAGTTAGTCCATAGGCAGTTACATATATAGGGTGGTGGAAATATATTATAAAGTGGAATTATTATAATGAGTATTTTAATAAGTGTTAAAGAATTAAAATTAAACTGAATTATTTCAGCTTGAGCAAAATGAGAGCAAATGTCCGATTATATGTATATATGTACCAACATTTTTGATGAACCCTTGAATTTACGAGTAAAGCTCGATCACACATATATTATTAATTATATGTAGAAATGAAAATTGATTAAGTATTAGTAGTAAAATGGAACAGATACTTTTGTAATTTCTATTCAAATGGAATTGCCATTTACGTTTATTTCTTATATTATTCTACCGGTTAATAGCTGAATTATTTAATTTCAAGAAATTTGTATTTAACTAAAATTTCTACTTTAATTTCCACTTACGGCCTCCTTCTCATACCTTATATCATTAAGCTAAACATTAATATTGTGCTCACAAATAAAGTCGTATTAATTACATGTGAAAGACAAGTTGAAATTTCTTGAGTTGATACACTTGGTCGAATTTGGACTATAGGCAATTCTAGTTAATATTAAGGGCTCAAACTTTGAGGGATTTTTTTTGGGTATTTCCAACAAAATTTCATAATGGGATAGAGAGATATAAATAATAAATATTAAATTATTATTAAATTGTGAGCTCCAAAGTGACGTAATAGCATCAAGATGGAAGACGTATACAGCGTGCACATAAAGTAGGGAATATACCAATCTATCCCGATAAAATGCGTAAATTTTGACATAAATAGATTTCTCAAGAGGTCATTAATATAGTCCATATGACGTCACATACAATTTTTTTAAATGGTAGCTCCAATATTTTATATATCTTTTTAAAACACCTAGTATTTCTATATACAGGACGTTTAAATTTCACATCGGTTATATAACAAGTTGTTCTAGAAAAAATCTTTTATTCAATTAAAACAAAAAAATCAACTGAGAAGTATAAATGTAACATAAAAATAATAAAAAAATCACAGCAATAATTCAAATTGTCCACAATTTACCAGCTGACAATGAGCAGTGCGAGTTTAACGCTGCAATAGTGTTATTTTCTGGAAAAACACTTCTCTAGGTTTCATCTGTTGTCTGGTCGAATACAAAGTTCAAGACCTTAATGAAAATGATTTTCACCAAAGAGTTGAATTCTGTGAAACAATGATCTGAAATTTTCGTATAATTTTATAAGACGAAGCAAATATATTTATTTAAATGGTTCTGTCAATCGGCAGAACTGTAGATACTGGGCACCTGAAACCCCTCATTGGATGATGGAAGCACATAAACAACACTAACAAGTCAACGTATGTGCAAAGATTGTCCGCACTGCAACCATATGTCCACATATTATTTCAGATGTACTAAATGGTGGGAATTATTTGGAGCCAGTACAGCAAAACATATTACCAGCATTTGTCTTTCCAAATAAAGATCATCACGGCATGCTTGATGATGTTCCATGGTTTCAGCAGAACGATACACCGCCACATTAGTAACAACCTGTCGGAAATTATTCAGATACCATTTTCCCAAACAAATGGATTTTTAGGAGAGGCCGACTGAATCCTGCTAGATCCCCCAGCCTAACACCTCTAGATTTCTTTTTGTGCGATATTTGCAATTAAATGTTTACGTCAACCGACAAAACAGTCATAAAGATTTAAAGATAAGAATTCTGGAAGAAATCAGACTAATCACTCCTCAAGTGTTAACCAACATTAAAAAAGAATTTGAAAATCGCATTGCTCATTGTCAGCTAGTAAATGGCCAATTTGAACACTTGCTGTGAATTTTCCTTATTTTTTATTTGATTTATACCTTTCTGTTCTTGTTTTTTTGTTTAAGTGAATAAAAAAGTTTTTTTTTCTAGAAAAACTTGCTATATAACCAATTTAAAATTTAAACATCCTGTATGCAGAATTACTGCATCTTACAAATCGGTGAAATCAAATATTGGAGTTGTCATTTAAAACAATTGTGTATGACGTCACACAGACCACTTTAATGTCGTTCTGAGAAATCTATTTATATGCAAATTTACGCATAATTAAGTTAAGGTTGACATTTCCCTGGGTTTTATTCTTCTTTTATCTGGATAGATTTTATTTAGTATATATGTTCCATACTTTACGTCACTCATTTTGATCTATTTAGCGTCAAAGTTTATGCGTTACTATCAGCTTCAATTTTTCCAAGAACGTCTCAAAAACTTACTAATATAACTATATTGAAGCTTTCCGGATAAATCAAACAATATTTTTATTTATAGAGTGATATTTCTCTTTCGATCTAAATTAAAGTTGACCGAAGTTATTTCGAAAACAGGATCTGTAGAATAAATGGATATTTTTAGTTAGTTCATTCAGTAATTCGAAAACTTTTCAATACTGTGTTGAAACCTACAGCCTCATATTGGAAATGTGTTCTCCAGAACTTTAAATCTATACAGGCAAAGCCATACTTTCGCAAATTCCAAAACTAATTAAAAATTGTTAATTGAATTATTTAACGAATTCCACTAGAATCACATTCTGAAAAGTTCATGAAGTTCGTCGTGTAAAATACCAATAGAGATAGTCGATTAATAAAACAAAGTTCGATTTGTTTCTATTTTTACATTATTGAAACAAAATATAAATTTCTAAATGACTATTGGTTTGAAATGAAGTAATTAATTAAATTGTGGTTAATGTAGCCATCAATATATCGAAATCAGGTATTATGACATTTTAAATGGTTATGCTTTTTAATATCCGATATTGTTGTTTTAAATGATTTCGCCATTTTAGATTTATTGGATTTTTTTTCATTTTTGATAATGTATAAATTTTGATGTATTTATATTTTATGTGTCTTTAATATCCAAAAAGGAAAAGGTTAGCAATACCTCCGCAACTTTTTGTTTATGTATATTCAGTGATTATTCAAAAACGGCTTGGGCAATTTTGATAGTTTAAATTGCATTATATTAAGAACTATTATAAAAAGGTATCACATAATTTCACGTGAGATTTACGGTTTTCCAGAAAATTAGAAAAAACAGTAATTAAGGGACTACATTTCAATGAATTTCAATGAATCTTCACTGTTTTCTCTTAAACGGCCGAATCTATTTAAATATTTTAAATTGTATTCTACAAAACCATATTCTGGCTTGATTCCGGAAATTTTTCTATAACTTAAAACACACCGTTTTTCTGAAAATCAGAAAAATATGTGCAAAAAAAATGTCTAGCTTAACTGTCAAGATATGTCATAAAAGTATTTCATACAGGGTGTTTGTAACGGTTTTCATTTTAATACATTTGAAGTCAATTCCTTATTGAAACAAAGTTATGTTACGGGTCTATCGATTGTAATAGCAGAAAATATTCCATTAGTGTATCGAAACGAAAAATTGTTATGCCGGCGAGCTTTGCTGCTGATGATGTAGGTGTGTGTGCGTGCATGCTTTCATGTGATATTGTGTGATACATAAGCAGTTGCATATATAGGATGGTTGAAATATGAGAAGGAATTGAATTATAGTTATACATGGTGGTCCAAAAATGTTGTATTAGATGGCACATAAGTAGTTGCGTATACAAGGTGGTTGAAATAAGAGTCGAGTAAAACTGTAGTTAAACAAAGGGGCTTAACAAAATTGTTAAATAAGCATAAGAATGTTTGCGTTAGAGAGCGGAGTATAATTACAGTTATACAAAAGGGTTCAATATAGTTATAGAGTTGTTTAAAAAAAAAATGCAATTGCATAAACTGAGTGGTTAAAATAAATGCTAGAGGTAAATTATAGTTATGCAAAGTGGTTCAAAAAGGTGAAAATTTTTGTTATATGAGGAGTTACATAAATAGAATTCGTCACATGTGGGGCGAAGTAAAATTATAGTCATACAGGTTGATTTAAACTACACAAAAATAGAAACTGTCAATAAGGTGGAGAGAATTCATACTTATACCAGGCGGTTGCACCATCGTGTGGGGTTGAATTATAATTGTACAGTGTTGTTCAGAAAATGATAATTTATATTGGGTGGCTAATACACAAAAACATGTACAGGGTGGTTGCAATATAGGGTGAATTAGAGTTACACTTATAGAAAGTGGTCGAAATAATAATAAAAAAATAACTAAGTTAAAAAATATATGGAAAATAAAGAAAAAAATACTAATAAGAGAGAGAATCCCCCCATTTCAAATTTTTATTTTTTTAGAGAGATATATAAGAATACACTAAAATAATCAATAGAGTTG
The DNA here is from genome assembly GCA_034190945.1 of Octodonta nipae. NCBI lineage: Eukaryota > Metazoa > Arthropoda > Insecta > Coleoptera > Chrysomelidae > Octodonta > Octodonta nipae. Next base: position 7,734,325 of record CM067219.1, on the reverse strand, counting down.
TACCTTAAATCACATAAAAAAAGATATTTCAGAAAATAGTGATTGATTGCACACGGTTTCTAAGTTAGTTGAAATCGGTTGTTCTTTAAATATAAATTATTTTCAATACGTTTTCGTAATTATATTAAAAAAAATGTATGATCCTTACTGTTGATATTCACCCGCGAATAGAATGTACAATTCCCTACAAAACGAAATAGATTATGAAACATATGTGCTATCCTATATAACAACTTTTTCTAAGTTTTGTGTACCACCCTACATAACAAAAATCCACCAATCCCGAATATATTTCACCCCAACTGCAAGTGCTTATGGGCCACCGTATATAACAGTTTTATTCAACATTTGTTTCAACCGCCTTGTATAACTGTAGCTCTACTTCACTCTACAGTGCAGCCATCCCGTATATGCTGCTGTTTATACCTTACCCAATACAATATTTTTCAAAAACCTAACTATAATTTTCCTCCGCCTTCGATTTATATATACAACTACCTAAAAAAACATTTTTTGTACCACTCTGTATAACTAAAAACCCACCAATCTTCAACATATTTCTCACAAACTGCAACTACTTATTAGGCACCCTATATAACAATTTTATTCGACTTTAGTTTGAACCACCATGTATACTTATAACTGTACTTCCATCTATATTTAAACTATCATGTTTATAGAGCTGCCAATTAGTCAACCATTATAACCTATTTGTCCATTCGTTTTTGAGCCACCCTGTATAACCATAATTGTACTCTACAAAATATTTCAACCACCCTGTATATGCATCTACTTAGGGACCACCCAATATAACATTTTTTAATCACTTAACTATAATTCTGTTTCACTCTAAATTTCAGCCTTCGTATCCATGCAACTGTTTATAGACTACCCTATATAACAATTTTGCTCATTTTTTGTTTCACCTTCTATATATATATTCTACTTCAACCTGTATTACAACCACCCTACGGATGCTGCTGCTTATTGTTTACCCAATATACCATTTTTTAAATACTGCGCTATACCTCTACTCCATCCTTTATTTCAACTATCCTATCTTTGCTATTTCATATTTTTTTAACCTCCCTTCATCTGAAACTTTTTCTGACATTGTTTGAATCACACTGTGTGACTTTACTTCGCCCCATATTTCAGGTATTCCATATGTGCCACAACCCATTTTCAAGCCTTTAAAACAAAATTTTTCTACCATCTTTTTACCCACCCTGTATAATTATAATTCTACTCTACTCTGTATTTTAACAACATTGTATATGTAACTGATAATAGGCCACCCAATATAGCATTTTTGTACCACCCTGTATACTTAGAATTCTACTGCTCTATATGTTAACCATCGTGTATATGAAACAACTTGTAGATCATAAAATTTTTTGTGATATTTTTAAACCCACCTCATAACTGTAAAATTATTTTCAACCATCCTATATAAGCAAATACTTGAAGATATTAAACCATTTTTTTAACCACCCTATAAACTATAACCACACTCCTTCTTATATTCCAACAACAGTTTGTAAACAACTGCTTTTAAAATTTTTTCAACCCGTTTCTTTACTACGAGTATAATAACTCAAGAACATAATTCAAATATCTAACTACTTACATAACAGTTTTTTTAATCCCCCCTGTATATATTTAATTCTTTATACCCTTATTTCAACCACATTTTATATGGAACTATTTATGAGTCAAAGAATATAACATCTTCTTATCCACCCTGTAAAAACATAATTTTTCTCTTTCAACTCATTTGAACTCCGCGTATAACTAATCCCGCTCCACTCTTATTTCAACTACGTTGTATATATGCAGCTGCTTAAGGTCCACCTAATTTAACTTTTTTAAACCCATGTAATTCTGTTCCGCGCTGAATTTCACCTATCCTATATATGGAACACCCTGTAAAAGTACGCTTGATATATCAGTTTTTTTTTTCATCAAAACATGTTAGAAAAGCATATTCCGAATTTTGAATAAAAATTAAGCTGATTCATATCTCTAATATTTAGTGCTTGATGTGAAACCAATAGAGTAATTGTGTTATCCAACATGATAGAAGTTTTGTCGCTATATCTACCGTTTCTGTCAATTGAAGGAGATACAATAATTATACAGATATATATCTACATATTTAGAACTATATCATTCAACGTATGACAGCCGTTTCGAACCAGGAGTTCTCGTCAGATACGCTTCCTTGAATGACAAGTTCTAAAGTGAAATACTTGGATGTTATACACATCAGTAAGACAACAGTCAGTGTATTGAACCTACTAGATGTCATATACTTAAATTACTCAATAGACGGTAGATGTCACCGACATCTATTAGGTTCAATACACTGACTGTTGTCTTACTGATGTGTATAACATCCAAGTATTTCACTTTAGAACTTGTCATTCAAGGAAGCGTATCTGACGAGAACTCCTGGTTCGAAACGGCTGTCATACGTTGAATGATATAGTTCTAAATATGTGTATATATATCTGTATATATATTTACTTATGTGTTTTTATATAAAACACTCGAACCATCTGTCAAGAGTATGGTATATGTTATAGCACAGTATGCCTTCATATACTTAAATTACTCAATAGACGGTAGATGTCACCGACATCTATTAGGTTCAATACACTGACAGATAAAATATTCACCAGATTTTAAGTCAAACTATAAGCATTGCAACAAAAAAAGATGCAGCAAAATCAGTTTTGTAGTTCTTACGTGATGCTCGAACAACCAAACAAACAGACAAACTTACAATTTTATAATAGTATCTATAGATTAGTTCAAATTCCTCGATTCGCTGGGTGAAAGAGCTAGAGAAATGCACATAAATTCCTTTTGTATATTCTCAGTAAGCACATCTATAGTAAATTTTATAGTTTGCCACAGAATTACCCTTTAAACTTTTTGAAATTATTTACTATCGCGATAGGTATATCTTACTATCAAGTTTTTGTAAAACATTATTGGCAAAGTTTTCATTCTACCACCCGGAACTTTTTATTAGATTCAATTTTAAAATGGATAAATTCCGAGTTGAAAACGATGTAACACACAAAACGAAATGCAATATGAAAATTACACAACTTTGACACATCGAAAAACTTTTAACTCAAACGTACGACACTGAAGCATCTCCCTAAAAGATTCAAGAACCCTTATGCATATTCAAAGCATTATATTTCTACCGTCATAGATCACGAAAGTATTACTTTATTCGGTTCTGCGAATATTCTTCGAAACATTTTCCGATTTAGACGGAGTTCTATTCCGGGAGAGAGAAAACTTTTTGAAAACTTGCCAAAGATGAGGCAATAAGAAACACGGCGGCTTTTTGTGGGAACAAGCGTCGCATAGATTCGGTAACTTCATAAACAGAGGTTGTGTGAATTAATTTGTAACCGGCTTTGCCAGACCCGAAAAGATTAGAAAAGCCGCATAAAAGTTTCTCGGGGAGTTTAATTTCGTTTCATTTCGGTTCTCGGAATTACATTATCAACGAATCGATAATGTAATTTATTAAGAAATGAGTTTACCGTCAAAGGACCAGGCACCTTTCTTATGGAAAAATGGACTTCCGTCAAATTATTTGAAATGTTGGTATGTTGTACACTTGATGTTCTAACGAAAAGAGTCCAGAGTCCATAGGCTCAAACAGATTCTATGACTAGTTTTCAAGATACAGAGTGTTAAACATCGAAAATGCCTCATTTTTGCTATCAGATTTCTCATGATAGACCTGTTTTATTTCCGGTTATTGGAGAAATCGCGATTTGTACAGTATTCGACATAAATATTTCACAAACTATTGCCATAAATTTTAGTGGATTCCAGAGTATTGCAATTTTGAAAAAACAACATTCTTGTATTCCTACGTTGAAAACGTAAGAAGATGTTATTGCAGAATTAATATAGCGTTAAAGTAATAAATTCTTGGACGTGCTTCATATAATATACAGTGTGAGCCATAAATATAGCTAGAGCGATCATATATTATTTTTTACTATTATTAAATCACCCTGTACGAACCACTGGTGCTGCCATTTTTTATGACATTACACAAATATAGAATTCGTCTCTCTATAGTCCGTAGGATATTAAATTTATTACAAATACTATACATATTATACATTTTTACGTTAAAAAATGTTCTGTGTTTAACTGAACAAAATATTATTCAAATTGTATGAATAGTTTTCGGGATATAGGGTGTTAAACATCAGGAATGTCTACCTTTTCTTATTAAATTTCTCATAAAAGACCAGTATTATTTTTTTGACAACAATATTGAACAGAACAATTACTATTAATTATCTTTGATTGAGGTAACATAATTTATTAGAAAACTCATTTTTTTATTACAGTCTATAAGATGTAGTCGCACAATTAATATAAAGCTAAATAAATGGATTCTTCAACTTGTTCATGTAGTGTGAGTCGAAAATATTGCAATGATGGGCATATATTATTTTTGCCATTAATAAGTAACCCTGTATAAACTACTTTTTTTTAATTTGTACCTGTGGAATAGAGTGTAACGGGTTAATATAATATAAAAATTACAGGACGCATGGTTTATACAGGGTTATTCATTAATGGCAAAAATAATAGATGCCCACTATAGCAATATTTACGACTCACACTGTATCATATATGAATACCTCCAAGAATTCATTATTTTAACATTGTATGTATTCACCGTTATAATCAAAAAATGAATTTTCTAAAAAACATATTTCGTATATTGGTGACACCCTGTAAATAAAAATAATTAATAGTAACTATTTTGGGCAACATTTCTGTCAAATAATATGCAAATGATGTTTTCTGAAATAAATTAAATTAAAACACGTCTATTATGAGAAATCTGATAAGAAAAACCCACATTTCCGAGGTTTAACACCATATATCTTGAAAACTAGTTATAGAATTTTAATAACATTCTACTCTCTTAAACACTGAACATTTTTTAACGTAAAAATTTTATTAATCGACTTCCAAAAAGGAGGAGGTTATCAATTCGTCCCGTTTTTTTTTCACTTTTTTTTTGTATGTATGTTGCCCGATTTCTTCTCCTGTGGTGCACCGTTTTGAATTAATATGGTCTTGTTTAATAGAGAATATATCCGGATTGGTGAAACTTCAAATTTTGGAAAAGAGTTCTATTGGTAAAGTGATAAAATTTGTGAATGAACACATTCGTGCATGGAAATCGACCAATATCCCTAATATTTTGGTCGATTTTTCGATAACTCCTTATGGATGTGTATATTTTTTTAACGTTTAATCTATTAAGGAAGATCCTTAGGTGATCTCATATACTATTCTGCGACGTGCAACTTGCAGTTTTGCTGAAAATTGCCGAAAATTCCAAAATTCTTATCAAAAATTTTATCGAAATGACATAACGGACATTTCCTCATAAATATTTTAATTCCAACGTAATAGTGCAGTAATTTTAGGCACTGGAAGTTTTAATTGCGAATTTGAAAATTTTCTATGTACATCTCAAGCATGTAGGTAGTAAACCATAGTATTTTCGGCTCCTTAAATCAATGAGTACCAAGCTCGTTTTGTTTGTATACCAGGCAAATACCTATTTAAATGCAAATTTTTCCATTTTGCGAAGACGGTGCTTTTGGCTTACACATTCTCCCGGCCTAATAGAAAATTCAGTGACAACACATGTCAAACTTTAAAGTGCTATTTGGTACGTTTATAGACAGGGTGTTTAGTTATAGCAAACAAAATTACAAAGTAAAGTGATAGAAGAAGTTGCATTTATATGAAAATTGACATAGAATGATAGCTGTATATACAGGATGGTTAGAATATAGGGTGGACTGGACGTTTGGTGGTATAAAAATGCTGGAAAAAATGTGAAATTAAAATTATATAGGGTGATTAAAAAACTGTTATATGATGTGGACATAAGCAAATCATATACAGGATGGTTGAAATATATGCTGCAGTTGAATTATATTTATACAGTGTGATTAAAAAAATATTTATTTTATAGCCTATATGAAGTTGCATAAAGTGTGGAGAGGAATTAATGTTACACAGAACGATAATGTAAAATGTAAAAAATGAACTAATTTATGGGCTAGCCCACAAGGAGTTATTACTATGGTTGAAATATAGGACGGATTTGACTACGTAAATATGGTTTGGATTCTACTCCGTCCTATAGTTTACAGAAGGCAGCTAACAAATTTAAGCTTCTCCGTAGGCAGTCGTATGTACAGGATGGTTGGTACATAGGTTGGAGTGGAATTATCTCAACGCGTACTAGTACATTTTGTTCGTAAAGATTTACCTGTCAATTTAAATGAGAAAGTATCATTGTGTAATGTTGAGGCTTTCGATGTTACATGGTTTTGTCTATTAAAGTTATACATACAAAATAAAAAATAAAGAATGAAAACTACCTGAGTTCAAAAATATTAAAAAGTTAAAAATAAAACATTTAAAAAAATCTATAACCGACTTCTACCTATAACTAAAAAGCTAAAAATAATTATAACAAAATACAACTCTAGCAAATAAATAACACATTCAATGTTGTTAGGGTACCTACCCAGGAAGTAAAAAATGTAAACATTAAAAGGTGCTCATTATGTACAAATTTATTACTTACCAATCTAGTATATTTTTGAAGTCGGTACCCGTCACTGCGTGGAGGTGTCTTAGGTGCAACCACACATTTTTTCAGATTTTTTGTAGAATTCTTACGATTGAACCTTCAAATGACCTTCAAATGATCTCTGGGAAAAAGCGAAAGGTTAAACAAACTACGAAATTGGACTCAGAGACCTCAAAAACATTGGCATGAATTTTTTCAGATTTTTTGGTAGAACTCTCACGATTTGACATTCAAATGAACTCTGGGAAAAAGTGCAGTCAAACAAACTACGGATTTAGACTCAGAGACCTCAAAAACATAAGCAAGAATTTTTTCAGATTTTTTGGTTGAGCTCTCTCGACAGACTCTCTCATCGTAATCAGCAACCCAAAAGGCCCCTAGTACCTATGTAATTTACAAATTGTCTTTTCTCCAATAACCGTAAATAAAATCCGTCAGTCATGAGAGATCTGATATAAAAAATGGGGCATTTCAAAAACTAGTCATAGAATCTGTTTGAGCTTTTTTTGTCAGAACATCAATTTCTACAACATACCTAATTATTAATTACTTTTATGTTTTTTTTGGGCAATAACACCACAATAGAAATAAAACGACGTATATTGTAGGAATACAAACATTTCAAAGTCTATTCTGACTTCGTTGTCAATGGCTTTATATTTATTGATGTAGATTGCAAAATGAAAATTTGATTTATGACATTTAAAATTGACATTAGAAAATTTGTTGTTTTTAGATATACAGGTAGCACAAAAAATTCTAAAGATCATGAATTATAGTTAATCAGCTTTCAAATTAGAAGAATTTGTAAGAGTTGTCTTTAGAATTTATAAGTGGCGCTCCTAGGTACGACTTTGTTATAAGATAGTGCGTTCGCCAAAAATGCGATCAAAGAATTCTATTGTTTCAGTGATCCCATTAACGACATAAGGGAAAACCTAGGAAAAACCTTATGAACTATCCCGATATTGGGTTGTTCAAAATGAGGTTACCATTAATAATTTCTTCCTTAATCGTCGGTAACCAGATGCGATTAAATTCTACAGAAGTAGAAGCGACACAATCGTCTTCATTCAAAAGAATTAAGGCAGACTCTTTTATTTTTCGTTTTGAGTTATGTTGTTCTTTGTGAAGTATAGTTGAATTGTCAAATTGTATTATATGGCCTAGGTCCCAAGCATGTTCACAAATTTTTGATTTTTCAAATTGTCGTTTCTTTATGTAACTCTTGTGTTCATTTATTCGTACGTTTAATGGTCTCGATGTTTCTCCAATATAAAATTTATTGCATTCGCAAGGAATCTTATATATGCAATTTTGTGAGTTCTGGGTTTTGTTTGTTGGTTTTGTTTTCGATATTAAAGATTTCAGTGTATTTCTTGTTTGGAATGTTGTTTTAACATTAAATCTGTTGCCCACTCTTTTCAATCTTTCTGACAGACCCGGTATATATGGTATAGTTGTAGCTGTAATGTTGTTGTCTTGAGTAGTAGTAGTGTTGAGAGAAGTTCTGGGTTGATTCGGAAGGTTTGTTTTCTGTTCATGTCTTTTAACTCTTTGTTGATACATTTTGTGGGGTAATTGTTTCCAGTGAGAACATTTTTTATAATTATTTTTTCTTTGTTGAATTTATTATCATCAGAACAGTTGGTCTTTGCTCTATCATATAATGACTTAATGACGCCCTTGAAATTGAAGAACATAACAAACTATCTTTCCTAGACATATTAATAACAAAAAACAGAATCTTCATTCGAAACAGAAGTTTATAGAAAACCTACTCATACAAACAGATACCTAAATTTCAATTCAAATCATCCGAATACAGTAAAGAAAGGTGACATTATGTCATTATATGATAGAGCAAAAACCAACTGTTCTGATGATAATAAAGTCAACAAAGAAAAAATAATTATAAAAAAAGTTCTCACTGGAAACAATTACCCCACAAAATTTATCAACAAAGAGTTAAACAGACTTGAACAGAAAACAAACCTTCCGAATCAACCCAGAACTTCTCTTAACACTACTACTACTCAAGACAACAACATTATAGTTACAACTATGCCATATATACAGGGTCTGTCAGAAAGATTGAAAAGAGTGGGCAACAGATTTAATGTTAAAACAACATTCCAAACAAGAAATTCACTGAAATCTTTAATATCGAAAACAAAACCAGCAAACAAAACCCAGAACTCAAAAAACTGCATATATAAGATTCCTTGCGAATGCAATAAATTTTATATTGGAGAAACATCGAGATCATTAACCGTACGAATAAATGAACACAAGAATTGCATAAAGAAACGACAATTTGAAAAATCAAAAATTTGTGATCATGCTTGGGACGTAGGCCATAAAATACAATTTGACCATTCAACTATACTTCACAAAGAACAACATAACACAAAACGAAAAATAAAAGAGTCTGCCTTAATTCTTTTGAATGAAGACGATTGTGTCGCTTCTACTTCTGTAGAATTTAATCGTATCTGCTTACCGACAATTAAGGAAGAAATTATTAATGGTAACCTCCTTTTGAACAACCCAATATCGGGATAGTTCATAAGGTTTTTTCCTAGGTTTTCCCTTATGTAGTTAATGGGATCACTAAAACAATAGAATTCTTTGATCGCATTTTTGGCGAATTATTATAATAAAGTCGTACCTAGGAACGCCACTTATAAATTCTAAAGGCAACTCTTTCAAATTCTTCTAATTTGAAAGCTGATTAACTATAATTCATGATATTTAGATTTTTTTTGTGCTACCTGTATATCTAAAAACAACAAATTTTCTAATGTCAATTTTAAATGTCATAAATCAATTTTTCATTTTGCTATCTACATCAATAAATATAAAGCCATTGACAACGAAGTCAGAATAGACTTTGAAACGTTTGGTATTCCTGCAATATACGTCGTTTTATTTTTATTGTGGAGTTATTGCCCAAAAAAAAATATAAAAGTAATCAACAATATGCCACAAACAACGTTTAGAAAACAATACCTAGTTATATGGGACCTTTCTGTAATGTTCCTTAATATAATACAGTTTAAATCATCAAAATTGCCCAAGCCGTTTTTGAATAATCGCTGGTCATACATAAAAAAAGTTGCCAACGAATTGATAACTCATTTTTGGAAGTCCGTTAAAAATAACAAAACCGTTTTCAGAACCTATTTCAAATCCATTAAATTATCAAATGGGTATAATTTTTAATTGCCTAGCAAATAGAGTAAACCTAACCCAGTGGTAAAACACTCACGTGGAAAGTTACATATTTAAATAAGCAAATTTTCCGTATGATCGAACCCATCCCGACCGCTCTGATAATATTGTGTTTGTTTATCATTTGAAATTGGGGCGTTTTGTGCGTTACCAATACCAAACCAGTATTGAACGCTCCTGTTGTTTTTACGTATTTTTTTTGTGGGCCTGGATTCGCTGTTATTAATGGGCCACAGCTTCGATATGCAGGGTAAAAAATTGGAATGACCGTGTATGATAAAATGCAAAATACATGAGAACGCATTAATGCTAGATGACTTTAAAATTACGGTATTTATTTGTAAAGCGAGTAGCTTCTGTTTCCATATTTTTTACAGATACAAGGGTTTTCACTTTTTTCTTTCGTCCAAACATGAAGATTTACATTCACATTCTACTGCCACTAACTGCACTGGCTGTCATTTTTCTAACATTGCGAAACGAATATTATTCCATTAGGGTTGATTATCTTCATATAAGACGGAGTAATATTACAAACAAATCATATAAAGTCATTTCTGAAAATCGTTTCTTTGCCAATTTACAGGGATATAAACAAACTGCTGGGTAAGGATTTATATTTCTATTCAACAGCACTGCTTGTTCCATAGTCGAATACACGTGCGTTTGTTTAAATTAGGCGCAAATTAAATCTGAATCAAGTTTAGTAGTACATGAAATTCATTGCAGAAGTGACAGAAGTTGTCAAAATAAGTTTTATTTATTTGAACGTAAAAAGATTGTATTGTTTTAATTTGATCGTAAAGTGGCCGAATTAAGTGAAAAAGAAAGAATAGAAATATTAATGATGATTGAGCATGGGGAGAGGAAAAGGACGCATCATCCGAATACACAAATATCCCGTTCAGTAGTGACGAAAACTTTGCGAATGTACGACCCAAGTGGAACAGTTAGCAATTTATCAAAAAGTGGACGGTTAAAAAGTGCAAGTAATGAAGGTGTAGCTCATAATGTTACTATATATTTGGAAGAAAATCCTCACTTATCCAGTACCGACCTCGCCAATATGCATGGAATTAGCCGTCGTTCAGTAGGAAGGATATTAAGGCGAGAAAAATATCATCCATACAAAATTCGCCTCGTTCAAGAACTCTCCGAAGACGATTTCGACGTTTGCAATTTTGTGAAACGATTATGGATATTTGTAACCGTGATAATAATTTTATAAGAAATGTGGTGTTTTCAGACGAGGCTACGTTTTGTTTAAATGGTACGGTTAATCGACATAACTGCAGCTACTGGTCGCAAAGTATAGCTAATTGGGTACAAGAGGCTCATACACAACATCCCCAAAAATTGAACAGTTGGGCCGGCATTTATAACAACAGAATCGTGGGACCCTTCGAAACTTTAAACTGAGATAGGTATTTACAGCTCTTGGAGACACAAGTTATTCCGGCATTGGAGGTAAATGGACAATTACCAAATAATATCTGGTTTCAGCAGGAAGGAGCATTACCCCATTACGTTCGCATTGTTCGAGATCATTTAGATAGAACATTTCATCGCAGGTGGGTTGGAAGAAGGGGTACTTATGAATGGCCTGCACGAAGTCCCGACCTTAATCCACTAAACTATTTTCTGTGGGGTTACTTAAAGTCTAAGCTTTATGTTGGTAGGCCAAATAAGTTGCAAGAATTAGCTGCAAGAATAACTCAAGACATCCAGATAATTACACCAGAAGTAATAGTTAATGTTACTAGAGAATTTAAAAACCGACTTGCTTATTGTCAAGAAGTAAACGGTGCTCAGTTTGAACATCTAATACATTAAGTTTAGTTAAGTTTCAATGTTTTGAAAATCACTTAGATTTAGTTAATAATTATGATTATGTATGGACTTTAATGGATATTAGATTTTTCCTTTCCTTAATTACTCTTCTGTTAATATCACGGTAGGTATTGAAGTAAACAATATCAAACCCGATATTTTTCTATTCGCAATAAAATGTGTCATCAGAAACTAAAATACTATACAGGGTGTTTCATTGCAAATTTTAAAATCGACATTATTTCTGGTAAAACAGGAAGTTAAAAATTGTAAAAAAAATTGGAAACAAATAGGCAATCTAGTGCAGTATCCACCTACCAAATTTCATTTCGATATCTCTAATAATTCCAGAGATATTTGCTTAGTTCCACACATTTGCCCATCACTGTATATTGTCTTGCGTACAAAAGAATGACTCCTCGAAGAGAGTACTTTATAATATATTTAGATATTTAGCATTTAGTTTGAAATTGTATTCTGAGGAAGCCAGATAGCTGTGCGAAACAATTGTCAATATTTAATAAATTTGTGAAAATTAACACTGTTTTTTGTTTTAACCTAATCATTGACGTAAGTCCTGAAACAATCTAAGTGGTGGAAAGGAAGGATATTCTCAAAATTAACCACGTGTTTCATTCCACAGTAATCAGCCTGAGTAAAAAAAAGTCGGAATCTAGAATTTCCTATTGTCCTTACATGTAGACCGTATCCGATTACAAATCATATATTTCAAATGTGTTCCATGCTCCTGTTACTCCAGACCCATATTTCATCTTAATCATCTCCAAACACCGCTATCGATTCATAATCCGTCATATTGGCCCGACAGAAACACCACTAATAAATAATTCCTAAATCCAATTTAGTTCCCTTTGCAATACGACGAAACGATAATTACGTTCCATGGCATTCTTGGGGTGAAGAGGAAGAGGATGGCTGTGGTAAGAAGCCAAAACGTTGTTGGAAAAACGAAACATTGACGAGGAGAAGGGATAGGACTCTAGAGTTTCGTTTTTTCTCTCTTCTCTCTCTCTCTCTCCCTTTAAGCATTCCATATGACTTTATTAATAAGCTGCTTTCAAAAAATTAGGAAAAGAATGAGATAATTTTTCAATGGAGTTTTTGTGCTGAGTTACTCTTTACAGCTGAGATGTTATGAGAAAAAAAGTTGCAGATTTGTGCCTTTCTTTCAGATAAACAGGGAAATATTTTAGGAATAAAAGCAGTGCATTTAATAATGAATACATTAAGATATCTTTTTCCCTCTGCTGTTAAAATAAATTTTTCAGTTTCATCTATTACTTGCCTTTATTTTTAAATCAGTAAGTGTTCCTTCCTTAACACTAGTTAAACTAAGCACAAGTAAAAATTATAAAAAGGAACATAAATAAAAATATATAAATATATATTTACGTCAGTGACTAATTGTTATTTAAACTTATTATTATAAAATTGAAACATGCTTTAATTTTATATAAACAAAATAAATTTAGATCTTCACTGAAAAATTGTACTTTTTTATTGCTGTATATATTATATAGTTTATACAAATTGCATATATTTTATATTAAAGCGAAGTGTAAAATATTTGAACTCTATGTGCATTTTAACTAAAAGAATTTATTTTTATTGTCTTTATCAAACATTTTGTACTGAAAAAATAATGACATTGTTTCTAGGTATTAATAAAAGTGATTTCTACAATTTTACAAGAGATACTTGATCATTTATGCCACCTTGTATTTAATATATAAAAAAAATAATTGCGACACTATATACACAGTGTAAATGAAGATATTGATTCGACTCTTATATTGGTTTACTTTTTTTTTGTCGTGTTCGGTAACTGTTTTTTGTTCATATTTTGACATATTAGTCATGCACGTGTGTGAATAAATTAAAAACACCCTTTTTCATTGAAAAATATATTTATATCAGTATTCGAGTAACTAGAAGCCTAAGCAGAAGTCTACGAGAATTATGCGAACCGACCTGAAAATGGTAGATGTAATTCTGCCGAAACGTCCTCATTAGATCGCGGCATCACACAAATTGTTGAAGGTATTTGTTTGATTCAAATTGATAAAATCATGTTCATTTTACATGTTTTATTAACGACGGGATATGGGATACACACGAATAGAAAAAAGCGGTGTTTTTTTTTAGAGGTATAGAACTTTGAAATGGAATAAAACAAAGATATTTGTTTTAAAATGACATAAAATTTACTTTATTCTAAAGATAATCTTCTGGTATTATAATTTGAATATGACTGGAGGTCAAATTTTCGATGACTTTTTCCAACATATATATCGGCAATAACGCGGCGAATCTTGGCCTCCAAGTGGTCTATCGTTTCGAGCTTATCGGCGTAGCGACTTCAAGTATCCCCACAGAAAATAGTCAAACGGTGTTAAATCGCACGATCTTGGAGGCCAATTCACGGGTCCAAAACGTGAAACTATGCGGTTACCAAACGTTTCTTTCAATAAATCAATTGTGGCACGAGCTGTGTAACAGGTTGCCCTTTGTTGTTGAAACCACAGCTCGTGTGCATCATGATTGTTCAATTGATGAACGAAAAAGATAGTAATCATGGCTGTAACGTTCTGGCCAGCATCGTTTTTAAAGAAGTACTGACCAATTATTCCACCAGCCCATAAAGCACACCAAACAGTCAGTTTTTCTGGATGTAACGGTGTCTCAACATGAACTTGAGGATTATCTTCACTCCAAATACGGCAGCTTTGTTTATTGACGTATCCATTCAACCAAAAATGAGCTTCATCGCTAAACAAAATTCGCTTATGAAAATCGGGACAACGACAATCTTGTTTTGGGCCCATTCACCGAATATACGACTTGCTAGGTGATCGCGTGGCTTCAATTCTTGCACGAGTTAAATTTTGTAAGCACGCAAACCAAGATCTTTCCGCAAAATCTTAAATAAAGTGGATGGACACATATCCAGTTCCTGTGCACGATGCGGATAGACTGATTCGGGTTTTCCTCTACGCTACGCTCTACAGCAGCAATGGATTCTTCTGTGCACACTGTACGACATCTCTGTGGATGCGTATTATCATTTAGAGTAAACGTGGTGCGAAAACGTTGCATAGTTAATCGAATTAATTGCTCTGATGGACGATTATGTTGACCGTAAAAAGGACGTAGTGCGCGATACGTATTTCGAACAGAACCGTGATTTTCAAAATAAATTTGCACAATTTGGAAGCGTTGTTCAGGCGTTAGTCAATTCATGATGAAATACCAGACCAAACTAACGATAAATCACTTGACAGCTGACAAAATGGCCGCCGGTTAAAAGAGCGTTGCCAACTTAAAGTTCTATACCTAAAAAAAACGCCCTTAACAAGTCCTAGATACATAACCCATACTTAAAACTGAAATAAATTTGACTTTTGCAAGTAAACAATTAGTAAATTCCGGAAATCAGCCCACAGATGTATTAAAAACAACAAAGAAGTCATTTTGGATCAGTTTTTATCGTTCTTTGAACATACCCACATAGTTGTCGTTAGTTTCGTTTGGTGTCAAGTGTTACAAAATGTAAAAATTTGTGTTTTAAAACAATACACCAAATTTACCCAAAAAATCCCTCTTCCTAATATTGCCAAACTCCTTTCATTCGACGTGGTCAATCTATTTCCCAGCATACCACCTGATGAATGCATCAATCCAATCATAAACCTAATAGACAAGAATAATATCAATCCCATAATCAAAAAAGAAATTCTTTGTCTTCTGCATCTCTGTATCAACCAAAACTACTTCAAATTCAACAACATTCACAACAGTACTCAAGGCCTAACTATGGGCAATCCTTTAAGCCCCCTTCTATCTAAAATATTCATGGACTATTTAGAAACGCTAATTTTCAAACACGATCTCAGTAACAAAATCCTGTATTGGCACCGACACGTCGATGATATTATTGCGTGTTTTACGGGTACACATCGACAATTACAGTTACTACACAACTACTTAAACCAAATACACCCCAACATAAAATTCACACTTGAAACAGAAACAGATAACACACTAAATTTCCTAGACCTAACAATTAAAAGGCAAGACACCAAACACACATTCTCCATATATCATAAACCATAACACTCTGACCTTACCATCCACAATAGTTCACGCCACCCCATACAACATAAACTTGCTGCATATCACTGTATGTTACACAGACTCGTGACAATACCACTTAACAAAACCGACTTTGATACGGAACTTGAAAGAATCAAACTCATGGCACTCAACAATGGTTACACCACTCAACTTATTGACAACTTATTAAACAGAAAATTAAAGAAAATTGCTATTAAAGAAGTCTATCCCACTGACCCCAATCCCATACCTAAATTATACCCTACTCTCACATTCAATAGAACCCCCTCACAAAAAATCTCGCAATTTTTACAGAACAGGAACATATATACAGCCTTCACAACAAACAACAATTTATCTAGACATATAAGAAACAACAAAGACAAGACTGGCAAAAATTCTAACTCGGGGGTCTATAGGTTGAACTGTGGTAGTTGCACCAATTTCTATATTGGTCACACTGGAAGATCTTTCAATTCAAGATGGCGCGAACACACTAGAGCTTTCGAAAATCAACAACAAAAGAAATCCACTTTTGCAGACCACTTATTGAAAGAAAACCATGTACCTCAGAATGCACTTGAAATTTTACAATTACAAAAAAAATAGTAAAAAATTATATCTGCTTGAATCACTAGAAATTAATAAAAACAAAAATTCTCCTAATCTATTAAACGACCAAAATGATACCAATTCATCTCCATTACTTAATCTTAAAATCCATCTTTAAATAATATTACTTTATTGTATTAACATCTATTGTAAACAATTTCATAAATGTATAATTTAACTGACCTATATCCAGCCCACTTCTTCCGAAATTCCCTAGAATTAAAACCTTTTAAGCATTTTATTACCTTCCCTGTAGTTCCTTTGTATGAAATATGAATTTAGCATTCATTGTATTTCCAATTTATGATGCAGCCAGTCTTGGCGAAACATATGTCAAATTTAAAAAAATAAAAAGTGAAAATTTAAACAAGTGTTTGTTGTTTTTAAGTAATCTTAAAAATAAGAAACTTATCTTCACAAGTACTCACGTTTTAGGTAAGTTTATTATAAGTTCATAAGTTCTTAAATTATAAATAGTTTTAACATAAATAAAACAGTAAAAGGAACATGATTTTATCAATTTCAACAACATAAAATCAAGAAAATACATTCAACAATTTTATAGATAAGTAAGAGCGAAGAACATGTACAAACTTATTTTTTCAACCTAATTTATCCTCTCAAATTATCTTTCATAAATAGAATCCTCTTGTTTATACTACGTGCCATAGATTGGAATTTTACCAATAAATAGTTTCAATATTTTATAATTTACATTTTTTGGGAAATTCTTGAAGTAATTTAATCTCTCCACGTCTTTTTGGAATTTCGTTAAACCGATTATACTATAAAACAATTCAGCAGTCAGCCTACGCTCTGAACTTATAAAAACCATGCCAGAAGTAGGCGTACATCTGAAGTACACCTCTTTATATAATGTTTTACAAGGTCTTGAGAAGAGGATTTTGAACAACTTAATTCCTATATTAAAGTTCATCCGGGATTCTTGTTATCAGGCCCTGTTTTGTACTTTTAATAGAAATTTCGCCGTTAGCATTCTAATAAAGGACGCATTGAATAACTTTTCATCCTAATACAAGGCTAAAATTTTGTTAGAACATGCCGTGTACCAGGTATGAGCAAAAGTATTTCTTCAATCTCTCCATGAGAATTTTTATGCTCACTTTTCGGCAAGAGAGAATGTTTACTGATAATAATTTCTGTCTCTACTTGGTGAAAATTCATTTTAATTTTATATTAAAATAAACACACTTAAGTAATTTTCACTTATATTTATTTGCTATTGACAATTGTTTCACTAGGTTACAGGTTTCTTGAGAATTCAAAGTATAACTAAATGCTAAATGCCTAAACTATTCCAAAGAAATATATGGATGCAATTACAGACCTATTAAGAGGATTATTGAAATTGTGAAATATTGAAGGAGGTAGGATGAAACTACCACTATTAAGAAACAACAAAATATTACAGTTGAAGGGTTTAAATGGAATAAAATTTGCATGTAATCAGTTTATACAATTCTATTAAAAAAATTAAGGAATGGAGATCAATTGGTTTCAGTTTCGTCATTCAAGAGGCATGGTGAATTCTTGTTTTTGTTAATTTCTAATGACTCCAAAAGATATAATTTTTTACTTCTTTGTTGTAAATGTAATACTTGGAACGTATTCTGAGGTACATGATTTTCATTCAATAAATGTTTGGCAAAGGTTGACTTATTATAATTGTGGCACTCAAAAGCTTTGGTATGTTCATCCCATCTTGTCTTGAATGATCTTCCCGTATGACCGAGGAAGAAACTAGGGCAACTACCACATGTCAACTTATAGACATCTGAGTTGTTATTTTTGTTAATTTTATCTTTATTGTTTCTTATATGTTTTCCTAAATATGTAGGAGGGTATACTTCATTTGAAGCCTTTTTATTTAATTTTTTAGTTAACACGTTATCGATAATTTGGGGGTTATAACCGTTATTAACAGCAATTATTGTGTCTAGTTCTGTATCAAAGTGGGTTTTTGATAAGGGGTATGCTGCAAGTTTGTGTTAGTAAGTATGGTGTGAACTATTGTGGATTGTCAGTGGTTTATGATAAATACAAAAGGTATGTTATTGTCATGTCTATTTATAGTTAAGTCAAGTAAATGTATTGTCAGTCTCAGTTTCCAAGGTGAATTTTATGTTAGGGTGGATTTGATTTATGTAGTTATGGAATATATGTAATTGTCTGTAAGTACCAGTAAAATAAGCAAACATGCCGTCAGCATATTGATACCAATATTGGATTTTACTGTTCAGATTATGTTTAGAAATGAGTGATTCTATGTTGTTCATAAATATTTCGGCCAAAAGAGGGCTTAACGGGTGACCCATAATTAAACCTTGTTTACAAGTGTTAATTTTGTTGTTGAATTGAAAATAATTTTGATTAAGGCAAACTTGTAAGAGAATGAATATTTCGTTTTTTATAATTGGGTTGGTGTTGTTCATTTCTAGTAAGTTCATGATAACGGTGGTGCATTCTTCTGGTGGGATGCTGGAAAAAAGATTGATTACTTCGAAGGATAATAGTATGCAGTTATTAGGTAGGGTTATTTTTTGAATTTTTGTCACTAAGTCAAAGGCATTTTTTTATGCTATATGTGAGAGCGAATTTGGAGTTTATTTTAATATGTCAAAGAGCGCTTTGGAAATTATTAAAGAAGGAGCTGGGAAATAGGAAATAATAAGTCTGATAGGGTGATTGTGTTTATGGAGTTTAATTAATGAATATAAGCGAGGGGGATACGGGTTCATTACTGTTAAGGTTTTTTTTTTGAAAATCATTAAATAAATAATTGATTTCTTTAAGGGTATTTTTAACTTGAAGTTGAAATTTGAGGGTCTTTGGTAATAATACGATAATTGGAAGGGTTTAAAAAATTGTTGGTTTTGTTAATGTAGTTAGTTTTATCTAAGGCAACAATACTGTTTCCTTTGTCTGCGTGGGTAAAAATTAAATCATTGTCCTTACTTTTGTTTTTGATAGAGTTTAATGTGAGGAGTTCAGGGTTGTTGACAGTCTTATGGAATAAGTGCCGGATTAGATTAGTTTTGTTAAGTAAAGCAAGTTCTGTTTCCACCCCTAAAAGTTCTAAATGGTTATCTGAAATTTTAGTTCTGAGATTGTGTTTAAAACTTTATTTAATAGTGTTTTCTCTTTATCATCAAATGAAATGGAGCTTAAATTAACAAATCTGTTAAAAAATTGAAGATTTGGATTAGTAGTTGTGACTTATTGTTTGATAGGTTTTTTAGCTAATAATAATTGTAGTTTTTTCTTTTGAGTTAGAAATTTTCGGTGAATAATCTCATTAATTTGTGTTTGTGAATAAAAGATTTTTTTTCTAGCCACACTTGTTATGTAACTGATTTGTAATTTAAACTTCCTGTATGTAAAGGGAGTATTTTAGAGGCATAGAACTTTAAGTTGGCAACACTCCTTTAATCCTGTCAAGTGATTTATGTTTAGTTTGGCTTGGCATTTCATCATGAAAACATCCAAATTGTGCAAATTTATTTTGAAAATCATGGTTCTGTTCGAAATACGTATCGCGCAATACGTCTATTTTACAGTCAACATAATTGTCCATCGGAGCAATTAATTCGATTAACTATGGAACGTTTTCGCACCACGTTTCCTCTAAATGATAATACGCATACAGTGCGTACAGAAGAATCCATTGCTGCTGTAGAGCGTAGCGTAGAGGAAAACCCGAATCAGTCTATCCGCCATCGTGCACAGGAATTGGATATGTGTCCATCCACTTTATGGAAGATTTTGGGGAAAGATCTTGGTTTGCGTGCTTACAAAATTTAACTCGTGCAAGAACTGAAGCCACACGATCACCTACCAAGGCGTACATTCGGTGAAATAGGCCCAAAACAAGATTGCCGTTGATCCCTATTTTCATAAGCGAATTTCGTTTAGCGATGAAGCTCACTTTTGCTTGATGGATACGTCAATAAACAAAGCCGCCGCATTTGAAGTGATGATAATCCAAGTTCATATTGAGACACCGTTACATCCAAAAAAACTGACTGTTTGGTGTGCTTTATGGGCTGGTGGAATAATTGGTCAGTCCTTCTTTAAAAACGATGCTGGCCAGAACGTTACAGTCATTGGTGATCGCTATACAGCCATGATTACTAACTTTTTCGTTCATCAATTGAACAATCATTATACACACGAGCTGTGGTTTCAACAAGACGAGGCAACATATCACACAGCTCGTGTCACAATTGATTTATTTAATGAAACGTTTGGTAACCGCATAGTTTCATGTTTCGGACCCGTGAATTGGCCTCCAAGATCATACGATTTAACGCCGCTTGACAATTCACTTTGAGGATACGTGAAGTCGCTAGTCTACGCCGATAAGCCTGAAACAATTGACCACTCGGAGGACAACATTGGCCGCGTTATTGTCAATATACGGCCATAAATGTTGGCCAGCCGTGTCGGTCAAATGCCAGAAGTCATATTCAAATAATAATGCCAGAAGATTATCTTTCGAATAAAGTATATTCCATGTCAATTTAAAATATTATTCCATTTCAAAGTCCTATACCTCTAAAAAAACACCCGTTAGAATAACTAGATCTTTCAAATCTATATATCAAATACTGAAGTGGCAATTTAAATACATTGTATATGACGTCATACGGACCACAGTAGTATAATGAAATTAACGATGGGTGTCCGAGGGTTTTATCTGGATAGATATTATTTGGTATGTCTATACTTTCTATGCACACTGTATATTGCACGAGTATAATAAAGTGAAATTGATTTGAATAATATAATTCGCGAAATTTTATTATTGAATTTTAAACAAGTCGTTTTTGTTCGTTTGCATTTTTATTTAAAGGAAGGACTAAATTACACACCAGGATTAATACTTGAATAGTAACAAAATAGTCACAATTATTCTCGTATTCCTAAAATGTATGTATATTACGAGGAATCTCAAAAAGTAAAAAAGTAAAAAAAAAATAAAAACAGGCAGATAACAAAGGCGAGAAGTATATTTCATAAACAGCTTTCGCATCCATCGTTTAGTCTCAAAGACCGCTCTGTTTTCGTTTTGTCATATATCGGTAAAATATATAAATTTTAATGAAATACTTTCTGAATTTTACTGATTTGAGTCTGTCATCAATTTAATTCTGTTAAACCACACCGAACTTTACGAAAGCCCAAATGAGGCACACGAAAGCACGAATCGAACTCTCGACAACTTTCACCGGTATTTAACAAAGTGATAATAAAGCGTGACTACTTGACAAAGTGATAATACGGATGATTTATTATGTCTGAAATCCCGATGTGCTTCAACGATTCCGATCACATGCCTACCTAATAAGAGTTATCGTCGACTTCGGCAACTACATACTCCACAACTTTAACACACGAAATTGTTTTCCATTTCATTAGAGATTCCACGGAATTAACCATTTTAACTGGCTATGTTCGTTTATCAATTTACTCCGTACATTTGAACACGCGAGATGTAAGACCGACATCTAGGATTTTCAAGAGAGGAATGACATCTCGAAGAGAGTTTACTCCGTACATATTGAAATCGTATATTATATCAGCTCGGTAATTATCAACTCTCATTATCATCTGCTCCTCGTTAGGCTCCCGAGCCAGCAAAAAGCTGCTACTGCCGAACGATGAGCTGTCATCCGTGAAACGTGTACCTGTTTTGAATGAATAGACTCGTCGCACGAGATCGATAAGCCAACAGGCGTTTAGCTTGAAGTAATTTGAGTTGTTTAAGTATGTTAGCATCATTATTTTTATACTTGATCATATATATATATATATATATATATATATATATATATATATATATACAGCGTGATTTTTTTTTGAAGATCAGTATGGGGATCTCGGAAACTAGCTGAGATATAGCAATGGTTAAATTGGGAAACATTTGCAGTTTTACTGGCCCAATTTCGGATTTTTGTAACAAGTCATGGCTTACTAGATATTTTGAAAAAACGAAATTCTGTCGATTTAGTCAAATCCCTCTAGCTTCTTTGTTTTCGATTTTATAAAAAAAGTTTAAGTATCAACTTTTAACGTAGGTAGCCATGAAAAAGATTATTTTCACTTTGACGTTTCCTCATTTGAGAGTAATTTCATTAGTAGTGCTGAAAAGAGAGTCAATATTGACAAGTTTTCGTGATAAAATGGAATGTTCTAATGAAGAAGAACTGAATATGGTGGAACGTTATATCATGTGCCATAAAAATTCAGTTCGTGAGGAATACTTTCATAGATATTCAACCTGCTCTATGTACATTTAAGAGGCTTTACGATAGTTTACGCAGATATGAATCTTTTACTAAACCACCAAAGGAACGTAATCAAATTAACGAAGCATCTCAAATAAATGTTTTGGCAATGGTAAATCAAAATCCATCTAAATCAACTCGTGAGATTGCGGCAGAAGCTGGCACATCTCAACGAACTGTAGGTAAGGTCCTGAAAGCGCACAAGTTCCACTCTTACAAACTTTCAGTTTCTCAAACTTTGCATGCTAGTGACGAACATCGACGTATTTTGTTTTGTACATAGTTTAGAGACATGTGTCTTGACAATTCATAGTTTCCATTAAAGGTGTTACAGTCAGATGAAACTAGATTTACTAACTGCGGTATGTTCAATAAACATATCTGGGCTAAAGAAAACCCTTTCCATATAGAGCAAAGACGACCCCAGATAAAATTTGGTTATAATGTTTGGTGTGGTATCATAAGGTCTACTATTCTGGGGCCTTTTATGTATGACGAATAACTTACTGGGGAGCGCTACTTGCATTTTTTGCAATACACTTTTCAAGACATGTTGCATAATTTGAATTTGAGTGGTTCCAACATGATGGAACACCTGCTCATAACTCGTTATTAGTAAGAAAACACTTAGATAATATCTATTCAAACTCTTGGATAGGAAGAAATGGCACACGCGAATAGTCACCCCAGTCTCCCAATTTGGCAGTTGCCGACTTCTATTTATGGGGTGCGCTAAAAAAAAGTATACAAAAGATAGTATGAGACAGTTGGTGACCTAAGGGAGGCGGTATTACAAGCAATTGAAGAAATTGATAGGCGGCCTGGGAGGAAAGCGGAAATGTCAACCTTAAAAAGATGCAATTTTTTCTAAATAACAATGGTGGACTTTTCGAACTTAAATTGTAACCATTATTATGTACTTTAAGTTCTTAAGTTTTTGGTAAGTACCTACTTATTTAGTTTTTTCGTTATATCTGATATACCCAATAAAAAAATCGTTCAATGTTCTTTGGAAGTTATTAATAAACCAATCTATTTCATGGTTAGCTATGTTAAAAGTGAAAATAAGAGGGAAAAGCATCCATAACTCCGTTATTTTTATGAATAACTATATCGAGTATTATATCGTTGAAAAGCTCTAAAAATGTCCGATTTTTTGAAGTCATAGCCAACTATGAATTCCATTCAAAAAAAGATAAGTTTGTGTCATATCTCGCAAACGAGAGCTGTCACGCAAACAAGGATACGACAGTCATATTCGGGATACAATTCCCTTTTGATATTTACACTTTTTTTATAAAATCAAAAACAAAGGAGCTAGAGGGATTTGACTAAATCGAGCGAATTTCGTTTTTTGAAAATATTCATTCGCATCGTTGTTAACTGATCCCTGCCGGGATCGATAGTAAACGACATTTCGTCAGAAACATATCTGCCCTCTTCAGGTCGGTTCGAATAATTCTCATAGCCTTTTTGCTTACCCTTTTAGTTAATCAAATACTAAGATGCTCAGCAGAGCGCGCGCTGTTACATAGTCGCGATTTGACGGTTATCAGTTGGTACCGTGAACGGCTGCGTGCGCATGGCCCTTGGCGCTCAGTGGCCCCGCCTCCCGCTTGCTCATGGGTTATTTCCGGTTGAGATGTTATACGGCGGGGCCAGACCGGTTCGGTGTTTAATAAATTTTCCAAAAATTCAGTAAAGTCTGGATTTCATTGCGTGCGTTTAGACTGTGAGGCCTCTTCGCGATTTCACTCGCTTCTCTTAGAAGTCTGGATTTCGGGTATTCTATATTTGCCAGTACTGTTGTTTTATCAAAGTCTATTCGGCGTGACATCGTGGTGGCATATCCCTCAAAGATGTTGTTTTTTCTTGCTTTCTTATGGCGTTATGGTGTTCGTCACGTCTAGCTTGAATTCTTCTGTTAGTTTGCCTCACATAGGTCTCATGACAATCTGCACATGAAATCTCGTAGACTCCCTGTTGTTCTAAAGGGATCCTCGTCTTCGGATTCCTCAACACCGTTTTGATTTTTCTGTCGGTATTGAAAATAATATCAATATTGTATCTAGATACAATTCTTGCAATACTATCCCTAGTACCCTTGACATACGATAAATAAGCTTGTTTAGTAGTATCTCTGGTATCTCATGTTCCTCGTCTGTTGGTCTCGGTTTAGATTTTTGGGCTCATTGTATATTTCGATCTATAAATACGTTTTGTTTTAGAGCTGTTTTTAAACTCTACTATTTTTCCCGTTTCATGTTATCCCGGTCAGTTAGTCTTTGTGTTCTAGTTACTAAAGTCTTGAAGATGGTTTGTATTTGGGCTAGGTGTTGATGAGATTTGGCATGAAGGTATCTATTGGTGTGAGTTGTTTTTCTATATACTGTATGTCCAAGGGTTCCATCTTCAATCATTTTTGTCAGAACATCATGGAATGGCAATTGATTTTGCGCTTCAACCTTCAGGGTAGATTTTACATCTAGCCAAATACGTGGCCCAACAATTTCATTTGCAGATGGAGCAGACTCAAGTGCCAAATTCAATAATACGATCATTTTAAAGACGATTATTGACGTCAAAGTACTCATTTCAAATGTGATGTAGTCGTTCATTCGAGATGCGTACAGCCTCAGCCACCTAATTAATACCGTTTCATGATCTTTGTGTTAGGCGACATGAACATTTGCAACTTATGCAATAAACCACTTCCTTACCATTCATGTACAGTCCATATAATATTTATCAGGCCTTTGAATGGTGCCGATATGATTTTTTTTATTTTCGTTAAAATTTTACCAAGTTGTCTACTGACAGCGGCTGTCAAGCTCAAGCTATACAACGCAGCTAGTTCAAACTTTAACAGTAATCTATTCATCTATTCATGACAACTGAAATGAGTAGTGATTCATTTCAAGTTACTGCACCAGAATTTCAAATAGTTGCTGATTTATCAAACTACCATCATATGTAAACAATTTCGAGGAACCTATCAGATGACAGGTCTCCCAAAGATACGATATATTGCGTTCAAAAGTATGTTAAGTTTCGATAAGATCCTAACATAATCCTATTATGTAACCAAAAATAGTACTCAGAAATTGCAGCAATGTATTTCCAACGATTTGTGCAATATATTTACGGGTCGTTTTGCCAATGTTCAAGTAATTTGCAGATATTGAACTACCGAGGAAACATAACATCTTATTAGAGAGAACAAAGAATTTCGTTCATTCTGCTTGAATGCTGCACGTAAGTTTTCATTATTAAAGTCGGGGTTATTTATATTGCTTCCCACTAAACGTAATGCCGTGCTGTTTTGTGTTGTGTTAGTCCAGATTAAGCAGGTTAGAAGAATAGGTGACTGACTTGTTTTTTCTTCTTTGTTTATGAAACTCTGATGAAAGTTTACCGCAAGGATATTTCCTGAGGTACTAATTAGAACATAAAGATTAACACAAAATAATAATTTCATTACTAGCTCAAAAAATTATAATTTGATATACCCAGCTTTATTTAAAGATTATAGTATGTTGGTTGAAAACATCGTATATTGAGTTTGATACATTAGTTCAAATTTCCGAAGTAGGAATCTTATTACATACAATTGTAAAATACCAAACTACTTTTTGTGATAATCCTATGATTTTTTATTGCGAACGTAACAAAAGTAAGGAGCAAGGATAATTTATAAAGGATTTCTCGATAGATGTAAATTTTTCCGAAAGCATACGTCACAAAGTGGCTTCTAATATTTGCAGAGTAACCTTTTCTAATTAAGTAGTTATCAATATGACACAGATGAAACAAAACCAGCAAAACTCTTTAACTGTTAACAAACAAAGAGCCACAACAACCAGAGAGTGGGTCCAACACACGGTGATACGTCAAAAGGTACCACGTTTTTTACGAAAATTTTTACATTGATCAAGCAATCCTTTGTAAAATATCCTTGAGTAAGGAGTACCAAGATGCGGTTAGCTAGGAAGAGGGCGCTACATTTGCATGTGCACACAGTGACAGTAAAATCAAATAAATAATCAAGTGTATGTTGCCAACTAATGAATGTTAGATACTTCACAAAAAAAATGTCAAAGGAAAGTTGACGGTTAAGTGCGGTTCACAATTAACATCGTATCTTAAGACTGGTTCACACGTTATCTTTATTTATAGCCGCCTTAAGTCGACCTGATCTTCTCTGAAATGCAACAGTATTTAATAAACTTTATACAAAATTCCTGAAGATGTTGATTTGTAAATAGTTCCAGGGGATGTTGCAATAAAAGTACTGCATATATCTTGTAGAGATCTCTGCCTTTCTCCAAAACCATTCATCATTAAAAACGTTACTCTTTCAGTTTGTCAATTGTCCCATTATTGAACATCTAATGAAATCTTTCACACGGAATTTGTGAATATTAACAACTCCTTCTAATTATTTCATGCAAATCGAGCAATGACTACTAATATACTCTCTTCGAGGTTTCATTCCTTTGTACGCAAGACAATATATATTATATAACATATATTGTTTCTGGTCAGGGAACCTTTATCAGTTGCGCCTCCCACAATTAAATGTCCTCTCGAACACTTTTTTATGAATTTTTTACATTTCGTCATATTTGAAGACGCGAGATGTAAGACCGACATCTAAGATTTTCGAGAGAATTAGCACACAACTCAACGAAATGTATCAAATACATAAAGAAGTGTTCGAGAGGCCATTCAATTGTGGGAAGCGCAACTGATGAAGGTTCCCTGACCAGATACAATATATGTTATATATAATATATAATACATATTGTCTTGCGTACAAAGGAATGACACCTCGAAGAGAGTATTCAATATCTCTGACAGGTGAAGTAACTGAAAATTTTATCGTGACATTCCTAAGAGTTAAGGGAGCACAGCAATTACACGGAACGGCTCCAGATTCAGAAACTCTGCGTGCTAATTCTCTCGAAAATCCTAGATGTCGGTCTTACATCTCGCGTCTTCAAACTACTAATATAAATACGATATACGACCAAACGAAAAATTGGTTGAAACATGAGACAAAAATAGAAAGAGACACAGATATATTTGTTTACAAATATTCCGGCTCCAACAGTAACGTCCAATCTGCATTAAATTAATGGTCATGTTATACAGATTCAAAACAATACAACTACGTACCTAATCCACAAGTATAAATATATTAAAATCCATTAAAAGATATGCACAATAACAAAGAGAATTAGTGACTTAATTATTAATATTTAACAGTTATTATCAAAACACTTATTTATTCACGTAAAATGTAGTTTTTTCACTACTAAAATGATCTTTTGTGAAATTCAGTTAACACGTTTATGATCTGACACTTACCTGCATGTAAAACACTAAAATCACACTTTATTATTGTTTTTTACACTTATACAAAATAATCACTGATTGCAAACAAGTTACAGTACCCAAAGCACATTACACAATATGAATTACTAAGTTAACCTCATTTCAAATTGTAAATAAACCGACATGCGCTGTTGCCTGCTGGACATAAAGGGCGTAAAGTAACGCCGTCAGTCATTGCTTGCAATGCCTAGATTTACGACTTATTGGTTACAATGGAAAGAAGTTTGGCATTGGTTAGCCATTGTTTACTACTGTTCAACCCAATTTTAATGTAAACAGACAGGTCCATTTATATTAGTACTGATTGAAGTCGACATAGTTGGCAAAAAAACATTAATGTTTTTAATTGTGGTAGACAAAGAAAACGTAAACATGCCAACGTTTTATTTTCTTATTTTACAAAATGCTGAAACAATCTAGTGTGGTATATCTACCAAACCTTATATCATTGTAATTGCTGAAAAAACGTGAAACAATATATAGGGTGATCCATTTAAAAAATCTGTAGGTAACGACATATCTCAAACCATGTTACTGTTTTTCGAAATCAATTTGTAGAATAAAAATACTACACAAATTTTGTTAGAGTTATCTTTTAATAAAAATTGGACTTTAACCTGAGTTTTAGTGTTCCGGCCAATTCTTCAACGGATACTAACAAATTATTTCCAATAATACCTAACATAAGGTGAGGTCAATTTTACCGGGCTGGACCAAATGTTCTAGAAAATAAGCATGCAGTTCAAATTTAAGATCGCTCCGCAGTATAGCTTCAGCGAAATCCATTTGTTCTTTTATTCGCTCTCAGGTTTCGTTGTTTTGCAGGCTACAAGAGAAATGTTCAACAGTTTTCCTCGATTAGCTGAATGGACCACTCTATCATTTTAGTTGCTCCTAATGAAACTTTGTAAGTGCAGGCTCATGAAAACTATTTGTTTATTATAAGCTTCAAATTAATTACTTGTGAGAGATTGATACATCACGAGGGATTTAAGTAATGTCGTTGCAACACGACATGGAGAACATACTTTACAGAAAGCTACGTGTTCACTTAGTATATTTTATACATACATGGGAGGTGAAACAAGTAGATTCTGAAATGGAAGCGGTAGCATCACTGGCGGAAGAATCATAGTTCGTAATTTTTACTTCAATTCAATGTCATATTGAGTGTTGTGACGTATGCAGACAATTGAATAATGGTGGTAGCGCCACCAGCGGGCTGGCCTAGAAATAAGCAAGACAAAAAGTTTCCAAAATTCAAACTCGGGTTTATGCTTGAGCTGTCGGAGCTAATAGGGCGATTAAAGATGTATATATTCTTATTTCATCGCAAATTAATTTCGACATATAAGGGTTTCAAGAATTAAGAAGAGAGCAAGTGATAAAGCCTCTCGACTAGAAACAATATACTGTCTTGCGTTCAATGGATTCAAGAATCTCGAAAGGATAGTATCATGAATATGTTCCTATTAAATGGAGTATGGAGGCTGATTTCTGTGGTCTATTATCTGATATTTGTGAAATAAATATCAGATTTTTAAAAATTGGCACAATTTTCGGCTAATAGTTGTATCCCACAAGCAACCAGTTATATTTAAATGTCAATTAGCAGCATTCCAATAACAAATGACAGTCGATATGCATGGAATAAAATGACTATCGCGCATCGTTTTGATATTACAAACTGTCGTAACAGCATACAACATTACAATAATCACATATCCATAAAATCAAACCCCTGAAATTCATCTCCCAGATGCCCATTTTTAGAAGCCAGTTACTGTAGCATAGCAATACAATCCGATAAACCCTGTTGGTATTTTGCCAGCAGCCTCATTTTTTCTGATCTTGGTAACTGATGACGCCAATGACCGCTGCCCCTAATTCCCATTCAAACTTAAAATTATCAACTATTTCTAACGTTAGTTATAACTCCCGGTTACCAAATGTACTTTACTTATCAGACAACAGGATGAAAAGTTCCTTTTATTTCTCAATATAATTGCCATATAGCTTTCCAGTAATTTTAAATAACTTCAGTTCTCTCTTTATAGTGAGAATAGCCAAGCTCCTCAGAATTGCTATCAACCAGAGACTGAACCTATTCACTGTTTTGAAATCTGGGACCTCGAGCAATTTTTCCATCTCTGCACCCTGCTAATAGTTCAAAAGGGTGAATCTGTGGAACAATTTGCTCAACGAAGCAATGATTTGTATTAATGTATGTGGGAACAAATGCATTATAGCGATGAAACGAAAGTTTCTTTAGGTTATAAATGACAAAAACCTAAAAAAAGTAAAAATAACAAGACCGCCAAAAATGCCAAAAATTTTCAAAAACGTTTAGTATCAAAAGTGTCATGATTATTAAAAATGTCAAAAATATCAGAATAACCAAAAATGTCCAAAATGTTAATAATTACAAATATGTCAAATATGCCAAAAATGTAAAATCCGTCAAATATGTCAAAAAGGTCCGAAATGTCAAAACGATCAAAAATGTTAAGAATGTGAAAAATGTCAAAATGCCAAGAATGTGATAAGGTAAATATGTCTAAAATGTCACATGTCAAAAATGTCAAAATTTTAAAAAATGTAAAAATTGCCAGAAATGTAAATGATGTTAAGAATATTAAGAATCTCAATAATGTCAAAAATATCAAATACGTCAAATATATCAAAAAAGTGTGGAAAAGGACAAAAATGTCAAAAATGTTAAGAATGTCAAATATAGCTAAAATGCCAATTGTCAAAACTGTTTAATGTCAAAAATGTCAAGTGTCAAGGATGCCAAAAATATCGAAAATGTAAATAATGTTATGAATATTAAGAATGTCAAGAATGTCAAAAGTATCAAATTCGTCAAATATCTCAAAAACGTCAAAAAGATCAGATATGTCAAAAAGGTCAAAAATGTTAAGAATGTTAAAATGTCAAGAATGTCAAATATATCTAAAATTCCAATGTCAAAATTATTTAATGTTAGAAATGCCAAATATCAAAAATTTCACATGTCAAAAATGTTGAGTGTCAATATTAAAAAGGCCGAAAATGTAGAAAATTTGAAAAATGTCAAAAATGCCAAAAATATCGAAAATGTAAATAATGTTAAGGATTTCAAAAATGTCGAGAATGTCAAAAATATCAAATACATCAAATATGACAAAAATGTCAAAAAAGGTCAGAAATGTCAAAAAGGTCAAAAATGTTAAGAATGTCAAAATGTCAAGAATGTCAAAAAATGTGAAATATGACTATAATGTCAAATGTCAAAATTGTTTAATGTTAAAAATGTCAAGTCACAAAAATGTCACATGTCAAAAATTAAAGTGTTAAGAATATCAAAAATGCCGAAAATGTCGTAAATGTAAATAATTTGAAGACGCGAGATGTAGGATTTTCGAGAGAATTAGCACACAGAGGTTCCGAATCTGGAGCCGTTCCGTGTAATTGCTGTTCTCCCTTAACTCCTAAGACAGAATGTCACGATAAAATTTTCAGGTTACTTCACCTGTCAGAGATATTGAATACTAATCAGTTTATTGAACTTAATAGATGTCGGTGACATCTACCGTCTAGTGATTAATTAAGTATACGAAGGCATACTATGCTATAACATATACCATACTACTCTCTTCGAGGTGTAATTCCTTTGTACGCAAGACAATATATATATTATATATAAATATAATATATATTGTTTCTGGTCGGGAACCTTCATCAGTTGCGCTTACCACAATTGAATGTCCTCTCGAACACTTCTTTATGCATTTGATGCATTTCGTTAAATTTGAAGACGCGAGAAGGTTCCCGACCAGAAACAATATATATTATATTTATATATAATATATATATTGTCTTGCGTACAAAGGAATGACAACTCGAAGAGAGTATTCAATATCTCTGACAGGTGAAGTAACCTGAAAATTTTATCGTGACATTCTGTCCTAGGAGTTAAGGAAGAACAGCAATTACACGGAACGGCTCCAGATTCGGAACCTCTGTGTACTGATTCTCTTGAAAATCCTAGATGTCGGTCTTACATCTCGCGTCTTCAAATATACCATACTGTTGACAGATGGATCTATTAGGTTCAATACACTGATTGTTGTCTTACTGATGTGTATAACATCCAACTATTTCACTTTAAAACTTGTCATTCAAGGAAGCGTATCTGATGAGAACTCCTGGTTCGAAACGGCTTTCATACGTTGAATGATATAGTTCTAAATATATAAATAATATATAAATAAATATAAATAAATATATATATATAAATAAATATATATATATATATATATATTTACTTATTTGTTTTTATATAAAACACTCGAACCATCTGTTAAGAGTATGGTATATGTTATAGGATAGTATGCCTTCATATACTTAAATTACTCACTAGACAGTAGATGTCACCGACATCTATTAGGTTCAATACACTGAGTGTGGTCTTACTGATGTGTATTACATCCAAGTATTTCACTTTAAAACTTGTCATTCAAGGAAGCGTATCTGACGAGAACTCCTGATTCGAAACGGCTGTCAGACGTTGAATGATATAGTTGAATAGATTGAATACTCTCTTCGAGGTGTCATTCCTTTGTACGCAAGACAATATATATAATGTATATTGTTTCTGGTTGGGAACCTTCATCAGTTGCGCTTCCCACAATTGAATGTCCTCCCGAACACTTATTTATGTATTTGATACATATCGTTAAATTTGAAGACGCGAGATATAAGATCGACATCTAGGATTTTTGAGAGAATTAGCACACAGAGGTTCCAATTTGGAACCGTTCCGTGTAATTGCTGTTCTCCCTTAAAAAATGTTAAAAATGTCGAAGGCGTCAAATGTCACATATCAAATTTCAAATGTCAAAATAGTCAAATATCAAATGTCAAAAA
Organism: Octodonta nipae; assembly: GCA_034190945.1. Lineage (NCBI taxonomy): Eukaryota > Metazoa > Arthropoda > Insecta > Coleoptera > Chrysomelidae > Octodonta > Octodonta nipae. The sequence continues at coordinate 7,701,220 of CM067219.1, read as the reverse complement.
TGTCTCCTCAAAAACATGAATGCAAAAAATGTCAGAAATTGTTATAATGTTAAAATTATCAAAAATCTCTTAGATGTCAGAAATGTCAAAACTGTCAAAAATGTCAAAACGTCAAAAATATAAAAATTTCCAATAACGTCAGAAATGTTTTGTGTCAATGAAAATATGAATACAAAACTAAGAGAACACTTGTTTCACGCGCCCAAACTAAGACTGATTTTTTTTTCTATGTACTACTTTTCCATAATATGTCAATGGTTGTTTTCCTTTCTGACAATTTTTATTATCCCTGCTGATATGGTTCTTTGGAGGAAAGTTTTCCTTGAAGATACTAGATACCGATATTCTTTGCATATTTTATTCAACGTTAAGTTTGGATGTTAAATCAAATAAATTGCAGTAGATAATTTGGTACAAAATTTGTATATTGAACCTTCAACCATTTTTGTAGTTAACATTGTTCGTTCAATCTCCTGTCTGTAGCTTTTTATTATACGAACACAAATATTTGTAGAACGAAAACAATTTTAACCACAAGTTCTCAACACAGATGCTGTTCAACAGAAACCCCATCGATTCGACCTGAATGCCACACACACACACACATAGAGAACGAATTTATGTTTTGTGGTTTCGTACAACGCACAGAAACATTCTATGATCGACCGGAAAACATTTTTCTCTCTTCATCAAGAACGAATACACCGAAAGAGGATTACGATAAGCCCCGAAACGGTTCATTCTGGAATTCTCAAAGGGAATCCGTATATGAAAATGAAATATAAAGAGATTATGTCATCGATTACAACCAAAACATTCTGGGAATCATGCAAGTTGAGGATTAAAAGGAATTTCGACTGGCTGTTCTTGTGTAGAAAGTTTGAGTTTAGGGGGTTTTGTAATTAGCTGCGACGCACGAATTGTTTGATCTGTGCGAAGCTCCAATGATAACTCCGCTAACATATCGAGAAAGAGGAGGAAGTCAGTTTGTAATTGGAATTGCTTAATTGGAAAATAGCTGATAGTATGTTGGACTGGAAGCGACAGTTAAAGGTTATGTGAACATGAGCGAAAATATATGGTTTTACAGGTTTTGGGATCAGCACAATATCTTCAGTAGGTCATGTAAGATACCTCAGCTGACAACCTCAGTTCGATAGCACGTAAAAAAATAAACAGTAGTCAAACAATAACAATCTTTTCTTAATATTAACGGTAGCTCCGTTGTAGAAATTTGACCGTGGTTCCTTTTTTTAAGATTGAACAGTATTGAAGTTCTTTTGTCAAAGAGTATATTTATTAACCGACTTCCAAAAAGGAGGAAGTTATCAATTCGTCGCGTATTTTCCCTTTTTTTGATGCTTGTTACCTGATTTCTTCTCCAGTGGTGCACCGTTTTGAATGAATATGGTCTTGTTTAATAGAGTATATATCCGGATTGGGAAAACTTCAAATTTTGGAAAAGAATTCTATTGGTAAAGTGATAAAATTTGTGAATGAACACATTCGTGCATGGAAATCGACCAATATCCCTAATATTTTTGTCGATTTTTCGATAACTGCTTATGGATGTTTATAGTTTTTTAACGTTTAATCTAGTAAGGAAGATCCTTAGGTGATCTCATATACTTTTCTGCGACGTGCAACTTGCTGTTTTGCAGAAAATCGCCGAAAATTCCAAAATTCTTATCAAAAATTTCATCGAAATGACATAACGGACATTTCCTCGTAAATATTTTAATTTCAACGTAATAGTGCGGTAATTTTAGGCACTGGAAGTTTTAATTGCGAATTTGAAAATTTTCTATGTACATCTCAAGCATATAGGTAGTAAAGCATAGTATTTTCGGCTCCTTAAATCAATGAGTACCAAGCCCGTTTTGTTTGTATACCTATTTAAATCCAAATTTTTCCATTTTGCGAAGACGGTGCTTTTGGTTGTCACATTCTCCCGGCCTAATAGAATAATAACCTGCTATTTGGTATGTTTATAGACAGGGTGTTTAGTTATAGCAAACAAAATCACAAAGTAAAGTGATTGAAGGAGTTGCATTTATATGAAGATTGAAATATAGGACGGACTAGAAAGATAGTGGTCCGTAGGCAGCCGTATATACAGGATGATTAGAATATAGGGTGGACTGGACGTTTGGTGGTATAAAAATGTGAAATTAAAATTATATAGTGTGATTAAAAAACTGCTATATGATGTGGACATAAAAGCAAATCATATACAGGATGGTTGAAATATATGCTGCAGTTGAATTATATTTATACAGTGTGATTAAAAAATATTTCTTTTATAGCTCATAAATAATATAAAATGTAAAAAATGAACTAATTTATTTGGCTAGCCCACAAGAAGTTATATACTATGGTTAAAATGTAGGACGGATTTGACTCCGTAAATATGGGATGGATTCTACTCCGTCCTATAGAAGGCAGCTAACAAATGTATGTTTGTCCGTGGGCAGTCGTATGTACATGATGGTTGGTACATAGGTTGGAGTGGAATTATCTATAGTTATACAGGGTTGTCAAAAAAAGTTGAAAAAAGGTTACATGGCATAGACCAAAAGGCATAAATATATTTTGGGCTTATTAAGTCAACGCGTACTAGTACATTTTGTTCGTAAAGATTTATCTGTCAATTTAAATGAGAAAGTCTCATTGTGTAATGTTGAGGCTTTCGATGTTACCTGGTTCGGTCTATTAAGGTTATACGTACAAAATAACAAATAAAGAATGAAAACTACTTGAGTTCAAAAATACTAAAAAGTTGAAAATAAAACATTTTTAATAAAAATATAACCGACTTCTACCTATAACTAAAAAGCTAAAAATAATTATATGAGTTTTCTGTGTCGCTATTATTTCCTGTCATTAATATTGTTATGCAAGTTTATCGTTGTCCATTAAACAAGATGATTAAGAAAAAGTTATATTTAGCCAATAAGCAGTTTTATATCCTTATTTAAATTCGTTGAAATGTAGAATTATAATTGTACAGGATGTTTAGAATAAGTCAGAAACTAAATCTTTTGTTGGGTGCCATATAAGCAGTTGCATCTACAGAAGTTAGTTTATAGAGTGGAGTGGAAAAAATTGTAGTTATGCAGGTTGGTTAGAAAAAAACTAAAAAAAATTAAATCGTGAATCCCACAAGCATATGATAGTTGAAAGATAGGGTGGAATAAAACGTATGTCATGCAAGTTATTTTAAAATATGGTAAAAGAAGGTTATACCTGTAGGGCAGCGCCTTAGCAGTAGCAGGGTAGAGTGGAATTATAGTTTAACAGGGTGGTTCATAAAATGTAAAATTGGGTGGCTATTGGCAGGCTGTATATGCTGGAGTATAATTCTAGTCATGCAGCTTGGTTTAAAAAATATTAAAAAAAAGTGCTTTATTTGTAGCCCATAGACAGTTGCAATATAAGCAAGGTGTAATATGTGTACGATGGGTTGAAATATTGGGCGGAATAGAAATACATTTATAGTAGGTGGTTAAAAAAATCTAGACCCCGAAACATTTGGAAATATACAGCAATTTTGTGTATTGTGGTGTTATTTCCCAAAAAGTGCTTAAACATTGACAACATATGCCACAAACTGTCATTGTAGACATGAGACGACGGGACGTATAAATATACAGAACCACCGTAGAGTAAAAAAGTTAAATTTAAATAAAATGTGAATAAAAATAAAATTTTTTGTACATCAAGATGGAACTAAATAACACGTAATTTAATAAAAATGGAGATCTATATCATAACAGAACATAAGTATAATCTAAATTTAATTGTGAGTTAAGAGTATTCTTGCTATTTTTGTTAAGTGATCTGAGAATTTCAAAATGTCTAGATTGTTCAAAAGATATCCTTTTTTGACTACGTGTAATATGTTTTACTTCACAGTAAATAAATATATTTTCTATACATAAATATGTCCTATACCTTACAAGTTTAATTATGTCTGTGCTACATGTTCAACATAATTGTGGGTGGATTTTTCGTTGCAACTTAGAAAGTTAGTACTTGTCCGAAAAATCAACAATTCTGCTATTTTCCCATTGAACTAGAGGCAACGCCTCAAACTGGACCGTAAAAGATGGCCATAACATGTTGCTCTGAATGAGCATTACCCAGTTACTGTCTGTGTAGTTATTTAAGAATCAATCTAACATATAAAATAGCTCAGTGGTTTGTCCACAGACTGTTGTCGCGGTAGAGCGATTTGAATATTAAGGTTTTTAAAGGTTATTAGGGTACCAAATTTAACGCCAGCTATGTAAGATATAAAAAATATATGTGTTGAATAAAAATATGTGTTACTCTCGAATAAATATTCCTATTCCATGAAGCGACTTCTCTTTACATTTGGGCAGTTTTTGATCAGTTGTCTGGTGGTATTCTTAAACTTGTTGTTCTGTTACTCGTAGAGGTGTTGAGTCATTAACCTGACATATGACTCTGTGTAGATCAGAAAATTCTGCGAGTTTCTGGAAATGATTACGCAAATTAGAAATTTGTTAATCAAGTAACTTGCCTATATCTGCCAATCCTCTTCCTCCTTCATACCGTGGCAACGTTGTACGTTCGATAGAGCTCTTTGGATGGTGATTTTGAGCTTTTGTTAGTAGAACTCGAACTTTCCGTTGTAGTTGTTCAATGTCAGTCTTGCACCATTTAACTATTCCGAATGAGTAACTGAGTACTGAACACCCGTAGGTGTTAATAGCCTGAAACAGATTTTTACTGTTAAGCTTAGTTTTCAACAGTAGTCTTACCCTTCTATAGAACTCTGTTGATCCTTTTTCATGGTGGAGTGATCAATTCGTTGAGCCTGCTTTATTCCAAGGTATTTGTAAGTATGGCCTTCCTCCATGGATTTAATTGAGGTGCCATCTCTCATTTCGTAGGACCCCTGCCTTTTACTATATTAGTAATTCGGCATTTATCCAGGCCAAATTGCATATGGATGTCACTAGAGAACCCCTCTACTATTTTAAGGATATCATAGATTATTAGTATGTTTCATTATTTTGTAATATTTTTCCTGTGATTGGATTTATTTCTGTTGAGCAATAAACTAAACTAATTATTTATGACGTAAAACATAACGTTTTTCCGAACATCGTAAAAATATTTGCAAAAACACGGTAAACATCAATGTAAATGTCAAACTCTCATCAACAATATCTAGCTTAAATGTCAAGATATGCCATAAAAGTATATCGTAAAAGGTGTCTGTAACGGTATTCATTCCTGTGAGTGAAATGACACAAAATATTCCATTAGTGTATCGAAAAGAAAAACTTTCAGGTGAGCGATGTTGCGATGTTTACTGTATGGTATATGATGGTAGGTGTGTGACTGCATGGAAATTCAAGCAGCAAGCAATGTGCGCAGTTAGACAGGTGAGTTCAAAAAATCTTACAAATAAATGTGATATTGGGTGGTACATAAGCAGTCCCATATATAGGATGGTTGAAATATACGGTGGCAATTAAAGTTATACAGGATGGGTAAAAAAATCTTGTATTGGGTGGCACATAAGTAGTTGCGTATAACTATAAGTAAAACTACAGTTATACAGAGTGGATAAAAAAACTTTAAAAATGGTTAAATAAGCATATGCACTAAGGATATTCGAGTTACAGGGCGGAGGGTTCAAATAATGTTAGAAGCATTTGCATATACAGGATGATTGAAATACTAAGTGGAATGAAATTATAGTTATACAGGGTTTGTTAAAAAATGGTATCTAGTGTAAAACCTAATAGAACGAATTAAACAATAGAAAAATATAAAGAGTCAATAGGGTGGAGAGGATTAATAATTATACAGGGCGGTTGCAATATCTTGTAGAGTTGAATTATTGTTGTACAGGGTGATTCAAAAAATAATTTGTATTAATAATAATAATAAATGTCTTTATTGATCCTACAAGGTATGTGCTAGGTAAAGTTTAGCTAAAGCTATTCTTACACTAAACCTAGCCATACAGGTAAATTTCATAAATATAATACATTATAATACAGGGCACCACTTAAGTTACAAATGATTAGAATTTACATTATACTAACAGTCTACAGAGAACAAAGGCTTTACAGACAGCATCAACTTTCTAAGCCAACTTTTAAATGCTAGTATTGATGTGAATGGCTTATTTATTAGGAGTTTGTTAAAGTACCTTACACCTAGGTAAGAACATGAACGCTTGAATAAGGCAGTATTGTGACGCGTGATAGGAAGAAGTCTGTGTGAGCGTAAATTAAGCGGATGGAGGGTATTCCTAAATATTAATTTATGATTTAAGGGTGGAGGCCTTTTAAAATTGACGACTTTATAAACTATTGTGCAGTAATTAAATTCTATTCTTTGGTCCATAGAAAGCCAGGAAATATTTCTCAAATGATTTGAAATGTGTTCGTATTTTCTGACACCGCAAACAAAACGGCAACAGCAATTCTGAACCTTTTGTATTCTGACTGCATCATATTTATTAATGAAAGGGCCATATACTGTGTCACCATAATTAAAACGAGATAAGACTAGGGAATTTATTAATAGTTTCTTTACTGAGGTGTATAGATTAAAGCAATGTGGGAATAGCAATTTTAAAGTTGCATACGATTTTTGTATTAAACTGTTTACATGAGAAACGAATTTCAAATCTCTATCGAAAATAATACCCAAATTCCGAAAACTCTCTTTAAATTGTAGGACTTGACCATTTGCATGAACAGATAAGTTGTTTTGCACAAAATTTTGATGCCTTCCCAGGGCCCTTAAATGACTTTCAGCGCTATTTAGATTTAATTTATGATTTTTGGAACTCGTTATTATTCCTTCCAAGTCAGCGTTAATAAACGACTCAGCATGTTTAATGTTGTGAATGTCAAAGTTTAAATACATCTGCAAGTCCTCAGCAAATGCTTGAACTTTACAACGCTCTTTAAAACATCTGTGGAATAAATTAAGAAGAACAGGGGGCCAAGGATGAACCCCTGGGGCACAGTTGAGGTAACTACTTTTTCTGATGAAAATGAGTCATTGACCTGGACGATCTGCCTACGACTTGTCAAATAAGATTTAACGAGAGTAAATATTGGGTGATCAATACACAGAAATATATACAGGGTGGTTGCAATATAGGGTGAATTACAGTTACACTTATAGAAAGTGGTCCAAATACTAAAACAAATATAAAAGTTAAAAAATATCTGGAAAATGTAGAAAAAATACAAATTAGAGGGAGGGAGGGATAGATAGGATACGCTAAAATAATCAATAGAATTGTACCTTAAATCAGATAAAAAACGAATATATGTCAGAAAGCAGTTATTGATTGCACACGGTTTCTAAACGGTTTGTATTTTAACCCAGTTGAAATCGGATCTTTTTTTGAAAATAAATTATAATAATTAACGCTAATCTTTGTAATCAAAACATTTACACTAATTAAACGTAAACTGATCCATTATTCCTTAATCATATTTTTTTCCATGACTTGCCGCTTTCACCAAACTTTCGGATTCTTTGCCCGAGGCAAGCTTTTGAATTTTACGTTGTTACTTCCAATTGTTATTCGCCACAACAAAGGCCTACGAAATCAGATCTATTGTAAGAGAGTTTCGTTTGTTCTTTCTCAATCAAAAACCTATCAGAATATTGGAAAGGCTGGCGACACAAAATCGATAATTCGAACACTCGTTAGGCAATCTCTCCGCTTTCCAAGTTTCCTACCCGCTTTTCTTGTTATAGAGCAACAGAATCGCATCGGGAAAGCGGCCTCCGATATTTCATCGTTAATAATTATCGAAGAACAATGAATGTTCGGCATTCCGAACTATGAAATACGTTATGGTTATGGCCAGAGATGTCCACTCTGAATAATTTCCCGACTCGAAGGGACGTCGTGGACGTTTTCGTTTCCTTTAACAATACGGGAATTCGGAAATACCCGGTTTTAATGACGAGGGTCAGTCAGGATTCTGAATGATTACTTTATGTCGAAATTCATTGTTTTGTTATGAAGTTTTGTGATGCTCGGTTGATCATGTGAAAATAGATTCCCACTTTTCCTATTGCAACTAGAAAACACAATACAAGTGGCATTTGACTGGTTGAATTTCTTAAGGCGTCTCCTTAAAAGCTTCCCTTTATTACGCAAAACAACATGTGCCTCAATACGACTTAAGTTGATTTATGGGCAAAATGGTAGTTTTTTTTTAAATATGTCTTAGAAAATTTGAATTTAAGAAAAAACTGTGGAAATTAAATTCTCTACATAAAAGGTGTCATTTATTTTTTCTTTTCTGAAGTTGATTTTTATTAAGATACGGGCTTATCGGCTTATTTGACATATAGCTCAGATCATTTACGAAACTACGTTACAAAATTAATAGTAGAACAAAACCGACATCAACTGGTTCTGATGATAAAACTTGACTAATTGACATAAAATTCAACATTTATTATCGGTAGGTACGTATTTGTTTTCTAACAAAAAAACAGCGAAAAATCGGTAACAATTTAGTTTTTTACCTTTTATGCAAAATCCACCGATAAAACCGTGTTTGTTATTATGGGCAATGTTGAAGAGAAATGAAAAACCTACAAAATAAGCTACTATACGCTCAACTTCGTTAATTGGTTTCTCAGATAAAGAAACCTTTACCCGAAATTCCAACAAAATAATTAACGCTTACATATTTTTTTATTTTATAGCTGAAACATTTTTATTAACTGAAGCGATAGATCTTCTCATACCCAATTCATGTTCTAAAAATAAATAGTGTAGCCCCAGTACTTTTTGCAAAATTTCAGTCAATCCTATGGAAGACATATTTTTTAACGGCCATATTACCTCACCGGATGACCCTATCATTATAAATAAACCACAGTTGGACAGTAAAAGAGTTGGTCTGGAGACCCCTCACTTTTTCCAAACTTAAAGTATAAATACATATATGTATTGAAAATATTTGGCCATTCCGTAAAAAAACATTTGGACGAGTCCATTCGAAAAATTGGTACTATATTCACACATTTTAATTTTAAACAGACACATATGTATATTTCTTGCATAATATGGATCTGTGTAATAAATATAGCATAATGGAATACCTACACTCCATTTAGTCACAGATGATAATGACGGAGCAATCATAATATTACGCTAAATGAGAAGGCTATTGCAAGCGATTTTTCCATTTGTAAATGTTTCAATAAAATATCAACACATACCTGCCTATACATATATATAAAGAATTTTGGCTTGTCACTAATTAGTATTTATTAACAAAAAATTAACAGGAATCTGAAATGAACAACATAAAAACTGCATTGTTAACTAATTGAAGAATAATATCTTATGTCTTCTATTGTTAACTATTATCAATTGGTAACAGCTTTTCATTTTTATATAATAATAAAATATGAAATATACTGAAAGTGTAAACAAAGAACCTACTATTATTAACTTATGGTTTAAAAAATCAGTGAATAGAGAAGGCAAATTTTCGTTTTTTATTTAAATTTAAAATAAGCATATTAAAAATGATTGCTCCATCATTATCATCAGTGTCTGTCTAATTGGAGTTTAGGTATTCCATTTTGCTAAATTAATTACATAAATCCATATCATGCAAGAAATATAAATATGTTTCTCCGTAAAATTTAAATCTGCATCAAGATTATTAGTTATAAGGATATAGTGCCACCCTTTAGCAATTTTTCGAATGGACTCGTCCAGATAATTTTTTAAGGAATGGCCAAATATTTTGACTGAAATTTTGCAAAAACTACCGGGCCTACAGTATTTATTTTTAGAACATGAATTGGGTATGAGAAGATCTATCACTTTAGTTAATAAGAATGTTTCAGCTATAAAATAAAAAAATATGCAAGCGATTATTTATTTTTTTGGAATTTCGGGTAAAGATTCCATTATCGAAGAAACCATTTAACGAAATTGAGCATAGTTGTAGTATAGCTCATTTTGTAGGTTTTTCAACATTGGCTATAGTAGCAAACACGATTTTACCGGTGCATTTTGTGTAAACGATAAAAAAAACTAAATTGTTACCGTTTTTTGGCTGTTTTTTTGATAAGAAACAAAAACGCATCGGTAAAAAATGTTGAATTTTATGTCGATTAGTCAAGTTTTATTATTAGAACACGTTGATGTCGGTTTTGTTCTACTATTAATTTTGTCACCAAAAGGTCTTTTACTCCGTAAATGACCTGAGCTAATATTGATCTTGAACTTTATTAAATTTCGCACTCCGCAGATCTTTTGTGAACACCATTTTAACATCATCTTTCATGAGCGAAAATTAAAAGCAACAATCGTTTATAAAAATACTTTATTAACTTAACATATTAGATGTGTTTGAAATTTTAGACATTTGTATCCTTTTTCGGATTTTTTGACGTTTCATTGCTATTTTTGATGATTTTGATGTTTTTGACATTTTTGACGTTTTTAAATATTTTGACTTTTTTGCTATTTTTAACATTTTTGACAGTTTTGACACTTTTCGAGACCCTTCAATCCATTGAACGCAAGACAATATATTGTTTCTAGTTGAGAACCTTCATCAGGGAAACGGCGTTACACACAGTAAGACTCCCGATTTGGAGTCTCTGTGAGCTAGATTTTCCTGAAACTGCTGACTGTCGAAACTCATTTCGCGATAAAATATTAAATTTAGTTATATATACTATATAAATACATAATTATTCCAGAATTCAATCAGTTAAGGAGAGTGCAACTGGTGAAGGTTCTCAACTAGAAACAATATATTGTCTTGCGTTCAATGGATTGACAGCATTTAGTAAACCTAAGAATATTTTCGTGTGATTTCTATCCTAGGAATCACAGGAAACCGGCGTTATACACAGTACGACTACCGATTTGGAGTCTCTGTGAGCTAGATTTTCCTGAAACTCCTCGATGTCGAAACTTATTTCTCCATGAAATATTTTTGACATTTCTGATAGTTTGGAAGTTTCTGACATTTTTGAAAATTGTGACTTTCTGGATTTTTTGACATTTCTGACTCTTTTGATATTGAATTGTTGTAATTTTTTACATGTTTGTCGTTTTTTTTACTTTTTTGCATTTCCTCTGTATTTACAGTTACGTTGGTATTTTTAGTTATTTCTAATAGTTTTAAAATTTGTGACGTTTTGAACATTTTACATTTTTTAGACTTTCTAGTTTTAGGTTTAAATAGAATTAATTTGTCAAATTTAACATATATTGTATTGTTGTGATTTTGGGGATTTTTTATGCTACCCCGTATATCTAAAAAAATAACAAATTTTCTTACTTATGTAAGTTTGTCAAAACCATAGCTTTTAATTTCAAAAATATAGTTTATTCCGATTTTAATACCTTCGCAACGAAATCAAAAAAAATGCGGAAGCGTATGGAATTTCCAAATTTCGAACATTTTTCTATTTGGGATTATTTCCCAAGAAAACCAGTAAAAGAAAAAAAAGTTATACCCGAATTATATCACAATTATCCAAAAAAAATGCATATTTTTGAATACCCTAAACTCCACTATTACAAAATTCAATAGAACCCACAGAACCATTCAACTGTTTATCTAAACAGAAAAAAAATAGAGCGAGTGACTTTCAAAGAACAAAATTCACAGAATCATTTTCTCACAATATTTGCCAGCAAACAACAGGAAGGCAGCCCTCTCTACCATTAGGACTGCTCAACAAGTGTTCGTGCTCTATCAGAATCAATTATTGTTTTCCCCGTGTCATCGTCTACTTCGCGAAGAGCCAACGCCAACCATATATAAAAAAGGGAAAGCCGGCGAAAGGCGGGAGAGACGTTTCCGATAGCCCGACATAATGGTTGAGATCAGAACAAATGAACTGTGGGGTCGTTTCGCCAACGAGGAAAAAAAGAATAGCAGAACGGGATAGATATAGATATATAGATATGGAATGAAGTACATAAATTATTCGTTTGATGGCGGATATAATCAGGAAGGAAAATGGAGTATTTGGAAAATGTTGAGGCTTACGGGACTTGGGGATTTGGTTAGTGGATTAAAGTTGTATGTTAAGCTTAATGGACATGAAAAATGCTTTTAAATCCGGTTGGGTATTTTCTTGATAGTTACAAAATTAAACTGTTCGATTACTGATTAAAAACGCATTAGGTAGTTTCTATTTGAGCTGAAGCTCTTCAAACTTCAGAATTAATTAGTAAACTGTGAATTTTTTCTAGTAGATACATTATTCAATTGTATTACACACCTTTCGTGATTTCATTTCTTTACTTATTTTAGAGCGTAATAAATTTCGAGAGTTGGGCGCAAAACGTTCATGAAACACAACATCTATGTGGACAGTAAAGGCTGACGATTTGTAGGTTACATGCATGCAGCATACTTACAGCATTTACTTTGTAGAGATAGCCTGCAGTGCACAAATGTCGTGGTAAGACTAAGGAGAGAGGGGCAATAGAGAGGGCAAGAGGTTACGTCACTCAGTTGGGAGCTGCTTCCAATAAAATACGTTCAGCATGTTGTCATTGGCTGCTTCCACCCACTTAGTGAAATAGCCTCTTACTGTCTCTATTGCCCTCTCTTTCTAGCATTGTCACTAATTTATGCTTGACAGGCTATATCTAGATGGTAATGGCATATGACGATAGTCAGATTTTGCTTCTCACGTTCTGTCCACGTAGTGTCATACAAGCAAAGAGGTTAATACTGTAGAGCACGTGAAGTAGCGCAATTCATGTAATATCAATATAAAGAGAGAGAGAATACGCGTGTCGTTCCTGATTGGTCAGTGTCAGTGGTGACACCTACTATTGGTAGGGTAGAGACATAGCCAGCGCTCCCTAATATTGTCTTTCTCTTTCTACTGTTATTACACTGCCACTTACAATAACGCCCATACCTAATTCACTCTACGTATATAATAGCTCTATGCATACAAGACGCATGCAAGCTACAAATATGTTTCATTTCTGTCAAATTTTATAATGCGAACAAACGTCATTTTAGATAAAACGGCAAATGATGATTCAAGCGTACAATTTTCTTAGAACACGACGAAATACACATATTGAGTTCATCCATCTAGCGAAAATCTGGAGGTTTGAGTAAAAGGAGGACACACTCTGTGTAAGAACTTTTTCTTACACAGAGTGTGTCCACAAAATGGTTTCAATTTGGGGGAGCCACTAGTACCGACCGGGTAATTTGTTCGTAGAAATCAGTTTTCTACGAACAAACCTACGTGAATAAAATTAGGGTAATGTGAAGAATTCACATAAAGTTTGGTATAACAACAAAGCTTTTCTTTACAATTTTTGAAAGTACCAGTAAAAAAAAAAGTTCTGAAGGACAACAGTGGACAGTGTTCCCGAAAAAATATCACCCTGTAGATTTGCAATCGAAATTGGCATGTCACAAGGTGTAAACTCTTTATTGTAATATCTATGCCAAATTTCATTTGAATATCTTGTGAAGTGCAGATACTATGAGAAAAAAACTTGAAAAAAATACAAACTTTAACACTCTGTATCTTGAAAACGAAACGTTTGTGGACCCATGTTTATGAAACTTTTTCTTCCTAAAACTATTCAAGTAATCTTCCCTTTTCGTTTGTACCTCCAATTTAGGAACACCCTGTATAATTACTAAACTGATAATGGCATTGTCCATCAACTCGAGAACTTCAACAAACTTCTGAAGATATTTTTCGAGGGGCATTCACCGGGCGTACCTTTGGAAATATTTAAAATACAACTAACTACAGCAGAAAGATGCCAAAAATAGTCAATAAATTGTAGTGAATGGAATTTTTTGTCCAACTAGACAAGAAAAAATATGTGGAAAACCAGTGTGTGAAATGTTAGAATCCCTGAAAAAGAAACTATTCTAGAATAAAATGCAAGTGAAATTTATTTCATAATGATAACAAAAGAGATAACTTAATTATAGCAGTTTATTCAGTGATGAAAAGAATTGTTAATTACCTTTTATCCAGAGAGAGGTGAACAAGGAAGTAGAAACACCAACTTTGTAAAGGGACACTTTTCAAAATAAATATGTAATATGAACACAAGAATGTAAAAATAAATAGTTTTTAATTACATCTAATTCACCAACATCTATTTGCTAATAAGTATAAAAATATTACAAATATACAAATTTTTTCCCAATGTTTAACTGTTTCAAAAACTTTTATAACAAAATAACAATTATAAAATCACTCCGTTTTATAAAAGTCAAAACTGGGGCACACGCTTATTAATTTATATCACAATTAACACACTATAAACTCATATCACTTGCAGAGATTACAAAAAACGGAGACAACCATTTACAAAGAGAAGTTCGCATAACAGATCTTCTACGTTTTATTTACTATTTTTACTAATAATTACATCATTCTCACTTTTTCAGCCGCTTCACTTCTAAATGTAGGATTTGTGTATTTCAATCCGTTGACAATTAAGTTCACACACACAAAGTGGTCACACTTGCGCCTTTCTGGTCATTTCTTGAACTTCTTATTTGAAACCGTCCGCTGGACACTTTTTCAGTTTTATTCTCATATAAGTTTGTCCTCATTGTACTCTACACTCCATAAGCAAAAATAACATGTATTGTAGTTTGTTTGTTGCTGAAAGTGAGTTTAAGGTTACGGACAGACTGGCGGGATTTCACACTGCGTTTTCGACGTTTTTTTCGAGCTCTAACATAGTATGCCACACCAGCAGTTTTTCACATGCTTGAAATCCAGTTCTACCCTGGCCACACACGCCGGTTGCAGTCATTCGCGTGCCTTCTGTTTGGTCGAGCTCCATGACGAAATGAACACGGCGTTTTTTTCTACCAGTGTGGCCACTCAACGGCGTGAAATAACGCAGAAAAATTAAACCGATCCCATCCTTCCGTGGTTGACCTCGAAAATGCGACACCGACCGTTTGGGTAGAAAATCACGCCGCGTCTGGCCTCGCCGATTTGAAATAGTAGGGCGCTTGTTTTTGCGTTTTTTCCTGCCGAAACGCAGCGTGAAATCCCTGCTGTGTATATTGCAATGTCAGTCGAACCTAGTATAATGTATTTCCACTGCTATAATTTATATTCACACAACTATATACAATTTTTATCTTGAACACCTGCTGTTTACTAAACGGCAATCGAATACTGAATGAATACTTTCGTCGGTTTCCCGTATTTATATATTTCTTCTCGGAAGAAAGGTCAAAGAGCCACCGAGATATTCCCTTCATGGATTCTCGAATTCTTCGAGAACTTTAACAAACTCCGCCGCCAGCCTCGGCGCGCCAGATAAACAACACTTTGAATTCCACGAAATATTGGATGAATTCCCGTCACAATATATAAGTGTCCACTATATTTTATAAATAGAGGACTTAATTTCAAATGTCAATAACATCCTTCCGTACGAACGATTTATTAAAAAACTGACAATAATTAATTAGTTTCAATTATTCTTATAAAAAAATCAATAATACTATACAATTTGTTTTAAAATATGTATATAGTTACAGGAGTTTCAGTGGGATAAACATATATACTCGCACATAGACACGGAAAACGCGTAAACAATCTTGCAAAGTATGCTCACAGGTAGTATTCGTTCCTGATGTAATTCTGTAGCTTTTTTATAATATAATACGTTTGGAATATAAACATACTTTTCCCATTTTAACAAAATGAAAACACTTCTTTTTTGCATATACACGTGTATAAACTGGAATGGAGCTGAATGGGATAAATTCCCGATCTTTCATTTCACGCTTGAAAAAGAAGAGTGATGAGGATGCTTGTATAAGGTTACATAATTTGACGAGGATATATGTATACTTTGACGTGAAACGTACAACCTTAGGCAATTTTATGAAAATATTAACAATAAAATAAACCGAATACAGAGAAACACATTTCATCACAAATATCAAATTTCCCTGAATCTATTACTTTGTAGGCATAACTGCGGTTCAATTACTTGAAAACAGTCAATAGTGTTCTCCTTTAGGTCATCAATTTTTTTGGATCTTTGGCATAGACCTTTTCTTTCAAATAGCTCCATAGGAAAAAATGTAGAGATGTTATATCGCAAGATCTAGGGGGCCAATTAATGTTTCCTCTTCGAGCAATTATTCGATTAACAAATTTCTGTTTCAAACGATTGATTGTTTCTGCTGCTGAATGACATGTTGCACCGTCCTGTTGGAACCACATATTCTACACATCAATATGCTCCAATTCATCCCACAAAATGTTAGTAATCGTCGTTCAATATCGATAACCATTCACAGTAACAGCATTTCCATTGTCATCTTCAAAAAATTATGGACCAATCACTCCACCAGCCCAAAAACCACACCAAACAGTTACTTTTTGTGAATGCATCGGCCTTTCCATTATTTCTCGTGGATTTGCTTCACCCCAGATTTGACAATTTTGCTTGTTAACAAATCCACACAAATCAAAATGTTCTTCATCGCTGAAGATGATTTTGTTGAAGAAATTCACAATTTCAAGTTTCTCTTGTATGGCCCAATTAACGAATTGACGACGTAACCCAAAGTCTGTTGGCTTTATTTCTTGCGTTATCTGAATCTTGTAAGCCTTTAAATGAAGATTCTTGTGCAAAATTCTGAATAAAGTGGTTTTTGGAATGTTCAATTGCTGTGCACGATGACGAATTGATGTTTTTGGTTGGTCAACAACACTAGAAGTAACAGCTGCAATATTTTCTTCTGAACGTCCACTACGATGATATATTTTACTTTTTTCATCTTTTACTGAACCAGTTTCCACAAATTTTTTAACAACTTTTCTAATGGTAACATTTGACGGACAATTTTCTCTTCAATGTTCTATACGAAATTGTCTTCAAACTTAAAAAATAATTTTTTATAATAGACACGCGTTGCTCATTCGTATATCTCTCCATTTCTAATAACCGGAATATTCCTATTACGGGCAATTTTGATTTCCGGCAAAACTCCAAGTCCTCTGTAAAAAAGTTAAATACAAAGTTGTAGGTAATAAAAAGATTACAACTTTTATGTTTAGACTTTTTTCACATAATCTGCAAAGAAACAAAAGAGACACGAATGCGAAAATTAAGTAATAAGGCCCAGATCCTTCTAGCCCCTTCTCCAATTCGCTATGAAATCCCTTTTGATGGGCTAAAATTTTCCGTAGGTCACTCAGGTATATAAGTATAATCTTAAAATAGCAATTAATAGTCTTGTACACATATAATTTAAAGAAGATTCTACAGTGTGGAACAGCCAAATGGAATAAATTTTCTCTTCCATATTCTGTACGAAATTTTCTTCCAACTTCTGCATAACTTTCACCAAATTTAAAATAATGTTTAATAATAAACACGTGTTGCTCAATCGTATATCTCTGCATTTGTAATAACCGGAATATTCCTACTTGTCATCTGGCAAATAAAATATGACATTCTAGTGCAAAAAAAATAAATAGCGGCAAATTTAAAAACCCTTTATTTATCGCAGCAGTGGCAGAAAATCGTATCCTTTTCGGGCTAATGACGCGTAATTGTTCAAAGCAACACCCTAGACTAAAATCCTTTTCGTTATTGCATTCCTTAGTTGCACTCATTCTTTTCGATAGAACTGTTACAGTACAAACGATTAGCTATATTAAATTTCCTTTTCCGCATCAAAATCTGTTCGTAGGTCCTTAGTCTCTCTAGCGTCAAATTCTCATTAAAATAATACAACGTTCGAAGGAATCCTTCAAACCACTGTAAACTAGCGAAAATTCAAATAAACCCAGTCGGTTAATTGTTCAAATTTGCACGGAATTACTCTGCAGGCAGGAATTCCTCCACGCAGTCGACACCCCATCGAGGAGAGAGGTTTTGCTCGCGTTTTCTCCATTTTCCTTGTGCTCCACCGCCCTCGCATCGAACACAGCCTACTTGTCACGTTCAACAAGTGTTCGCAAGTATTAAAATCAATTGTTTGCCGTCACGGCATGGCCTACTACTACGAGGCATTAAGTTCCGGAATAAAAAGAGCACTTGATGCTTTTCCCTTTTGTGGAAAGGCATAGACGAGAAGAGAAAGGTTGATGACAGTCGACATAATGGCCGATGCGAGTGTGCGGTGAAGTATATTGTTTCGGAAAGATTTAGGTTCGATAATGTTGTTTGACAACAAAGGAAATGGCTGTAATGAAAAGTTAGACAAATTGGTTTAAGAGAGCCGGACAAAACGAAGTTTATCTTTGAGTATCCTTTACTATAAAATGAAATTAAAAAAATTGAAGGTGAGACTAAAAGAAGCTAAAACTATCAAGTTTGAAGTGTCGTGATCTGTCAAAAAACTCAATCCTTAAAGGTACTGTTAATACGTCTGGCGTATGGATTAACCTTCATACTGATTTGTCACAAGATGTAGAAATATCTTTTTAACAACAATTTTTACGGAAAGTTCATTTTCTTTTATCAAACAAAAATTCCACAGGCTAGAAAAAAAAAATAAAAAAAATAATAAATCAATAATGTCTTTATTGATACATTATACACTGTGGCGAAGTTTAGCCAGGAGGCTACTCTTGCACTTAACACTAATGCAACTATATGCAAATGTTTAAGTAACAAATCACATTATACATTAATATATAAACATACATATACATATATACATACATATATATATATATATATATATATATATATATATATATATATATATATATATATGAATTAGATGGTTTCCGGGAATTCATCCGCGTAGTTGATAACTGATCCCTGCCGGGATCGATGGTAAACTGACGACGTTTCGGTAGAGTCACATCTGCCCTCTTCAGGTCGGTTCGCATAATTCTCGTAGCCTTCTGCTTTCGCTTCTAGTTACCCGGATACTGAGATTTTCAGGAGCGCGCACGGTGTTATATAGTCGCGGCTCGGCACCTATCGGTTGGCACCGTGAACGGCTGCATGTGATTGGCCCTTGGCGCTCAGTGGCCACACCTCCTGCTTGGTGATTAGTTATGTCCGGTTGAGTTGTTATAGGACGGGTCAGGGCCGGTACGGTGTTTAATAGAATTTTCCAACAATTCGACTGTGAGGCCTCTTCGCTATTTCAATTGCCTCTCTTACGAGTCTTGATTTCTGATGTTCTCAAAGTCTATTCGGTGTGACGTCGTGGTGGCGTGTTCCGCAATGGATGTTGTTTTTTCCTGCTTTCTTATAGCATTCTGGTGTTCATCAGGTCTAGCTTGAATTCTTCTGTTAGTTTGCCCCACATAGGTTTTATGACAGCAAGGAAAAAAAAAGATACCTACAACATAGATTTGTTAAGATTTGATATTAAAATGAATTATTTATTAACAACTAACAACTATATACAAACACATGTATATAGTCATGTGCACATATAGACATATTTACATACATATACGTGTATACACGCATATACATTCACACATATACATATACAGACATATACATACATATTCGTACATTAATAAAGACTAGTCCAGCAGCTATGTCTAAGAGTCTTTGCACTACCATTTCCTCTCGGAATAAGTTTTTCTTTTTCTTTTAGGCATGAAGGAATGGACGTGGTAGCAATTTTATGCACTAAAGTGAGTAGATGGTAGCTGAATTGGTTATTAAAGTTGAGCCAATCAAGTTCTTTTATTTTGCTAGTTACATGACTATATCTACGTAGACCTAGTAAAGAACTAAAGACTAATTTGTCAAGAATAAAACTAAATTTTCTGCCAGCTTTTCCCGAGTTTCTAAAAACTTTTTAAACAAATTTATTTAAATCGTATGCATTTTTGACGCTCAAACCGTAGCTAATGTACCACACACAAGTTCTTTTATTGTATAAGCATCAATCATATATTTAAAAATAAGGGAAAATTTGATCTGTAGAAAATAAAAATACATACAGAGCAGGTCTCTCTCTCTCTCGTTCGCTCGCTCGCTCTCGCTCGCTGTCTTTTTATAATTTTTTTTGACAAAAATCTCCAATTCAACACTAAACGATAGACAAGGACTCAATGAACAGTCAAAATAATTCAATAGCTATCATAATACTAGTTAGTTAGTCATGACTTGATTGTCACAGCTACCTTTTTTAAAAATTTCTTACTCCTAGCACATCTCTGATATTTGTTCCCTAATTTGTATTCTATGTTATATGTTTCCCTGGAGTTTTACAATGTTTTCCCAACGCTACTCCTTAAGACACTTCTTCACTCCCGGGTCTCTAGGTCTTGTGTGATTCTTCTTGCTTCCTCATCTATACTTGCTGACGGTTGGTCTTCTTCTTCGGTTCTAGATCCTCCGAATCCCTTCCAACTGGTCCTTGTCTCAGTCTTGGTGTGTGCCTTAGCTGTCCATCTGACTGCTATTATGGTTATAGGGTTGTGGTCTGATGATAGTTCCTCCATTGTCTCTGTCGTAATTCATGTCCGTGTTCTGTAGGATAAATATGTCCAGTACGTCTCCTTGGCCTCCTCTTGTCGGGTGATGGATTTGTTCAGTTGGTCCTAGTATCTTCGGTTTGACGTTGTCTACTTTCGATGTTTTCTGTTTGGTATTTGTCATCCTGCTGGTATTTTAGTCGGATCTTTAGGGCAATTATAACTCATCCTCCTGGTTTCCTTCCTGGCCTATCTGCTCTGCGTACTGTGTAGTTCCTTATCCTAAGGTTGTAATTTTCTTTGAGCCAGTTCTATTGTATTGCTGCTATGTCAATGCTGTTCTACCGTAGGTGTAGTTCCAGTTCGTTCTACTTGTTCTTAAGCCCGCTAGTGTTCCACGTCATGATTTTCAATGTTGTTGGGGTCGCCTTATATACACCCGAGGTTTAGTCTAGTTGCCATCCCCATGAAGGACTGGAAAATTTTCTTCATCTCTTCCATCATTGTGAGTACGTCTTGTCTATTTGTCCTTGTTTCTCTTGTTTCTTCTACGGTTGGTCTAGCTGCCGCTGAATAGCTTATTCCCGTGTTTTCCTTACGTTATTCCTTAA
This sequence comes from Octodonta nipae, assembly GCA_034190945.1. Lineage (NCBI taxonomy): Eukaryota > Metazoa > Arthropoda > Insecta > Coleoptera > Chrysomelidae > Octodonta > Octodonta nipae. The sequence goes on along the minus strand of CM067219.1, from coordinate 7,680,155 downwards.
GATTTCTTCTGCAGTAGCGCTCTCCTGGATCTTTTGGTTTTGTGTAATTCTTCTTGCTTCCTCATCTATACTTGCTGCCGGTTCCCCTTCTTCTTCGGTCCTCCTAGATCCTCTGAATCCCTCTCAGCTGGTCCTTGGCTCTGTCTTGCTGTGTTGGATTGTCTATCCATCTGGTTGCTGTTATCGTCACTGGGTTGTTGTCCGATGATAGTTCCTCCATTGACTCTATTACATCGTATTTCGATCTCGAAGAATCTTCGGCTTGACTTTGACTTTGTCCATTTTGGATGTTCTCTGTTTGGTATGTGTCATCCTGCTCGTGTTTTAGTCGGTTGTTCACGGCGATTATCACTCTTCCTCCGATGTACATCCGTTCGTCTTTTATATTCGGTTGAAAATTTTCCTAATACTTCTGAAGATATCCGAAAAAACAGAATACTGAAGATTTCCTTTTTTTTGTAGCATTTTTGGTTTTTAGTAGCAAAGTAACGAAGTTACAAACTTCCTAGTAAGAGGAATGCCGAAAAAACATATAAACCAGCAATTCCTCTCTATTTTCGTTGGAAAATCACCACTTATATACTTCGAAAGAATTTGGAAAACGCCTTGTATAAGAGCAGTGCTAACATTATTTCCTACGTGCCGTTTTGAACAAATACGAGCTAAAATTCTTAACTTCATCTCTTCCTGTTAAGCTCGGCTATTATGGAACGAGACCCGAGGGACTTGTTAAGGGTGAAAATGTTCTAAATCGAAGCCAAAGCAAATATAATCCTACGAAAGCGCTGAAAATACCAACAAAGTACCCACTAAATATGAATTTCCCAAGGTAATCATTCTGCTCCTCATAAACACTTTATTACGGCTAGAGATGCGAAGAAAATAACCTTCATTATAAAATCATAATAATAAACTTTGGAAGCTAAAAGGTACATCTTGTTTAATGAAACCCAATTCGCCAACGCAGAATAGTTTGGGTTGGATAACGGGATAAAAGGTAAAACAGCAAAACGGCTTTGTGTTGAGTGGCTAAACTAAAAAATATCAATAGCGGTTGTCATTTGACTTACAGTAGAATCAAATGCTTTTAATTTATATATATGAGGCATTTTAAAATTTAAAGAAAAGTATGTTCTACGCTGTAATTTTTTATTTACCATTTATAAATTATATATTTTATAATTTTTTGACCCAGTCAACTATTTACAATGTTTTGTAGAAGCCAAAATATATTTTAAACTCACAATAGAGTGACAAAGTACCCGGGTAGTTCTTTGTGTTTTGTAAGACTATGTCCAAAAAAATTGTAGTTAATTTCGTAGAAAACTGAAATAATAAAGATTTGTTAAAATACTTTAACTCTATAAAAATTACAAATTCGTTTTTATACAGAATGAGCACAGCTCTCGAAGCAAGTGTTACATGCTGAACGACTTAGTGCATGTTTGTCACAAACTGGTTTTCTGCAGTTAGTGCAAGCTTTCCTTGTTAGGGTTGCGTATATGCAATATACGGATACCCTTATCATATCAGTCAGGATCTTTCACATCACAGCAATTTCCTACTACACTACTGGACGAAAAAGATTGAAATTTAGTATCAGTATATATTTTCATGACCCAATCAGGAGTACAGATCGTAAATGAAGAAATTTTGACTTTAGGAGTACTTCTTAAATCGACCGTTCCCCCTCCCTTATCTCCGAAACTATAAGAAGGAAAATTTTGAAAAATATAAAATTAAAAGTATTTCTAAGGCATCATGTAATATGTCAAATCAAAGTGCTCATTATGACTAATACAAATATATTCTTTTCATATTTTTAAAATGAATATTTTAATATATATTAACAGAAATTTAAAAAAAAACTAACCCGTTCCCCCATTTATTTCCTAAACTATAAGACCTACAATTTTTTGTTTACAGGAAAAACCGATGAAATTCCTAATATTAATTTTGGAGGCCAAATTATAGAATTAAATGGACAATAAAAAATATTTTTAACGCATGCATAATGCGTTAAAAAATATTTTGCATCAAATGAAAGGGCTCATTATGGGAAATACAGATATCTTTTTTTTCATATTTTTTAAATTAATTGTTTACAAGATATTAACAAAAAATATACAAACATTCTCATTTCCGGCTTTATTTCCGAAACTATACTAGCTAGAATTTAAAAAATAGTCAGGGGTACTGAGGCCCACTTGAAATTTATAAGAAAAATTAGTAGGAAACCTCAATATTAATCTTGGGGCCAAATTATCGAATTAAATGAAAAATAGAAATTAAAAGATATTAACAAAAATATTAAACATCGACATAATTCTCACTTTAGAAACTACACTATCTAAAATTTTGAACAATATATTTTATTTTTATTTTTAAATAATTTGTCTAAAAGATTTAGTAATTGATTATTTAAAACTTGACCTATTTCTCCCCTTATCTTCCAATCTACAGAGCCTAAAATTCCTAAGGCTTCCCTGAAGTTTATTAGTAAAATAAAACACTAATGTTATTTTTGGGGGCCAAATTAGAAAACTAAATACATGTTTTGATAAAAATCAAGCGAATCATATAGAATATGTGTGGAGAATAAAAGTGTATATTTTTTATAAATTTAAATCGCTTCCTTTAAAAGATATTAGGGTATCAGAAAATGCACTCATTCCCTGCTTGTCTGGAACTGGAATATTAGAATCTTGAAGGTGGAAAGAAACCCTTAGTATGCGAGTTCAACTCGCACTTGACCAAATTATTATTTTGAATAACATTTACCAATACTGAGAACTTTTGCTAAAGCGTTTAGATGATAACCTTCTCACATACATTATAAAAGACATAATTCCAAACAGCTACTCTCTTAACCACTCAAGAGGACAGTCAACTATCGATCAACCCATTTTACTTTACGTTGTATACTGTCAAAAAATATTTTCCATAGAAATATTCCATCAAAATAATCGATTACGTCGAAACAAAACCGCTCAAATGAAAATGCCCGTGTGGCGAAGAGAAACAAATGTCGGGTTTCTGTCAGGGGTCAGACACCATTTCAAAACAAACGCCACACGTAACACGTTTCCCATTTTCCCGTATAGGTTTTCATTTGCTAAAAGTAAGTGACATTTTGATTGACTCTCAACAAGGCTGGAATTAACATGGGAAATTGAGTTTTTCTGTTCACCGGGCCGCTGGTGTGCATTTTTGTGACGAAACCTCACTTCCACCTCTACATATCTATCATCCAAATTGAAGGTTTTGTTTGGAGCTTTTCAACGAGTGAAAAAAAAATGTTCTCACTTTGTTAGCGAATGATATTGGAAAATATCCCGTAGCGATAAGCGCTGTGTGAAAATTAGCAAATATGTGTATAACCTGAATGAAGAACCAACACTTTAACTACTACGTGGTATTGTTAGAGAGGGGGTTAACAATAAACAGATAAAAACCAACTTAAAAAAACAAAAATAGCGTGCATCTCTGATAGAAATCTTGACGTAAAGCGAAGTGAAGCCAGGGCTTTAAAACATATTTTGCATTTGTTATTATGTAAACCTTAAGTGATGTCTATTAAAGCAAAATCTACTACTTTTGTATAAAATCTACAACTTTTTGTATAAAATTAATGTTAAACTAAATGAGGGAGGGAAATCGGTACATTTTTGTATATCTATTTCGGTTAATATATTTTGCGTAATTTCGAACAGATACACCTAGAACATATGGAATTTTGTTCATAATTTGGTTATCTGTTTATGTTTGGTTGTTATTAGTGGTGTGTTGGTTATTTGTGCTTTGTTTATTATTGAGATTTTCTTTGTAGCTGATTTATAGTTTTATTTACAAAGTCTTGGAGATAAGTTCTTTGATAATATTGACTTTGTCGTCCTTTCTTTACATTCAAAGGATGGTTGGAGTTAAAATTCAAATATCTATTAGTAATCGTAAGTTTTCAATAAGTTCTTGTACTGATTGTGTTGTTTGTTCTATCTATAAGTACATCAAGATAGGCAAGATTATGCAAATTTTCCATCTCCATTGTAAATTTTATTGTGGGTTTTTGACTCTTCATTCAGCACCATACTCCCAAACCACGAAAATGTCATCAACGTTTCTCCACCACTTTTTTGGTTTATTCTTAAAATTTTCTATGGATCTTTCTTCAAAATATTTCATAAATATATTACTGACTATAGGAGCCACAGAAAAACCCATGGCCATACGAAATTCTTGTTTATTGAAATATTCTTCAAATTGAAAATATGTTGTGTTAAGTAGAGTTCTGCTACTTACATTATTATGTCAATGATTAATTTTGTTTTGTTGTGTAAGGTAATATCTTGTATTTTTTTATAATTTGAAATTATTTATCAACAGGTACATTTGTAAAAAGATTAACTATGTCAAAACTTACTAATATATCATTTCTGTTCATATTTTAATTTCGTTAAAAATCCTTCGTGTTTGGTAAATTGTTTGGATTAATATCGTAATGATTAATTATATTTACTAAAAATTTTGATATGTTTTGTAATGGTGGATGTACTGAACTTACACTTAATCTCATTGGTATTGTGTCGTTATGTATTTTTGGAACGCCATATAACTGTATTGAGGTGTTAAGTGTTTTCGTTCTAATGAAGTGAATTCTTGTTTGTGTTTTGTTATAATATCTCTAGCAGGTTTTTCTATATTTTGCATAGGATCTTTTTAGAGCTTAGAATATGATCCTATGTTAATCATTTTGGTGTTGTAATCATTTTTATGAAGCATAACCGTAGTGTTACCTTTGTCGGCAGATAGAATTTTAATTGTCTTTTGAAGCTTTTCAACGCCATATTTTTCTGTATGAGTAAGATTGTGTTTCGTTTTGTGTTGTCTCTTTAGTATTAATTTATTAGGGTTCCGTATATACAATATACGGATACCCTTATAATATCACTCCGGATTTCTGCCTCTGTCACATCACAGCAATTTTCTCCTAAACTACTGGACGGAAGAGGTTGAAATTTGGTATGAAGGTATAGTTTGGTGACCCGATCAGGAGTACATATCGCAAAAGAAGACATTTTGGATTTTAGGGGTACTTCTGGGGGGAAAACTAAAAAAATCGACCGCCCCCCCCCCTTAACTCCGAAACTACTGATCCTAAAATTTTGAAAAAAATGGGAAATATAGAACGTTGCCCGAACTTTACAGGAAAAATAAGGAGAAATGAAAAGTTAAAAATTAAAAATTTTTAAAACGCATCATGTAATACATCAAATGAAAGGTCTCATTCTGAGAAACACAAATATATTTTTTTCATAATTAAACAAAAAAATTTTAAAGATATTAACGAAAATATACCAAAATTTACCCATCCCCCCCCCTTATCACCGAAATTATAAAACGTAAAGTTTTGAAAAAAATTAGAGGTATAGAGTCTGACCTGAAGTTTACTGGAAAAATAAGAGGAAACTTCTACTTTTAATTTTGGGGGGCAAATTACAGAATTAAATGGAAAATATAAATTTAAAATTATTTCTAACGCATCATGTTATATATCAAATGAAAGGTCTCATTATGACAAAAACAAATATATTTTTTTCATATTTTTAAATTAAATTTATTATATTAGATATTAACAAAAATATAATTTTTTTACCCATTCCCCCCTTAACTCCGAAACAATAAGCTGTAAAATTTTGAAAAAAAAACGAGAGGTATAGCGCTTCACCTGAACTTTACTGGAAAAATAAGGAGAAACCCCTAATATTCATTTTGAGGGGCAAATTATAGAATTAAATGGAAAATAAAAAATTACACTTGTTTATAACGGATCATGTAATATATCAAATCACAGGGCTCATTATGACTAATACAAATATATTTTTTAAATTTTTTTAAACTAAATATTTTAAAATATATTAAAAAAATATTAAAACAATTACTAATTCCCCCTTTATTCCCCAAACTATAAGACCTAACTTTTTTTAATTACAGGAAAAATACGAAGAAATCTTTAATATTAATATTGAGGGCCAAATTATAGAATTAAACGAAAAATAAAAAATATTTTTTTAACGTATCATGCAATATATCAAATGAAGAGGCTCAATATGACGAATACAAATATATATTTTTCATATTTTTTAAATTAATTATTTACAAGATATTAACATAAAGATATAAAAAATTCTCATTTCTCGCTTTATTTCCAAAACCATACTACCTAAAATTATGAAAATAATTAGGGGTACGAGGGCTCACTTGAAATTTATAAGAAAAATTATTAGAAAACCTCCATAATTTAGGGACAAATTATACAATTAAATGGAAAATTTAATTCAATTTTCAAACCATCATGTAATATACCAAATAAAAGGCTCATTAAATTTTGAAAAATATATTTTATTTGTATTTTTTAATAATTTGAATAACAGATTTAATAATTTATAATTTAAAACTTGACCTATTTTGCCCTTTATCTTCCAATCCATAGAGCCTCAAAATTCAGACAGTAGATTATAAAAGGCTTCCCTGAAAGTTTATTATTAAAATAAAACTCTAATGTTAATTTTTGGGGGCCAAATTAGAAAACTAAATACAGCGAATTTTAGTATGCGAGTCCAACTCCCACTTGACCAAATTATTTATTATTCAGTATGTACTGGACACTTCTGGAGGGAGTTTTTGTGTTGCGTCTTCAATCGCAACTATCAGATCTAGTTTAGATATATTTTGTGGAGTGACTGAATAATTTAACCCCTTAGAAAGTATGTATTGTATTTAATCACAGTTTTATTAATGAAGTTTCTATTTGGTGTAACTACTGATTTTTAGTGTTTTTCATTTAAGAAGTATTTAAATTTGTTAATATTTCTGTTTTTAGATATATGAAGTTCCAAGCTGTATGAATCCTCTAAACAATGAAATTATTTTGTAGACATCTCTTTCTTTCAGAATAACTGTAAGGAAGATATTCTGTGCACACAGCCAGTAATCCCGGCAATTTTACGAAATTGCCTGACTACACTTTATTCTCCATAAACAATTTTCAAATACTTATCTGTTGCAGAAAACAATTTTGAGGAGAAAAAATCCAATGAACAGGCAAAATAATATATTTTAAAACAAATATTTTATTTTTTATTTATACGTAATGCTTTTGAAAAATTTTAAATTTATTATTTTTCATATAATTCTATAATTTGTTCCTATAATTAATATTAGGGGATTCTCCTTATTTTTCCTGTAAACTTTTCGCAACGTCCTATTTTTCCTATTTTAGTCAAATTGATAGGCTCAAATTTAAACATTTCCGGTCTAAGCGTCTAGTTGTTTCGGAAAAAATGGGTTGTGATCTGACAGATTGACAGATCATTAGTGATTTTGCAAGGGTTTCCGAATATCGAATTCACGAAACCCTGATAACTTATCATATCAGCAATACTTTATTATTAAATAGAGTATTCGTTTATTTATTTGTTTTTGTACAACTGACTAGATGTAGTTGTGTTCACATTGTTTGTTTTCGTTGAATTGGTAATTTTCCATCAACATTTCTCTTTATTGTTGTTGAATTTTGCATATATTTATTTCGTAAAGGTATGTTTATTCTTTATCTGAAGGCGAATGCATTGTTTATACTGCATAAATCGTGTTGTCTTTTCATATTCTCTTACCACGTTCCACTATACAATTTTATCAACCGCTCTATTGATTTTGTACGTACTTTCAGGGGACCAAAGATGCGCGAATAATGCCAATATAAAAATATACGATAAGAGCCAGACTTGTACTACGTTTACAATATAAAATATTGCAGAGAATTCCTGCCGCTCGCAACAGGAGAGAGAGTCCTTTTGTTCGATTGCTGAAAACGCCGTTTTATCTGAAGAGATAAATAACAAACATAACGTCGAAGCCGCAGGTCATTACGCCGTGAAAAAATGTTTGTGGAACGACGGAATTTTTGGAGATACCGAAGAAATATGAGCGTTGTTTAAGAACTTCGAGAGAACGAGAATCCGATTTGTATAAAATAATTGGAGGTATTGTGTTCTGTTACTGTTAGATCTTTTTAAAAAATCGATAAGTAACCGAGAATGGAAAACTTTGACTCGTAAAATACCCTGACATCTCTATTGGATTGTTGTTTGTAAATTAGTTTCGGAATTTCGCAGAAACAAATCCTGAAATTCCTGGTGATGAGATAAATGAAAGTCGGAAAATTCATATTTAAGTGACTGATACAGGGTGTACCAACAAAAACGAGTCACTTGGAATATTTCCCAAAATACTCATATTTTGAAGATTGCAAAAACACGTCAAAAAATGTACGAAGGGGGACATATTTTATTTACTTTTTATTTAAAATGGAACCCTACAATAAGTGACACTTCGTTGTTAAACCTGTTTAAAAAAGAATTCAACGGTGTGTCGTTTTTGATATTCCATTAGCATTTATTATTACATATTATACAAGGTGTTCCTAAATTGGAGGTACAAACGAAAAGGGGAGATTCCTTAAATAGTTTTAGGAAGAAAGAGTCCTATAAACATGGGTCCGCAAACGTTTCGTTTTCAAGATACAGAGTGTTAAAGTTTGAACTTTTTTCAAGTTTTTTTCTCATAGTATCTGCACTTCACAAGATATTCAAATGAAATTTGGCATAGATATTACAATTAAGAGTGTACACCTTGTGACATGCCAATTTCGATTGCAAATCTACAGGGTGATATTTTTTCGGGAACACTATCCACTGTTGTCCTTCAGAACTTTTTTTTGGTGAGCCACTGGTACTTTCAAAAATCGTAAGGAAAAGCTTTGTTGTTATAGCAAACTTTATGTTCTCTTGTAGTTTTGTCGTATCTACTACCGATTTCGAGAAAAAAAATTTTAATTATTAAACTAACAATGATTCTTAAAGATTCGATAAACTGGTATAATCATCAAAACAAAAATTACTGCAAGAAACGTACAACTCAAAAATTAATCATAATAAAAAAACTAAATAACAACAAAGGAACTAAACTACAGCAATTGTTGAAAATAGAAAGAAATCTAAACTATTTAAATCTGGGGATCTGGCGGGCCATGGCTGATGTCCACCTCGTCCAATCCACCTGTTTACGTAATTTTCGTTCAAATACTCCCTAGCCAAAAGTGAAAAATGAGCAGGAGCACCGTCGTGCATGAACCACATTTCACGTCGCATCATAAGAGGTATATCATCGAATAACAAGGGCAAATCGTTCTCTAAAAAATGTCTGTTTGATTGACCAGTAAGTCGCCCTGGCAAGAAGAAAGGACCAATCAAATAATCGACAATATTACCACCCCACACATTTAATGAAAATTTCTCTTGAAAATAAGCTTCTGCAATTTCATGTGGATTCTCCTCAGCCCATATGTGTTCATTATGAAAATTTATGATTGAAGTCCTTGAGAAACAGGCTTCATCAGTGAATAGGATTTGGCAATCAAAATGAGGATTGTTCAATTGTCTGTTGAGGTACCACTGACAAAAAATAATTCTTTGATGACAATCTCGAGGCAAGAGCGCCTGCACCCTCTGAATGTGATAAGAATAGAGCAAAGAATCCCGCAAGATCCGCCAAACAACTTGATGACTTGTATTTAAGGTAACACTAATTTTTCTTGTACTGGTTCCTGGATGTTCTTCTATTTTGTTCAGCACTGCCTCTTCGAGTCCTGGTGTTCTCACACTTCGTGGTCTACCTGCATTAATATTTTTCGCAGAAAAAGATCCAGTTTCTGAAAGACGCCTGTGAATATTAGAGAACATCCGATGACCAGGCATCACTCTATTGGGATAGTGTTCCATGTAAAGACGCTTAGCTTCTCTTGAATTACCATTTTCAAGACCATACATGAAATGCATGTCAGCCATTTCGGAATTCGCAAAATTCGTCATGTTTTGATATTAAAATGCAACCTTCTTTAATTTTCAAAACACAGGAGTTTAATTTGATGTGTCAAAACTAACAATAAATTTATTTATTCACCACAACCTACTAGGTAGGTAACCAGATTTCTATGGCAATTCGGAATTTTCTGAGGATTTCAAGAGAATTATTCAATTTTTTTTTCTCGAAACCGGTAGTAGATACGACAAAACTAGAAGAGAACATAAAGTTTAGTATAACAACAAAGCTTTTCTTTACAATTTTTGAAAGTATAAGTGGCTCACCAAAAAAAAGTTCTGAAGGACAAAAGTGGACAGTGTTCCCGAAAAAATATCACCCTGTAGACTTGCAATCGAAATTGGCATGTCACAAGGTGTACACTCTTAATTGTAATATCTGTGCCAAATTTCATTTGAATATCTTGTGAAGTGCAGATACTATGAGAAAAAAACTTGAAAAAAATTCAAACTTTAACACTCTGTATCTTGAAAACGAAACGTTTGCGGATCCATGTTTCTGGGACTTTTTCTCCCTAAAACTATTCATGGAATCTCCCATTTTCGTTTGTACCTCCAATTTAGGAACACCCTGTATAACATGATTTTGTTCTAAGAAAGTGAAGGGTCATTTCCGAAGTAAGTTTTTATCTAGAATCCGAATCCAAGATTTTGAGATATCCTAACCTAAAATCACAAAAAATGCGATTTTCGGCTATATTTGAGGTTATGTAGCCTCGCGATATTCTTTCTTCTAACAAAAACAACCGATGACACCTCCAATTGTAAGTCTTGTTCTTTCAAATGCCGTTGAGTGTGCTCAAATAGCTTAATTCTGCATTGAGATATTTCATTTTGAAGTTTTCGAGTTTCATCAATTTCGCTATTCTCAAAATCCACATGATTCTTCAGTCTTTGACTCCCAAATTCGACACTTATGTTCAATTGTAAGTTTTCACATTTATATCAAGTTTTGTTTTGCAACAATAGAATCTTTAAAACCAAAATTTAATGTACATGAAGTTGTACGACCCAAAACCACCGCTGTGAAGGGAGCAAAAAGGGGGTGAAAATGTTAAAATCGACCCAAGAGTATTTTATATTTTATTTTCCACGTATTTGGGAACAGTTTAAAGTAAGTGAGTGTATTAGAGTTAGAACATATTTTGCACCAAGTATCACCATCCAAAACCACCCCTAAGTTCCTTAAAAGGGGTGAAAATCGGTGAAATCGATCTAAATGTATTCTACATTGGACTTTACATATATTTTTGGAGTAGTTTTATATAAATGAACTTTCAAGGGAGGGTAAGGAAGCGATGTGAACAAAGTTACAGCATCCAAACTGACCCTCAAGTACTTTAAAGGTGAAAAAGGGTAAAAAACGGTAAAAAAGTTCAAAACTCCAAATCAGCAAACCCTAAACTCACGTATGCTGAATCCACGTATTTTAAACTTTAAGGTGAAATCCAATAATTGTAATCCCTCAACTAACATCTCATCGCATCTTACAAACTGTAATAAACATATTTTTAGCGCTACCCAGAAACAACGACGAGGACTGTTTCCTTTGGGGTGCTTAATTAAAGAGAGTCCCCTCACCTCTCACTAACCGGGGTGCTTTTTTAACGTGAGTCCTCATGCCTCTCACAAACCGGAGTGCTTTTTTAACGTGAGTCCACTTGCCTCTCACAAACCGTGGTGCTTTTTTAACGTGAGTCCCTTGCCTCTCACAAACTGGGGTGCTTTTTAACATGAGCCCTTTGCCTCTCACAAACCGGGGTGCTTTTTTAACGTGATCCCTTTGACTCTCAAAAATCGGGGTGCTTTTTTAACGTGAGGCCACTTGCCTCTCACAAACCGTGGTGCTTTTTTAACGTGAGTCTCTTGCCTCTCACAAACTGGGGTGCTTTTTAACGTGAGTCCCTTTGCCTCTCACAAACCGGGGTGCTTTTTTAACGTGAGTCCACTTGCCTCTCACAAACGTGCTTTTTTAACGTGAGTCCCCTTGCCTCTCACAAACCGGCGTGATTTTTTAACGTGAGTCCCCTTGCCTCTCACAAACCGGGGTACTTTTTAACGTGAGTCCACTTGCCTCTCACACACCGTGGTGCTTTTTTAACGTGACTCCACTTGCCTCTCACAAACCGGGGTGCTGTTTTAACGTGAGTCCCCTTACCTCTCACAAACCGGGGTGCTTTTCAACGTTTGTCCCCGTATCACTCACTATTTATCCGTATGAAATCTTTTTTTCTTATCTAAATTTCTCGTATTAGCTCGTCTTTTATGTTAGATATGTTGGATTCAAAATGAAATATCTCACTGCAGAATTAAGCTATTTCAGCAAACTCAACGGCATTTGAGCAAGACTTACACTTTGAGTTGTCATTGGTTGTTTTTTTAGAAGAATGAATATCGCGAGGCTACATAACCTCAAATATAGCTGAAAATCGCATTTTTGCGCGTTTAGGTTACGATATCTCAAAATTCCGACGTGACAGAGCAATTTGGATCCTAGAGATTCGGATTCTACATGAAAAATTACTTCGGAAATGACCCTTCACTTCCTTAGAACAATTCAAAAATTTTTTTTGCAGACCTGTGTTATTAATCTACGCCTTGAAATAAACATCGCAAAATGTATTCACAGTTCTTTTCATTCTATACATAAACAGGTGCATTCATACCTGAATTGGTGTTGCAAAAAGGTTGAAGATAAGTATTCGTAGTTCTTAGGTTTCTTGATCGAAAATGTAAATTTATCTTTGGTATTATATCGGTACAATCTAATGTTTTAGTCACATATTTGTAAAATAGTAAATCAGCAAAATTTCTGCGTTTCATAAGATTGAGAATTAAAAATCTTTTCAAGATACCAGAGTAATTTCTGTTCATGATAGTCACGCTTACCTTAAATGCCAAACATTTTATTAAGAATTTATTTTGTATACTTTCAAGTCTGGTTTCATATTGCAGGTTCCAAACCACAGAGGCAAAATTAATGCGACTATGTATAAAAGCAATATTAGAGAAAGTCGATGGTTTGTTAAATTGTCTACAGTTTGTTAATACAAACCCCAGTATCCGATTACAGTGATTAACGATTTTTTCAACATGCAAATTAAAAGTAATTTTAGAGTCGAGTATCACACATAAGTCGCGAATTTCACAAAATTTTATTAATTTTTTGTTCTTAATGATATACTGATTCTCAAATACATTTTTATTTCTCGTGAATGATATCGAGACACGTTTATCCAAATTTAAAAACAAATTATTGTTGTTACAGTAACTTGCAAACCTTTTCAAATCCGAGTGAACCCTCTGGCAATCATTTTCGTCACTAATGATATTTTTAAATCATCAGCGTAAAGTAGTAATTTTGAATTATGAAAGCAGCTATCAATATTATTTAGATAAATAGTGAAAAATAATGGACCTAATTGACCGCCCCGAGGAACTCCTGATGTTGTATTAAAAGATTTTGAACAATAACCATTTATGAAAACTGACTGAGTTCGATCACTTATGTACGACCAAACCCAGAGACAGGGAAGACCACCCATACCAACCTCCACAAGGCGCTCTATCAGCAATGTATGGCTGATTTTATCGAATGCCTTGCTGAAGTCGATATATATGGCATCAACCTGTACACTATTGTCCATAGATTCCAGAACAAAATAAGTAAAAGTTACAAGATTTATCTGTATTGACCTGCAAGGATAAAAACCATTCTGCCTTTTGTTTGTCCACATTTTGAGTTTTTTCTAGAGCTACTAATCGTTGATCATGATCCTTCCTCACATTTTCGAGTTTTTTCAAAGCCGCCCTCTCCTGCTGAAGGGCCTTCATTTCCAATTTTTGACTTTCCATTGAAGAAAAGAATTCATCAACAGCCTCATTAAATCAAAAAGAAATGGATGAAATTCTTGATTTGAATAAAATTCAGATTCTTGATTAGCTTCTGTTGTAGGTCGAATTTCCATTTTTTGAATAATATATCCTATTGAGGGCCCAGACTTGGCAGATTAAAGTAAATTTTCAGTTTCTAGAAAAGCTTCATATAATCTATCAATATCAGTTTCAATATCAAAGGTTTTTCCGATTTGTTTCAACAACACATGCTCTATTAATGGTGGCCCATAAACCAAGTTTGGAACAAGAATTTTCTTTAAAGGATCTCAAGTTTTCCCTTTTGCAAGGATATCTTTCAATTCTTCTTTTGTAACCATTTCATATTCCTTTGCTTTATTTTGTGGATACTTTTCCTTAACAGCAAATTTTGTTTTATCTCCTTCTGTGTGTGGACGAAGTACATTCAAAATTGTTAGTTCATAATCTGTGATAACTATATTTCCTTTATCATACAATTCAAGTATAATGTGGTATGCTGCCTCCCCAATTCCAAACTGTGAGTCTATAATTCTATCTGTACCTAATTGATTTAAATGTTCTAGTCGTTTATTTTTCAAGTGTTTTCTCATTTTCATACTGAGTCCAGATGGTGCAACATTCTTGGGCCATTCAAAATTTGTTAAATGTATATGATTTCCAGATTCCAATAGAAGAACATGTTTTTGTTCAGGCCCTTGTAACCTTATTAAATAAGTTTTATTATCTATATCGTAAACATTGTGCACCCTTTATCCAATCAATTTTTGTAATTCTGCGACAACACAAACAATATCGCAGGTATTATATCTGGTTTTCATTTTATAGACTTAATACCATAATTTTTAAATTAATAGTATATTATTGTATTACAAAACCCTGCTTAAGTTTGAAAAATGTCCAATTATTGGTTTATGGGCCACCATTAATAGAGCATGTGTTGTTGAAACATGGTTTTAATAATGCTTCAAAATTCGGAAAAACCTTTGATATTGAAACTGATATTGATAGATTATATGAAGCTTTTCTAGAAACTGAAAATTTACTTTAATCTGCCAAGTCTGGGCCCTCACTAGGATATATTATTCAAAAAATGGAAATTCGACCTACAACAGAAGCTAATCAAGAATCTGAATTTTATTCAAATCAAGAATTTCATCCATTTATTTTTGAGCAATATAAAAACTCACCTTCTAATGAATTTTCTTCATTTAATGAGGCTGTTGATGAATTCTTTTCTTCAATGGAAAGTCAAAAATTGGAAATGAAGGCCCTTCAGCAGGAGAGGGCGGCTTTGAAAAAATTCGAAAATGTGAGGAAGGATCATGATCAACGATTAGTAACTCTAAAAAAAACTCAAAATGTGGACAAACAAAAGGCAGAACTCATTACTAGGAATCAAGAATTGGTAGACAGGGCAATTCTTGCGATACAGAGTCTTTTAGCTAGCCAGATATCATGGGAAGATATTGATGAAATGGTGAAGGAAGCAGCTGCAAAGGGAGATGTAGTAGCACGATAAAAACCGTGTTGCTGTTTTATGATGATAATATTAGTAGCGTCTAAAATGTGCCTATGAATATTTTTTCAAACAATTTACCAAAGATGGAAAGTTTACTGATCGGTCTGTAATTTTTTATATTAGTGTCAATTCATTTTTTGTATTATACATGTCAAATCCTTATATCTGTTGCAGAAAAAAACTCAATAACTTTACGAAACCTGTTCATTCAGTCTTCCTACTTACGCCCGTTTTGATACCTATATTTTGATTTATAATACACATTTGGAAAATCTTGTTAAAAAATTATATTTTCCGATGACCTATTGATTTTTAAATATAAATACAACATTTGCTTTTCTAATCAAAAGCAAATGATCCGTTCGTTGCAGTAAATGAATTCCAAACTGAAACAATGTTGATTTTATTCCAGTTTATCACAAAAAAAGTACACAAAGAGAACCAAAGCAATGTTGATCTGTTTAGCCCGATGAACGAAATTTCATTTTCATTTTTCGTTCCGTTGTAATTTGCAGGAAAAAATGCCCGACAAACGTTTGAAAAATTCACTACAAATTTTCTCCGTTGTCATCGACTTTTGTTGCGAGGAATTTTTTGCGGCTTAACATTGCCCAACAGAAAGTTCATTTATCGTTATTTTCCAGCCTCATATAAGCCGAAACGGCGGCACAAAAATGAGCTCTTCTCTCTGACTGATTAAACTTTCTCGCTCAATCTTTACAGGATTAATTGAAACTCGAATCCCGAGGGATTTGCTCAATACACCGTGTAAATTAGATTCTATATGTCGATCGCAATTTTCCAATTGAGCTTCTTAGGAATGAACGTGAGGGCTCTCGAAATCTCGCAGATATTACTAAACCCCCGTATTAGTCGATCAAGCTATCTAACAAATACTTTAGACTTATGAGAGTTCATAACATTTTCGAGGTTTAGATCGAGCTTTATTTCGTCACTGCTATTTATATTAAATACTAGCTGACCCGTCTCAGCTTTGCACGGGCGCATTTGACGTTTCTATCTTCAAGATGTTTTTCATTAGGTAAATTTTCATAACCCAGATTTAATTTTTCGAGAAAAATCATTTAAATATCATCATTCATGGCCGAAATGGCAACAATCGCTTGTAAAAATACAGTATTTTGGGATTTAATATGAAAAGCTAGACATAATTTCTGTGTTTCTTGCAATTTTGAAATTTGTGAAATTTTTGTCATTTGTAACAAATTTGACAACTTGTTTTTTTTTATATTTCTAACATATTCGATTTGATATTTAAGACATTTTGACGTTTTTGACATTTTTGACATTTTTATCATTTTGACATTTTTGACGTTTTTGACATTTTAAACATTTTTGACATTTTTTGCATTTTTGACATTTTTTCACACATTTGACTTTTTATTTTTAAGTAATTTCGAAAAGATTGTTGAGGAGGTCTTGAATTACTTTGTCTATTCATTGGGTTTTCTCTCCTCCAGTTTTTTTTTTGTAACAGATAAGTATTTAAAAATTGTATTTGTAGAACAAAGTGTAGTAAGGCAATTTCGTAAACTTGCCCAGATTACTGGCTGTCTGTACAGAGATTCTTCCTCACAGTTTTTCTGAGAGAAAGAGATGTCTATAAAATGATCAACCAGTATTCCTGTATATAAGTAATGTATTGTATATTGTGTAATACTTATCTGTGTATGGAGACGTTTCAACCCCGAGTCTGGAGTCGTTGTTAATCGTTTAGTGTTTGACAAACAACAAATTCAAAATCAAAGCGAAAATTTTTTAGAAAAAAACCTCGAAAACAACACTAAACGATTGACAACGACTTCGGTCTTACATCTCGCGTCTTCATACATAAAGAATTGTTCGAGAGGACATTCAATTGTGGGAAGCGCAACTGAAAAAGGTTCTCTGACCAGAAACAATATGTATTATATATAATATATAATATATATTGTCTTGCGTACAAAGGAATGACACCTCGAAGAGAGTATTCAATATCTCTGACAGGTGAAGTAACCTGAAAAATTTTATCGTGACATTCTGTCCTAGGAGTTGAGGGAGAACAGCAATTACATGGAACGGCTCCAGATTCGGAACCTCTGTGTAGTGATTCTCTCGAAAATCCTAGATGTCGGTCTTACATCTCGCGTCTTCATACATAAAGAATTGTTTGAGAGGACATTCAATTGTGGGAAGCGCAACTGATGAAGGTTGTCTGACCAGAAACAATATGTATTATATATAATATATAATATATATTGTCTTGCGTACAAAGGAATGACACCTCGAAGAGAGTATTCAATATCTCTGACAGGTGAAGTAACCTGAAAAATTTTATCGTGACATTCTGTCCTAGGAGTTGAGGGAGAACAGCAATTACATGGAACGGCTCCAGATTCGGAACCTCTGTGTACTGATTCTCTCGAAAATCCTAGATGTCGGTCTTACATCTCGCGTCTTCATACATAAAGAATTGTTCGAGAGGACATTCAATTGTGGGAAGCGCAACTGATGAAGGTTCTCTGACCAGAAACAATATGTATTATATATAATATATAATATATATTGTCTTGCGTACAAAGGAATGACACCTCGAAGAGAGTATTTTTAACATTTTTGAAATTTTTTAAATTTTTAACATTTTTGACATTTTGGACATTTGTGATATTTTTGACATTTTTGGCATTTTTGACATTTTTGACATTTTTGACATTTTTCAAAATTTTGACATTTGTGACATTTTTGAAATTTTGAAATCTTTAACATTTTTGTCATTTTTGCATTGTGGAGATTTGTGATATTTTTGACATTTTTGACATTTTTGACATTTGTGACATTTTTGAAATGTTTTACATTTTTCACTTTTTTGGCATTTTTGTAATTTTGACATTTTTGAAATTTTCAACATTTTTCACATTTTTTACATTTTGGAAATTTGTGATATTTGTGATATTTTTGACATTTTTGGCATTTTTGACATTCTTGATATTCTTGACATTCTTGACATTTTTGACATTTTTGACATTTTTACATTTTTGACATTTTTGACATTTGTGACATTTTTGAAATTTTTTACATTTTTGGCATTTTTGTAATTTTGACATTTTTGACATTTACTACTTTTTTCAGATTTAAGGTAAGAATTCCATTAACTAGTTATTTCTATAAGTTTTATATTTCCGATATTTTTTATATATTTTTTTAAACTTCACCTATTAATATGATTGAATACTTTTCAATCCACACCCCTTCTTAACACTTATTAGGCACGTGATTAACATTAAGTGATTAAATTCCATTATAAAAATTTCAAGATTCGCACTATTATGACTTTCTATTTAGGATTTATTTATTACTCCGTAAAACAATACTGATCCCCATTTCCCCCCATTTATATTTAAATTTTCCCAAAATGCCGAATCAAATATTATTTCACTCAAAGTAGACAACCAACCTGTTAATTTTCATAACTGTATTATTTTAGGTTTCCGAAAAATTAATATTTTTTTCAAAAAATTTTCCCCACCTCTCCCCCATGAGACAATTAAACCGTTTTCTTTTATTTTGGGAGAAGAGTATATCTACACCAATTTCCACGCTTTCATCACTTTTTGTTTCCAAGAAATTGTTATAAAATTAAGTTTGCGCCGCCAAAGAGAAAAATTAAGAAACTTTCTAAATTAATCGTTCCGTTAGAAACAAGAACTAAACATAAAAAGGGCTGAAATAATAATAAAAAAATAAACACAATGGCTATCCCGAAATTTCGATGTGTGAAAAACAATGCTACTTCGAGAAGGTATTGCACTGACCTTATCATGGCATATGTTCTACACTGACTATTTAACGGAAAAGTTAAGTAGTTTAGTTTTGGTTTATATTGCGGTGTGAATTGAATCGACAGGAAAATTCAGCTGTAATATTACTCATAGTGTTTGTAAACAGTGAATTTATTTATTTGGAAAATAAAGACGTTGAAAGTAAAAATGAATGTTTGTGTAAATTTGATTTGAACCCACAGAATCTATTGTAATTGGGTGTCGAAGTGTGGGATTAAGTGAAGTTAACATCTTCAGTTGATTTATGGCTACAACTTGAAGTATGGCAGAAATGGACGAGATTAGCAAAAGAATATTCAAAGAGCTTACTGGTAAACTAGACGAAAAATTAATACAGATACTGGAGAACGTCACAAAAAGGAGAAACAATATCAAGGGAAAATCCAACAAAGGTTAGTCAAATCTTTCCAAGAGGGATAATAGATAAATCATTCCTGCTGTTGATTACTGAAGTAAATGGCTTGAAGCGTTTGCTATTCCCAAGCAAGTAGCACCGCTACGCAGCCGTTTAGCCGACTTACTAATGGAGCTTCGTTCTGAGGACAAATATTTGAATCAAATTTTCTACTTCTGTGACATGAAGGGCCTTATAACTTATATACTCTATTACACCTAAAGACAGAGATATTTGTAGAAAGGTTTATCACGTCTTGAACCGGGTTTCCCAACTTTTTTTTGTTAAGGCTCCCCAGATTATATATAATAATTTCTTGCCCCCCTAAATTTTTTTAATACAAAAATCACACATTATTTATTTTAATGACTATATATTGATTGTAAGTAAGGTGTAAAAAAAACTTCAATAGAATTAACCGTCACACAAAATAATTAGAGTACTGATGAGAACCTTAAGGTTACATGTTCTGTACCAGTTGCACAAATTTAAGTTGGTTGATTCTAGGTTCAAAAACAGTGACTGACGTCATTCCGTTTTAAATCAGTAACCGACAGAATTGATGAATGTGATATTCTGATGTTTAATTTTGGCATAAAATTTATTTTTCTTCCAAAAATGCTAACGTCTTACGCCCCCCCCCTCTCCGTCTTACGCCCCCCTTGACATCTCTATACGCACCACCAGGGGGCACGCCCCCCTTGTTGGGTAGTCCTGCTCTAGAAAATAATATTTATAAAGTGATCTACATTAACCAACGAAATTGAAAACCTTATGACCGCATGCATACAGATCCTATCTATGTACACGACAAAATCCAGTTACCGCCAACTCATATTTTGTTCGCAAAGGAATGAGCCACCTATATGAACTGGCTTTTGGGGGACCTGGGAAAATGAATGATTGTGCAAATAAATTTCGGGAAAGGTTAGTGGCCACCCATGAACTGACAGAAGAAGTGCAGGGATGAAGAGCATATACTGCTTAAAAACACCTTACCGGGATGAAGATAAATCTAACCGGGATGATCAGAATTAAAAAGAGGAGCAATGTAACAGAACGTTATGAAGATATACCTTATATATAGAAATTAGTTGACACTATCATCTTAATCATCTTAAAAGAAAATTGACTTCAAGAAAGTTCGTAACACTTCTGGGTCTGGACGACAAGGTGATGCGAGGAGCTTGACTCAATAGATCACGTCAAAACTAGCCTGAAAATCAAAGCTTATCCATATTCTTGCAAACCCAGAATATTTGTGTAGATAGTTGTGAAAATCGTCATAAATAGCAGGGAATAGGTGAAGGCTTTCAAATTTCACTGCAGTCCATCAACTAGCTTAATAAGTAGTATATGCTTCATAACTAATTTTTGAGGAGATTTTTATTGTATTTTCCAAACGAAATGCATGCTTTTCCCGAATGCTCTTCACCTTGGATATTGTTTGCAAAAACTGTTTTGTCAACTATGCCCGGAATGTCGCTTTGTCCACTGTATGTTTTCCGCGAAATTCGTTTCACTAAATATATGCATAGCACGCGTGCCCTTTTAATTAATTTGTATGCCAGAAATTACAATAATTTCAACTTTGTTGCGTCTGCTAACGTTTTTAATTTGCCTACATTTCATATTACGCCAATTTGGATCAATTTTCCGTAATAATCCCGCTCATCATTATCTACCTGTGTGTAATTCAAACGCGGGTCAGATGCTAGACCGCAACAAATGAAAATGTTTTGATGACGCAATACGGGAATTCCAAGCAGAATTTAATTTCAATTTAATTAATGGACCCCTCCGTTTAATTTAGAAGTAATTAAACGAATTGGTTGTATTGCAAATAAACAAGATGGTGGTGGTATACGCTCAGGTAGTTATGTATATTGTAACTCTA
Organism: Octodonta nipae; assembly: GCA_034190945.1. Lineage (NCBI taxonomy): Eukaryota > Metazoa > Arthropoda > Insecta > Coleoptera > Chrysomelidae > Octodonta > Octodonta nipae. The sequence continues at coordinate 7,658,692 of CM067219.1, read as the reverse complement.
CAGAGTGTTGAAAACTGAATGCTTTTTTGTGGAATTTATGAAAATTTTGTTTTATTAATTCACTTATATCTGTATTATCTAAATCTAGCAGCTCGGAGTATGAATCCAAGAGTGATGCAGCGGATCCATTTAGTAATATCAATGTATTTGTATCAGAATATGAGGAGCGGAAACTGCGAAAAAATAACCAAATGGTTTACTATGTATCTGAATCGGGTAAACAATTCCCAGATCAGATGATTAAGGATGATGTAGAGTCGGTGAAGGCTATATTGAGCCCAATAAGTGATGTTTCTAGCCAAATAACCAAGGTTTCGCGTGTTGGAATGATTGGTGAGAAACCACGCCCCATAAAAGTCATCTTTTCTGATAAGTCATGCGTTCTGAAACTGCTGAGAAATAAAAACAAATTGGATCAAGAAAACATCAAAATAGGATCTGACCTCACTCCAGCTCAACGCAAATATCTCAACGACCTTCGAAGAGGACTTTGCAAGAGAACCGAAAATGGTGAGAGAATCACTATTAGATATATCAATAATGTTCCTAAAATTGTTCCCTTAGAAAACTAGATGGCATGGGTAACCTCGCAGTTAGTGATGATCCTTCACATAAGATGCTACTTTATTATCACAATGCCGGAGGCTTAAGAACAAAATTTGATGATCTACGTCGAAGCGTCTCAACCAGCATTTATGATGCTTTTTGTTTCATCGAATCTTGGCTTACACCACAGCACTTTGATTCTGAACTTGGATTTGAAAATTTCAATGTTTATCGCCAAGATAGAGAAGTTTTACCTGGGAATTCTTTGAGTCGTGGAGATGGAGTTCTTATCGCCGTGCGGAAAAATATCAACTCATCATTAGTGCAGTGCGAACTAACTTCTTGTAATCAAATTTTTGTTTTGCTGAAAGAGCGTAGAATGTTGATTATATTGGGTGTATGTTACATCCCTCCGCGCTCAGACTACAGCCTTTATGAAGACCATTGTAGATCTGTGGAGTTTATTTTGTCTTGTTACCCTGATGCTAAGTTAGTTTTATGTGGAGATTATAACCTTCCCGATGTTACTTGGAATAAAAGCGGTTGTCAGCACATGATTTTACATAACATATTGAGAAATTATGCGAGTAAGCAGTGATGGTCGGGAAACAAAAAATATGTATATGTTGCCAATAATTTAACAGGTTGAAACATTCGTTGAAAGGCCTTATAGATATTTTGCAATAATTGACAAATTTACAGAACAAACAAGGAAAAAATAATGATATTAATTTTCGAGGATAAATTATTATATTAAACAAAAATAAAAAATTATATTTTTCTAGTACATCATCTAATATATCAAATGATTATGTTGACTTGAGTCATAAAAATACATTAAACCGACTTCAGAAAAAGTATTTATTTGTTGTAGCAAAAAATTATTGCATGCTTTTAGTTACATCTTATTGAACTCGGTTTTTATTTTTAGGGTTCCTTATATACAATATACTGAACGGAAGAGGAGTACATATCGTAAAAGAAGAAATTTTGATTTTAGGGGTACTTCTGGGGGAAAAAACTAAAAAAATCGACCGTTCCCCCCCTTATCTCCGAAACTATAAAACGTAAAAATTTAAAAAATATATAGGTATAGGGTCTGACCTACTGGAAAAATAAGGAGAAACTTCTACTTTTAATTTTGGGGGGCAAATTACAGAATTAAATGGAAAATATAAAATTAAAATTGTTTCTAACCCATCATGTTATATATCAAGTGAAAGGGCTTATTATGAGGAAAACAAATATATTTTTTTCATATTTTTAAAATAAATTAATTAAAATATATTATTAGGTATAGTCCATCACCTGAACTTTACTAGGAAAATAAGAAGAAACCCCTAATATTCATTTTGGGGGACAAATTATAGAATTAAATGGAAAATAAAAAATTATAATTGTTTCTAACGGATCATGTAATATATCAAATCACAGGGCTCATTATGAAGAACACAAATATATTTTTTTATTTTTTTTTAAATAAATATTTTAAAATATATTAAAAAAATATTTAAAAAAAATACCCATTCCCCTGTTATTCCCCAAACTATAATACCAATTTTTTTTGTTTACAGGAAAAATATGAAGAAATCCCTAATATTAATATTGGGGGCTAAATTATAAAATTAAACAGAAAATAAAAAAATATTTTTTAACGCATCATGCAAATACATCAAATAAAAGGGCTCATTATGGGGAATACAAATATATATTTTTCATATTTTTTAAAATTAATTGTTTACAAGATATTAACATAAAGATATAAAAAAATTTCATTTTTCGCTTTATTTCCGAAACCATACTACCTAAAATTTTCAAAATAATTAGGGGTACTGGGACTCACTTGAAATTTATAAAAAAAATTATTAGAAAACCCCCATGGTAATTTTAGGGACAAATTATACAATTAAATGGAAAATAAAAATTCAATTTTCAAACACATCATGTATTATATCGGATAAAAGGCTCATTATGTGAATTACAAATATTTCATATTTTTAAATCATTTGTTTAAAAGATATTAACATCGACTTAATTCCCACTTTAGAAACTACACTATTTAATTACTTTTATGTTTTTTTGGGCAATAACACCACAATAGAAATAAAACGACGTATATTGCAGGAATACCAAACGTTTCAAAGTCTATTCTGACTTCGTTGTCAATGGCTTTATATTTATTGATCTACACTATTTAAATTTTGAAAAAAACTTGACCTATTTTGCCCTTTATCTTCCTATCTACAGAGCCTCAAAACTCAGACAGTAGATTATAAAAGGCTTCTCTGAAAGCTTATTAGTAAAATTAAACTCTAATGTTATTTTTTTATGAATTCTGATAAAAATCAAGGGAATCCTTTAGCAGATAAAATAAAAAGTCTATGTGTGGAAAATGAAATGTATATTTTTTATAAATTTAAAACGCTTCCTTTAACAAATATTAGGGTAAATATAAGAAAATGCACTCATTCCCTGCTTCTCTGAAACTGAAATATTAGAAGTTTGAAGGTGGTACGGAACCCTTAGTATGCGAGTCCAACTCGCACTTGATCAAATTATTTAAAATGTATTTATTTTACAATTTTTAGTGATGCAATGGCTTAATTGGATGCAGTTTCCAAATCTAATTAACTTTTTCGATACAATAAGATATTTTACTTTCATTTATTAGCTTGATCAACCTCGTTTACTGTTGAATAGAATAACTTGTTTTCTATATATATTAAGAAAATTTTGTATATGATTCTAACTAAGATGGAAATTGTTTAATAGATGTTTTGGGACTACTCCTGCTGTTGACATAACAGTTAGTACCATTCGAGTGTTGTTCAACTCCCATTGGGTCTGTATTTGAAATTATAAATCCCTATATTTGGCTATTTTTTCAGCCTGCTTAATGTTTATATTATTGTTGTTAGGGATTGCTATGTCAATTAAGGTTGTTTCTCTAGAAACTTTATCTACCAAAACTATATCTGGTATATTGTGAGCAACAGTCCGATCGCTCAATATCGTCTGGTCCGAGAACAGTTTGTAGTTGTTATTTTCTAAAATAGATTCTGGTTTGTATATATAGTAGGGTATTCTTACAGGCTGGGATGGCTCAAGTTTCAGAGCTAGTTCCTGGTGCAGTATTTTTGCCACAGCATCGTCTCGTTGTTTGTATTCAGTTGCTGCGAACTCTTGACAACCTCCTATGATATGCTGGATAGATTCAGATGTTTGGCAACCGTACCTGCATCTGTCGTTGTTAATAGAAGGGTCGTTAACGATGTACTTTAGGTAGTTCTTAGTTGGAATTACTTGATCTTGGATTGCCAATATAAAGCCTTCCGTTGCAGGAAACATATCACCAGAGATCAACTAGTAGTTCGTCGTTGCACTATCGACATAATCTTGGTTGACGTCATTAATATGTCTTCCATGAAGGGACTTCTCTTTCCATTTCAGCAGTTTCTGATCTGTGGTCTGGTGGTGTAATTGGACATGTTGTTGTGTCAGTCGCAGTGGTGTTGAGTCATCAACCTGGCACATGACTCTGTGTAGATCAGAATATTCTGCGATTTTCTGGAAATGACTACGGAAAATAGAAATTTGTTGATCTAATAGTTTGCTTAGATCTGTCAGTCCTCTTCCTCCTTCATATCGTGGCAAAGTTTTACGTTCGACAGAGTTCTTTGGATGGTCATTTTGAGCTTTTGTTAGTAAAACTCGAACTTTCCGTTGTAATTGTTCAATGTCGGTCTTGCACCAGTTAACTATACCGAAAGAGTAACCAAGCACTGAACACGCGTAGGTATTGATAGCCTGAAACAGATTTTTACTGTTAAGTTTGGTCTTTAGCAGTCGTCTTATCTTTCTATAAAACTCTGTTCTAAGGTCCTTTTTTATGGCGGTGTGATCAATTCGTTGAGCCTGCCTTATTCCAAGGTATTTGTAAGTATGGCCTTCCTCCATGGATTCAATTGAGGTGCCATCTCCCATTTGGATGTCACTAGAGAACCCTTCTAATATTTTAAGCATATCATGCAGCTGTTGTTTCGTAGCTGCCATCAACTTTAAGTCGTCCATGTATAACAAATGGTTTATCTTTAATGCTTGTACGTTGTTGTGCTTGAGACTGAACCCAAAGTTAGTCGAGTTCAGATTGTGTGATAGTGGTTTCATGGCAAGGCAGAGCCACAGCGAGCTAAGAGAGTCTCCCTGGAATATACCCCTTCTGATAGGGATAGAGTCGGTTTGTATCTGCCATGTAGTCATGACATATTCCAAAAAGCTAACATATTTACTTTATAGAGTTTCAGCACCTGAATGAGCCAATTATGTGGAACTGAATCAAAGGCTTTTGCCATGCCATGTCGAAATTTCGTCGTTTGGCATAGGCTTGATTGCAGACAACGGAATCAATTATTAGTTGCTCTTTGCACCCCATCGAGTTTTTCGCGCATCCCTTTTGTTGTTCGGTAATTATGTTGTTCAGCTTACAATGATATGTATATGAATACTATTAAAGGGAATTTGTACATTGTTCTGTAATGGGATTGTAAAATCTGTTGGGCAATAAATGCTATTATTATTATTATTGCTTTCTACATTTGGAAGTTAATAAATACCAATATTTAGGATATAAAGCCTAGTTCATTTATTTATGCTCTGAATTTCGGAGGATTTGAATGAGCCAGGATTACGTAAAGATAAACCAAGCTTACTGGTTGAAGAAATCGACTTTTTATGCAAGCCGAGCTTAAGCCCCAGCGAAGCTTTACATTGTTAACTCTTTGAAATTAAAGTCAACTAAATTGGTTTTTCACGTCCATACTTGATTTATTTATTTTCTAATCGACGTTTCTCAAAAAAAACTCATTTCTTTCCTCCACAATATTTACATGGAAAGATATCATTTACTTTGAATAGGCGTCATCATCGGATCCGATACCGTTTCACCCGACTTCAAAGATGACAGACACGTGACGGATAGGTAATTTTCCCTTATTTTCGCTCTCTGTCTCCCCGTGTGAGCTTTAACGTACACCGAAGTGTTAAGGAACGTAACAGGTCTGAAGGTGAAAACTCATCAGGATCCGCAGCTTTACGGGGATTATACGGTAGCGAAAAGTTTAATCACAAAAAACACTTTGATCATTCTCCGGCTTTCATTTTGTCGCTTCGAAATGAAAATTTAATTGAAAACTGGAATTCTCGTCAAGAGAACACGGGGAAGAACATCTCGAAATTACGTGCGGCGTTCACTTACAGGAGTTCGAGTCGTCGTCACGGTTGTTTTCCAGGGAACCAATAAGAGGGAATTCGATTTTAAGATTTTGGAATTTTGACATTCTCCTTCTTCTTTTAAGGTCGTCTCACTCGAGATGGAGCTTAGCTTTGATTTTGCGATCTTAAGAACCAGCTAACGTGAGCAAATTTTCTTAAATGTTTACAAAAGACGTTATTTTTTATAATGACTTCTTTTTTCCTACATCTTACAGCATGCATTCGTAATAGCGACAAATTAACAAATATCTTTAAGGCAATGACCCACTTTGATCTGCTCACATTTGTGAACGGCAGCTCTTCATCGGAAACCTTTTTTCAGAACTGAGTATAGTAACATAATAATTTGGAGCGAGTTGGACTCGTATACTAAGGGTTCCGTACCACCTTCAAGATTCTACTATTCCAGTTTTACACAAGCAGGAAATGAATCCATTTTCTCATATTTACCCTAATATTATTTAAAGGAAGCGTTTTAAATTTATAAAAAATATACACTTTTATTTTCCACACATAGACGTTTTATTTTACTTGATTTTTACGAAAATATGTATTTCATTTTCTAATTTGGCCCCCAAAATTAACATTAGATTTTTATTTTACTAATAAACTTTCAGGGAAGCCTTTTATAATCTACCGTCTGAATTTTAGGCTTTGTAGATTGGAAGATAAAGGGGAAAATAAATTATTAAATCTTTTAGATAAATAATTTAAAAATACAAATAAAATATCTTTTTCAAAATTTTAGATAGTGTAGTTTCTAAACTGGAAATTAAGTCGACAATATTTTTGTTAATATATTTTAAACAAATGATTTTAAAATATGATTTATTTGTATCAGATAATGAGCCTTTTATTTGATATAATACATTATGCGTTTGAAAATTTAATTTTTATTTTTCATTTATTTCTGTAATTTGTCCCCCAAAATTAATATTGGGGTTTTCTTCTAAATTTTCTTATAAATTACAATGAGCCCCAGTACCCCTAATTGTTTTAAAAACACGAAAAAATGTATTTGTATTCGTCAAAACGAGCCCTTTGATTTGATATATTGCATGATACGTTAGAAATAATTTTATGTTTTCCATTTAATGCCGTAATTTGCCCCCTAAAATTAATATTAGGCGCTATACCTACATTTTTTTTTAAATTTTACAGCTTATGGTTTCAGAGATAAGGCGGGGAATGGGTAAAATTTTTTATATTTTTGTTAATATCTTTAAATTAATTTAATTTAAAAATATGAAAAAATATATTTGTTTTCGTCATAATGAGCTCTTTGATTTGATATATAACACGACGCGTTAAAAATAATTTTAATTTTATATTTTCCATTTAATTCTGTAATTTGCCCCCCAAAAATTAAAAGTAGAGATTTCTCCTTATTTTCCCAGTAAACTTCAGGTCAGACTCTATACATCAATTTTTTTCAAAACTTTACGTTTTATAGTTTCGGAGATAAGAGGGGGGAATGGGTAAATTTTCGTATATTTTCGTTCATATCTTTTAAATTAATTTTGGTTTTTAATATGAAAAAAATATATTTGTGTTCCTCAGAATGAGACCTTTCATTTGATGTATTACATGATGCGTTTTAAAAAAATTTAATTTTTAAATTTTCATTTAATTCTATAATTTGCCCCCCAAAATTTATATTGACGGATTCTTTTTATTTTTCCGGTAAAGTTCGGGCAACGTTCTATATTTCCTCTTTTTTCAAAATTTTAGGTTCAGTAGTTTCGGAGATCATGGGGGGAACGGTCGATTTTTTTAGTTCCCCCCCCCTCCGAAGTACCCCTAAAATCAAAATTTCTTCTTTTGCGATATGTACTCTTGATCGGGTCTCCAAACTATACCTTCATACCAAATTTCAACCTCTTCCGTCCAGTAGTTTAGGAGAAAATTGCTGTGATGTGACAGAGGCGAAAATCCTGAGCGATATTATAAGATTTTTCTAGCTAACTAGAAAAATCTCTAGATTTCAACACCTTGTATATAGGTAACGAAGCGTTTGAAATCTTTCGCACTTATTCAGTTCCACCCTGTATAGCCAACAGTATTTACCAGCTTAAATATTGTTTTCACAGTTCTAATTTATTTAAGATATTCATTAATAAAAGAGAAAGATTTTGTTTTGAAAGTATCTGAATCCTGTTTATATGGCTTTCGGAATGCCCATAATTTATTGAAGATAATGACTCTAAATAATGAACAGGATTATCTGCAAAGCTATTTATTTTTATCATCTCCCAGGAGATTCCATGAAATCCTGCTTTTCTGTATTTATCAAAATTGCAAAAGCTTCGTTAACGGACATTCTTTCTAAATAGAATTTCATTTAGACAGAAAAAAAACGTTATACACACCAATTACACACATACATCTACCTAGAATCATTTAATCCTATTAATCCCCTGCACTGATTAATGTCTACCGTGACTGCGTAGGTATAATCACCGGGAACGAAATGAATTACAGTCTGAAAGCAAATTAGTTTAAAATCGGTAGCAAAATACATAGAGCAGGGGTACAAAATGAAAAAGGGGTGTGTATTACCCGATTATTTTAGTAACTGGTGTTACTCTGTAGAACTCGAAAGTGATTTTGTCCCGTATGAATTGAGTATATACAGGGCTTTCAGTTCAAAACTGGCCACCCAAAATAACTTTAAAAGAAAAAAATAAAAAACAGGCTAATTTATATTTGCGGGTGATGTGACTCAACGGGCAAATGCAGATCCTAATTTTATTAAAAATATTTGCTTTTCTGACGAAGCAGGACATATGAACCGGATTTCTCGGAAATAAAATTATTGGTCCTTTATTCCTGGAAGAAAATTTAACCTGGGAATTATATTTGGACATATTAGAAAATGTGATAATCCCCTTAAAACCGGATCTTTACAAAATCAAAATAGATCAAGATGGAACTTTGTTGCTAGACGAAGAAAACCTATTTTTTCAACAAGATTATGCCTGTACAAAACTGGCTGAATGAGCTTTTCCAGATAAATGGACTTGAAACAGGAAGATCATCAAACTTAATGCCTCCTGACATTTTTATGGGGACATAAAAAAACTGTGGTCTATAAAACTCAAATTCGCTTCAAAAAGTGCTGGAGGAATTCGAGCTGGATGTCATCTTGAACATCTAATCTAAGTACAAGGTAATTCTAACGCTAATACAATATTAACTTAAATACAATGTAAATAATAATTAATTATTTTAGACAGCTTAAAATTGCATTACTCTGTAAAAAAATAATCTGGATTTAAACAATGATGTGGCAAAAGGTTGGCAGAAAAGAGAACTTTAAAAAGATACATAATACAACTTGGATTTAAACTTTTAGAAGTTATATTCACCACCGGTTAGAGGTTGAAAGTGCAGGATGACCGATACGTGTAAAATGTGTCCCCGCGTAAATATAAGTTAACGTGTTTTTAGGGTTCCGTATATACAATATACAGATACCCTTATAATATCACTCAGGATTTTCTCCTAAACTACTGGACGGAAGAGGTTGAAATTTGGTATAAGGGTATAGTTTGGTGGTTTCGATCAGGAGTACATATCGCAAAAAAAGAAATTTTGATTTTAGGGGTACTTCTGGGGGGAACAACTAAGAAAATCAACCGTCCCCCCCTGATCACCTAACTACTTAACCTAAAATTTCGAAAAAAATAGAAAATATAGAACGTTACCCGAACTTTACAGAAAAAATAAGGAGAAACCGTTAAAATAAAATTTGGGGGGGCAAATTATAGAATTAAATGAAAATTTAAAAATTTAAAATTTTTAAAACGCATCATATAATACAGCAAATAAAAGGTCTCATTCTGAGGAACACAAATATATTTTTTTCATACAAAAAAAATAAATTTAAAAGATATTAACAAAAATATACAAAAATTTACACATTCCCCCCCCCCTTATCTCCGAAACTATAAAACGTAAAGTTTTGAAAAAATAACAGATGTATAGAGTCTGACCTGAAGTTTACTGGAAAAATAAGAAGAAAACTCTACTCTTAATTTTGGGGGGCAAATTACAGATTTAAATGGAAAATATAAAATTAAAATTGTTTTTAACGCATCATGTTATATATCAAATGAAAGGGCTCATTATGACGAAAACAAATATATATATTTTTTCATATTTTTAAATTAATTTAATTAAAAGATATTAACAAAAATATAAAAAAATTTACCCGTCCCCCCTCCCTTATCTCCGAAACCATAAGCTGTAAAATTTTGAAAAAAAATGTAGGTATAGCGCCTCACCTGAACTTTACTGAAAAAATAAGGAGAAACCCCTAATATTTATTTTGGGGGGCAAATTATAGAATTAAATGGAAAATAAAAAAATAAACTTGTTTCTAACGTATCATGTAATATATCAAATCACAGGACTCATTATGACTAATACAAATATATTTTTAAAATTTTTTAAAAATAAATACTTTAAATATATTTAAAAAAATATTAAAAAAATTACCCATTCCCCCCTTTATTCCCCAAACTATAAGACCTATTTTTTTTTATTTACAAGAAAAATACGAAGAAATCTTTAATATTAATAATGGGGGCCAAATTCTAGAAATAAACGGAAAATAATTTTTTTTAACGTGTCATGCAATATATCAAATGAAGGGGCTCATTATGAGAAATACAAATATACATTTTTCATATTTTTAAAATTAATTGTTTACAAGATGGATTACATAAAGATATAAAAAATTCTCATTTCTCGCATTATTTCCGAAACCATACTACCTAAAATTTTGAAAATAATTAGGGGTACTGGGGCTCACTTGAGAAAAATTATTAGAAAACCTCCATGGTAATTTTAGGGACAAATTATACAATTAAATGGAAAATAAAAATTCAATTTTCAAACGACTCATGTAATATATCAAATAAAAGGATCATTATGTGAATTACAAATATATCATATTTTTAAATCATTTGTTTAAAAGATATTATCAAAGATATTAAACATCGACTTAATTCCCATTTTAGAAACTATACTATTTAAATTTTGAAAAATATATTTTATTTGTATTTTTAAATAATTTGAATAACAGATTTAATAATTTATAATTTAAAACTTGACCTATTTTGCCCTTTATCTTCCAATCTATAGAGCCTCACAGTATATTATAAAAGGCTTCCCTGAAAGTTTATTAGTAAAATAAAACTCTAATGTTAATTTTTGGGGGCCAAATTAGAAAACTAAATACAGGGAATTTTGAAGGTGGTACGAAACCCTTAGTATGCGAGTCCAACTCGCACTTGACCAAATTATTTGTCTTTAAAAGTTATTTTAGGTGGGTAGTATCTTAAAGGAAAGCTATGTATATACATTGAAATGAAAATAAACTTATGTATGAAAATAGAATTGAATTAATATTAAGTTTAGTGAAAATAACATTGATTAGAATACTACCAATAATTAAAAAACAATGGTAAAAATTTACGATGGTTTCTTATGTTAAAACACAATGCAAATATCGAATGAAAATTTATCCGAATAAATTTTATATTGAGATATAACAGTAATTAATCTTGAACATGAACTTCTAAAGTAAATTTCATGAATAGAAACACAGAAATATGAGTTTGAGGATAGACTGAATTTTATATTTTTATTGAAATTTTAAATAAACAAGTAATCTTCTAACGAAGCACCAAAGAATATTCTAATACCTTAGTATATCATATTGATAATGTTTGAGTAACGAAATATAAAGAACTTTATCTTGTTTTTGCTCTAAAAGTTTGTAGAATGGCATTTGGTAAATTCATAAATCCAGATTTTCATAAACTCTATGTTTTTCATACAATAAGGTTTAGAATCAACACCATTGAGATCTTGTTTGAACATTTTAGGGGAAACGACATTTGAATATTCATCATTTCCATCTAAAATATCAAAATCACAAGTAACAGTGAAGTTTATATTCATCATATTCAAATTGAGCAAAGAAAGTGCTGGTTTCTCGTGAAAACTGGACTACAACTGGAGTCATTAATAACCATAGCTCTAGTTGACAGTTTGACATAACTTCTTCCAAGATTGATTTTTAATCAGAGAAGGTAAATTTTGTCACTCTAGAGTGCTTTTGACAAATTGATACAGTACCATAAGGATATGTAAAATGTTAGATTGACAGTATTATTGGGAGGAAACAATACATGCTTTTTCGGAGCTGGTTATATTTTTGTAGTTTTGGCGACCAGATGAAGGAACTAAGCGAAAATAATTTGGTCAAGTGCAAGTTGGACTCGCATTGTAAGGGTTCCGTACCACCTTCAAGATTCGCTGTATTTAGTTTTCTAATTTGGCCCCCAAAAATTAACATTAGAGTTTTATTTTACTAATAAACTTTCAGGGAAGCCCTTTATAATCTATTGTCTGAATTTTGAGGCTCTATAGATTGGAAGATAAAGGGCACAATAGGTCAAGTTTTAAATTATAAATTATTAAATCTGTTATTCAAATTATTTAAAAATACAAATAAAATATATTTTTCAAAATTTAAATAGTATAGTTCTAAAATGGGAATTAAGTCGATGTTTAATATCTTTGCTAAACAAATGATTTAAAAATATGATATATTTGTAATTCACCTAATGAGTCTTTTATTTGATATATTACATGATTCGTTTGAAAATTGAATTTGATATATTGCATGACACCTTAAAAAATATTTTTTATTTTCCGTTTATTTCTATAAATTGCCCCCCATTATTAATATTAAAGATTTCTTCGTATTTTTCCTGTAAATAAAAAAAATAGGTTTTGTAGTTTGGGGAATAAAGGGGGGAATAGGTATTTTTTTTAAATATTTTTTTAATATATTTTAAAATATTTATTTAAAAATATATATATATATATATATATATATATATATATATATATATTTGTATTAGTCATAATGAGCCCTGTGATTTGATATATTACATGATACGGTAGAAACAAGTTTAATTTTTTATTTTCCATTTAATTTTATAATTTGCCCCCCAAAATGAATATTAGGGGTTTCTCCTAATTTTTCCAGTAAAGTTCAGGTGAGGCGCTATAACAATTTTTTTTCAAAATTTTACAGCTTATGGTTTCGGAGATAAGGGGGGGGATAGGTAAAATTTTTTATGTTTTTGTTAATAACCTTTAATTAATTTATTTTAAAAATATGAAAAAAATATATTTGTTTTCGTCATAATGAGCTCTTTTATTTGATATATAACATGATGGGTTAGAAATAATTTTAATTTTATATTTTCCATTTAATTCTATAATTTATCTCCCAAAATAAATATTAGGGGTTTCTCCTTAATTTTCCAGTAAAGTTCAGGTGAGGGGCTATAACTCAATTTTTTTTTAAATTTTCCAGCTTATGGTTTCGGAGATAAGGGGGGGGGGAATTTGTAAATTTTTTTATATTTTTTTAATATCTTTTAATTTATTTATTTTAAAAATATCAAAAAATATGTTTATTTTCGTCGTAATGAGCCCTTTCATCCGATATATAACATGATGGGTTAGAAACAATTTTAATTTTATATTTTCCATTTAATTCTGTAATTTGCCCCCCAAAATGAAAACTAGATGTTTCTCCTTATTTTTCCAGTAAACTTCAGGTCAGAACCTATGAAAGTATTTTTTTTCAAAACTTTACGTTTTATAGTTTCGGAGATAAGGGGGGGGGAATTGGTAAATTTTGGTATATTTTCTTTAATATCTTTTTAATTAATTTTTTTTAAATATGAAAAAATATATTTGTGTTCCTCAGAATGAGACCTTTCATTTGATATATTACATGATGAGTTTGAATTTTTTTTTATTTTTAAATTTTTATTTAATTCTATAATTTGCCCCCCAAAATTAATATTAATGGTTTCTCCTTATTTTTCTGTAAAGTTCGGGCAACGTTCTATATTTTCTATTTTTTTCAAAATTTTAGGTTCAGTAGTTTCGGAGATCAGGGGTCGATTTTTTTAGTTTTTCCCCCCAGAAGTACCCCTTAAATCAAAATTTCTTCTTTTGCGATATGTACTCCTGATCGGGTCACCAAACTATACATTGATACCAAATTTCAACCTCTTCCGTCCAGTAGTTTAGGAGAAAATTGCTGTGATGTGACAGAGGCAGAAATCCTGAGTGATATTATAAGGGTCTCCGTATACTGTATATACGGAACCCTAAAAAATACAGATTTGAAGAAAATGGTAATTAATTAAAGTGTTATATAAATTTACGTTTCAAGTCAGTCAGTGGAAAAACTATAAATCGTCGAGAGGATATGTCATCAATAGCGTTAAGATTTTCAGTCATTCAGTAAATATCTTTCCGGCTAGTAATTTGACATTTAGTTGCTTTTAGAAAACTTTTGACATATTTAGAAAATTTTGTTTTGAAATCCAAGTACTCGAGTGGTAAAGCTTCAAGCATCCTATTGGTAATAAATACTATTGCAATTGGGTGTGCTGAAATAGAAAGAGCAATTGTAGAAGCAATTGAAAAACAATAAGTAATGAACATCATGCAACGTACGACGGTCGTTTCGAACTGTGAGTTGACATTAGGTACGCTTCCTTGAATGATATGACTGTGACCTAAAATTCTTCGATGTCAATAAGCACTCTATACGACGAATGTTAGCAAAATAAAACTTTAGATATCAACGAAATCTAACGTCATGCTGGGTATGTTTTAAGTATATGAATGCAATCTTATTCTACGAGGGTGGTTAAAATATAAACCGGAATTTTGCTATAAGAAATGATGTTATTAAGTTGCAGAGCTGATATTTTATACAGGTTTTCTAGATAGTCTCCGTCACACTCTACACTCTTTTGCCACCTCTCTGGAAACTTTTACGTGAAAATGTCTTGTTACGTAACCATTCCCGCACGAAGAATTGCTTTCCAATCGTGGCCCTCCAAGTGCTTCTTTCAATGGACCAAATAAATAATAACCGCATGGCGACAAATCGGGTTCATAAGGAGTGTTTTCCAGTGTTTCCCAACCCAATTCGTTCAATGCTTCCATTGTAAGCCGAGCTGTATGCGGTTTGACCTTGTCTTGCAGCAATATCGCAATACGGATTCGAATATGGCGTGGTTTTGATCTGTAGGCAGGTTTCATAGCGTTTTTTATGAGATTACTACAGTAGTGCGCGTTCACAGTTCGTTGTTCAGTGAGACAATCAACCGCAATTACTCCTCCCAACACACGGTACACAACACCTTCCCCACTGACAGTGTAACTGTCCCTTTAACTGGCACGTCTTCTTCCTCCATACCATAGGCGCGTGTTTACTCTCCGGAGTATAGTAGTGCACCCAAGTCTCGTCTGTGGGGAACATTCGGTGCAATAAAATTGCTCTTCCCTCTTCATATCGCTGCAGGAAACGCTTGCAAAATTCCCAGCGTATAAATTTCTGCTCAAAATTCACAAGTATTGGTACCCATCTGGCTGAAATTGTGCGGTAACCGAGCTGTTCATGAATTATTTGGTCAGTACTACCTACGCTGCTGACCCATTTTTCAGCCATATCGCGTATAGTGTCAGTTGAAAATTAATAAGGAAAGGACATCATTCAACGTACGACAATCGTTTCGAACTGCGAGGTCTCATTAGGTACACTTCCTTAAATGACATGGCTATGAAGTGAAATTCTTCGATACTAGTAGACACCCTATACGACGAATGTTGGCGAAATGAAACTTTAGAGATCAGCGACATCTAACTTCAAGCTGAGAATGTATTAAGTATATGAATGCAATCTTATTCTACGAGGTTGGTTCAAATATAAACCGGAATTTTGCTGTAAAAAATGTTATTATTAAGTTATAGAGCTGATATTTTGTACAGTTTTTCTAGATAGTCTCCGTCACACTCTACAGACTTTTGCCACCTCTCTGAAAACTTTTTCGTGAAAATCTCTCGGCTTGTTCGTAACCATTCCTGCACGAAGGATTCTACCTCTTTATTACTTTCGGATCGCAGCCCGCCAAATAAATAATAGTCACATAGTGACATATCGGGACTATAAGGAGGGTGTTCCAGTGTTTCATAATACAATTCGTTTAATGTTACCATTGTACGCCGAGCTGTATGCGGTTTGGCATTGTCTTGCAGCAATATCGCACTACGGATTCGAATATCGCGTGGTTTTGATCTGTCGGCAGGTTTCATAGCATTTTTTAGGAGGTTGCTACAGTAGTTCGTTGTTCAGTGAGAAAATCAGCCGCAATTACTCCTCTTATGTCCCAAAACACGGTTCACAACACCTTTCCCACTGACAGTATAACCTTCCCTTTAATTTGCGCGCCTTCTTCCTCCATACCATATACACGCGTTTACTATCCTATAAGTATGGTAGTGCACCCACTTCTCATCTGTGGTGAATATTCGGTGCAATAAATTTTCTCCTTCCTCTTCATATCTCTGCAGGAGACGCATGAAAACTTGTCAGCGTATGAATTTCTGCTTAATAATCAGAAGTCTTGGCGGAAATTTTGCGGTAACCGAGCCGTTCATGAATTCTTTGGTCAATACTACCTACGCTGATGCGTAACATATCACGTACAGTACAGCGTCGGTCTTCCAAAATGAGTTTTTCTACAACGCTGACGTTGTCATCGGTAACACTTGTTTTGGGGCGCCGCGCATTAGCCAAGTTTACAACCATTTCTCGGCCTTTTCGGAAAGCAGAACACCATTATACACTTAAGTCTTGTAGAGGCACTCATCCTCGAACTGTCCGAGTAATTTTCGATAAATTTCCGGGGATTTTACATTATCTTTGACCAAAAAACAAAAAACGATGCGTTGCGCAACAGATACTGGTACATCCTTCTCGTCCATGGCTATAACTACAATAAAAAGCGAGGTTAAGCGCTCCCAGCTGTTCCCTACGCTTCATAACAGACCACTCTAACATCCAGTGTAGCCACCTTTACGGCACAAAATTTTTCGAGCATTTATTCAAAAATTCCTCTTTATATTTGAACCACCCTCGAATTTACATATGCCAACATTGTGACGTCAGTTGTTATTACATTGTGAATGTCTTCCTTTATCATGTCTCTGACTGAGAGGCCCTTTGCACTCATTGTACTATTTCTCAGATTTGCATAATACAAGGAGAAAGAATAACCAGAAACAATATCACCAACCTTATATTTAAACTTACAGTGTGACAACCTACAAATTCTAAGAAGAAACGTCGTCCTTTTCACTCACTCCTTAATAGCTTTCCTATTTATACGATGCTCGCAGGGAGTTTTAGAATAATCATCCTAATTGAAATAATCTCTTCGTATAATTGAGAATATTGGCCTAATTGCTGGAGTTTCGAATTCCGGGATTAAGGCGCTGTCACTGTTAGATTTGCTTTGCTGGCTAGCGTCCCATTTTGCTGTTAAAATGGCCGAGGGGATGTTAAGAAATCCGTTCAGGACTGATAGACGTTTAAACGAGTGAAGTATGACAGTCTAATAACTCGTTGGAAAGTTCAGTATCTTATCTCGTTTCAGTAATTAACGTGTTTCGCATTGGATCAGTTTGAAACGACGAAAGGTCCGGCTGAAAATCGATAATTTCTTGATATCCCTTATAGACGTCCATGAGTTTTAGAGTAATCAAAATCTTCTACATTATTGGAGTTCGCTTTCATTATATAAAAAATTGTAATAATTCTAAACAATTAATTTAAAAAATAGTGAATGTGCATTTTTTTCAAAAGCACGAAAATAGTTTCAGATATTAGAAATAATCGAAGAAAAAGTTTATACAGAACAGGAAATTTTAAATAATTCCGAATTTTAAAACGCCACCACCAGTATTTATAATTATAAATTGAAGTGAGTATGAAGTTAAAAATGGGAGATCTATCACCCGTGCTGATCAAGCAGTCCATTCACTGAAGCAAAAAAACGTTTCTCAATTGTTTATGCTGGATAGATATCTAATAATAATAATAATACTAGCTTTATTATTCAACAGTCGCCCATTTACAGAATAATATACAACTTATATTGCTTCTGCTGTTTTAACTTTGAATCTGTTGCCCACTCTTTTCAATCTTTCTGACAGACCCTGTATGTATGATATAGTGTAACTGTAACATGGTTGTCTTGAGTAGCAATGTTAATAAGAGAAATTCTGGGTTGATTCGAAAGGTTTGTTCTTTGTTCAAGTCTGTTTAACTCTTTGTTGATAAATTTTGTGGGGTAATTGTTTCCAGTGAGAACATTTATAATAATTGTTTTTTCTTTCTTGAATTTATTATCATCAGAACAGGTGGTTTTGCTCTATCTATTGACTTAATAACACCTTTCTTTACTGTATTCGGATGAGGTGAATTGAAATTTAGGTATCTGTTAGTAGGCGTTGGTTTTCTATAAACTTCTGTTTCAAATGAATATTCTGTTGTTATTAATATGTCTAGGAAAGACAGTATGTTATTTTGTTCAATTTCTAGGGTGAATTTTTAGTTGGTTCTTTGTTATTTATGTCATTTAATAATTTATCTAGTTCTTCAAGACTGTGTTCCCAAATTACAAAAATGTCGTCAACGTAACGCTACCAAATTAAAGGTTTATTTTCTTTTGATAAAAATTACTTGTTCAAATTTTTCCATAAATATGTTACTTAATGCTGGTGAGATACAAGAACCCGATGTCCATGCCAAATCTTGTTGGTAAAAGTCATCGTTTAATTGAAAGTATGTAGTTTTGGTACAATATGTTAGTAGTTCCATTATTGTTTCAATTGATAACTGAGTTCGTTGATTTAATGAAGAGTCTCGTTCTAGTAGTTGTTTTACTATTAGAAGTGTTTTGGATACAGGAACTTTGTTATAAAGATTTACTATATCAAAACTTGCTATTGTAAAGGTATTTTTGTATTCTATATGAAACAGTTTTTCCAAGAAATGTGCACTGTTTTTTAGATGAGAAATAGAACTTCCTGTAAGAGGACGAATAATGTTTAAAAGAAATTTTAAAAGTTCACTACATGGAGAATTTATAGAATATATAGAACTGTTCTTAAAGGAATATTAGGTTTATGAATTTTTGGTAATCCATAGAAATGTGGTGGTTTAGCATAGTGTGGGGTGAGTGCTTTACGTTCTTGTTCAGTGAATTCATATTTATGATTGTACACTAGACGGTATATTTTGTTTGCTATTGAGCTTGTTGGATCTTTTGTTAGTTGAGTGTATTGTCCTTGGTTTATTATATGTTGAATTTTGTCATCGTAATCAGTTTTATTTAAAATTACTGTTGCATTACCCTTGTCAGCAGGTTATAGAATTGTCATTTTTTAAATTTGTAATTCCACATAATTCATTATTAAAACAGTTATTTTTAATATTTATAGGTTTTTCGAGTTCAATTTTTGCTCTTATTCTATATTATTGAGCATCAATAGAATTTAGTTTATTTGTGGTTTGTTCTATAACAATTATGATATTAAATTTAGGAATTGTTTTTGAAGTAGCTGCAAAGTTAAGTACCTTTTGTAATATTGAAGTTTCAGTAGCATTAAGCTGTTTATGTCAAAGATTTATGAGAGTTTTTGTTAAAGTAATTTTTTTTTATGTCTGTTACTTTTTGTTGTGTTTCTGTTTAAAAGAAGTTGGTTAAATTTATGTAAATGTCTTTGTTTTTGTGAAAAGAAATCTTTTTTGCAGCTATTAAGAGTTTTAATTCTATTAAACTCATTCTCTGATATTCGACAAGACAGGAACCTGTGTACATTACCAATATCACGTTCTAACTTAAATAAAAATTTATCCTATCTCTAATATGTGTTTATTTTAATATAAAATTAACACTGAAATGTTGGTTACGGCTACAGATCCGAAAATGTATTTTATTGACATTAATTTTGATCTCTATTTCTTCTCCCACCTCGTAAACACTTCAAACATGATCTAAAGCCCTTTAATGCTTTCTGATAGAACCATGGGTGCAACTATATAGGAATTATCCGTTCAGAGTTTCAACCAGTCGCTGCTATTTGTCAAATAGAATAAATTTATCTCTTAGTTTTATATAGACAATAAAGGACAAACATTTAGAAATAAAGAAACTACTGTTTTGTGAAAATATAGGTAAACTTGTTCCGTGTTCTGTTTTGATAAATTTGTCAGTATCTTCAATTTCTAATTTCTGTTTATTGAATTGTGAATTTGTGTAAGTTAAGTTGATGCTCTCAAATTTCATTTTATTTTGTATTCATTAAAATCATGGTATTGCTGTGTTCCCTATTGTGGAAATACCTATTTTAAATTCAGTGATGCTTCGGTTCTCAAAAGAAAAAGGTAAATAAAATAATTTTATGAAAATATGTAACTGTATTTACTAAATAATATTTATATCTTGCATAATAAAAGAAATATATTTGCAGCTACTTCAAATTTGGTTCAACCAGATTAATAGCAGTAAACTCTTGAACAAAACGCCCCACAAATTAGGATGTCTTACAGTGTGTGATGCTCACTTTTTCTTAGAAAACAAGATTTGTTGGGGCTTAACAAGAAGGAAATCGTTATATACAGATATATATCCACATATTTAGAACTCTATCATTCAACGTATGACAGCCGTTTCGAACCAGGAGTTATCGTCAGAGACGCTTCCTTGAATGACAAGTTCTAAAGCGAAATACTTGGATGTTATACACATCAGTAAGACAACAGTCAGTGTATTGAACCTAATAGATGTCGGTGACATCTACCGTCTATTGAGTAATTTAAGTATATGAAGGCATACTATGCTATAGCATATACCATACTCTTGACAGATGGTTTGAGTGTTTTATATATAAACAAATAAGGTTCAATACACTGACTGTTGTCTTACTGATGTGTATAACTTCCAAGTATTTCACTTTAGAACTTGTTATTCAAGGAAGCGTATCTGATGAGAACTCCTGGTTCGAAACGGCTGTCATACGTTGAATGATAGAGTTCTAAATATGTGGATATATATCTATATATATATATATATATATATATATATATATATATATATATATATATATATTTACTTATGTGTTTTTATATAAAACACTCGAACCATCTGTCAAGAGTATGGTATATGTTATAGCATAGTATGCCTTCATATACTTAAATTACTCAATAGACGGTAGATGTCACCGACATCTATTAGGTTCAATACACTGACTGTTGTCTTACTGATGTGTATAACATCCAAGTATTTCATTTTAGAACTTGTCATTCAAGGAAACGTATCTGACGAGAACTCCTGGTTCGAAACAGCTGTCATACGTTGAATGATATAGTTCTAAATATGTGGATATATATCTGTATATATATTTACTTATGTGTTTTTATATAAAACACTCGAACCACCTGTCAAGAGTATGGTATATGTGATAGCATAGTATGCCTTCATATACTTAAATAACTCAATCGACGGTAGATGTCACCGACATCTATTAGGTTCAATACACTGACAGAAGGAACTTGAAATTTGGTGTCATTCCTTCATTATTTCATAATCATGGTACATAATTTATTTCATAATAGTTTTGATGTCAGTACAATACATTATTGTACAATTTCTTAGATGAGAAAACTAAGGAGAATGGTAACCCTGATTTGGAAAGTGAATAGGATAATATTTGCTTAGATTTATCTTTTGCAACACCACCTGCTGCTAATTTTGAACACAGAAATATATCAACAGCAAAAAATAGCATAGGTAAAAATATTACTACAGTTTAATTATATTTTTAATATATAAATATATTTTTAGATATCAGGAGACCATCTCACCTTCTAAGAACTGTTAAAGGCAAGATCATGAATCAATCAAAAAAGGTCGATTGGAATATTGACAAACTATGTAACCTTCAATAAAAATTATTTTTCCTCTCCTTTTATAACATTTTAAACATAATAATTAGTCATCCTACATTTCTAATTGCATCTTGGTAAAAGATGGAGTCAGAAATCAGGATGACTAAGAATTTAAAAAATACAATGTATTTAATATTAATCCGTGTTTAATTTTCCCGCCTTGTATGTTTCTTCAACCACTCACTTGAGCGTTGTAATCTAGTGAACGTGTTTTGCACGGAGAGTAAGCTATCTATATACATATATAAATCTCTTATTTATGGATAGAACTCAGTGATATGTATTTACTCACTGATAGAGAACTACATTACCTTTACCAAAGATCAGATCAAATACAATTCCAAACTGCCATATTAAATTCCCATTTGCCGTTTCCTTTTTATTCCCGAACATATAACCCCGAAGAGTAAAGCGTGTGGATGCTCTTGATGGCCATACATTATTTTAATGAACCATCGAGAGGTAAATTAACATCACAATATCGAATTTCAACTACACGCTACGCTCAAAATTCTCATATTCGTCCAGCAATCGAGAGCTGATGTCGATGATGTAACATTTTAACCGTAACTTCATCAATAAGTGAACTATTCAATCTGTCGAAATATGAAAGGGTACATAAATCCTCATCAAAATCGAACTATAACAACTGTTGTCGGCTCGGTTTTGCATTTTCGAATATCGGTCGTTATGGAATATGTAGGAGTTCTCTTTTTTTGTTTCCGCATGAATGCGTAGATGAGTTTAATGTGAACAACGAATTGCCAAACATATTTTCGATGGAATTTGAACTTGAATGTGAAATGCATATTTTTAGAGGAGTGCTTCAGTTTGGTACTTCGTGAAAATAAACATTCTGCTAATATAGGTCTGTATTAAATTTTGTTGGCAAAAATACACGAAGTCTTGGTTTTGGGTTTAGGTTTGATTACGTTTTAATAAATAGTTTTTTTAACCGACTTCCAAAAAGGACAACAATCAAGTTTGATGAAGTAGTAGATAAGTACGCTATGTAGGATTCTAGATTTGCTTGGCACTGACTTCAACAATATACTAGATTGGTAGGTACTTAATTTGTACAGAATGAGCACCTTTAAATGTTTACATTTTTTACTTCCTGGGTAGGTACCCTAACAACATTGAATGTGTTATTTATTTGCTAGAGTTGTATTTTGTTATAATTATTTATAGCTTTTTAGTTATAGATAGAAGTCGCTTATATATTATAACTTGGAGAAATTTTGGTATCGTTTGATGTTAGTTCTTTATTTCCTAGTGTACCCATTCCACAAACTCTGAAGTACCTAGAGGACTTACTACGTGAAAACTTTTTTTGTGAGGCAGAAATTAATGAGTAAATTTCCCTCACAAAATTATGTATCAGCCAAAATTGTTTTCAGTTTGGCGGTTGCTTTTATGATCAGAAAGAAGGAACGACAATATGAAACCGCTTGTCTCTGTACCGTGCCAATTTGTTCATGGGCAGGTTCGAAGTTGAAGCAAAAAATGACGCCCAGTATTTTCCTAGGGTATGGATACGGTACGTGGATGACATATTTGCTATATTTAATACTAATGAGTTCAATGTTAATGATTTTGTTATGCATCTTAACAATAGGTTTGCTTCTATTAAATTTACATATGAACAGGAACTACAAGGTACTCTACTATTTTTAGATGTATTAGTTTTAAGAAATGATACTGATAAGTTAGAGTTTGATGTACATAGGAAGGATACTGGCACATATAGATATTTACCTAATACGTCTTCACTGTCAACAACATAAAATAAATAAAAATAGAGGTTTGAAAATTACAAGAAAACTATTAGAGCAATAGCTGCATGTAATGGTTATCCAACAGATATTATAGATAAGTTAATTAGGAAGAAACGGTTTCGGTTACGAATAAAAGAAGTGTCAACTTTTCGAAATGAGTCAGTTCCGTACAGTCGTTATACTAGGAGCTTTAAGAAAGTTTTTAAAGAACTTGGTATGAAGGCGGTGTATATAACAACTACAACACTACAGAAATTGTTGAGGGATCCTAAAGATAAACTTGCTGATTTCGAGAAGCCCGGTATTTATGAAATCAAATGTAATTATTATGATTTAAACTATTATGGACAGACACGCAGATCTATCAGAACCTGTTTCAAAGAGCATATTGCCCATTTGAAATACATTTGAAATAAAACATTTTTAAAAAATATATAACCGACTTCTACCTATAACTAAAAAGCTAAAAATAATTATAACAAAATACAACTCTAGCATATAAATAACACATTCAATGTTGTTAGGTACCTACCCAGGAAGTAAAAAATGTAAACATTAAAAGGTGCTCATTCTGTACAAATTAATTACCTACCAATCTAGTATATTTTTGAGATCGGTGCCAAGCAACAATCAAGTTTGATGAATTAGTAGATAAGTACGCAATGAAGGATTTTAGATTTGCTTGGCACCGGCTTCAAAATATACTAGATTGGTAGGTAATTAATTTGTACAGAATGAGCACCTTTTAATGTTTACATTTTTACTTCCTGGGTAGGTACCGAACAACAATGAATGTGTTATTTATTTGCTAGAGTTGTATTTTATTATAATTATGTTTAGCTTTTTAGTTATAGGTAGAAGTCGGTTATATATTTTTTTAAATGTTTTATTTTCAACTTTTTAGTATTTTTGAATTCAGGTAGTTTTCATTTTTTATTTTTCATGTATAACCTTAATACACAGAACCAGGTAACATCGAAAACTTCAACATTACACAATGATACTTTCCCATTTAAATTGACAGGTAAATCTTTACGAACAAAATGTACTAGTACGCGTTGACTTAATAAGCCCAAAATATATTTATGCCTTATGGATTACGCCATGTAACCTTTTTTCAACTTTATTTGACAACCCTGTATAACTATAGATAATTCCACTCCAACCTATGTACCAACCATCCTGTACATACGACTGCCCACGGACAAGCATAAATTTGTTGGCTTCCTGCTATAGGACGGAGTAGAATCCATCCCATATTTACTGAGTCAAATTCGTCCAATATTTCAACAATAGTATATAACTCCTTGTGGGCTAGCCCCATTAGTGCATTTTTTACATTTTATATTATCGTCCTGTGTAACATTAATTCCTCTCCACACTTTATGCAACTTCTTATGGGATATAAAAGAAATATTTTTTTTAATCACACTGTATAAATACAATTCAACTGCAGCATATATTTCAACCAACCTGTATTTGATATGCTTATGTCCACATCATATAACAGTTTTTAATCACCCTATATGATTTTAATTTCTCATTTTTTCCAACATTTTTATACCACCAAACGTCCAGTCCACCCTATATTCCAACCAGCCTGTATATACGGCTGCTTACGGACCACTATCATTCTAGTCCATCCTATATTTCAATCTTCATATAAATGCAACTCATTCTATCACTTTACTTTGTGATCTTGTTTGCTATAACTAAACACCCTGTCTATAAACGTACCAAGTAGCAGTTTAAAGTTTGACATGTGTTGTCACTGAATTTTCTATTAGGCCGGGAGAATGTGGCAACCAAAAGCATTGTCTTCGCAAAATGGAAAAATTTGCATTTACAAATTGCAAATACCTATTTGCCTGGTATACAAACAAAACGAGTTTGGTACTAATTGGTTAAAGGAGCCGAAAATACTATGCTTTACTACATATATGCTTGAGATGTAAATAGAAAATTTTCAAATTCGCAATTAAAACTTCCAGTGCCTAAAATTACCGCACTATTACGTTGGAATTAAAAATATTTATGAGGAAATGTCCGTTATGTCATTTCATGAAATTTTTGATAAGAATTTTAGAATTTTCGGCGATTTTCTGCAAAACTGCAAGTTGCACGTCGCAGAAAAGTATATGAGATCACCTAAGGATCTTCCTTAATAGATTAAACGTTAAAAAACTATACACATCGATAAGGAGTTATCGAAAAATCGACTAAAATATTAGGGATATTGGTCGATTTCCATGCACGCATGTGTTCATTCACAAATTTTATCACTTTACCAATAGAATTATTTTCCAAAATTTGAAGTGTCACCAATCCAGATATATGCTCTATTAAACAAGACCATATTCATTCAAAACGGTGCACCACAGGAGAAGAAATCAGGTAACATACATACAAAAAAAAGCGAAAAAAAAATAAGCGAATTGATAACCTACTCCTTTTTGGAAGTCGGTTAAAAATGAAGTTCATGGTCGCATTTTATTTCTGGCCCACCCTGTATAAATGAGTTTTTCATCACAAAAAATGCAGTCCAAAAAAAAACCGACGTGTCCGAGCGTTTTTCCAAAAAAAACAACACCTGAATTTTAAGTAATTTCGAAAAGATTGTTGAGGAGGTCTTGAATTATTTTGTCTATTCATGGGTTTTCTCTCCTCCAAATTTTTTCCTGTAACAGATAAGTATTTAAAAAATTGTATATGTAGAACAAAGTGTAGTAAGGCAATTTCGTAAAATTGCCCGGATTACTGGTTGTCTGTACAGAGACAAACAGTGTCAAATTTGACACTGACAGTGTCAAATTTTTTGACAAACAATAAATTCAAAATCAAAGCGAAAATTTTTTAGAAAAAAACCTCGAAAACAACACTAAACGATTGACAACGACTCCAGACTCGGAGTTGAAACGTCTCCATACACAGATAAGTATTACACAATATACAATACATTACTTATATACAGGAATACTGGTTGATCATTTTATAGACATCTCTTTCTCTCAGAAAAACTGTGAGGAAAATCTCTGTACAGACAACCAGTAATCCGGGCAATTTTACGAAATTGCCTTACTACACTTTGTTCTACATATACAATTTTTTTTAAATACTTATCTGTTACAGGAAAAAATTTGGAGGAGAGAAAACCCATGAATAGACAAAATAACCTGAATTTTAAATGAATTTGTTCCAACCCACGCGTCCTCACTGTATATAGATGTAACTTTTAGAGCCGTGGGACCTAGGTATGAGTACGAACATTTCTAAAGTGACGTCACTTTTCGATTCTACAAAAGTTTTCTATTGATCGGAGTCCAGGGCCTGAAGTGACTTTGGAATTATCGCTAGAATGCCCGCTCTCAAACAGGTGCTTTGGGTCTTAACCTATAACCCACTTATTGCCTACTGCCACTTCTTCACTTCTTCTCAATTTACCTCTAGCATATTCCTTTTAAGTTATGCTTTAGACTTAAAAGTCACCTTTTAAAAGCTAATCGGTAGAAGAATCCATTTACCAATGTAGTTGGAATATAGTTTACAACGATATATTTTGAAAATATTTGAATTGTTAGTTTTTATTTAGCATACCGTCTGTTTCACCACAATTATTGCCACCAACTAATTACCAACCAGTCCAATTTTCCGGTTCTCTGGATACAAGGAAACATGGACGACCTCATAATTTTGATAGATTGCAACGAATTCTCGTTAGTGCGGTACGGCATAACAATAAATTATTTAGTTAAACAAACGGAATGAACTTTAATGAAACCTGATCCCGACCAAACGAAAATGCCAATTACCGAATTGAGCGTTTTGAATTATGCACCCTAATGTGGGTTCGGGTATTGTGTACAGGGATTTGATCAACACAAACTAATAATCGTTACGTTTTGTTATGGTAATGAATAACGAAACGTTTATTTTTGTTTCGTCGTCTAATTCAAACTATAATTTGGATGGATTAGTTATTCATGTACACCTTTAGACAAGAGTTTTATTCATTTTGATAGTTTCATCTAAACTAGAATCGCCTATGGTCGAAATTCGACCAATTGGGTCAATGAGTAGTGAAATACAACTTCGTAATTCTGAATTTAATATGACAAAGAGAGACAGTAAGTGGAAATTAAAGACAAAAATTTAGTTATCACGAAATTTCTTTGAAATAAGTACTTCAGCTTTTAACAGGTAGAATAATATAGAAAATAGAATAAAGGTAAATGACAATTCCATTTAAAAGTATTGAATAGTTATGAAGTAGAAATCGAATACCTAGAAATAGCAAAATAATCTGTTTGAATTTATTACTAATACTTATAGTAGGAGAGATTTTGCTCGTCATCCTGGTTAATGGACAGAATTTGTCGTATTAAGTTCAATTCCTGAACTACATCACGTTTCTAGGCAGACGCCAGTGGCAGTAATAACCGAGGATAGTTACAGGGTGTGAAATGGTTGTTTTTTTTTTTTTGGTCATGCTAATCATCGAGTAAACGTTCGAAAATTGACTACATACAAGATTGTGATATATTTAAGCAAGTTCTCGAGAGGCGTCTGCCTAGAGCGTTACCATCAAACTGGCGGATAGGGGCAAACTTGTAAAAAATATTGGTGAACTTCGTCATTATGTAAAAAGAATGCCATTTGCACAATTTTTTTGCTTACACAAAATAAATCATAATCCAAAAAGGACGTACAGCTAAATGACATAAATATATTTTTCATGCCGTCATTAATGTAGACTGTATAACGTCATACACATTTTTTAAACTGCGAAGCCACATTTTTTTATTAATGATTCGGAAAGTGCGGAAAATTTCATGTCCGACTATGACTTTGACCATGACTTTGAACTTTATCTTCCGGGTGATTCCAAGATCAAAGTTTTTTTGAAAAATCAACCAATTATAGCTAAATTAGGTGTTTCGACATCCCTGATTTCGAATCTGAAATGAGTTTTTCAAAATTCCCAATCCAAAACGGCGGACCAATTTTTTTAAAGTCAACCAATTGATGCACAAACAATTAACGGCAATCGATATTATTAATCCTGATCCAGAAGATGACTGATTCAAAGAGGGTATTCCAAATTAAAAACAAAATTGACGTTGAACTTGGTCAGTACTTGTTTTGAAAATTTTCAAAAACTGATTTCATATTTGTAATCATCGACGTCGAAAACCCCCGCATACTAAATGGGGAGTAGGTTGGTTGATTTTTTTGAAATTGCAAATTTTTAAAATCTGATTACGAATCTAAAATCAGATTTTCTCAATTCAAGAGGGCGGACCAGTTTTTCAAACAAAAACTGATTTCAAGATCAAAATCAGCGACGTCGAAAATCCCCCGTACATCTAATTTGGCTATAATAGGTTGATTTTTCAAACAAACTTTGATCTTGGAATGACCTTGAAGGTCAAGTTCAAGGTTCCAAATAAGTAATGAAAAATGTGGCCTCGTATTTAAAAAAATTGTGTATGGCGTCATGAAGAACACATTGATGAAAAATATAGTTATGCCAATTAGCTGCAATTCCTTTTGGATGATGATTTCCTTTGTGTAAGCATAAAAATGGTGCACATGGCGTTCTTTTTACTTAATAACGAAGTTCACCCCTATTTTTGACAAGTTTACCCCTGTCCGCCAGCTTGACGGTAACGCTCTAGGCAGACGCCTACTCGATGATAAGCATGACCAAAAAAAATACCACTTTCACCCCCCTTTAACTATCCTCGGTTATCACTTCCACTGGCGCCTGACTAGAAACGTGATGTAGTTCAGGAATTGAACTTAATACCACACATTCTGTCCATTTTCTAGATGTCAAGCAAAAACCGTCTCTATCTCTTAGACTATTATTCAATTTCCATTTGTACATTTAATAAATAGTACATGGGTGACCAAACTTTACTCGTAAATTCAATGATTCATAAAAAATGTTGGTATATATATCCATATAAACAAAATTTGCTGTATAAACTATATACCATTTCCTTTTCTAACATTTTTTGTATAACTATAATTCCCCTCACACTATATCACATCTATCCTATACATGCAACTGCTTGCGGGCTACAATATGTTGCATTTTTATTCTAATACTTCTAAACTGTATTATAACCCTGTTCCAGCTTATATTTACACCAACCTGTATATTTTTTGCACACCCTGCATAATTCTAATTCTATTGACCGCTTTATTCCATGAAACCTGTAAATTCAATAGCTAACGGGTTATATCAACTCTTTTAGTTTCTAAATTTTTTTAACTGCCTCATTTAAGTATAATTCTAGTACGCTCTATATTTCAATCAATCAATCAAATATATGCAACTCGTGGTGACTACCGTAAAAATCATCTCGTTTTCTAATATTTTTTACAATCACCCTGTATAACTATAATTCCTGTCACCCTATATTGCATCTATCCTATATATGCAACTGTTTATGGGCTACGAAATTTTGCATTTTTAGAGCATACATCTTAGCAAGTAAGACTGAGTTATTTAAATAATATTTAACAAGATTTACTTTCGACTGCAGTCAAAGACCTCAATATCAAATTCTGAACTCAGAACATTAGAGTAAGGCTTAAGCTACTTGTTCGTAGAAGGCGCTTTCTAGAAAAATGTATCTTTAATTTACTTATTTTAAAAGAAGTAAATAAAGTATCATTACCCTGCTTTCAAAATAAAGGCCGAAAAAGGGGTAGTGCGTTTCCCTCTTCGCCTGTTAATAATAGTATGATATGATATGATGATATGATGTGATGACATAAAATATGAAAAGAAGTTCCCATCTACGTTATCTCTACACAATTTTAGAAAGATTATTGAAGATGCCTTTGATACTTTTCCCTATTCATAGGGGTTTTCCCTCCTCAGTGTAGTAACGTAATTTTTAAAAATTACCCGGATTATTCGTTACCTAACCAGAAATCTTACTCACTGATATTCTGAGAGAAAGAGGTGTCTACTATATGATCAATCAATATGCTTTTATACGGTGTCAAAAAGTCCCAAACAATTCGTTCTTGTAAAACTTTAATATAGTCGAGTTACGTAGCTTAAACCTTGGATTTCAATTACCCACAGGAAAAATCTGAGGAGCCAGGTCCGGTCACTGAGCTGGCCATTCTGTGGGACCCCGCAGTCCAATAAATCTATCACGATATTCGAGGTAACATCTAACTGCAACATAACAGTGCGCACTAACATCTTCAGATTTGTAGTAAGGAAAATAGATCCAACCACGTGGTTTCCCAAAATGCCTGCTCAAACATTCACTTTTTTTAAATTGAGTATGTCTTTGATGATTATGTCACTCCTATAATGTTTTTTTTTGTTTCACAAACAAGAAAACATAAAGCAATAGACAACAACCCCAGATTTAGAGTTGAATTGTCTCCAAACACAGATAAATCTCACTCAATATACAAAACACTATTTATATAAAGGAATACTGATTGATCTTTTGGTAGACATCTCTTTCTCCCAGAATAACTGTCAGGAAGAATTTTGGTACGGACAACCGGTAATCCGGGCAATTTTTCGAAATTGCCTTACTAGAATTTGTTCTTCATTTACAATTTTCAAATATTTATCTGTTGCAGGAAACAATATTTAATACAGTGCTCCAGACTTGAAACTGAAAGATCTGGACAACAAGTTAGTATACGCAAGATACAATACACCTATTTGTATGTTGAAAGACTGGTTGATTATATTGTTACAAAGTTTCATTTTACCGACGCCAATGAATTGTGAACAAACTCGATTACGATCGAACACAAGCAAGAACTGACCTCACAAACAAAAGAAATTAAGTGAATGCATCGGCTGTATTCTAGAAGAAAACTAGCGGATAAATAAGTAAGAACAGTTTCAGTTGAGTTAGTTTAAAATCATCAAGTGGGGTCATCAATCGAGGTGGAAAAAATTTCAAGTAACACTAGTTGATTTCGAGCATTTAATGATTTAGTTCTGGGACCTCCGGTCAAGATGGCAAGGCAGCCGCATGTGTGTGTGGGTTAGAGGTTAGGGGTTAGGTTAAGGCATCTTGAGAGCCTATTAGAATCAGTCCTATGTCCTTTGACGCTTAGAAAGTGATACAGACGCCTTTGAAGTGATACATTTAGTGATAAAACCGGGAGTCCTAGGCTGTCTCGCCCTGTAAATATAGTGATGGAAAAGAAAAGCTAATTTAATATAAAAGCGTTTAATAGTTTCAGTTTATGTCATTTTCAAACAAAATTTTCATAAGAAGGTTCATAAAACAAAATAAAATTTTCTTTCCACTATATTCACTTGTGTCTGGTCGTTAAGGTCGAAAGGACCAGGACCATTAACTAAAAAGGCCGTAATGCTGCTTGAAGGAGAAGAAGAAGAAGAAGATTCAGTTCTGTGTTAATGTGAATTATTGAATCATGATTTTTGACGTGTGAGATTTTAATTAGTCTTAAAGATATAACAATATTGTTGAAAATTATTCCTCTAAAAACAAATATGTGGAAAAATTTCTATTAATGGTAACCACAAATCCGGTCAATTTTTCTAAATTATCCAACTACATTAGACCTTTATTATTTTCAAATACTTGTCTGCTATATAAAGGAAGTGACGAGAGAAATTCCAATGCACGACCAGAATAAAACAAATGTTGTTCGCAAATACTTTTTGGAACGAGAATTACCACAGTGATTTATACCTCAAAATTAACCATATAGAAGTTTTTAGAAGAAACATTGCAATGATACCGGCAAAAACCGCAAAGACATTGCGAATCTACATGAAAAATCTAAATAAAATATTGCAAAGCTACCGGAAATAGTTAGATAAAATATTGCAAAAGTACCAAAAATAGCTAGATCACATATCATATGCAGAGGAACAGGGAATAGTTACAAAAAAACCTTACGAAGCTGACTAGATAAAATATTTTAAAACTACCGAAAATAGCTAGAAAAAATAAGGCAGAACAACCGGGAATGGCTACAAAAACATTGGAAGGCTATTGGGAATAACTAGATAAAATAATTGTATAGCTACCAGAAATATGTAGAAAACATATTACAGAGTAACAGGGAATAACTACAAAACACATAGCGAAGCTATCGGGAATAGCTTAATAAAATATTATAAAGCTACCAATAACTAGAAAACATTATTATTAAGCAACTGGAAATAGATAGGAAATATATTGCAGACAACCGGGAATGGCTACAAAAAAACCTTGCGAAGCTACCGAGAATATCTAGATAAAATATTCTAAAGCTATCGAAAATAGTTAGAAAACATATTGAAGAAAAATCGAGAATAGCTACAAAAACATTGTGAAGCTACCGGAAATAGCTATATAAAATATTGTAAAGCTGCCGTAAATAGCTAGATAAAATATTGTTAAGCAGCTGGAAATAGATAGAAAAATCATATTGCAGGGCAACTGGGAATAGCTACAAAACCTTTGTGAAGCTACCGGAAGTAGCTACAAAAAACCTTGCAAAGCTACCGGGAATAGCTTGATAAAATATTGTAAAGCTACCAGAAATAGCTAGAAAACATTATTACTAAGCAACTGGAAATAGATAGAAAATATGTTGCAGACAACTGGGAATGGCTACAAAAAAACCTTGCGTAGCTACCGAGAATATCTAGATAAAATATTCTAAAGCTATCGAAAATACCTAGAAAACATATTGGAGAACAATCGATAATAGCTACAAAAACATTGTAAAGCTACCGGAAATAGCTAGATAAAATATTGTAAAGCTGCCGTAAATAGCTAGATAAAATATTGTTAAACAGCTGGAAATAGATAGAAAAAACATATTGCAGGGCAACTGGGAATAGCTACAAAAACTTTGCGAAGCTACCGGGAATAGCTGCAAAAAACCTTGCAAAGCTACCGGGAATAGCTTGATAAAATATTTTGTAAAGCTACCAGAAATAGATAGAAAACATATTGCAGAGGAATAGGAAATAGTTACAGAAACATTGCGAAGCAACTGGTAATAGCTGGATAAGGTTGTTAAGGTACTGTAAATAGACAGAAAATATATTACAGACAACCGGGAATAGCTAAAAAAAGACTTGCGAAGCTGCTGGGAATATCTAGATAAAATATTTTAAAGCTCCTGAAAATGGTTATAGCAGAACAACCGGGACTAGCTACAAAAGATTGTGAAGCTGCCGGGAATAGCTTGATAAAAAATTGTAAAGCTATCAGACATAGCTAGAAATGGCAGAGCAACCAGGAATAGCTGCAAAACATTGTAAATCTACCGTGAATACCTGGACAAGATGAGCATACATAAAATAATCCAATTGATATTCTGCTTCAATTTTGAAGGCGGTTAAAAAAACTAGACTCTCTTAATTTTCTTAAATCCATAACAGATATGCTTCTGTTCTCGGTTTCCTTCGAATAAAACGCCACAGGTAGAGTCTGTGTCTAAGAATACATTCTGCGCTCGAGGAAATTATATCAATAGATGAGAACTTCTATTTCCGTATATTAGTTTCTCTGAGTACGCCATTTGCGAGTTTGTTTCCCGGGAAATCTGATTCGATGCGAAAGTGTATTTTACAAATGAACTTGGAACAGAAACTAAATCAATTTTCCTTTCAGGTTTAACGGTGCAACGTATTGCATTATATAGAAGCCTGTAGGTGGACTTGAAAGCTTTATCAAGTAAAAGAATCTTGAAACAACTTTTTGTTGACTAAGTATTTAATTAAGCAAGAAGAAAACTACTACTTCTTGCTTGTTAGATAAAGTACTTTTGTTTCTTTTATTGTTTTATTTTATTTATGGACCATATATTTTATTTATTAGAAAAAAACATTCAGTCATCAGGGTAAAAATGTATAATCATTTTTGGAAAAATTTTGAATTCTGGTAATTAACACAATGTTCAATAATATATTCGGAAAAGTGAAAGTGCGCGTACAAAAAATCAGTGATTATTTTATATACTTCTAGCAATTAATTAATTAATTAATTAATTAATTAATGTATTTCCTTGTAAATTAGAACTGAGGACATAGCATTAAAAGTGTCCTGATAGTCAACCCACCTAACCTAACCTAACCACTCAAGATGTTTGAAATACTCAGAACTCGACGAACACATTTCTGGATGAACTGTGGTTTTCCGGCCCATTGGATTTACTTCCAAACGTTTCATCTGAAACTGTGGCAGCGAGTACAAAAGAAATAGAGACGAATAGGAATCTTGAGCGGTGGAGCACTGATACTTGACAGGACTGGGAGGGTACAGTAGGTTCTGATTGGTTGGTGGAAATGAAGTGGGCAGGAAGTGTTTGTCTAGCGGGTTGCCTTGGTATCGCGTGCCGTAGTGGAACCAAATCCTCTTCATTTCTGTTGATATTGCTTGGATGTTCATATTACAATAAATTTCGTGGGTTCAAAATTAACTTTTCCGGGCGGTAAGTTTAAATTAAATATAAGGACGAATGTGTCTTAACAATCAGAAGTATTGTGAAAATAAAGGTTTGTGTTTATATATGTGTGATATACCAAAAGTTCCACTTCAAATGGTGTAAAAGTAATAGGTACTCAGAAACTCACTTTTTAAAGTATAATTTAATTCTCAGAATGAATTTTGACAAACTGACCTTACTTGTCGATCTTATACAATTGTGAATAATAAATAAATCTTATCATCTTTAGTTTAGATAATTGATATGTAGTTGAATATTGTGTATATGTAAATAACATGTTTTTAACAGATTCGTTCTGAGTAATATAATTATTTTTGTAGCTTTTCCTCTCAGGATAGGGTACATTTTTTAACTTTGAAATAATATTATAATAGTTCATAATTCTGTGGTACTATGAAAGTACCGTCAAATTAATGGCTTTTTCGCACATGCGCAAAGAAATTTGTACCTGGCGGCAACGCAGAGTTTCCCTTCTGGGTTTGATAATTCTGTGATCCTACGCTGTGTAGTGCCGATATATACAGTTCCACATGAACAAGGTATTCTGTACACCCCTCGTGTCTACAAAGGGACACTGGGATCTATAGGAGATTGGAGAATTTTTCTTGTTCTTTGTCTTAATTGCCCTTGAAAACAGGGTCTGATTTAGACCCTAAAACTTTTGTAAATTCTGAATTATAATAAATCATAAATTATTTTCTGAACGATCATTGTGTTGAGTTCTTTGGGAATAACCATCACATATACTTGAAAGTCTGTATATTTTAAAAACTTCAAAAGTTTCAACTTCTAAATCAGATACAGTTTTCAATGGAATTAACACAAATAAACAAGAAATTAAAAATTTAAAGGATTCGTGATGCCAAATTTTGTAAATCACAATTTGACATTAATATTTGACAATCAAACTAATGTAACTATGGAAATAAAGAAAAGTCAAAAATTTCTGAACATTCCTGGAACCTTGGTCATAACATATAATTTCTCAATTCAACCGTATTAGACAAAGAAGAACACAAAACGAAAGCTGAAAGAGTCTGCTTTAATTTTATTAAATGAAAGCAATTGTATAGCCTAGTACTTTTATAGAATTCAGCTGTTCCTTTTGAACAAACCTATATCGGGATAGTTTAAAAGGTTTTTCCAGAGTTTTCCCTTATGCCTTACTAAGATCTCTGGAACAAAATTTCTTTGGTCTCATTTTTGGCGAATGCACTATCTTATATCAAAGTCGTACCTAGAAAGATCACATGAAGTTCTAAAAATAACTCTTTCAGATTCTTCCAATTTGAAAGAAGCTTTGTTATGTCACATGATCTTTAGAATTTTTAGTACTACCCAGTATATAACAAATTTGCAGTGAACTCCCTTAGTTACGTCAGTTTGGTTGTCAAATATTAATGACAAATTGTGATTTATGAAATTTATCATTACGAATCCTTTTAATTTTTTAATTTCATATGTTTTAATACCATTGAAAAAAAAAGACTGATAGATAATTAATTTGTACAGATTAAGCACCTTTTAATGTTTACATTTTTAACTTCCTGGGTAGGTACCTAACAACACTGAATGTGTTATTTATTTGCTAGAGATGTATTTTGTTATAATTATGTTTACCTTTTTAGTTATAGGTGGAAGTCGATTATATATTTTTTTAAAATGTTTTATTTTCAACTTATTAGTTTTTTTTGAACACAGGTAGTTTTCATTCTTTATTTTTATTTTGTATGTATAACCTTAATAGACAGGACCAAGTAACATCGAAAGCCTCAACATTACACAATGATATATTTTCATTTAATATGACTGGTAAATGTTGACTTAATAAGCCCAAAATATATTTATGCCTTATGGACCACGCCATGTAACCTTTTTTCAACTTTTTTTTACAATTCTGTATAACTATAGATAATTTCACTCCACCCTATGTACCAACCATCCTGTACATACGACTGTCCACGGACAAGCATAAATTTGTTAGCTGCCTTCTGTAAACTATAGGACGGAGTAGAATCCATCCCATATTTACGGAGTCAAATCCGTCCTATACTTCAACCATAGTATATAACTCTTTGTGGATTACCCCATAAATTATTTCATTTTTAACATTTTATATTATCGTCCTGTGTAACATTAATTCCTCGTCACACTTTATGGGCTATAAAATAAATAATTTTTTATAACACTGTATAAATTTAATTCAACTTCAGCATATATTTCAACCATCCTGTATATGATTTGTTTACGTCCATATCATAAGGCAGTTTTTTAATCACCCTATATAATTTTAATTTCACATATTTTCCAACATTTTTATACGACCAAACTTCCACTCCACCTTATATTCCAACCATCCTGTGTATACGGCTAAATGGCCTTACTTATAATTTAATCATCATATAAATGCAACTTCTTTTATCACTTTAATTTGTGATTTTGTTTGCTATAACTAAACATCCTGTGTATAAACGCACCAAATAGCAGTTTAGAATTTGACATGTGTTGTCACTGAATTTTCTATTAGGCCGGGAGAATGTGACAACCAAAAGCACTGTCTTGGCAAAAATGGAAAAATGTTCATTTAAATAGGTATTTGCCTGGTATACAAACAAAACGAGCTTGGTACTCATTTATTTAAGGAGCTGAAAATACTATGCTTCACTACCTATATGCTTGAGATGTACATAGAAAATTTTCAAATTCGTAATTTAATCTCCAGTGCCTAAAAATCTCGCACTATTACGTTGGAATTAAAATATTTATGAGCAAATGTCCGTTATGTCATTTAGATGAAATTTTTGATAAGAATTTTGGAATTTTCGGCGATTTTCTGCAAAACTGCAAGTTACACGTCGCAGAAAAGTATATGAGATCACCTAGAGATCTTCCTTAATAGATTAAACGTTAAAAAACTATACACATCCATAAGGAGTTTTCGAAAAATCGTCCAATATGTTAGGGATATTGGTCGATTTCCATGCACGCATGTGTTCATTCACAAATTTTATCACTTTACCAATAGAATTCTTTTCCCAAATTTGAAGTTTCACCAATCAGGATATATACTCTATTAAACAAGACCATATTTATACAAAAAGGTTCACCACAGGAGAAGAAATCAGATAACATACATACAAAAAAAAGTAAAAAAAAAACGCGACGAATTGATAACCTCCTTCTTTTTGGAAGTCGGTTAAAAATTAAAATTCATAATTATCTTTGTATATTGATAATTGGTTCCAAAATAAAATTGCTAGTGTAGAAAATGATGAGAGATTACTAATATTATAATGCCTCCAAATCCATTAAATTAGCAACAAACCCCACCCAACCTCTTCACACAACAACAAGACATTTCATATTCTTTTGCCGCTAGGTAAATTTTCACAATTACATACACTTCTTCCCAACTGCAATACAAAACAACCAAAACATGTATAGCTAACACGTACTGTGAACTCCTTTATAGTCATTACAGTTCTCACTTTTACTTCATTGTATACAAGACTCGCGCTCCATCTCTGTTTCTCATTGTGGCGTTTATTTTTCCACATGAAAACACTAATAAAATTCATCGTTCAATGGCTGTAGCCACACAAACTCAATTACCGGAACCAGAAAACCATTACTCCAACCTACTTACTCCCCAGCGATCCCCTAAACACAGCCTTTAGCTGCCGGTCCATAAAGAACGCTATCATCGGTATTATCATCTGTGTCTGCCTGGCAGATCAGATATCAAAACAACAGAGAGAGTGAGAGAGAAAGAGAGATAACGGCAACAGGGCCTGTGTGTACGTCTGGATTAAATAATGGTAAAAAGCGTTGGACGACGTGCTGACGACTGCGAACGCAGCGATGTTGCCGAGTGTGATGCTTTGTTGTAAAACTTAGATTTTTATTTGTTTTATAATTTTTTTGTAAGAATGTTACCTGTTCTTCGTAATGTAATGTGTTATGCATGGAAGGTAGTCCAATTTAAATTTGAGTAGACTTCCACTCCTAAGAAGTGACGCAACTATTCACGGCAGCGGGGTAAAACGAGTCGCGAAATGTATTGAGGGGGGTCTGCCCGCCCAATGCAATCTGTCTCTAGTTTACTTCTAGCAGTCTGAGTACAAAGACCTGCCTCCACGTGAAGTGTCTTTTCGATTTTGGAACACGACAAACAACAACACACAATCAAATGGCTTTCAAGGACGTCTGCATTTTAAAGTCACCGTCTGGGAGTCGGCACAAGGCATACAAGGAGAACCGGGAGGATTGGGCATCCAGCAAATTGCTGACCTATACATGTTCACATTTGCTGGTATAGTGAATCAGCAACTGCGTAAAGCGTATGTAGAAAGTGTTGACAGAAGCCCAGAAAAAACTTAAAGTTTCCGGCAACCAATAATTGTTGGATTTGATTCAAAATGGGACTTTCTTACGTCTATCATAACCGAAGATGTTCGAGTGCGACCCAGAATCGAAAAGACATTGCGAATAGCACACTAACTGTCCACCCATCCTCAGAAAGCAATAAAGAGCAAGTTTCGCAACAAAACGATGCGCATTCTCTTTTTCGATTCCCAAGGTATCTTCCATTTTGAGTTTGTAAATCCGTCAACTCAGCCCTAAACCTGCAGGTGCTCAAGATTGAAACCCAATGTCCCCAGTTACTCGCCCTTCATCGTTACCAGTTTCCTGACCAGGAACAAAACCCATGTGATCCCCCAACCCTCTTACAGTCCTGACTTGGCTCGTAGTGTTACTTGTTTCCCCGACTGAACAGAAAGCTGAAAGGAGAGTATTTGGAGTCCGTGGAAAACTTTCAGGTGCATGTTACAACGTTCGAACGAGACATTGCTGTCGAGGAATTTCAGTGTGACTTCCAGGCTTGACATATTGCTCTTCGTAAGTGTATTAATGCTAGGGGAGACTATTTTGAAAACTTGTAAGCATTTGTACGGGTACGATAAATAAATCAATTTATTTAGTAGAATCTATGACAAAAACCTACCATTATTATACAGTGTGGAACAGCCAAATGAAATAAATTCGATAACGAATAAAGGAGGGCTTGTAAGGAAAAACGCTTGGACACGTCGATTTGTATTTTTAAATGGGCGTTTTTTTAACAAAAAAAAATTATATATGGTGTGTCATGTGACAGTGGCAAATACCAACTTTCTTATTTTAAAAGCAAGCCCCTGTATATTAATTATTTTTTGGATTCTCAAGAAAATTCTAGACATAATTCATGTACAATATCCTACAACTATCTTCAACTGTTTCGGATATATTAAGTGTTTTCAGATTTATTACAAAAATTAAAATTAAAAAAAGAATTTTTTTTTTCATATGGTTGCTCCTTTTACTGATTTGAAAAAAAGTTTTGTTAATTATCATCAAAACCCATTGCCTTAGCATCTTGTCTGCCTGCATTACAGTGGTGTGATCAGTGTCAGTGTCAATTTATGCGTCAGTGTGATAAGTTGAATAAAAAGTGAAGTTTCAAAGTGTGTTTGTGAGAAAAAGACTAAATAAATGGAGTAGCCGCAAGGTAAGTAACATTTGTTTTGTTTTTTCTCTTCCTTGAAAAAACTTTGTTTATATGCCGGTTTAGGTATATGAATAAATTAATTCGAACAAAATGACGCGGTCCAAATCTGGTAAAAGCAGAATCAGCTATGATTCTGACCGCGAAAACCTCCGTTCTCATTAAACATACGCAATATCCTCAAAAAGTTAAAGTTTGGGCACGAATTTTTGGAAATCATATTGTAGGTGCCTTTTTCATTGATGGCAACTTGAATGAAGATAAATATAGAAAACTGCTCCAAAATAATTGTAAACAGATCTCCTGTTGTAAATAGTTGACGTAATATTTTCATGGAATTCAGTCATT
Source organism: Octodonta nipae (assembly GCA_034190945.1). Taxonomy (NCBI): domain Eukaryota; kingdom Metazoa; phylum Arthropoda; class Insecta; order Coleoptera; family Chrysomelidae; genus Octodonta; species Octodonta nipae. The sequence continues at coordinate 7,617,828 of CM067219.1, read as the reverse complement.
CAAAACACATATGCTATTGAGTATTACGTTTCGGTTTTATTTATGAACCGTCATCAAATCAGTATAAATATAGTTTGCTAATCAGTAACTTAAGAAGTTAGACAAACATATACGAAAATTTAAAACGGTATATAGAAAAGATTAACATCTCAGGTCTAATATAGTAAAATTATAATTTAATTATATTAATACACTATAACCACTGTGGTAATTTTCACAAATTTTTATTTCCTTGACAATTGTTTCGCTCTGATGACAGGCTTCGTCAGAATTAAATATTAAACTAAATGCTAAACATCTGAATATATTATATAGTGTTGTAAGATAATGAGTATTTAGGGAGAAAGCACAATATGTTTACTGTATAATATTAGTGAAGTTAAATATTATTAATATAATCTTGAGTTTTGTATTATATAAGTATATTAAGATTAAGCAAATGTGGTGAATTTTTATTTTTATTGATCTCAAGTGATTCTAAAAGAGTTGGTTTTTTACTTTTTTGTTCTAGATGTAAAATTTCGATAGTAGTTTGTCGAATATGATTTTCATTTAATAAATGGTCGGTAAATGTAGATATGTTGTATTTCTGATTTTCATAGGGTTTTAAATGTTCAGACCATCTTTTGGCAACTACCACATGTTAACTTATAGACTCCAGAGTTTTCATACTTATTAATTTTATCTTTATTATTTTTAACTCAAAATTTCACCAATCCATTACATTTATAGGTTCTCCATCTGAAAAAAAATCTCAATTTCTATTAAACAGAAATATTCAAACAGCCTTTAAAACCAACAATAATTTAGCCAAACACATAAAAATAATTGAGATAAAATTAATAAGTATGAAAACTTTGGAGTCTATAAGTTAACATTTGGTAGTTGCCCAAAATTTTACATCGGTCACACAGGAAGGTCATTTAAAACAAGATGGTCTGAACATTTAAAAGCCTAGAAAATCAGAAATACAACATATCTACATTTACCGACCATTTATTAAATGAAAATAATATTCCACAAACTACTTTCGAAATTTTACATCTAGAACAAAAAATAAAAAATTAACCCTTTTAGAATCACTTGAGATCAATTAAAATAAAAATTCTCCAAATTTTTTAAATGACCAAACTGATACAAATATGTCTCCTTTACTTATTCTTAATATACTTATATAATACAAAATTCAAGATTATATTAATAATATTTACCTTCACTAATATTATACAGTAAACATATTGTGCTTTCTACCTATATACTCATTATTATCTTACAACACTATATAATATATTAAGATGTTTAGCATTTAGTTTAATATTTAATTCTGGCGAAGCCTGTCATCAGAGCGAAACAATTGCCAAGAAAATAATAAATTTGTGAAAATTACCACAGTGGTTAGTGTTTTAATATAATTAAAATATGAATTTTCACCAAGGAATGACCGAAACAATCATCAGTTCAAAATTATAATTTTTAAAATTCATTTGCCAAACTACTGTGACAAGTCAAAGTAAGCTAAAATGTCATTTCAAAAATACAAATTATCCTGGGCTCCCGGTCTACTAGCGGGCAAAAAGGTTGTCTAATATATTGGCGAATGCGCCAGTACGACTAAAAATTCTGTTTCATTTATATAGGTTAGCTTTGTATATCAAATGACCTTAACGATACCAATTATTGTATATTGTATTGTCATTAAAACTACATACACTTACAAAGCTTTATTTCAATATGACAATGAGAAACAAAATAAACTACAAAATTCCCTTACACAGCCAGATAGACGATAAAAAGATGAGCAATTAAAAACGTTTTAAGCAGCGAAAAAACAGTGTTAATTAAAGTTGTTAATGACAGACAAACAACGTTTAGTTTGTAATATTTAATTAATCCGTACAGGTGTTTATTCTATGTAAATTCATCTTCAAAACGTTAACCTTTACGTAGACACAAACATGTGGGTTCAACAAAATAAACAATGAACGTTATCTCCGAACTTTAAACATTTCGTTCGGTTTATCTAATAACTGTGCACGAAGACAAACGCAGAGTCGCAGACAGTTTCTTCCTAGCCGAGGCCATTGTATGTTCACATTATCAAAGCACACACTCCTCGATTACAGTTTCCAACATCTTATTATTTTATGTTAATGTTTGCAGGAACGTTGACATCAATTCAATAACATTAAATTCGTAACAAGATGTTATCTTCCACTGTTCAGAAATTTCTCCGTTACGTTGTGCCGCCCACAGCGCCATCTGGTTGACTCGCAGGACGTGAAGTTAACAGCAGATTTGTTTGGGTGAAATATACACACAGGAGTTTAGATAGATGCATCTTATTTTTTTTCATATACGTTATACAGTGCTTTCAAAAAGTAAGGAATTAATTCATTATTTCAGGAAGTGAGAATTTTTCGAAAAAATCTTCTGAAAGGTTGATTTTATTTTAAACAAATGAACTTTTTGACATACGACCATTATTTTAAAGGCATTGAAAGTGAGTGTGAATCTATATATATATATATATAAATAGGCAAAGACAAAACGGTTAGGTACCTACCATTTTCTCCTCTGTCCCTCAACCGGTTTACTTTATTTTTGTTTTGTTTAGTAGCTAATGACAACCTTCAGAGCAGAATACTAAAATTTATTTGCAATATTGGTTCATTTATTAAATAAAATAAACTAGAAAATTCATAATATACGTCCACACTGACAATGCTAAACAGATTGGTCGGAGAGAAAATCGTAAAATGGATTGACTCGAATGAGAAAAACAAACTAATTTAAACAAGAAACTAACAAATTTTGTTTGGTTCCAAAAGTTAATCTACATTATTGAGATCTCACTGACAAAAATTTATATTATATGATAATGACAAGTTATTGGGTACTCGCAAGTTTTTCTAAATAGAGTTTGTCAACTAAAATCGGAAATTTGTTTTGCGTGGCAACTGATTTATTATTTCTTTTTCAGAAATATTTTATTATTTTAACATTATACTTTTAATTTATATTGTTTTTATTGTAAAGGCTAATAGGTTCATGCAATTTAACTAAGATTACAAAGTCCAAGAAATAAATACAAATAGTAAAATTCAAGATAAATAGTTAGATCTGACATCATGGCAATAAATCATAACGTTCGCGGACAGTTCATGGCCAACCTCATTGTAGCGGATTTCAATTTGACATTTCATAACAGTGTTACCCGCTAGGTGAAAACTATCAATATATTATTTTCAAAATTTCATTTTCAACAAATAAAGGTATTATTTAACATTAATTAGCAGAAGGTAAATTGTATTTCTTAAATGTTTTAATGTAATCCCCATGAACAATTTTACGTAAGTAAACTAACTATATAGAGATTGTAAAGCTAAGTTTGATTTCAGATCCTTAAAAGTTGGGTATGTTTTTTATATTTTATGCCATTTGCAAATGGAACTTGAATAAGTATTAGTAGTATGTTGCTGTTTTACTCGATATAAGGTAATCTTTTAAATTAATTTTAACAAGTCGTCTAAAATATTAGCAGTCAGTCAAAAATTGTTTAATGATCTGTTAGCGAGATGTGATATGCTGCAAAAATATTTTTACTTATTTATCTAACAGTATAATACGTATAATGTTTGTTTATTTTTATATATCTTATCAATATGTAATTCTCGCGAACAGCAGTATGACTTATTTGTTGAAATTTCATTTCGGAGTTTTGGCGTCTACAAATCGATTGATCGGAAAAAATCGTATTACCGAAATAGAACGAGATTGTGACAACAATTATGACAGCTTAGTATTGAAATTACAAGAGTTTCAATAGAGGGTGATTTGGTAACCTAGTTGAGATTGAAACTGTTCGAATACAAACTGATGTGTAGGATCTTATAATATATATTTTTACTGCTGAACCTTCAAGAATTTATAGTAAAAATTGCTGCTTGGGCGATTTTTGGATAAGTAAAAAGTTATATGTTCTCATGTACTAAATTGACTGAGTGATTTCAGATATGTTAGAAATCAAATGTTTCTTGGGAGGCATATAAGCAGTAGCATATATAGAGTGTTTAAAATATAGAGTAGAGTACAATTATAACTATACAAGGTAGTCTGAAGAAAAATATAGGGAAGTCCGTTAGCGGTTAAATTTACAGGGTTATTGGAACAGGGGGCGCAGTAGAATTACAGTTATACAAGGTGGTGCAAAAATGTACAGAGATGCATATACAGGGTGGCGGAAATATTATCTGGAGTAGAATTGTAGTTAAAAAGTGTGGTCTAAAAATGTTAGAATAAAAATGCAACATTTCGTAACCCATAAGCAGTTGTAGTTATAGTTATACAGGGTTGTTAGAAAAAAGTAATTATATAGGGTAGCCCATTAGCGGTTGAATTTACAGGGTTTTTGGAATAGAGGGCGCAGTATAATTATAGTTATACAGGGTGTGCACCCATATTTTTCGTATTAAATTAAGAATTACGAATATGAACACAAATAAAGTCTTATGAATTACATCTGAAAACGAACTAGGATTTCGTTACTTATTGACACAATTGGTCGAATTTCTACCACTGGGCGACAGCTAGTATAAAAAAAAATTAAATCCAGGGAATTTATTGCAATTTTTCACACTCTAATACACTACTCATTACACATTTAATTGGTATCTTTGAAAATTATATAATAACTGAAAAGTACTATTTAAGTAGTACCATAATATGCCATGGCGCCACCATGCGGTCTACCTTACACAGAATCATCCTCATAGGTCCGAATATTTGTTTCCAAAATGTATAAATTATATTAATAAGGAGTATGAATATATATATATATATATATATATATATATATATATATATATACCGTTTGGTTATACTACATATTTGGAGAGCTCCTTTCACTCTAGAAAATTATGATACTAAGTTATCGAAATTTTCTAATCCATTGAACGCAACACAATATATTGTTCCTTCATCAGTTGCGCTCCCTTCAATTGATTGAATTCTGGAATAATTATTTATGTATATAGTACATAAAATTGAATTTAATATTTTATCGTTAAATGAATTCTGACATCCAGGAGTTTCAAAAAATACTAGCTTACAGACACTCCAAATCGGGAGTCTTACTATCTGTAACGCCGTTTCCCTGTGATTCCTAAAAGAGAAATCACGCGAAAAAAATCGTAGGTTTACTAAAACCTGTCAAAGAAATTACGATACTAACTTTTAGAGATTATTCAATCCAATGAACGCAAGACAATATATTGTTTCTAGTTGAGAACCTTCATCAGTTGCGCTCCCCTCAACTGATTGAATTCTCCTATATTTATTTATGTATACAGTACATATAACTGAATTTAATATTTTATCGCGAAATGAATTCCGACTTCCAGGAGTTTCAGGAAAATCTAGCTCACAGAGACTCCAAATCGGGAGTCGTACTGTTCTCAATTGATATCTTGACAGAAAAGTTGCACACTTTTTACAATAAAATTGATAATCTGTATATGTAATTGATTAGTTTGCATTGTTAATTTATTTGTCGCAACTAGCTTATTATTTATTTTTTAAATATTTTCTTCAGTTTTGTCTAAACATTTATGATGTTCCTTTTTTTCTATTTTATTACTTGTCTACTCTCTCGATGAGGTGAGGTAGTACGAATAACCCGTAAGCCTGAATTTTCTCCAAATTCACGTTTTTTCGCAATTAACTCATAAACAACAAGATCTACAGGAAAAATGTAAATAAGAAAGTTGTAGGATATCAAATTTCCTACAAAAAGGTTCTATAAACAGAATCGCAAAGATCAATAATTAGCGAGATATTAAGCCTTGAATTGATTTTTCTGTAAAATTTTTATTACGTATATAGGCGCAAATTTCAAAGAAAAATCTATTCTAGGCTTATTATCTCGCTAAATATTGATCTTAGCGAATCGGTTTATAGGAAATTGAATATCCTAAAATGTTTTCATTTACATTTTTCCTGTAGTTCTTGTCATTTACGAGATAATTTCTTAAAAAAATTAAGTTTATTAACCCGTACTACCGGGGCCCGATTCTTGAAACCATGCTATGCAAAGAAAATGGTGGTATAGGGCCTTGCAGTCGTACATAGTCTAGTTCTGGCCAAATTGGCCATGTAACGTAGAAATTTTAAAATTTATAGCGCAAATAAATTAATTTAGTCGGCCCAACACCACAATACAAAACAAAACTAACCTACAAATTTGATTACTATAAATGTCAAAATTTTGTATACGTTAGACCGGGCACTTTTGTAGAGCGTTCAATTCTAAAACATATCTATATTCAAAGCAATGCCATGAAGTGCCGCTGAGCTATAGAAATTTAAAATTAAAAAATCAGAGTTTTTGTGTATTTTCAATGGGAAATCTTTACACGTCTTGGGCGAGCACTTAATATTAATATTAAGGTCTCAAACTTTGAGGGAAATTTTTTTGGTCTTTGCAAAAATATTCCGTGGTGGAACCGAAAAAAAAAAGTTGAAAAAAACATCACCCTACAGTGTATACATATTTCTGAAGCCCACATTTTGAAAATCAAACCATCAACGCAAATTTCAATTTATACTTCGCAAAATTAAGTTTAAACACTTTATGTCGATAATTCCTTGTACACGAGTTCGACATAATAGTAGGCCTTTTGAAAGCCAAGCACGCCCCGAGCGCAATCAGCCCCGGCTTATCGGGTATCTATCTCAGGCTTGAGAACTAAGTAATCACCTACTCCATCGCATATGAATATAAACATGGTTGTCGAGCTTTACCTGAAAAATATTTATTGAACTTACGTAAGCGTGTTTCCCTATGTTAGAGCAGCATTTCGGATTTAGAGCTCGAGTTCAGTAGAGAACGATATTAAATTATTGCAGCAAGAATCAGATGAAAATGGAAAATATTTACAACGGAACTAAGGGCAAATATCAGGGCAAAGTTGCTTATTTTACAAACATTTGCTTAATATTTATAACGTGTTCTTACAAGCACTTGAAGATGTGCCTGTAAGAAGATTGGAATTACATTACAAACTGTATGTGCCTTTTATATGCAATGTTGAGGTCTAACGATGTACAATCAGGCCCGGTGCTAGTATCAATTTACATTGGTTTAGCTGTTAATCCTTTTTCGCTATCTCTGTCTGTCTGTACCTGTCTTGAGATTCAATACTGCTTACCATGCTTTGGCTAATGGAACGGCATTCATCTGATATTACCTGGAATCGGAAATATCGTTCGTCTGTCGATTCGAGGCTAGCGGCCTGCTTTGTTAAAATTCGCCATGAAGGAAATTTTTCGGCGACTCTTAGACCTTCTGGGGAATACCGAGACGAAATATATAAATATGGAGAGCTGGCGACAGGATTAATTCTGTATTTGGTCACAGTTTAGTAAACAATAACAGGTGTTCAAGATAAATTGTAAATATTTGGGTGAATATAAATACGTTTTTAAATAAATCCAAGAACTGAACAGAACGCGAAGATTAAATAAACACATTATAGTGGTGTCAGGAGTTCGGTGTATTTGTGAAAATAGACTTTTTGTCATCATGCAAGAAATTTCAATGCTTTCTCGTTCAGTTAATTCACCAAATTTTTAACCGACTTCCAAAAAGGAAGAGGTTAACAATTCGTCGGCATCTTTTTTATGTATGATCAGTGATTATTCAAAAACGGCTTGAGCAACTTGAATGATTTAAACTGCATTGTATTAAGGAATATTACAGAAAGATACTATGTAAATTTCTTAAACTTGAGATTTATAGTTTTCTCTAAAACTGTTTAAGCAATTAGAATATTATAAAATGTATTTAAAAAAATATTGCTTGATCCTGTATATTTTTATATAACGTAAAACTTAAAAGGTTTTACTGAAAATCAGAAAGTATGTTCAAAGAACGGTAAACATCAGCTTAAATGTCCTTGATATGTTAAAAAAGTATATCGTACAAGGTACAGGGTGTTTGTAACGGTGTTCATTTTGATTCATTTAAAGTCAATTTCTTTTTGAAACGAAATATTTTTTTTTAAATAAGTTTGCTCTTATCCTCCTGTGATAAACTTGTCATAGTTCTAGTTTTTCCATTTCATATGTATTTCATAAGTATTTATCCTGTCGTCCCTTAGGTTGTCTATTATACTACTATACTATGTATGTTTTCAAAAGAAGGAAGTACACCCACAGTACACAAATGCGGAGAAAATCTTTTACCAAGGAAATATCAGTTGCATCAAGACGCGATTAAGTTAGTAAAAGTCTGAGCCAATGATTATGATCTAACCCCAACACTCTCGGAAAAATATGTTCAAAGAACGGTAAACATAAATGTAAATGTCAAATTTTCATAATAATTATCTAGCTTAAATGTCAAGATATGCCAAAAAAGTTTCTTTTGAAACGAAATTATCTTACAGGGCTTACAGTCGGGTGAAATTGTTGAAAATATTCCATTAGTGTATATAAACGAAAAATTAATATTACCAGCGATCTATTCTATACAGAATACGGTTGTAGGTGAGTATGGGTGCGTGCATATGATATTGGGTGGTACATTAAGCAGTTGCATATATAGGATAGTTGAGATGTAAGGTGGACTTGAATTATAGTTATACAGGGTGGTTCAAAAAAATCAAATAATATTGTATTGAATAACACCTAAAAAAGCTTATGCAGTAAGGATATTTGCGTTATAGGGCGGCGTATAAGTACAGTTGTACAGAATGGTTCAAAAATGTTCGAATTAGTTGAATATACCGGATGGTTGAAATATAAACTGGAGTGGAATTATAATTATACAGTGTAATTCAAAAAAAGTTATACAGTGTGGAACCTAAGTAGTTGCTTATACAAGGTGGTTGAAGTAAGGATGGTGTAGAATTATTGTTATTCAGGGTGTATCAAAAATTTGTTATGTAAGTATAAGCACTTAGAGTATAATTAATTATAGGGCGGGTATAATCTAATTATAGCGATGGATTCAGAAAAATTTTTATATGCTGGGTGGTTGAAATAAATTGTAGAGTACAATTAGTTATAAAATGTGGTCCAAAATATGGAAATTTTGTTATATAGGGTAAACCATTAGCAGTTACATAAATAGAATACTTGACATATGGGGCAAAGTGAAATTATAGGTATTCAGGAAAATTTAAAAACAGAAATATGAGAACAGCCAATAGTGTAGAAATGATTTACACTTGTACAGGGTGGCTTTAAAGACATTGTAATAACGTTCAAAGCAGTTGTAATAAGTTATATTGGGTGACCAATACACACAAACATATGCAGGATGTTTGCAATATAGAATGAATTACAGTTACACTTACAGAAAGTGATCCATATAATAAAACCAATAAATAAATTTAAAAATACGTTAAAAGTCTAGAAAAACAAGACGAATTAGAGACAGAGAGAGATAGAGAGAGAGAGGGAAATAAGAATACGCTATAATAATCAATAGATTTGTACCTTAAATTAGCTAAAAAATAACGTTTCTTTTTAAGTCAGTTGAAGTGGGTTCTTTTGTAAATATAGATTATTAAAATATGATAAAGTCTTTATTAATTAACAGTCAAAACACATTGATTGGCCAAACAAAAGATAAGAAATCGTTAAAAAGCATAAGAAACCAAAAAACATTCACGGTCGCTAAGGTTAGGTCAGACAACCATCATTGTTACGATGTGTACGTAAAATGGCAGGCTCTATTAATTAGCAGAGTCGAAATTGGGTGACGCCATTTAAAAATTGTCATATGTCGTATGTCACAAAGTGCCTTTGTTTAAACCAAAATCGACGGGTCAGAGTATTATTTCGAAAAAGTCTCACTTTCAGAAATAATGAATTTATTTATTCGTTGGATAATAAATATGTACATTCAACATGCATCTTGCTTAAAGTCTAAATAACAATAAAAATTGCAAATGTACAATAAAATATTAAAAAAATATATATATAACCGACTTTCACATATAACTAAAAAGCTTAAAATAATTATAACAAAATACAACTCTAGCAATTAAATAACACAATCAATGTTGTCAGGTACCTACCCAGGAAGTAAAAAATGTAAACATTAAAAGGTGCTCATTCTGAACAAATTAGTTACCTACCAATCTAGTATATTTTTGAAGTCGGTGCAAAGCAAATCGAAAATCCTTCATTGCGTACTTATCTACTATTTCATCAAACTTGATTGTTGCTTGGCACCGACTTCAAAAATATACAAGATTGGTAGGTAATTAATTTGTACAGAATGAACACCTTTTAATGTTTACATTTTTTACTTCCTGGGTAGGTACATGACAACATTGATTGTGTTATTTAATTTGCTAGAGTTGTTATAATTATTTTTAGCTTTTTAGTTATAGGTGGAAGTCGGTTATATATTTTTTTAATGTTTAATTTTCAACTTTTTAGTTTATTTGGACTCAGGTAGTTTTCATTCTTTATTTTTTATTTTGTATGTATAACCTTAATAGACAGGACCAGGTAACATCGAGAACCTCAACATTACACAATGATAGATTTTCGATTAAATTGACAGGTAAATGTTTACGAACCAAATGTACGCGTTGACTTAATAAGCCCAAAATATGTCTTATGGACCACGCCATGTAACCTTTTTTCAACTTTTTTTGACAACTCTGTATACCTATAGATAATTCCATTCCACCCTATGTACTAACTAACCTGTACATACGACTGTCCACGGGCAAGCATAAATTTGTTAGCTGCCTTCTGTAAACTATAGGACGGAGAAGAATCCATCCCATATTTATGGAGTCAAATTCGTCCTATATTTCAACCATAGTATATAACTCCTTGTGGGCTACCCCATAAATTATTTCATTTTTAACATTTTATATTATCGCCCTGTGTAACATTAATTCCTATCCACACTTTATGTAACTTCTTATGGGCTATAAAATAAATAATTTTTTAATCGAACTATAAATATAATTCAACTCCAGCATATATTTCAACCATCCTGCATATGATTTGTTTACGTCCACATCATATAACAGTTTTTTAATCATATTATATAATTTTAATTTCACATTTTTTACAACATTTTTATACCACCAAACGTCCACTCCACCTTATATTCCAACCATCTTGTATATACGGCTGCCTATGGACCAATCCGTCTTATATTTCAATCATCATATAAATACAACTCCTTCTATCACTTTACTTTGTGATTTTGTTTGCTATAACTAAACATCCTGTGTATAAACGCACAAAATAGCAGTTTAAAGTTTGACATGTGTTGTCACTGAATTTTCTATTAGGCCGGGAGAATGTGACAACCAAAACCACCATCTTCGCAAAATGGAAAAATTTTCATTTAAATAGGGATTTACCTGGTATACAAAAAAACGAGCTTGGTACTCACTGATTTAAGGAGCCTAAAATACTAAGCTTTACTAGCTATATCATTGAGATTTTCAAATTCGCAATTAAAACTTACAGTGCATAAAATTCCCGTACTATTACGTTGGAATTAAAATATTTATAAGGAAATGTCCCTTATGTCATTTCGATGAAATTTTTGATAAGAATTTTGGAATTTTCGGCGATTTTTTGCAAAACTACAAGTTGTACGTCGCAGAAGAGTATATGAGATCACCTAGGAATCTTCCTTAATAGATTAAACGCTAAAGAACTATAAACATCCATAAAGAGTTTTCGATAAATCGACCAATATTTTAGGGATAATGGTCGATATCCATGCACGCATGTGTTCATTCACAAATTTCATCACTTTACCAAAAGAATTCTTTTCCCAAATTTGAAGTTTCACCAATCCGAATATATACTCTATTAAACAAGACCATATTCATACAAAACGGTTCACCACAGGAGAAGAAGAAGAAATCAGGTAACATACATACAAAAAAAAAATACGCGACGAATTGATAACCTCCTCCTTTTTGGAAGTCAGTTAAAAAACCTAAACAATCTTTATTCTTATTTACATTCATTTTAATAAAAAATCGTATTCCGTTTCTAACAAAGCCTTCTCAACAAATCTATATAGACCGTCGCAAAGGGAGTTGTATACTTCAAACACTTCAATTCGTTATATATGTCTTTACGAGCTCACTTTGCAAAACTTTGAAAACAATCTTTCCCAAAGATTTCAGCCATTGTATAAACTCGTAAGGCTCTTAGAACGCAAACGATATTTAAACAAAACAATGCGGCTTAAGAGAAATTCTGACTCCGTTTTGTGGAGCAACACACTTCAAAACACTGCAGATCCTTAACAATTCCACAATTATAAATGCTGACATCAGTTTGAAACTTCAATAACTACCATTTCCGTATTCCTTTTACCTCACCTATTAAATCTAATACCTCTGCTAAAACAGGGAATATTCCATTTGGAGCTTTTCATTACAAGAGTTTAGTTTGAATTATGACTTTGCCTTCTTCTTAATACCTCGTGCGAATGCAATCGCATTAATTCGCAACTAAACAAAACTCGGAGATATCATTACCAGCTATTTGCTCTATTTTGGGTTTCCGTCATCTTTTGGCTGCATAAATGTAGAATTAATATGTTTACTAGAGGGAAACTTGTAAATAGGTTTTCTCGTCAAATACGAAATTCATAATAGTTTTATATCGTACATCCTTAAAGTATTATCTAAGATTTCATAGGAAATTATTTTGTCTCTTAATTGTTTTTTGGAGATTTGAATATCAATTTGTTAGTACATAATTTGGAAAAGGAGGTTTTTAGTTATATTTTATGTAGTTTTGATCTGAAAAATACATGATCTGAGCCTACTATATATCATGCTTCTGGTAATGGCAAGGTAACATGTTCAAAATTAGATTATATAATCATTAATAACAGTACGAATTGCATTTCTAAGGTATTACAACCAAACATTGCTGACCATTTGGCCTTAATTGCCAATGTATCTATTAAGTTAAGTGATGATGCAGAAGTGATTAACAGAAGTAACAAATCCTTCCGAAATATGTCAGATGAAAATTTAAATAACCTTTTTTTGTACGTAAATAATCTTAGCTTTGAAACTGTCTATAATTTTAGTGATGTTGATCAAGCATTTTGTGAGATTATGCAAATTTTGACAAGGGTAATTCAGTACAACTGCCCGTTAACAAATATTAATGTTTCTAATTGTAATAAAGCTGATAGTCGGTGGGTAACAGGGGATATTAAATTAAGATACTAAAATTTCAAACAGGCACGTTTTAAACTAATTACTGTAATCAAACAGCAACATTTTAAAAAATATATTGAAAATTCCTCTAATAAACAACAAAAAACATGAAATATTGTAAACAAAAAAAATTAGAAAAGATATAAAGCTAAAAGCTGATGCTAGAATTACTCTCAAGGACGATGCAAATAATCACGCAGTATCTGAACAGACTGATGTAGCTAAGTTATTTGTCAACTATTTTTCAAATATAGCTAATAAAACAATTAATAATCATTTTGGAAGCAATCTGCCAAAAAGTTGTACTACAACAAATCCTCTAATAAATTCTTTCTTTTTTGAACCTAGTACAGCTGCTGAGGTCACCAATGTAATAAGGCAGCTAAAAAATAAAATGAATGCTGGGCTAGATGGTATAACCACAAAAATTTAAAAAAAAGTGTGTGGTCATATTGCTGATCCAAATGCGTATCTTATAAATATATAGGTTTTGTCAGCAACTTTCCCTAATTTTTTGAAAGTTGCATCTATTGTGCCTATGTATAAAAAAGGTGATCGTTCTAACATACAAAATTATAGACCTACTGCTATTACCAGTAGTATATCTAAAATTTTTGAACGAATCATTTTCAACCGTATGATTCGATTTCTAAATATTAACAACACTATAACTGATGCTCAGCATGGTTTCCTTACAACTAAATCCATTGAAAGTGGCACTTGTGATTTTTTCAGTTATGTGTACAAAAGCTTGGATAAGGGTGAACACCTTGCAGGTCTATTCTTCGATCTGTCTCGTGCTTTTGACTGTTGAAATTTCAATTTTCTTGAGCATAAGCTGCACCGATTAGGTTTTAAAGGTGATTTTTTATTACTCATTATGTCGTTCTTAAAAAACAGAGAAATTTGTTTCAAAATACATGATACAACTTCAGAAATGCATAAGCTAAATATGGGTGTTCCACAGTGGTCTGTGTTGGGTCCACTCTTATTTTCATTATATATAAATAGCGGTCTCAGAAAAGAACCCTGAACAATTACAACAACTGGTGTAGTAAAAACAACCTTGTTTTAAACATTGACAAGACTGTTGGCATAACATTTTATAATAGGAAATATACCCCATCACTTAGACTTAATATAGATAATAGCCAAGTAGACACAAAATTGGAAACGAAATTTTTGGGTGTCTATGTAAACGACAACTTAAGATCTCTCATATAAATCACGTTTGCAAACAAATAAACAATTCATACTTTGCAATAATCAATCGGAGATATACTTTTACCAACAAACTATCTTATAAACGTTTATTATAACATAGCTTATTGCCATCTTTCATATAATAGCATGCTTTGGGGTAGTTCTCCTTACTCTATCCGTGTATTTCTAGCACAAAAAAGACTAATACGTCTAATCTTTAACTCAAACTATATTGACTCATGTAGGCCTTCATTTACAAAATACTCTATTTTGTCAGTACGATCTAAATTTATATTTAAATGTATTTTATTTGTAAAAAGCAATAGTAATAAGTTTGTTAGAAACTCCAGTGTCCATTATTACCCTATTATGTATAATGATGAATACAGAGTAGAAAAACGTAACACCACATTGTATGAGAATTCCCCCTACTTTCTTACCACAAAATTGTTTAATTATTTACCTAATACATTGAAAATACTCACTGGCAGGAAATTTAAAATTTACTTAAAAAAAATGTTGTTAGATAAATGTTACTATTATGTTTCTGCGTATTTAGAAGATTCTATTATGTTCTAAATTTGTTGTTATTGTTACAATTGTAATTAATTTTCTAATAAATTACTTAGTACCTGGGTCACCGACCTTCACTCGTAAATTCATCATAAATGTACATATATCCAAATAATCGGACAATTACTATGTAAACTATTTTCAACTACCTAATCACCCTGTATAAATACAATTTTACTCGATACCATATTCCAACCATTCTCTATATCCGACCGCTTTCGGGCCACTCTACAAACACTTTTGTTTCTAATATATTTTAACCAGCCTCTGTAACTACAAATTTTTTGTTCATACCTACTCAACTATTTTACTAAGGCATGTTTGTGTTAATCGGCATATTTTCAGCGAATCTAACAGACGTTATTGTATTGTACCTTAGTTATGGGACACCCTGTATATAGTAAGGTATTGTTACCGACTGTGATAGTTCAAGTTTCAGTGTCAGTTCCTGGTGCAACATTTTTGTCACATCACCATATCGTTCTTTGTATTCAGTTGCAGCAAATTCTTGATGTACCTCCTGTGACATGCTAGATAGTTTCGGATGTTTAGCAATCATATCTACATCTGTTGTTGTTGATAGAAGGGACTTTAACAAGTACTTCACATAGTTCTTTACTGAAATTACTTGATCTTGGATTGCCAACATAAAGCCTTCTGTTTCAGGAAACATCCAGAAAACAACCAATAGTTCGTCAATGAACTGTCTCACATAATCTTGGTTGACGTCAGTTATATGTCTTCCATGAAGGAGCTTCTCTTTCCATTTGAGCAGTTTCTGATCAATTGACTGGTGTTGTAACTGTTCTGTCAGTCTCTGTGGTGTTGAGTAATCAACCTGGCACGTGACCCTGTTTAGATCAGATAATTCTGGAAATAACTGCTTAGTATAACACGAACTTTCGCTGTAATTGTTCAATGTCAGTCTTTTTTTACTGTTATGCGGTATAAGGTATATTTAGACAGTAGGTATAAGAGAGTAAAAATCAATAATATTATGATATTATATTAATACAGGTGTTCCACAAGGAACTGTCTTATGATCGTTTCTATTTATATCATATATTAATGAATTTTTAAAGCTATTGCCTGATGGTATTGTAATATCATTTGCCGATGATACGGCTATTGTAGCTAGTGAAGACACTTGGGAGGACGTTGAAACCAACATGAACAACTACCTAATTGAAATAAGTAATTGGCTGGCTGTAAATAAATTATCACTAGATATTGACAAAACTGAGTACCTATTTTACCTTTGGCAACTATTCTAATAGTGTTCCTGAACGCATAAACATTAATATCAATGGACTCAATATAAAAAGGGTAGAACATTTTAAATATCTGGGTGTAGTTGTCGACTATAGGTTGACGTGGGAATTACATATTAAATATACATTAACGAAAACTAAGTGCCTTATATATTTCTTTCTATAATTTAAGTAAATCTATGAACACTGAAACCTTAATTATATTATACTACTACGCTCTTTTCCATAGCGTTATTAGCTACAGAGCAAAAGCATGGGAGGAGCATATAATAACACTTTCAAAATAGACTACTAAGCATTGTAGAAAAGAAATAAAATCTATACCTAAACAAAAATACTCACTCAACATTAAACAATTGTTTACATGTGAATCTGTAGTATGTTATATAAAACCCTTAGTAATGTATTCAATAATTCTAAGAGCATAACAAGAAATAAAACCATTCAAATCCCTAACAGAAGTAAAACGGTCAGCGTCAAGAATAGTTACTATGGAGCAATAATAACATTTAACTCTTTACCAAATAAGTTTAAAACAATGGCAACAGAAAAAGTAAATAGGATTAAAACAAAACGTAAACAAACCATGGATTATGAAAAATGTATCAAAGTAGTTAGGAAACAACTGTTGTGTTATGGACACTTGATATCCGTACAATGGAAATGTTTTAATACCAATTAGTTTAATTTTAGTTAGTTAGTTTAGTTAGTGGTTAGTTGTAAGTATATTTCAGCCTACGAGCAGGTAGCATTTTTACCTTGTAGGATTTACTATGTAAATATGCCTGGAATGTATCTGGTAAATAAATAAATTAATATTGGTTCTCCAAAAGCCGTGTTACCCTTTTATAAAACTCTGTTCGTAGGTCCTTTTCCACGGTGTAGTGGACCTTTCGCCATAGTTTCAATTGAGGGGCCATATTCCATTTCGTAGGGGCCCCTGCTGTATTTTGCCTTTAACTGTATTAATAATTGGGCATAAAGAAACTACAATTTGAGAAATAAAAATTTGTAAATTCCGCGAGTACTACAAAAAGATTAACTCTACAAAAAAATGAAAATTAAAAGAGCATGCCTTAATTCCATTAAAATCAATCCTGTCTTGTTGCCGATAAATTAAGGAAGACATTAATAAGTAGCATCTCCATTTGAACAACCCTATATCGGAATAATCCGTAAGGTTTTTCCTAGGTTTTCAATTAACGCTACGGAGGTACCTGCCAGTTATTATTTTACAATTATTTGTTTGATATTTAATAAAATATTCAACAACTATCATAACATCTCATTGATAGGTATCTAAAATACTATGCAGAAAACTACAAGGAAAGTTACTCAATATTGTTCAACTTCCTCATTTTTCACTTTTTACACCTAACGACCCTTCGCCATTATGATTGATTGTTATTATGTTACTGATAATCTAAATAGAGTTCAATTACGTTGTCCTACACTGTTCTCTATTATGTACTGATGAGGCGGTTTACATTTCAAGTGAACAACGCATAACTAGCTGCATAGATTGATTGGGTCTTGGAAATCATTAATTTCAGAGTCATTTGAGTGAAGATGGAGATTGCAGATTGCATTTCGAAAGCACCCACGCTAATAGTTGCTTTACGTTAATTGGGTGGAAGATTTGTCCATAATTTTTTGTTCAAAATTCAGACTAAATAATTTTGTTGACATTTACGAAATCCATAAATAAATAATTTTCCATATATCTATATATATATATATATATATATATATATATATATATATATACTAATTTTGAAATAAATTATTAATAAAATTCAAATGAGTGGCGCCCACTATGAACAGTAAACAGTAAATTGTGGACAATCGTAGCGAGGTATAAAAAATATTACCAAATTAATCAACTATTACTTACAAAGATATATGCTGTGAAAGCCTTCTTTTCTATTCATTTAATTTAATAATTTATAATTTAAAACTTGACCTATTTTGCTCTTTATCTTCCAATCTACAGAGCCTCAGAATTCAGACAGTAGATTATAAAAGGCTTCCCTGAAAGTATATTAGTAAAATAAAACCCTAATGTTTATTTTTGGGGGCCAAATTAGAAAATTAAATGCATATTTATTTTTATAAAAATCAAGCGAATCCTGAAGCAGATAAAATAAAAAGTCTATGTGTGGAAAATGGAAATGTATATTTTTTATAAATTTAAAACGCTTCCTTTAAAAGATATTAGGGTAAATATAAGAAAATGCACTCATTCCCTGCTTGTCTGAAACTGGAATATTAGAATCTTGGAGGTGGTACGGAGTCCAACTCGCACTTGACCAAATTATTTATATATAACATCGATTTTTCTAGCAAATTTCGTTAGTCATCTCCCAGTTTGTTCGAGTATTCAATGCTAACACGTTTAAAATTAATTAAATGTCATAACAATATGATTTTAGTGTTCCCTTATTCGAACATTTATAGGTTTAGATGTTCCTTCAATATAAAATATATTAGATTCGCACGGAATATTATAAATAGCATTTTTTGAATTTAGGGTTGGGGAGTTATTTCGTTTATTTTTGATGTACTTGATTTTAATGTATTTCTTGTTTTGAATATTGTAATAATATCAAATCTGTTGTCCACTCTTTTTAATGGTTCTAGAAGACACTATATGTATGGTATCGTTGTTGTAGTATTATAATTATCATGGGTATTAGTATTGTTTGGAGAGGCTTGATGTTAAATGTTAGTGATTGTTTTGTGTTAAGTTTTGTATAACTCTTAATTATGATTTTTTCAGGATAATTGTTAGCAAAGAGTACATTGCTTTTCTTCCTCATATAAAGATTTAATTATACCCTCTTTTATGGTATTTAGATGGTTAGAGTTAAAATTAAGATACTTGTTAGTGTGTGTTAGTGTGTTAGTGTCTGTACATTTTTGTAGCAAATGAAAATTGAGTTTTGTTTTTAAAATAACTAAGAAAGGTGGCGTTCTATTTTGCTCAATTTCTAATGCGAATTGTATAGTTGGTTCTTTGTTCTTGATGTCGTTTAATAATTCATGTAATTCTTCAAGAGAGTGTTCCCAAATAGTGAATATATCGTCGATTTTAACGCGACCAAACTAAAGGTTTATTCTCTTTTCTAAAAAATATTTGTTAGTCTTTTTTTTTCTGAAAATGTTGCTTAAGGTAGGGACAGACAAGAACTCATGGTCATGCCAAAATCTTGTTCGTAGCAGTCATCACTGAATTGAAATTATGTTGTTTTCCTACAAAATGTTCAGTAATTTCATTATTGTGTCCAATTTTTTCGTCTTTATATTTCTTATTGTACTCAATGGTTGCCACCGCGTCCAAAAAAAAACTAGGTGCAAGATTATTGATATATTCGTTATCTAAAAATAATACAAGGCATTAACTACTATTCAAAAGGTACAAGACTTTTTTAGCTAATGTGTTTTTTTTACTTCCTATATTTTCGTTCCTCCTAAAATTCTCCCACGCAGGCTCTAGCAAACTTTTCTGCAGCAGTTTTTGTCCGATTTCCTTTTTATTAATATTAAATAGGTTTTTCAATAGCCGAGACCAGCCCAGCAAAAAAAAACTCAATGAATTACTGAAATCTCGGCAGCGAGCATAAGGGGAGAAACATCATTCAAAAATGAAAAAGGAGAAAACGGAGATAATACGCATATTCATCTGGAAAACTGGATTTTATATTGACGGATAATGTTCCAGCTCAAATGGAATACGTTTTTCTTAAATGAGATTCAGGAATAGGAAAAGCTCTTGAAAATCCGCTTTCTGCGAATCCGAAAAACGCACAAGGTTTGATCTTTTTTTCCGATGATTTCCGACATCACGGAAATCCTGATAGGTTTTTTTTTGTTCCGTCAGATATGAGGTTGGGTTATTTTTCAATTAAAAAAATTCATTCAGAAAGGGAAATAAAAATCGAGGTACGGCGAAGTGGGAGATGACTCGTGGGCGTTTTTGTGAATAATGCTATAATTTATTCAGTTTTGATACGGAAGCTCACTTATTGGTTGTGTAATTCTAGAACTTCCAGATTAAAATTTTAATTAAAAAATCAAGTGACTGGCATTTTATTATCTTCTTAGAGTGACGTTAAATAGGCTACTTAATAACTTTAAAAAACTTTAAAGTAAACTAGCTGTCGCCCAGTGGTCGAAATTCAACCAATTGTGTCAATATCTCTGGCAGGTGAAGTATCCCGAAAATTTTATCGTGACATTCTAAACTAGGACTTAACGGAGAACAGCAATTACACGGAACGGATCCAGATTCGGAACATCTGTGTGATAGTTTTCTTAAAATCCTAGATATCGGTCTTACATCTCGCTTTTACAAATAAGTAACGAAATTCATGTTCTTTTTTAAATTTAATTAATAGGACTTTATTTGTTCAAATTCGTAATTCTTAATTTAATATGACAACAATTCAACCGCTAATGGGCTATCCTACATAATTGTTTTTTCTAACCACCCTGTATAACTACAATTGCACTCAATTCTCTAACATTTATATATAATTTACATATAAATACTCCTTATAATAATTCCATCTCATTATATATATCCACCACCCTGTATATGTAACTGCTCATGGACCACCCATAACATTTTTTAACATTTTTAGACCACCCGGTAAACCATTCTGTATATGCGACTGCCCATAAGTCACCGTATTTACTCTTTTTGTTTATGAAAACTATCTTCTGTAACAATAATTTTACTCCGATCTTATTTCAATCATCATATATATGGAACTCATCGTGGGCTACTATACAAATCATTTTCTTTTCTATCAGTTTTTATAATCATCCTGTATATCTATAATTCCTATATTTCATTTACCCTATATATACTACTGCTTATAGGTTACATTTCCGCCACCCTGTATATGCATCTCTTTATATTTTTTGCACCTCCCTGTATAACTGTAATTCTATTGCGCCCTCTATTCCAAGAACCCTGTGAATTCAACCGCTAATGGACTTCCCTATATAATTATTTTATTAGTTATAATTGCACTCTACTCTATATTTTAAACACCCTATATATGTAACTGCTTGTGTGCCACCCACGAAAAAATGATTTCTAACATATCTGGAATCGCCCTGTGCAGTTATAATATAGAACGCCTTATATCTCAGTCAATTTTGAGCATTAGAACACATAAATTTTTACCCATCCAATAATCGCCTAAGCAACAATTTTTACTTTAAAAAATATTAAATAGTGATAAAATTCTTATAGGATTCTACACATCAATTTGTATTGGAAATTTTTTTCAAGAATGTTCCCAAGTCATCCTGTATTGAAACTTTTGTAATTTCAAAACTCAGCTGTCATAATTATTGTCACAATTTTGTTCTTTCTAATAATAATACGATTTTTCCCGAGCAATCAATTTGTAGACGCCAAAACTCCGAAATGAAATTTCGACAGTCATAGTGCAGTTTGCGAGAATTACATACAGGGTGTCCCAAAAGTCCCGGAACGGCATTTTATCTCGGCGGGAACGCATTTTAGAGAAAAATGTTTCAAACAAAACTTATAGGATTCGTCCCTGGCTATCGAATTATGACATTGAATTTGACCTTGACCTTGACCTTCAAGGTTTTTTTCGAGGTCAAGTTGATTTTTTCAAAAGGGACAACATATTTCTGACCTCGGAAATGGAAAGATCAGAAAATTTTACGTTCAAATATGCCCTTAACCATTTTTAAAATTTGACCTCTGGTGGGCAGTAAAGGTCAAGTCAAGGTCAAGAACAACTTCGTTGCGTAGCTCGTCAAATATGGGTTCAAAAAAAATTTTTCAAGAACTAAGGTTTAGGATTTTTCCACGGCGATGCGATGCTTAGTATGGCTACGCAACGAAGTTATTCTTGACCTTGACTTGACCTTTACTGACCACCAGAGGTCAGAAATATGTTGTCCCATTTGGAAAAATCGACTTGACCTTGAAATGACCTTGAAGGTCAAGGTCAAGGTCAAATTCAAGGTCACAATTCGATAGCCAGGGACGAATCCTATAAGTTTTGTTTGAAACATTTTTCTCTAAAATGCGTTCCCACCGAGATAAAATGCCGTTCCGGGACTTTTGGGACACCCTGATATATTAAGATATATATAAATAAACAAAACATTATATGTACTATATTGTTAGATAGATAAGTAAAAATATATTTGCAGCATATCACATCTCGTTAAAAGAACAATCAACAATTTTTGACTGACTGCTAATATTTTAGACATCTTAAAATTAATTTAAACGATTACCTTATATCGAATAAAACAGCAATATATTACTGATACTTATTCAATTTTCATTTGCACATGGAATAAAATTAAAAAAAACATTTCAACTTAAGTGGATCTGGAATCAAATGCATCAATTAGCTTAATAATATCTCAATAGTTAGTTTACTTACGTAAAAGTTTTCATGTGGGGATTATTTCAAAACATTTAAGAAATACAATGCACCACCTGTTAATTTATGTTAAATAATTCCTTTATTTGTTCACAATTTTTATAAGTGCATTGAAATTGACATTTTGAAAATTATACATTGATAATTTTCTGATTGCATTGAGAAGGTACCTTAACCTAGCGGTTAACATTGTTAGGAAATGTCAAATTGAAATTCAATCTGCTACAATGTGGTTGTCCTTGAACTTTTGGAGAAATTAGAATCATTCCTATGATGTCAGATCTAACTATTTATCTTCAATTTCACTATTTGTATTTATATCATTGGCTTTGTAATCTTAATTAAATTGTATGAAACTATTAGCCTTTAAAATAGAACAGTATAAATTATTAGTATAATGTTAAAATAATAAAATATTATCGGAAAAACATTGTTCAGTTACCACGCAATTCAAATTTCTGATTTTAGTTGACAAACTATATTTAGAAAAACTTGCGAGTACCCAATAAATTGTCATTATCATATAATATAAATTTTTGTGGGTGAGTTCTCAATAGCATGATACTATAGAATAACTTTCAAAACCAAACAAAATTTGTTAGTTTTTCGTTTAATTTAGTTTGTTTTTTTCATTCGAGTCAATCCGTCTTACGATTTTCTCTCCACGCAATTTGGCGGCACTGTGGACATAAATTATGAATTGTTTATTTTACTTTATTTAATGAATGAATCAATATTATAAATATATTTTAGTATTCTGCACTGAAGGTCGTCAATAGCCACTAAACAAAACAAAAATCAAATAAATTGGTTGAGGGACAGAGGAGAAAATGGTACCTAACCGTTTTGTCTTTGCCTATTTATATATAGATATATTTCATAATCTCAAATACTCCACTCTTATATACATTTGGAAATGCAAATGAGCCGAGAGAGCCTAATTAATTTCTTAATGACGTAGAGGGTACCTAGAAAAGCTTGATTTGAAATTGTCGAGCATCTTGAAAAAAGTGGTAAAATTGTTTTTTTGACAATAACTCGGTTTTGGTTTTATTTATTTATTTATAATTTATGGGGTAAAACCCCATTTACATTACATACAATTATACAACAAAGTATAAGAATAGAAAGAAACGGTACAAAAATAATTAACAAACTAAAATCAAACAACACTTAAATGATTAAGAATAATTAAATATAACTTTTGAGTTAATACTTACATTAGCAACATTACAATTATATAAATCAAGCCACGAACAATTATTATTCATAAGTTCCAATATTCTTTCCATCGGCGATAACCAGTGATATTCAGACTCAACAAGTCAATACAATCTATTTTTTTGTTAATAATTTTAAAATCAAAAACAATATCACTTCTTGTCAATGATGAGTACAGATCAGGAATTTTAAGTGTTTGTGCAATGTTACAATAGTTGTGGTTTGTAAAGTGCATAGGCTGACCACATTTGGAAGAAAAATAACGCAGAAAGGAGTTACGAGGTCTTTCACGTGATTTAATTTGGTAATCCCAATGGGGCCTCCAAATGACTGAACAATAAGATAGAATAGGATATACAAACGCGTAGTACAAAATTCTGAATGTTTCAAACCTAGTGAATTTACTTGAAAATCTCTTGATGAAGTTGAGTTGTTTAGTGACTTTTGATTCGACAAAATTCAAGTGGAATTGAAATTTTAAATTGGAGTCGATATATACCCCGAGATCCTTAATTACGTCTACCTTCCCAAGATTAGCTCCATTTAAATTATACATATCAGGGGAGTCTTTACCAAAACTCATGATAAAGCATTTTACTACGTTAAATGTAAAACCGTTAAAAGAACACCAATTTAGAAGCGATTCCAGATCACTTTGTAGGGAAATTCTGTCTTGAATTGACTTAATGCTTTTATATAGTTTCGCATCGTCAGCAAATAAAGAAATTTGAGAATTTTTGATCGCTTGATTTAAATCATTTATAAAAAGTATGAATAGAAGGGGACCAAGATGGGAGCCTTGAGCGACTCCTGATGTGACATCAAAGGGTTCAGACACGAAATTTTTAATATTAACAATTTGACTTCTATTTGTTAAAAAACTTTCAAGCCAATGTAGTAATGGTCCATGAAAATCATAGGCCGAGAGCTTGCTAACAAGGAGACTGAATTTAACGACATCGAATGCTTGTTGAAAATCTGTATACATAGAGTCCACAATACAATTTTTACTGATTGCATCATTTATATATTCTATGTAGGTACAAAGATTCGTCTGTGTGGACCTGGAAGGATAGAAACCATGTTGCATAGGCGTAAGTTACCATCAAGGTCAGTTATGGCTTTTATAATGTCGGATTCCAAGAACACCAATTTGCTAAAACAATCTAAAAAATCAAATTTAACCAACGTCGATGATAAATCAAGATTACTATATACACTACTAATTTTTTTGGGGAATAAATTGACAATATCCCGACCAGAGTCAGCTATCTCATCGTCCAGATGCATAACTCCAGGGAGATTCCTATTACGACAGACTGAATTCACATAGTTAAAAAAGTTCTTGGAATTATCAGATAGTGATTCTACCACCATGTTAAAACTAGTTTCGTCATGTAAGATCAATGTATTACATAGAGCCCTTTTTGTAGCTTTGTTTATGCTCTACAATTTATGTGTAATACATTTTTCAGGTATCATGCATCCTTATCGAGATATGGATTGAAAACACAAAAATTTAGAACATCAAATTTAGTTGATTCTGCTTTTTTCGATTTTAGACGGCGACATTTTTTTCGTATTAATTTATTTATATACCTAAACCAGCATATAAACAAAGTTTACCGACGATTCGCCCACACTTATAAGGGGCATTTTGAAGGATGAGAAATGTTACTTACCTTGGACGACTCCATTCATTTAGTCTTTTTCTCACAAACACACTTTGAAACTTCACTTTTATTAAACTTGTCACACTGACGCTCAACTTGTGAATGATTAATAGAAATGAAGAAATAATAATTGGCCCCTCGAAATTTTCAGGTAAAAGAAGGGTAGGAGGCACTTAATGGGATTAATTTGGATTGTTTTATGATTGTGATGATATTTTTTTTTCCTGGAATTTTATTAGTGGGTGTAGGACAAAATTGTTTTCGCGTTTTTTATCAAATTATTAAAAGATTTAATTAAAAATTTAATTGATATCAATAAAAAAAATTCACTGACCATTTTGACATGTTCAACCTCTGGTAGCTCTCTAAGCTACCTGTTCCAAATTTTTGGAAGAGGAAATAGTTGGGCACTCAAAAATTTTGAACCTTTTAGTAATCAAAAAATAAATAAATAAATAACATGGGCGCCGGTTTAATTGTTCATATGTGTTGTTAGTAACAGTATAGTTTGAATTCCTTGAGAAAATGACGAAAAATATTTCTATATTTCTTTATGGATTAGCAAGGAAGAAGAGCAGGCTCAATATTCTACAAAGTATTTTTGAGTTTTATTTAAAAAGACCGATGATTTAAGTCGTACAAGATTCACTCGTATGCATTGAAAAATATCGTACTGGTAAATACAATCAATTTCCAATTGTAAAGTCATATTTTATGCATTCCGAGGAAAATCTTTCAACGTTTATTGCCATTTCAGTTCAATTCCACGTCGTGTTTCCAAGCTGTTTCTCAATTGGTATGCAGCGTTCATGCCGGCTTCAAATATCAAAAGATATTTATCGGCAATCGGAATCCACTTACAGGTAACTTCACTTTGATATATCAGCCGGTTGAAACTTACGTCGAAATATGTTTTTTAATTCCTCTAACCTGACTAGACGGATATATGTAATATGATGACTATAATTTTCAAAACTGAAAGGACTAAGAATTTTAACACAGCTATGTTGACACTCATATAATAAGCCTAAGTTTATTTTTGGTTTATTTCTAGAGATAGACCATACTATTATTTGCCATTTGCATCTATCTTTTCTCTCTAAAATCCACATTTGTCCAGTAGATCACCTTATATGGTCCGGCCTTATGTTGATCAACTATAGCGATATCTTCTACTTTTGTTATGTCCCCTATTCATATTATTTTTAGTTTGCTCTGTATTATATCCAACACTTGGCTTTCCATTTTTATTCTTGCGACTCTTAGATTGTTTGTCGATTGTCCCATGAGAGTTGGACTCAGCTTAGCCCTGTATATAAGAAGTAGTAGAACATGGTAGTTAAATATTCTACAATGCAAATGCATTTTTTACATTTTATTAGTAATTTTTAATATTCTGTTTAACTTCCCAGAGGTATACTAGGTAATTATTCTTCTTATGTTACGCCCCAAATCTCTCCAGAAACTGTCTACACCTATAGAGAAAATCTGCAAGCTATTACAATGACAATAGCAATGATAGAAAATTGTTTTGTGAAGGTAAAACTATAAAAGAACTGGAAAGAAAATCACAATAACAATCTAGATCAAACAACCACCACACCACTTATACCAACCAAACACAAACAGGAGACAAGATTAAGAACATAATCCCCAATGTTACGTGTTGGTTTGGTCAAGTTGATATCTGATTGAATGGATGGAATTACGAAATTCACTGACAAAATAGCACGGATTCTACATTGAAATCAAATAAAAACAGTCTTCAACAAAAAACCACAGCCAACTTAACCAGGAACCTTAAAGATAAAGTACCTAACGAGGATACAGGAGTTTACAGAATTTCATGTCGCGATTGCCCACAAAGCTACATCGATCATACGAATAGGTGCGTCAACCATCGAGTATATGAACATTCTGTCAGTTCGCAAAAAAGATCCGACTTGATCTCTCATGCATCATCATATCCGAAGAGGACACTATCAACTTCGGGGACACTAGGGCTATCATATCTCTCAATTTCCTTAGGGCATCCACTATTCGCGAACCTATAGAAATATAGAAACAACCCCTCTGTCTAAACCGACGCGATGACAGCTCCCGCCTGCCAACAGCAGGGACCTCCGTAACACCCAACCTATCACCGCACAGCCCCTTCATCACGTGACATCCCCTTCTAATCGACCGATAACTATAAATAAAAGAAGCAGAGGAGATTCACATTCAGTTCAGTTACCTAGTGACTCTTGGGGAGTAAGCAGATTGACCTCCGAGTTCGATCAAGGCCCTGAAGCTCTTTTTCACTGTTTGTCTCTTGATAATGACTCCAAATCAGGAGTCAAAACGTCCATATTTTCTGTCCAGTATTTAACAAATTAGTTCATAATAATGGCCGCGGAAGCCTCTCAGAACGTATATAATCCGTTCATTATTTTGATTCATGTTTTGAACCTTGCAGATGTTTCGCCAAGGTTTCACTTCGCAATATCAGTGGGTGGTCAAATTATGAGTTGGAGTGTCCGGTGTCCGTGTCTGTATTTATATGCCTTTGTCGGAGGTTGTAGCGACGCTGATTGGTTGTAGTTGGCGCCTTTCTGTCTCAGCGGTCGTTTGGGTCAGGTGGCCACTGGTCAGTTCCGCTATGTGTCTTACGGGTTCGATTTTACAATATTTGATTGTTTTCCAAGTATTGAAGAGGCATATAAATACAGAGAATGGACACGAAAATCGGTTGCAGGAAAATCGGAGGAGAGAAAATCGCAATGAATAGGCAAAATAAAGGGTTGTAAATAGAAATTGCAAAATAATCTAGAAAAACCATTCATAAAGTAGTTTTTACGTTCTCCTGAAAGCCAGCAATAATTTGAGGAGAGCCAGCTTCTCGTTTGGATTTGCATTGGTTTGGGAATCTATTTCTCCTGAAAACTGTATTATCGTGCTTTAATTAGAAATAGCTTTTATATAAAACATTGGAAAAGAATAAAAATCTTAAAACTTCAATGATATCCACTTTAGAAATCCAACCGATCACCAAAAAAATTATTTTGTTTGTCATCATAGAAACAATAATACACGTTTATACTTTCTACACCTTACCGCAGTTTTCCGAAACTTTCTGGTCGTTTGTCATTTCTGTATCAAGCTCCCACAAATCTGGCCACAAGCAGTAGCTGTCAAACGAACAGATTTTCCGAACCATTATTTCTTAACCTAAGCCAGGTTGAACCAGTTTTGAAGGTTAAAATAAATCGTATCTTTGTAATCGCGTTCCCTAAGCTCTGTCGTTAAAAGAGACTTTCCCGAAAAGCAATCAATCTTTTGTGTAACACTTTTCTTGACTGGAGCGAAGCGATTTTATTGTCTGGCTTTCAAAAGAAAGTTCGTCATTTTTTTTGTTTAAACCGAAAATATACTTTAAATCCTTACCGTGCGTAATGGATGACAAATTAATAGTCAAGTCAGTTTCAGCGAAAAATGGGTCACTCTACAGTAACATTTACAGATTTTTATCGTGAAACGTATAACAATTAATACTAATAATGACATTACTTTTCAAAATTTTAAAATTCTTAGGCACAAGACAATGCGAAGTTTGGCTCTTCTATCCACAATATAGATAGAAGGTTTATAATTTCTCTTTCAGGAAAGCGCATCTAGATTTATATATATATATATATATATATATATATATATATATATATATATATATATATATGTTATATCACACTTCAATTAATTAACTTTTTAAAAAAGATTTTTTTATTAAAACAAATACAATTATAACTTTGAAATAAAAATGAAAAATAACAATGTAACTAACAAAAGTTCTGAGTAATAATGAATGACAAACAAGAGAGATTTTACAATATATAACCTAATGAATGCTGAATCGGCACAGCCGACACGGCGATTCCCACGGATGCTCGGCGGGGCTGTAATCTGACACTGCACGTGTTCGCTGAGTCAGCTGGGAACGATGAAATACAGTTGCTACATAAGTTCACCCAAAGTTCATGTTATAAACTTATATAACAACTCCCATCCATATAAAAAAGTTGATGGTATATCATCAACTTTTAGGGGAAGTTCTGAAGTTCCATACATTGGGCTGGATCTAGGAGGCTGTGCAGCTTTCCCGTGGACTTAGGCTTTGATGGGCCTGGAAGTGGAGCTGACTCGGCATCGAGGCTGGACTTAGTGGTTTTTCTGAACCTTCTCTTGATTGGTTTGATACAAAGGAACATAATCACAATTACTGTTAATGTGATTGTGGTAATTGTGAGCCATGATGTATGCTTCTCCAATGGTGGTTGATTCATGAGCTTTTCCAATTCCATTGAATATTGGGCAAGCTTATGGTTGGCAACATTTAGATCTGTTACATCTAAATCCTGCAATTGTAGGGGTTTTAATTTGGGAAGTTGATTTGCGACTGGCATGCCGTTACAGCAGCTATACGGGATGTTCACTGGATGATTTCTGAAGGTGATGTTCTGGATGTTCTTTGACGTTCTCGTAGCATGTACCCTGATGTTGTCAATAAAGGCATTGCAATCGGACTTGATTTGCAACAGCGAATTTGTCGTGATGGTCTGCGTTACGACATCTTGTCCCTTACATTTGATGGCTATAGGTAGTGGTCTGGAAATTGAGATCAACCAGAGGTTTATGTCGATCTCTTGTATATTATATTCTTCCGCATAGAATATAGAAGTTTTGCAGGTTGCTGGGAATGTGGCTGGCTGTCTGAGAAGCTGACTTTCGCAGATGGCATCTTTGTCTATTGGATGTGATATAGCTTTGGAACAAATCTTATGATGTTTAGTTAAAGGCTTGCAGTCACCCAGGTCTTCGAAGGATGTGTATAATAACGAATCGTCATCTCTCGCGATAAATTTTGTCTTTATTGAAAGTATATGATGAAACCCTGTTCGATCATCCAAAATTGGGATCGGATAAAGGTGGTAAAGGGTGTAAATCTCAGGATCAACTAAAGGAATTTTGAGTACAAAAATGATTTTGGTGTTGATTTGAAAAGCTTCCAATTCTATCAAATCAATGTACTGAGCAACATTTGAACTGTAAATAGGAAGTGGTAAATTATTTTCATGTAGTGATTGAGAAATCTTTTGAAGGGAATCGACCAAATCTACTGGGGTTATGATCGAACTATGTAAAATTTTTAAGCGGGCGAAAGAGACTGCAGTTAAAACATCATCGAGAGTGTTTTCGATAAATATGTAACTCTCCATTAGGCTTTCACACAGATCCAAGATATTGATTTGAAATTCATGAAAATCAAGATCATTTGAAATGTATAAAATTGACTGCCTTATTTTTTCGATGTTATTCGAGAATAGTTTCTCCTCGGATTGAAATTTTTGTAAAGTGTTGTTGAGGCTCGTAATGACTGAGGTTGTTACAGATATTTGTTTCTTTACTAAGTCCTGAATTTGGTGTTGGTCTTTAGTAATTTTAGTTATACAGTCATTTATGTATTCACCATCTGTTGCGTCTAAGTTTCCTGAAATAGCTTTCCAAACTGATCCCAGTCCGTTAATAAGTCCGCATTTTCTTCTGTTAGTAGGGTAAGTTTGAGTGTCAGCGAAGATGTCTGTATATTTAGAGTTAACGGATTTAGAAATTTGTTTCAAGAGGCTAAAATGTGTTTGTATTTTTGGTTTAAATGATTTTGTATTAGTTGTGTTTTCGTTAATTGTCTCTAAAATTCGGTTTAGTATGGCGTCGTTATTTGAAATAGCACCTCTGAAAGGGCTGAGGTCTTTGAAGACAAGAAGTGACCATTTGTCGTTTGAAATTTTAAGTGTGCCTTCTTCATGGAAGAAAACTCCTATTGTATTGTTAACGGGTGTAAGAGAGTATTGTTGGAGGTTCACGACTGAAAACAGTCCACAGAATCTGAAAAGAAGGGATTCATTCAAAATATGGTTTTAGTCTGTCAAAGTTAATTTTACTGATTTGGTTAGTCTGTAAGTTTATAACTGTGGCAGAGTTTTTTCTAATCGCGGTGATTTCAAAAGGTCCATTGAATTTGTTTTCAGATTTGCTTTTAATCTGAGACTCTTTCACGTAAACTTTGTCGCCTACTTTGTATTCTGGTTGGTTAGTCGAAACATGTTTGTCAAATCTAACTTTAGATTTTTGTTTTTGTTGGTCGGTTTTTGCGCGGGCAAGTCTATAATAGTAGTTCATTCTGTTGTTAAGGTCCCTAACATATTTGGAAATGAGTTTTTCCTGATCGTATGTTGTTTCGGGGGGTCTACTAGAAGTGTGCCCAAAGATGAGTTCGTAGGGCGTGAAACCAGTAGTCTTGTTTTTAGTGTTGTTGTAGCAGATAACTGCGTAAGGGAGGACGTTGAATGGATGTTCGTTCGGATGTTCAGATGTATTTGCCCTTATCATTTCCGCTAAAGTCGCGTGAAACCTTTCGATAGAACCGTTTGATTCGGGATGGTGGACGCTTGAAAAGGATAACTTTATGTCATATAGTTCGCACAGGTCCCTTATTAGAGTATTGTCAAATTCACGTCCATAGTCGCAATGGATGCGAAGAGGGGTACCGTAATGTTGGAAAAATACTAAGAGGGTGTTTACGACTGTTTTAGCTGTTTTGTCACCAATAGGGTAAGCTTGAGTAAATTTGGTGAGTTCATCCCTAATAGTCAGTGCGTAGTTTCTCGTTGGATATTCGAAAATATCAATGTTGATACGTTCGAAGGGTGTTTTTGGTGTTTCGGTTATGACAAAAGGAGCACTTAAGTTTTTCCTACAAAACTTTACCTTTTGGCAAGTTTCGCAAGACTTGATAAATTGCTCTACGCTTTTGATTAGTCCAGTCCAGTTATACTTTTCCCTAATACGTCGAATAGTCTCATTAATTCCACGGTGTAGGTTATTTTTGCCGCAGTGGTACTGTTGCAGTATAATGGGAATTTCGTCTTGAGAAGGGGTTGTTACAATGTTTTGACAAATCTTTAGTTTTATGTCTTTGTCTGCGAGTATGAAAGATAGTGTTTCGAGAATAGGTAGTTCGACGTTGTTTTCAATGCAGAAGGTTTCTGATTCGTCGAACTGATCTTGGTTATTATAAAGGATGTTAAAAAGATGCGAGACAACAGTTTCGGGATCGAATGGTAAAGGGACAATTAAATATTTTCTATGCCGGACAGATTTGCTGGCTAGAATGTTTAATGTGTCGGTAGTGAAATTTGGGTCTTCTTCGAAAATGTCTTCGATGATTTTGTCATGCAAGTCATTGAGT
Source organism: Octodonta nipae (assembly GCA_034190945.1). Taxonomy (NCBI): domain Eukaryota; kingdom Metazoa; phylum Arthropoda; class Insecta; order Coleoptera; family Chrysomelidae; genus Octodonta; species Octodonta nipae. The sequence continues at coordinate 7,584,930 of CM067219.1, read as the reverse complement.
TTATTTTGCCAGAAGAAAGTGACTATTCGTTTGTGAGATTTGTCTAGGAGTTGGGCGTTAGAAATTTCTATTTTTGAGTAATCGATTATCGACTCGGTTTTATATAATTGAACAAATCGATTAAATTCTCTTGTCATTCGTTCGTCATGATCATCGGGTTCTTGATCATTATCGGAATCTGGTTGTTCTGGGTCGGTTTCGTTACTTGCAAAGATGTTGATTTTAGAAATAAAGTCGGTGCATTGTTTGAAGTGATTAATTTTGATACGGGAAAGAGCGTCTGCGTTCAAGTTTACCTTGCCGGGCTTGTATTCGATTTTATAGTTATACTCCTCTAGTTTGAGGCGCCATCTGGCTAGACGACTGCCAGGGTCTTTGATCGAAAAGAGCCAAGTAAGCGGACGGTGATCACACAGGAGTGTAAACTTTCTCCCAAAAAGATACGGTCTGTAGTGCTTGACCGCCCAAACAATGGCTAGCAGTTCCCGTTCGATAGTGGAATATCGAGTTTCTGCAGCGCAGAGTGTACGGGAAGCATATGCTATAGGAAGATCTTTTCCTACGGGGCCTTGTGAGAGAACCGCTCCAATTGCAAAAGCACTAGCATCAGTAGTGAGCAGGAATGGTTCTTCGAAATTTGGGTAGATCAAGATAGGGTCAGATACAAGGGCTTGCTTCAGTTCGTTGAAGGAAGACTTGCAATCTGCGTCGAAGATGAATTTGACGTCTTTCTGCAGGAGTTTCGTTAGGGGCTTTGAGATCTTGGCGAAATTTGGGATGAAACGTCGGTAATAACCGGCGAGACCAAGAAAAGATTTAACATCTTTAGGAGTTTGGGGTTGAGGAAAATTCTGGATGCATTCAACCTTTGAAGGGTTTGGTTTTACTCCTTCTTGGGTGATCAGATGACCTAGGTAAGCAACTTCCTTGCGGAGAAACTCACACTTGTCAGGTTGAATTTTCAAGTTTGACTGTCTAAGACGCTTAAAGACTTCTGTCAAACGGGACATGTGCTCATGGATGGTTGGTGAGTAAACGATAATGTCATCCATGTAAACAAGGCAACGTTCATTCTGGATGCCCAGAAGAATGTTGTCCATGACCCTCTGAAAAGTAGAAGGTGCATTTTTCAAACCAAATGGCATACGAACGAATTCGTAATGGCCATTGTCAACAGAGAAACCGGTCTTGGGAATGTCTTCCTCAAGGATTTCCAACTGGTGGAACCCGGAAGCGAGATCCAGTGTCGAAAAGTATTGACACTTACCAAGTTGATCGAGGAGATCAGAAATGTTGGGCAGAGGATATTTATCGTCTACAGTTAGTTCGTTTAACTTCCTATAGTCGATAACAACTCGCCACTTTTGCTTACCAGAAGCATCGAGTTTCTTAGGGACGACCCATACGGGGGAGGACCAAGGAGAAGAAGAGTGCCTGATTATGCCTTGATCAAGCATTTTGGCAATTTGAGTTTTCACTTCCTCCTTATGGACTTGATGATATCTGTAAGATTTTGTGAAAACGGGCTTGGCATTATTGGTGTCAATTGAATGTTTTACTGCGTTGGTAAAAGACAAAACATCGCCTTCAAGATAGAAAATATCTTCGAATTCTAAACAGAGGTTCGTGATAAGTTCTCGCTCTTCGTCATTAAGGTGTTCTGTACGAATTTGTTCCTTGATAGTTAAGTTTCTGTCCAAGTTTATAGGTTCAGAGTAATCGTGTGTATTCATATTTAAAAGGGGGTGTGTTTGGTTTAGGCATCGCGTTCGCGTTTATTATTGAGGTCAGAAATTCTCCCTTTGAATCAACGCGTACAACTGCGTTGGGAAGTCGTACTTTGTCAATTACTTGTGTCGGTAAAATTGCGTCAGTATTAAAAAGGTCGCACTTGAGTTTGAAAATTTGTTCGGTTCTTGCTGGAATAGTTATTTGATTGTTATAAGTACAAGTTGGCATTTTAGTATTGGGAATGTCTGTCGGTTGTATGTTAGATTGATTGTGATCGGGCACTTTATGCAAGGGAATAGTTTTGAAGTTCGTAATTAACTGTTTTGATTTCAAGTCAACAATACATTCGTAATGCTCAAGAAAATCAAGACCTAATATTCCATCAAACTCAATATCTAGATTGTAGATAAAAACCTTATGAGGGTTACCTATGGCAAATGGAATAAGAGTTGATTCAGAAATAGGGATTTTCTCGTGCGTAATACCTTGGATTGTCACTTTTTCGGGAAATCTTTGACGGAAATTCTTAACGGTGTTTTCTTTAAAAATGGAGATACCAGCTCCGGTATCGATGAGAAGTTTAAATTTTTCGGAAGCATCGTGAATGTAATAAAGATTTTTAGAGTTTACCGTTAAAAGAGGACTTAGAGAAATGCTTGTTCCGGGAAATTCGCATTTGGGTTGAAATCTTCCAGATTCAAATTCTGGATTTGGGTTTGGACTTCGGAAATGGTAGTTGTCGAATCGGGGGGTTGATCTAGGCTCGGGAGAGCTAGAAAATCCTGGTATTCGTGACTGTTCAAAGGTGTAACGAAATTATCGTCTGGAGTTTGTTCAATTTCATAATCGACAGGATTTTGACTGAAATCGTCATAAATGTATGGGCTATTTTCAGTATTATAGCCGTAGTCGCTTACTGAATATTCTTGATAATCAGTATTCAGGTGTTCATTGAAATGATGCGTCCTTTCTGGACGATAGTGAGGGTTTGTCTGTATTACAGACGGTCGGAATTGATTTGGTTTAAACGGGGGTCTTTGGAAATTTGTCGGTCGAAATGATGGACCTTGATGGTTGGGATTATTTGGGGGTGGATTTGGCCTCGAAGATTGATTTGGCCCTGTAAAATTAGGTCTAAAATTTTGGTTGTAAGATTGAGGGTTGTTTTGCTGTCGCAACCGACAATCTACTGCAATGTGGCCTAATCTACCACAATTTAAACATTTCGGTGGTTGAATGGGTTTTCGGACCTGAAATGTGGGTTTAGGAGGAGCAGATTTGTGAATTTTTTGCTCTTCAAAATATGACAACTGAAGTTCTCGTCTGATTCGAGAGTGTGCCTCCAGAAGATCTTTGGGATTGCTGGCACGAATTATTTGGCCTAGACGTGGTTCTAGTCCGGTAAGAAGTGTATTTAGAACCATCGTATCTACAAGGGTAGTCTGAGCTTCTTTTTGCTCGTTACTTAGTCCAGACGCTTTTTGAATGCATGAGTGCATTTTCGCACTCAAAACTTGGAGTCTATTATAGAACGTTAGAGGGGACTCATTAGAAAGTTGTTTGAGACGTTGGAGATCGTGGATCAAAGAAGACAGATCGCGCGAATCTCCGAAATGTAGTGTCAAAAGCTGTTTAATTTCTAAATATGAAGCGGGGTTTCTCGAGTTGACCAACTGAGCCGCTTTGCCTCTAAGTTTATTTTTTATATGAATGACTAGCAGATATTTTTGCTCTGCAGTCGACATATTGTACGCACAATTACATGCGTGTATGAAGGTGGCCAAGGAGATCTGGTCGCCTTCAAATTCCGGGATAATGGAAAATATTTCCGATAACCGGTACTTTTCGGTTTCATCAGAAACTACATTGTTTGTTGCTTGTGCCATTTCGATGTGTTAGAATTAAAGGTATAAACAAGTTGAATATAATAAAAATATAATAAAATAAACGAGGGATTGTAAAATGGGTTTCAATTAAAATATAGTGTAAAATTATTAAGCAAATGTATGTAAATGGGGTATAAACGATATTTTGGATAATAGAACGGTAGATAAAAATGAAATAATAAAATAAATATATAAAAGTAAATCAAAATATATCAAATAAATATTTCAATTCGAATAATCAAATAATATCTCAATTCAAATCAAGATAATCAAATAAATCAAATTATCAATCAAATAATCAAATAAAATCAAATATCAAATAATCAAATAAATCAATCAAAAAAATTCTTTAAAACCTTAAACGTTAGACGATTCACTACTACTCACATCAACAGGAACATTGGAAGATCCGTGTTCTCCTTTTTATCGCAGTTGGGACTTCTTCCAGGTTCTTTGCTCCGTTGAGGGATAGGAATCCGCCGCTACCAGTTAGAAGTAAGCTCGTGTTCTAGTAACGTTGACGGATCCTACTGACTGCGCCAATTTGTTATATCACACTTCAATTAATTAATTTTTTAAAAAAGATTTTTTTATTAAAACAAATACAATTATAACTTTGAAATAAAAATGAAAAATAACAATGTAACTAACAAAAGTTCTGAGTAATAATGAATGACAAACAAGAGAGATTTTACAATATATAACCTAATGAATGCTGAATCGGCACTGCCGACACGGCGATTCCCACGGATGCTCGGCGGGGCTGTAATCTGACACTGCACGTGTTCGCTGAGTCAGCTGGGAACGATGAAATACAGTTGCTACATAAGTTCACCCAAAGTTCATGTTATAAACTTATATAACATATATATATATATATATATATATATATATATATATATATATATATATATATATATATATAGGGTGAGTTTTTTTGATGATCAGTATGGAGATCTCGGAAACTAGCGGAGATAGAGCAATGGTTAAATTGGGAAAGATTTGCAGTTTTAGTGACCATGTTTTTTGTAAAATGTCATGGCTTACTAGATATTTTGAAAAAACGAAATTCTGTCGATTTAGTCAAATCCTTCTAGCTCCTTTGTTTTTGATTTTATAAAAAAAGTATCAAAATTGTATCCCGAATATGATTGTCATGTCCTCGTTTGCGTGACAGGTCTCGTTTGCGTGACAGCTCTCGTTTTCGAGATATGACACAAACTTATCTTTTTTTGAATGGAAACCATAGTTGGCTATGACCTAAAAAAATCGGACATTTTTAGAGCTTTTCAACGATATAATACTCGATATAGTTATTCATAAAAATAACGGAGTTATGGATGTTTTTCTCTCTTATTTTCACTTTTAACGTAGGTAGCCATGAAAAAGATTGTTTTCACTTTGACGTTTCCTCATTTGAGAGTAATTCCATTAGTAGTGCTGAACAGACAGTAGATATTGACAAGTTTTCGTGAGAAAATGGAATATTCTAACGAAGAAAAACTGCATATGGTGGAATGTTATATCATATGATGAGTAATACTTTCATAGATATTTTAATCATCGTCAACCTGCTCTATCTTTTACTAAACCATCAAAGGAACGTAATCAAATTAACGAAGCAGCACAAATAAATGTTTTAGAAATGGTTAATCAAAATCCATCTACATCAACTCGTGAGATTGCGGCAGAAGCTGGCACATCTCAACGAACCGTAGTTAAGATACTGAAAGCGCTCAAGTTCCACCCGTACAAACTTTCAGTTTCTCAAACTTTGCATGCTGATGACGAACATCGAAGTATTTTGTTTTGTACATGGTTTACGAGACATGTGCCTTAACAGTCCACAGTTTCCATTAAAGGTGTTATGGTCAGATGAAACTAGATTTACTAACTGCGGTATGTTCAATAGACACAATGAGCATATCTGGGCTAAAGAAAATCCTTTCCATGTAGAACAAAGACGACCCCAGATAAAATTTGGTTTTCATGTTTGGTGTGGTATCATAGGGTCTACTATTCTGGGGCCTTTTATCTATGACGAATCACTTACTGGAGAGCGCTACCTGCATTTCTTGCAATACACTTTTCAAGACATGTTGCATAATTTGAATTTGAGAACTTGTTTAGAAATTGAGTGTTTCCAACATGATGGAGCACCTGCTCATAACTCGTTATTAACAAGACCACACTTAAATAATATCTCTCCAAACTCTTGTGAGGAAAGCGGTAATGTCAATCTTAAAAAGATGCAATTTTTGTCTATATAACAATGGTGGACTTTTCGAACATAAATTGTAACCAGTATTATGTACTTTAATTTCTTAAGTTTTTAGTAAGTACCTACTTATTTATATCTGATATACCTAATAAAAAAATCGTTAAATGTTTTTTGGAATAGTTATTAATAAAACAATCTATTTCATGGCTAACTATGTTAAAAGTCAAAATAAGAGAGCAAAGCATCCAGAACTCCGTTATTTTTATGAATAACTATATCGAGTATTATACCGTTGCAAAGCTCTAAAAATGTCCGATTTTTTGAGGTCACAGCCAACTATGGTTTCCATTCAAAAAAAGATAAGTTTGTGTCATATCTCGAAAATGAGAGCTGTCACGCAAACCCTCGTTTTCGGAATACATTCCCTTCAATTTTAATATTTACACTTTTTTGTAAAATCCAAATCAAAGAAGCTAGAGGGATTTGACTAAATCGACAGAATTTCGTTTTTTCAAAATATCTAGTAAGCCATGTCTTTTTACGAAAATCTGAAAGTGGGCCAGTAAAACTGCAAATCTTTCCGAATTTAACCATTGCTCTATCTCCGCTAGTTTCCGAGATCCCTATACTGATCATAAAAAAAACTCACCCTGTATATATGAAATGTTGTTGGAAATACCCAACAAATCAACTTTTGAGACCTTATTAAGCCTTCAATTGATTTTTTGTGAAATTTTTTTAATACTTATATAGGAGAAAATTTCAAAGAAATATTTAAATGTCTTGGGCGAGCACTTAATAATAATATTAAGGTCTCATACTTTCAATATTATTTCAAAAGCAACATTTATTATTGCTCTTAACTACTCCTTGGTTTGATTTCTCCCCCATAAACGAATTGCTTGGCCCGTCCCCATACAAAAAAATCCAAAGGAGTTAGTTCTGGCGACCTTGGAGGCCAAAGTATAGGGCCAATTCACTCAATCCACGCGTTTGGGAATGAATTGTCCAGGAGTTCTCACAGACAGTTCGCCTATAATGTGCTGAACAGCCATCTTTTCTGAATATTTTTGGTCTGTCCTCCAATAGGACTTCATCTAATAAGATCGATATATCATTCAATAAAAATTCAAGTCATTTACAACATGGAGATACAAACCAAGGAGCAGTTAAGGAAAACAATCAATGTTGCGTTCCAAAAAATGCGGGATGATCGATCATATGAGATAAAATATGGGTTTAACTTTACATTTTGGTAAATTTAGTGCAGGATCGCCCCCCTGAAATGAAAATTCCGATGGAGAAAATCATCTCCAATGTCGAATAAAATACTAGAAAAAATGTGAAATTATTTTCCAGGCCCTGAAATGGAAAACTAATTTTTATAGAGAGACTAAAGTGAGTTTATAGAGATATGCAGCTGGGCATAGAAAATTAAAAAACATATTTTCTGTCTCATTTCAAAGCTAAAATGATTTCCATATTTTTACACTACCTTACTTGAAATACCTACGAATACAAGCAGTAAATTAGAAGAGAATGCAAAAATATTTCTTGGAAATAAAACTGCATAAGCACAAGAAACGGAATGGAATACTTAAAAAGGTAACTTTAAATTATTGCCAGCATTTCTCTACTTCCATATATCCCACAAATCTCCTACATAAACCACCACCCATTATATTCCGTTCTCTAAACCTTAAGTACGATCCGACCCCCGTACATACGATTTCCCACAAGACATAACAAATGAATAATCTTCTCCCCGATAAAGTCCTAAGTGCATCCGAACGATCCAAACAAACTCCCACGTAAATCACAACCCCTGCACATCTCTGGCACAATAGAGCCGGAACGGCAACACCGCGCCTCTCGCAACTCCACAGGTAGTTCAGGATCAGAGCGAGACCTTCACCCAGCGCCGGCTGTCCTACTTTGCTATTTTCAACCCTCCGATTCCGGCCTAGCCGTTATGCCGGGTCGCTCGCTTCTCTCGGGTTCTGCTCACTACCTACGTCAAGCAGAACGATAGAGCCGAATAGAGCACACACTCTGTCGATGTGCCGTTGCCCAGCTGCTGAGCGAGCTGGAAGGTCCACCGGAGGCCTTCGTGCTCTTCGTAAGGCTTCACGCGGCGAGCTTGGATTTAATACGGAACACGAATCGGAACAAATGAGATGTTTCAGCTATTTGTAAGCTCCAAGATGTGGGTCAAGAAAAGTCTGGTCTAAATACTAATGTGTATATGGAACTCGGTCTCGTTGAATTGATGCAAGGATTCGAAATAAAGTATTCAAGCCGAAAATATTTTTCGATAAATGAGCTCTAAAACTCCAAGAAGTCTTGATATAAAGGACCAGGCACCTTTCTTATGGAAAAATGGATTATTTGAAAGTTTGGTATGTTGTAGAAATTGATGTTCGGGCAACAAGAGTCCACGGGCTGAAACAGATTCTAAGGCCAGTTTTCGAGATACAGGATGTTAAAACTCGAAAATGCCGCATTTTTAGGGTTCCCTATATACAATATACGGATACCCTTATAATATAACTCCGGATTTCTGCCTCTGTCACATCACAGCCATTTTCTCCTAAACTACTGGACGGAAGAGGTTGAAATTTAGTATCAATGTATAGTTTGGTGACCCGATCAGGAGTACATATCGTAAAAGAAAATATTTTGATTTTAGGGGTACTTCTGGGGGGAAAACTAAAAAAATCGACTGTTCCCTCCCTGATCTCCGAAACTACTGAGCCTAAAATTTTGAAAAAAATAGGAAATATAGAGCGTTGCCCGAACTTTACAGGAAAATTAAGGAGAAACCATTAATGTTAATTTTGGGGGGCAAATTATAGAATTAAATAAAAATTTAAAAATAAACAAATTTTCAAACGCATCATGTAATATATCAAATGAAAGGTCTCATTCTGAGGAACACAAATATATTGTTTTATTATTTAAAAAATATATTTAAAAAGATTTTAACGAAAATATACCAAAATTTTCCCATCCCCCCCTTATCTCCGAAACTATAAAACGTAAAGTTTTGAAAAAAATAGATTTATAGGTTCTGACCTGAAGTTTACTGGAAAAATAAGGAGAAACCTCTTCTTTTAATTGCAGAATGAAATGGAAAATATAAAATTAAAATTGTCTCTAACCCATCTTGTTATATATCAAATAAAAGGGCTCATTACGACAAAAACAAATATATTTTTTCATATTTTTAAAATAAATTAATTATAAGATATTAACAAAAATATAAAAAAATTTACCCATTCCCCCCCCCCCTCAACTCCGAAACCATGATCTGAAAAATTTTGAAAAAAAAATGGAGGTATAGCCCCTCACCTGAACTTTACTGAAAAAATATGGAGAAACCCCTAATGTTTATTTTGGGGGGGCAAATTATAGAATTAAATGGAAAATTAAAATTAAATATAACGAAACCAAATATATTTTTTTTCATATTTTTAAAATAAATTAATTAAAAGATATTAACAAAAATATAAAAAAAATTACACATTCCCCCCCTCCTTATCTCCGAAACCATAAGCTGGAAAATTTTGAAAAAACAATGAAGGTATAGCCCCTCACCTGAACTTTACTGGAAAAATAAGGAAAAACCCCTAATATTTGGGGGAGGGGGGGCAAATTATAGAATTAAATGGATAATATAAAATTAAAATTGTTTCTAACCCAGCATGTTATATATCAAATAAAAGGGCTCATGATGAGAAAACAAATATATTTTTTCCATATTTATAAAATAAATTAATTAAAAGATATTAACAAAAATATAAAAAATTTTACCCATTCCCCTCCTTATCTCCGAAACCATAATCTGGAAAATTTTGAAAAAAAATGGAGGTATAGCCCCTCACCTGAACTTTACAGGAAAAATAAGAAGAAACACCTAATATTCATTTTGGGGGGCAAATTATAAAATTAAATGGAAAATAAAAAATTATAATTGTTTCTAACGGGTCATGTATTATATCAAATCCCAGGGCTCATTATGACGAATATAAATATATTTTTTTATTTTTTTTAAATGAATGTTTTAAAATATATTAAAAAAATATTTTAAAAGAATTACCTATTCTCCCCGTTATTCCCCAAACTCTAGGACCTAATTTTTTTTGTTTATAGGAAAAATATGAAAAAATCCCTAATTCTATTACTTGGCCTCCAAATAATAGATTTAAAGGAAAATAAATTATTAGAAAACCCCCATAGTAATTTTAGGAACAAATTATACAATTAAATGGAAAATAAAGATTCAATTTTCAAACGCATCATGTAATATATCAGATAAAATGCTCATGATGTGAATTACAAATATATCATATTTTTAAATCATTTGTATAAAAGATATTAACAAAAATATTAAACATCGACTTAATTCCCACTTTAGAAACCACACTATTTAAAATTTGAAAAATATATTTTATTTATATTTTAAAATAATTTGAATAACAGATTTAATAATTTATAATTTAAACTTTGACCTATTTTGCCGTTTTTCTTCCAATCTACAGAGCCTCAAAATTCAGACAGTAGATTATAAATGGCATATCTGAAAGTTTATTAGTAAAATAAAACTCTAATGTTACTTTTTGGGGGCCAAATTAGAAAATTAAACACAAATGTATTGTGATAAAAATCAAGCGAATCCTAAAGCAGATAAAATAAAAAGTCTATGTGTGGAAAATGAAAGTGTATATTTTTTATAAATTTAAAACGCTTCCTTTAAAAGATATAAGGGTAAGTATAAGAAAATGCACTCATTCCCTGCTTGTCTGAAACTGGAATATTCGAATCTTGAAGGTGGTACGGAACCCTTACTATGCGAGTCCAACTCGCACTTGACTAAATTATTAATATCAGATTTCGCAAGATAGATCTGTTTTATTTCCAGTTAGTGGAGAAATTGTGTTTTGTACATTATTGGACATAAATATTTCACAAAACAATTGCCATACATTTTGCTGGATTACAGGGTATTTCAAAAATACGTAACATGTGATTTTGGAAAAAAAAATTTTATTACAACGTTGAAAACATAAGAAGATGTTTTTGCACAATTAATATCTCATTAAAGTAATAATTTCTTGGATGTGCTTTATATAATATACAGTGTGAGCCATAACTATAGCTAGAGAAGGCATATATTGTTTTTCCCATTAATGAGTCAATAAGCAGATATATGATCCGTCTCTTGATACTCAACAGGATGTTAAACCCAATGCAAAAACTATACATATTGAAAAAAGGTAGTTTTTTTATATTACCCTGTAGATTGAAAATCTCTTCGTCAACTTTGTATTTTATAACATTGTTACGTTAACAAATGTTAGGTATATAACTGAGCAGAATATTGTTAAAATTGTATGACTAGTTTTCGAGATATAGGGTGTTAAACCTCGGGAATGTCTCCTTTTTCTTATCAGATTTCTCATAACAGACGTGTGTTATTTCCGTACATTGCAGGAAAGATAATTTTCGCATTTAATTATTTAACGAAAATATTGAATAAAACAATTACCATTAATTATCTTTGATTACAGTGTGTTTCCAATATATGTAACATATTTTTTCAGGAAACTCATTTTTTTATTACAATGATGAATACATAAAATGTAATCGCACAATTAATAAGAAATGAGTTCTTGGGCGTGTTCATATATTATACAGTGTAAGTATAGCTATAGTGGGCATATACCATTTTTTTACCATTAATCAGTAACCCTGTATAAACTACAATACTCTAATTTGTACAATTTTTGCAAAGCTGTAGAATTTAGTGTGATGAGTCGTAGATTTGTATAATTTAATATAAAAATTCCAAGACGCATGGTTTATACAGGGTTACTTATTATTGGAAAAAATAACAGATACAGATGCCCACTTTAGCAATATTTACAACTCACACTGTATAATGTATGAACATATCTAAAAATTAATTTCTTTAAGATTATATTAACTAAGCAATTAGTTCTTCTTATGTTTCAACGATATAATAAAAAATGAGTTTTCTAAAAAAACATGTTACGTATATATGTGGGAGACACCTTGTAATAAAAAATAATTAATAGTAATTTTTGTGCAATATTTATATCAAATAATGTAAAAAACACGTTTTCTACAATAAACACACATCTATTATGAGAAATCTGATACGATAAAAGTGACATTTCCGAAGTTTAACACTCTATATCTCGAAAACTAGTCATACAATTTTAATAATATTCTGCTCAGTAAAACACTGAACGTTTGTTAACGTAAAGATGTAATAACATTCAAAGTTGACGGAGAGAATTTAAAACTACGGAGTAGTATAATATATACATTTTTTGCAATCAGGTTAACATCCCGTTGAGTATAAAGAGACGAATAATATATCTGTTTAATTTTTTATTAAAATTGCAGCACGAATGGTTTGTACAGGCTGACTCATTAATAGGAAAAAATAATATATGCCTTCTTTTGCTATATTTATGGCTCACACTGTATGTTATATGAAGCACATCCAACAAATTATTACTTTAACGAGACATTAATTGTGCAATAACATCTTCTTAAGTTTTCAACGTTATAATAAAAAAAGATTTTTTCCAAAATTACATCTTTCTTATTTTTTAAATACCCGGTAATCCACCAAAACTTATGGCAATTGTTTTATGAAATATTTATGTTCCATAATGTACAAATCACAATTTCTCCAATAACCGGAAATAAAGCATGTCTATCATTGGAAATCTATTATCAAATATGCGGCATGTTTAACACTCTGTATCTCGAAAACTAGTCATAAAATCTGTTTGAGCCCATGGACTCTTTTCGTCAGCACATCAACTTCTACAAAATACCAAAATTTCAAACAATTTGACGGAAGTCCATTTTTCCATAATTTTTCCTAAGTATCTAGAGACCGTAGAGAGCTATTACATGAAGCGGCCAAAGGGTCGTCCACAGTGAATTGAAATCACATATATACATTTTAAAAAAAACAAACACCGACTCACAAACATTAACTAAAAAGCATGAAATAATTAAATACTTTTTATGAAGTCGGTGCCAAGCTATAGTGAATCTATTTTGGGAAGTACATTTATAAATCGTACTTTGGATTCCCGTTTAAGCCGTCGGGGTAGCCGCACGTGTGTGTTCGTCTTAGGTTAAGTTAGCAGGTCCAGCGCCTGATATCCACATTATAAGCCATCAACCGGCTGTAAATGAAGTGAATTTGGTTTTCTCAATCCCTTGTTTTCCATAAAGACGCTTTGATAGTGAAAATGACGCTCTAAGAGTGATTAGTGATAATTGGTGTTATGTGCGTGTAAAACGGGAATCTAAGGCTACCCCGACTATGTAAATAGTTTTCTAGATTTATCTACTCAATCATACTTACTAGCTATATATGGGGGAAAATTAACAGTCATTTTATTTCAAGAAATTGTTTATTTTCAATATTTTCGTATTCGACATATGTACAAGTTCTCGATAATTGCTCTATCAGCTATGCAATTCCACAAATAAAAAACAGTTAAGTGAAACCTATTTTTAACTGGAAAAAGGAAGTGAAATTCAAGAAATATGTGAATGTATGACTCCAAAGTGACATTTAAAATCGTGTTAAGTATATTTCCAATGATGCACATATTTTAAAGATATAAATCCAGTAAAAACAGCTAAAAGAAAAACAGGTTTACAGTAAACAATAGTGTTGATCGAAAATTTTATATATTGGAACGTTTTTTTTATAAATTTTTTTCTACATTATAAAAACACTTGTTTATGGTCAATAAGATCGAAAGATCAAGACCACCCCTTGGAAGAAGAAGAAGAAATCGTACTTTGCAACTACGCTGTTCAAAAAAGTATTTAATTGTTGTAGAAAAAGATTATTTCATGCTTTTTTATTTTTTTAAGCTGTTTTTGTTTTTTAAATTGTATTTATTTTACAATTTTTAGTGATGTAATGGCTTAATTGGATGTAGTTTTCAAATCTAATTAACTTTTTCGATATTGCTTAAAATAAAGTATTTTACTTTTAAGTTACATTTATTAGCTTGACCAACCTCGTTTACTGTTGAATATAATAACTTGTTTTCTAAATATGTATATGTACTAATAAAATTTTGTATATGATTCTAACTTAGATGGCTCCACTATTTTGTAGACGATCTGAGTATCATCATTCTTTAGGTCTGTTAATTGTACTGACATTCATTTAATAGTCTCCTCTCCGGGGAATCCTATAATAAATCGTTCTACAATTTTAATTGATATAGCATAATTGGACATAGTTTTCAATTCTAATAAACTTTGCCTGATAACAATTTGAGTTATTATTAAAAATAAAGGTATATACTTAATTAAACTTAAACAAAATTTATATTCTTTATCAAACCTAGTACACATTTTGAAATAGTGACATGAAGATGTATTATACAATTTTTAGTGATTTGGCAAAATTAGATGCATTTTATAATTCTTATTACCCCTGTTTGATAAGAATTGTAAATACTATGAAAAAAAAGGTCATTTACTTTCAAGCAACATTCATATTTACTGACAAACCTCGTATAAAGTTGAAAAAGTGACATATAGTGAATACATTATACGTTTCTGACCTTGCAAAATTTTTTATGAAGAATAACTTTTTGTCTAAATAATATTCATAAGAACTTTTACCGTTTGAATTCAACTTATGAAGACACACTGTATATAGAAACCAACCGAGAACTTCAACCTTGAAGTTGATTAACTGACATTTATTTCGATTTATTTCCATTCAACTTTCAATTTATTACAATTTTTAATAATTCAGCACAATTGGATGCAGTTTTCAATTTTAATAAACGAGATATTATGGTGGATGCGCCGGTAAAAAATGCCTTCAATTTTTTTTATCTATTTTTATCATGTTAATTAGCAGAAAAATTTTTACTAGTTTGCTAATAAACATAACCCGTACCTCTAATAGTAACGAATTTAGTGGTAGTGGGCTTCCTTTACACAGCAGTACCCATTTGGTCCTTACGAACATTGCAGAAGTTAGAGACTGAAGAGGCAACCCCTCCGATCGTACTTCTCCGGACCGCGACCGTTTAAGGCTAACTTAACGTATATGGGTTGACGCCCAAGCAGGCTATACTTGCTCCCCATTCTTGCTTTACTACAATGGTTTTTCCACAAAGTGGATCACAGAGCTAGTTTTACGGGTAACAAGCAGATGGTAGGCAAGGTGAACTGAAACGACGGTCCTCGCTGTTACTCCAGACATCACCGAGAGTTAAATTGGAGGCACTCTGTATACTGAACACTTTAGTCAACTGAAAAAATAGTATTTTTGCTGCTTACCAAAAAGTGACAAATGGATATTGCTTGTTTTTATTTTGTCTGCCTAACATCAAGCCGAACTTCTAATTATATCTTTCATTAATCATTAAGTAAACTCCTTAATATTCATCCGTTTATAGAATCATATCCGAAAAGTTGTAGACATTTAGTTCGTACATTAACCAAGACGACACCAACTCGACTAACAGCGGGGAGATTCTTCTTGCTCAACGTTTACAAGTTCTGCTCAAGTCGAATTTAACATGTACCATGAACTAACCGCATTTATAGTTAAGGAAAGATTAATACCCACATTGGGAATTACATAACGGCGCTCCGTTCACCCCGTTGTTGCTTCGTTCGTTCGCCGGTGTAGGCCTAAAGGCGTGTTCTCACTGTTAAATTTAATGATCATTAAAGGATATGGGAATTAGAACGGTAATGGTTGTGGTTAGGAATTCGATCAATATTATACGGGGTGGACATTTGATGAAGGGGTGAACAGAAAGCTGGAATCTCGTCTCGAAAAATTTTCTAATAACCTTGACATTAATTGTACTTTTAACATGCTTCTATTAGTTTCATTTGACTCTATGTAATTAAATTTTGGAAATCAATATAACGAAATGAAACTTTGCACATATAAGCAGTTTAATAGTTGTGACTGGCGCATCCACCATAATAACTCCTTTGTCCATAATCTCATTCAGTTTGTAACTCTTGAAAATTTCTTTACTAGTCTCGTCCATGGACATTTACATACTTCTTTTTGTCGCCATAAATAAATTTTCATTTTCAAAACTTAATTAATCCCACTTCTGACACCAACTACTACGAACTCCGTGAGTTTAAATCAATTTTTATACCAAATATAATGGTATAAAGATATTTATTTCCACGGTCGATGAACTCGATCACATATATATCTACGTTGCTATCTACTGAACTGATATCCTACTATACGTCAGCCCTTTTATATTTTTATAGTCGTTCTCGATCTTTTCCGTCTGATTCTGGCCTGCTAACGTGTTTAATTTCTAATAGGATCGACATTCTCGATACTTGTTTTATACGACTATCGTAAGTTCGGGATGATTTCAATAGAAAATATGGTTTGGCCGAGTATAAAATTATCAAAAAAAAAATATTAAAAATATTGCAGAAATTTCCTGATAAAGAAGTGTTTTAATTTAATTTGATTATTTTTTAATATTCAAATTCGTTTTGTAGCTCTACAATTGGTTTTCTTTGTTTTTATTAATTTAAACTACAATGCGAAGTAAAGATAAACCGACTTCATATCTTACTTACTTACATAAATAAATCGAAAAAAAAACAATTAATTTTATCGTTATATCCAAAATATAATATCTAATATTAATAGGGGAATTAAAAATTTAAATAAAAAATTAAAACTGATGATTGTTTCGGTCATTCGTTGGTGAAAATTCATATTTTAATTATATTAAAACACTAACCACTGTGGTAATTTTCACAAATTTATTATTTTCTTGACAATTGTTTCGCTCTGATGACAGGCTTCGTCAGAATTAAATATTAAACTAAATGCTAAACATCTGAATATATTATATAATTTTGCGATATATCATAAAAAGTCCCATACAGACCTCACTATTCACAATACTTCATGTCATCCAATCCAACACAAACTTGCAGCATATCACTCCATGGTACACAGATTAGTAACTGTCCCGTTATCTAAACCTAACTTTGACAATGAACTCAATAGAATAAAACTCATTCCTATCAATAATGGTTACAACCCTCAAATCATTGATAACATATTATCCAGAAAATTAAAGAAAAAAGCTATAGAACAAGTATAATACCCTTCCTCTCCCAACTCTAACTCAAAATTTCACCAATCCATTATATTTATAGGTTCTCCATCTGAAAAAATTTCTCAATTTCTACTAAACAGAAATATTCAAACAACATTTAAAACCGACAATAATTTAGCCAAACACATAAAAAATAATAAAGATAAAATTAATAAGTATGAAAACTCTGGAGTCTATAAGTTAACATGTGGTAGTTGCCCAAAATTTTACATCGGTCACACAGGACGGTCATTTAAAACAAGATGGTCTGAACATTTAAAAGCGTATGAAAATCAGAAATACAACATATCTACATTTGCCGACCATTTATTAAATGAAAATCATATTCCTCAAACTACTTTCGAAATTTTACATCTAGAACAAAAATGTAAAAAATTAACTCAGTTAGAATCACTTGAGATCAATAAAAATAAAAATTCACCACATTTTTTAAATGACCAAACTGATACAAATATGTCTCTTTTACTTAATCTTAATATACTTACATAATACAAAATTCCAAATTATATTAATAATATTTATCTTCAATAATATTATACAGTAAACATATTGTGCTTTCTACCTATATACTCATTATTATCTTACGACACTATATAATATATTCAGATGTTTAGCATTTAGTTTAATATTTAATTCTGACGAAGCCTGTCATCAGAGCGAAACAATTGTCAAGAAAATAATAAATTTGTGAAAATTACCACAGTGGTGAGTGTTTTAATATAATTAAAAAATTAAAAATTCAACCGTATAATCTATATATCATATAAAAGGATGAGGAATACAGAAATATATTTTTCCAAATTTAAAATGTATTGTTTAAAAAATATATCCAGGAAAATTGAAAGCTATATTGGTGAAAATACTTACATTATTTGTGAAAACAATTTTCATTGCAGAATAAAATATAAGGCATAAAGAAAAGAGAATTAACAAACGTAGCTCGTGTGGTCCTTATGGATAAAAAGGAACCTGAGATATTGTGAAGAAAACCCACGTCGAAGTCATTTAACAATATTGAATACAATATATCGTGTGCTCTAAAAACCTGAAATAAACTTTTCTCTCAGTGTACATGCCTGAAAATACTGAAATACTTTATACACGTGAAAGTCCTGAAACCTCGTCCTATACGAAACTTATAAAGCAGATTACACGCAAATGGAGTGAGTGAGTCTTTTTCAGAGAGAAAATTTGAAACATCCCTTTGTGACACCCAACATCATGTAACACAAGATGGAGGGGACCTTTACCTGAGCATTTCCCTCGACTTTTTTGTGCAACTTCCATTTCGTTATCTTATATAAAAGGATTTCGTATCTTAACTTGATGACTTTGTGAAAGAGTATATTCTGAGTGTGACATAGTAGAATACGTCAATTTTAGGCCAACATTGTTGAAAGTTGAGTACGTTTTAAAAGCTGTAAAGTAAATTCGTTTGTTCACCGAATACATTAACAAATTTGACCGCCTTGCTTTGTCTAGCTGGTCATTTTTCTATCTCTTTCTCTTCATTCCCATTACATGATATTGCTGCACCTAGGTATTGAAAATGAATAAGTATGTCCTGTCCCTTTAGGGGGAAATTCACTAAACCCCAGATATACTATATATCAAAAGGGTTTAGCTCTGTGGGAGCCCTTGCCAGGTTATCAGGCCCGTGGTTGGTGTCGTGGCTGCAGTTTCCCATGAATTTTCGGACTGTCCGGGCTGTTCCTAACAGGACGGTTATAAAAGTACTTTCCAAAATCTTAGAAAAAGTAATGTGTAATAAAGTGATGTTATATTTGAACAAGTTTTCTCTTCTAAGTGAAGATCAACATGGCTTTAGACCAAATAAGTCAGCTGATTCAGCGATAATCTCACTCTTTAACTACACATATGAAACAGTTGAAAAAATTTTGAAACAGCTGGTTTATTTTTTGACCAATCGGCTGCATTCGACAGCCTCAATATAATTTTTTTATGTGAAAAATTGTCCACTTTAGGATTTCGCGATACTGTACTAAATTGGTTTAAGTCTTATATGAGCAAGAGAAAAATATGTGTTCAATTAAATGGTGTTATCTCAGAAAAGTATAGTCTGGATGTAGGGGTGCCACAAGCATCTGTACTGGGGCCCATACTATTTTTTATCTATGTAAATGAACTGCCAAAATGTATTGATGGTGAAAAAATTGTAATGTTTGCAGATGATATGTAGATGACTGTCTCAGCACCTACCAATGAGGGCTTACAACATAAAGTGAAAAATATTTCAGAAATTTCAATACCGGTGTAAAACCAATTCTTTAATCATGAATATTGATAAAACTGTCATTATTAGGTACTCAATGAAAAATCATTTAAATCGTGAATTTGTTTTAGGGCAACACCTCTCTATAATATCTCAAGACTACACTAAGTTTCTGGGTATTTATGTTAATGAAACTTTAAACTGAACTGAACAAATTGACCATATTTGCGCAAAAGTCAACAAAAGTTATTTTGCTCTTGCTCGGATAAAAAATTTAGTGAACCAAAAAACTCTCATTGATCTCTATTGCTCTCTTGTATACTGCCATCTAAGTTTAAATATCACTAACTTCAAGGGAATCATGTAAACCACTTTTTATATTACACTCTATTATGACGCTGCCGAGTATCTATATTTACAGGTCTATTTTATATATAAAGAAATATCGAAACAAATATGTCCACTCACACATATAGCACAAGAACAGGTAACCTGTTAAAAACTGTAGCCCACAGGACTCGTAAATATGAGAACTCACCGTCATATATGGGTGTAAAAATATTTAATAGGCCCCCTGAACATTTTAAAGCAGAACCATATCGGGTGTTCAAAGCAAAACTAAAAAAAACTGTTGCTGCAAAATGCATAATATAATATAGGAGAGTTCCTTAGCGATACAAATCTTATTTAGTACAATCTGTGATAATCCACTGGCGTTCAATAGTCTTTGTTGTCAAATGTTTTAATATGTATGTTTTATCATGTTTTTATGTGAGTTTGTGAACTAAGCTACTTTCAGTCCTTGACATGTACATCCATTGTTAAATGGCAACGTATAAATAAAGAATTTATTTATTTATTTATTATTTATTATTATTTATTTGTAAGATTTTTTGACCGCTCCTGTGTAACTGTAATTTTACTTCGCCCTATATTTCAACTGCGCACATTGCTTGCTGCTTGAATTTCGATGCACACACACACACCTACCACTGTACACAATTTTTCTTTTCGATACACTAATGGAATATTTTATGTCATTTCAGTCGACTACAATCCCTATAAAATGAAAAACGTTACAAACACCCTGTACGATATACATCCATTGTATATCTTGTCATTTAAGCTAGATATTGATCATGAAAATTTGACATGTTTACCATTTTTCATCTTCTTACGATTTTCAGAAAAACAGTATATTTTACGTTAAAGAAAATTATACGAAATCAAGCTGGAGTATCTCTTTGTAGAATACAATTTAAAATATTCAAATTGGTTTAGCCGTTTTAGAGAAAACAGTGTAGATTCATTGAAATTCACTGAAGTGTATTCCCTTAATTACTGATAATTTTCTGATTTTCTGGAAAAAAGTTAATCTCACATTATAGATAATGACATGGTACCTTTTTGTCATATTCCTTAGTACAATGCCGTTTAAATCGTCAAAATTGCCTAAGACGTTTTTGAATAATCACTGAGCATACATAACAAAAACAAATTGATAACCTTTTCCTTTATGGAAGCCTGTTAACAATCGGTATGTAATCAAGAGTGCGAAAGTATGTACAAAGATATTTTAGACAACTCTCATTAGGAATCTTTATGTGTACTATTCAGTACAAATGGTTATCTCTGATTTTGTCAACATTTCGTTTATTATAACATAGAAGATGTCATTACTTCGTATACTTTACCTGACACCACATCATTAAGTATCAATAAACAGTTAACAATTAACCTTACATCTGCTGTTAATCCAAGCAAATTGTCTTGATCTGCTCTAATGTCTTTGTTTAGTAAACAGAATAGCGAATCTGTCTGATATTGGATTTGCCAAGGTAACGTAAACCTAATAAGCCTACAAACTAATTTAATCCGGGCTCGAATAGCTCTTGACCGGAAAATCATCTTGAAACTCCAACTGACTACGCCAATCGAGGCACAACTTTGTCCTGATACGAGAAGCTAAGCTTCCTGTGTGGAAACCACTAACGAAATGATGTCTAGAAGCTCTAGAACTCAAATATTTGGAACTAGGAACGTCTGAAAGCGATCTCGACTAGCTTGAACAAGTTCTGCTCGTAAACGCCATTCTATTCGCTCGGGAAAATTCGGCTGGGCAACATTGTAATTTAGCAAAGTGAAAACTCGAGAATATGAGCCGTGGAGGAACACCTGATGCTTGCTTTTCAGTTGGGAGAGCACTAGAAAGGGGCGAGCAACAGTTTGCTGAAACTAATGATATATATTCTAGGACGATGGATCTTGTTAGCAGACGCATTAGGGTGGAAAGGTAGCGTCGATAAATTGAATAAAATTTGACACGTTCCTTTTCGTTATACGTTATAGATCACAAGATATTCTCAGAAATATTTTTTTAGCGAGACTAGAATATATATGTTAATTTAATCTGAATCAACTTTAGTAGTCCATGAAATTCATTGCAGAAGTAACAGTAGTTGTCAAAATAAGTTATTAGTTTATTTTATTTGATCGTAAAAAGATTGTATTGTTTTAATTTGATCGTAAAATGGCCGAATTAAGTGAAAGAGAAAAATAGAAATATTAATGATGATTGGGTATGGGGAGAGGAAAAGCACGCATCAAGAAGTTTGTGACCTTTTTAACATTGTTCATCCGAATACACAAATATCCCGTTCAGTAGTGACGAAAACTTTGCGAAGGTACGACACAAGTGGAACAGTTAGCAATTTACCAAAAAGTGGACGGTTAAAAAGTGCAAGTAATGAAGGTGTAGCTCAAAATGTCGCTATATTTGGAAGAAAATCCTCACTTATCCACTACCGACGTCGCCAATATGCATGGAATTAGCCGTCGTTCAGTAGCAAGGATATTAAGGCAAGAAAAATATCATCCATACAAAATTCGCCTCGTTCAAGAACTCTCCGAAGACGATTTCGAAAGACGTTTACAATTTTGTGAAACGATGATGGATATTTGTAACCGTGATAATAATTTTATAAGAAATGTGGTGTTTTCAGACGTGACATTTTGTTTAAATGGTACGGTTAATCGACATAACTGCCGCTACTGGTCGCAAAGTAATCCTAATTGGGAACAAGAGGCGCATACACAACATCCCCAAAAATTGAACATTTGGGCCGGTATTTATAACAACAGAATCGTGGGACCCTTCTTCCTACAAGAAACTTTAAACGGAGATAGGTATTTACAGCTCTTGGAGACACAAGTTATTCCGGCATTGGTTTCAGCAGGATGGAACACCACCCCATTACGCTCGCATTGTTCGAGATCATTTAGATAGGACATTTCATCACAGATGGATTGGAAGAAGGGGTACTTATGAATGGCATGCACGAAGTCCCGACCTTAATCCACTAGACTATTTTCTGTGGGATTACTTAAACTCTAAGAATAACTCAAGACATCCAGAGAATTACACCAGAAGTAATAGCTAATGTTACTAGAGAATTTAAAAACCGACTTGCTTATTGTCAACGGTGCTCAGTTTGAACATCTAATACATTAAGTTTAGTTAAGTTAAGTTTCAATGTTTTGAAAATCACTTAGATTTAGTTAATACTTATGATTATGTATTTCTTTAATGGATATTAGATTTTTCCTTTCCTTAATTACTTTTCTGTTAATATCTCGGTAGGTATTGAAGTAAACAATATCAAACCCGATATTTTTGTATTCGCAATAAAATGTTTCATCAGAAACTAAAATACTATACAGGGTGTTTCATTACAAATTTTAAAATCGACATTACTTCTGGTAAAACAGGAAGTTCAAAATTGTAAAAAAATTTGGAAACAAATAGGCAATCTACTGCAGTATCCACCTTCGAAATTTCATTTTGATATCTCTAATAAGTCCACACATTTGCCCATCACTGTATATGCAAAAACCTATTTTGGTAGGAGTTTAATACAAAATCACTAAACCTTGCAATAAACCCATCTACAAGTTTGCAATGAAAAAAATTATGAAACACTATGCAAGAATTTATATATTTATACTTAGATACGCTTCCTCGGAGATAATTATATTGTTAACTGGGCTAGGTTCCGGAGTGAGAACCGCGTTTAAATTTGTGAAGCACTTGACGTTTCGACTCCTGCTTTGTAGCCATTATCAAGAGTTTCAGAGTCTAGATCAACCTCGGGGTCTCAATCTGCGTACTCTCGAAGTCTCACTAGATAGCTGAAATGAGTGTGCATCCAAACCGCTTCCTGTACTTATAGTTGTCGCTCCGTTGACAGGATATGCCACGTGATGATCAGGTCGTGCGGTGATAGGTCTACCGGTGGTTGGAGCGTCGGACCGGGCTAACATCCCTTTTCTATTTTAATAGCTTCACGAATCGTAGGGGCCCTAAGTCAATTCAAGTATATGATGGTCCAGCTCTTCTCAAAATTAATAGAGAGTATATACAGAGTGAGCCAAAAGTATGGAAACCTTTGGATAACTTTCAGGGATATTTTTTTGAAAATTCTTGAAATCTGGAGTATATAAGCTAAAATGTTCAGAGTGCTATAGCTTTTATCTTGATATAACCTGTTGGAATTTTAATATTCGAAATCAAGAACACTTACATTTTATTAGATTAAATAAAATGGATTCAACAGTTGCTAACCATTTTTTTACTATAGGGCATTCCAAAATTACAAGAACAGCAATCATTCATTATAACAATTTTAAGCCGTTTATTGAAACACTAGAATGTAAAGAAATTTACAAAAGCCATTCTTGTAATTTGCTACTTAACGCACAAGCAGAGTTTCAAAAAGCATCATACTTGAGATCTTTAAGTAATTGTTTAGTCACAGATGCATACATTTCTAAAAATCCTTAAGGGGGTTTTCCACATTTCTGGATTTCTGTCTGTCTGGAAGATGACATAATTCCTAGTTCTGAATTTATTTAATTAAAAAATAAATAAATATATAACATTCCTTTCTACATTCATTTTAGATTATTTCCCATATTCTTAGAGATACCCTACTCAAACATCATCTAGAGCTGGAGATTCGCTCCCCCTAACAGATTGTTAATTCACTCCCATCGCCATCATGATACTTTACCCAAAGTTATTTCACCATCATCGTTCTATTCTCCGGCATCTTCCAAGTTGGAATCGCCCGCGTAACAGCAAAAAAAACCTCGGAATGGCACTTTTTCGATGATGTTTTTATGGGACAACTACGGTCGCCAGCGGCTAATAGGTTGGATTTATGGGCCCCGTCTAAGGGGGTTCCATGGCACGAGTGATTTGTTGTGCTCCGAAACGCCGGCAAACTGGGATGAAGTCCTAATAGTTTGAATTACTGTTGGTTGACAGATGGTGCGAGCAGCTGGGCAATATCTCCCACCGGTTGAAAGCCAGTCCGGGTTGGCTGTGTATGTCGGATATTGGAGCCGTTTGATTTGTTGAAGGTTTTTCTCTTTGCGGTAAAAACAAAAGTAGTTTAGTCGAAGTGAAATGAAAAACATGTATTTGGAGCCAGTTCGTTCGTGGTTTATGTTTACAGCGAAAATCTGTTTACGAATACAGTTTTTACTACGGATAAGCTATTTGTGGAGAATAAGAATGTATCAAATGTTAACAGGAAAAAAAATTTTAGCCATAGTTTTATATCATTGAAACCATTTATTATATAAGATATATGCATAAAAATATTTAAAATAACCTTTTCTATCAATGTTAATCTGAAAGTGGTAGACAACATAAATCGTCCCTCGAAGTTTCCTTGCACTTCCGTCGTCTGGAAATGGTTGATAACGTTACAATATCTGCTAACCTCATCAAGTGAATGATACCCTTAAGCAGTCATGCTCATTGGGTCAGGTAATCCTTTATTTGGACCAATAAGGACTGCCCTTCCATGCGATTCCATGAGGTCTCCAAACGTTTTTAATTTGGGCGCTTCACACAGGTGAAATTTACTCAAAAACTGGTCAATATCTATATATAAATAGGCAAAGACAAAACGATTAAGTACTATTTTCTCCTCTGTCTTTCAACCGATTTTATTCATTTTTGTTTTGTTTAGTAGCTACTAACGACCTTCAGTGCAGAATGCTAATATTAATTTATAATATTAATTCATTCATTAAATAAAATTTAATAAAAATTCATCATTTACGTCCATAATGTCAACGCCAAACAACTGAATGTGCCGCTGCCGCCAAACTCAAAACATTGAGTAATTACATATAGAGGGACCAATGCTGTTATATTCTTAGAGCATGTAGTTCTGGAAGTGTTGTTATTGTTTAGTGGTAAAGTAATAGTTGTATATTATAATTATATAGGGCGATTCTAGATATGTTAGAAATCATTTTTTTCCTGGGTGGCACATAAGCAGTTACATATATAGGGTGTTTAAAATATAGAGTGCAATTATAACTAATAAAATAATTATATTGGGAAGCCCATTAGCGATTGAATTTACAGGGTGGTGCAAAATATATTATACAGAGATGTGTATACAGGGTGGCGGAAATGGAAATGCAACATTTCGTAACCCATAAGCAGTTGTATATATAGGGAAGATGAAATATAGGGTGAGAGGAATTATAGATATACATGAAATTGATAAAAAATGTTAGAAAAGGAAATCATTTATAGAGTAGCCCACGAAGAGTTCCATATATATGATGATTGAAATATAGGTCGGAGTAGAATTATAGAAGATAGTTAAAAATTTCATAAACAAAGGAGTAAATACGGTGGCGCATAGGCAGTGGCATATACAGAATGGTTTACCGGGTGGTTCAAAAATGTTAAAAATTATTATGCGTGGTCCATGAGCAGTTGCATATACAGGGTGGTGGAAATATATAATGAGATGGAATTATTATAATGAGGATTTTAATAAATGTTAGAGAATTGAGTGCAATTATAGCTATACAGGGAGGTTAGAAAAAATAACTATGTGGGCTAGTCCATTAGCGGTTGAATTGTTCTCATATTAAATTAAGAATTACGAATTTGAACACAAATAAAGTCCTATGAATTATATTTGCAAAAAACTCGAATTTCGTTACTTATTTGTAGAAGCGAGATGTTAAGACCGACATCTAGGATTTTCGAGGAAACTATCACACAGAGGTTTCGAATCTGGATCCGTTCCGTGTAATTGCTGTTCTCCTAAAGTCCTAAGATAGAATGTCACGATAAAATTTTTAGTTTACTTAACCTGCCAGAGATATTGACACAATTGGTCGAATTTCGACCACTGAGCGACAGCTAGTTACAACAAACACTCATTGTAATATATTACTCCTGATATTCTTTTAGTTTGTAGTGTAGTGTCATTGGGTCTCATCTGGTCCAATCAGCGCCCTCGTACCTGGAGATTGGTTGCCGGTGATGCGTAGCGGCATATTTTTAATTTGGACGCTGGGTTCGCTAATTATATTTTCGTTCGAGATTATATATGCTGTCTCTATGAATTTTCTTTTATACCAGTGCTCTTCCTTGTGAATTGCTCTGGCCTGGTCCCAGTTGATAGTATGGTGTTCAGTCCATGCGTGATTAGCTAGCCCAGACTTCGTTACCTCCGCCCTTTGAGTAGCTGTGCGGTGCTCCTTAATCCTGGTGTCCAGCGGTCGCTTTGTCTCTCCAATGTAAAGATTGCCACATTCACACGGTGTGATGTATATACAGTTCTTTGGTATTGCTGGTGCGTCGGGTCTCGTTCTTGTTATCATGCTCCTCAAGGTGTTGTTGCTTTTGAAGATTATTCTTATTCCATAGTTGTGTGCAATTCTTCTAAATTTATCCGACAAGCCTTTAGTATACGGTAATATTAGAGTTGATACCGTGATGTCCTCTTCCTCTCTAGGTGGTTTGTCCAGCTCTTCAAACGCCTTGGTAATGACGTTTCCGGATATCCATTCGCCAAAAGGCAATGGGGTGATGACGAACCTAGTAGTAATCCATTACTTAATGTTCTTTAAATTGCTCATGTTTCTCATGGATTACCACATTTCTGCTTATTAGTCTTTTAATCTTAATTTACTCTTGTCGTATTTCAGTCATTTCATGTAAAACCTTTCACTTTATAGGTCTGTAATAGCGCATTGGTAAAGGTCGTTGATTTTGCTAGATTATTCCATGTGTATCACTGGATTTCCACAAGATATTTGTGCAGGTACCAAAGATGAAACAAAAAAGCATCAGATACATCTGCATTGAAAACTACGTCGTAGTTCACTCCAAGACGAATTTCGTGAAGGTCGTCCAAAAACAGTTGTTGTTCCGGAACCCATTGATGCTGTGCGCGAACTGATATTGCAAGATCGTCATGTGACCTATCGTGAGATTGAGTCAACCTTACACATTAGTGGGACCAGCATACATTCAATATTGCATAAACATTTGAATGTGAAAAAAATTTGTTCGCGTTGGATCCCACACAATTTGTCAATCGTTCACTAAAAAGCTCGTGTCGATTGGTCGAAAGAAAAGCTCAGAAAATACGATCGCGGTGCTTCAAAACACGTTTATGACATAGTGACAGGTGATGAATTGTGGATTTACGTGTATGAGCCCGAAAGTAAACAGCAGTCGACTGTATGGGTGTTTCAAGATGAGCCGAATCCAACAGTTGTTCGCGCACGAAGCACTTCCAAGTAAATGATCGCCTGTTTTTTCGGAAAAAGTGGACATATCGCAACCGTACCACTAGAACAACGCAGAACAGTTAATTCTGAGTGGTACACAACCATTTGTTTGCCAGTTGTCTTCCAAGAAATGACGAAAACCAACCCCCGAAGACGGATCACTCTTCACCAGGACAATGCGAGCTCTCACACATCGGTTCAAACAACTGCATTTTTGACCACTCAAAACATTGATTTGATATGTCATCCGCCGTATAGTCCTGACTTGTCACCAAATGACTTCTTTTTATTCCCGTACTTAAAAAACAAACTGAGAGGTCAACGTTTTTCGACACCTGAAGAAGCGGTTGCTGCGTTTAGAATGCATGTTTTGGAGATACCTCAATCATAGTGGAAAAAATGCTTCGACAATTGGTTCAAACGCATGCAAAAGTGTATAGATCTTCATGGGGAATATTTTGAAAAACAATAAAGCGATTTTCGATGATTAATATTTGTTTTTGTTTTGTAATCCCGAAATATAAAAGACAGCCCTCGTATTTCCGTAACTTTTGTAACTCAGTACTGAAATCGAACCCCGTGGTTATTAAATTATACATTAACTAAAAACTTAACAGTTTCATTCGACTAAGTAATGCTATGCTGGGAACTGCCTAAAAAATGAATATGAATATTTTTCCATTTCCTATACATTATTAAATTCTGTAACATTCTGTAACATTTTCTATAGGGGAAGCAGGTGAACGCAGCTGATTTAGTATTTCATGAAAGCTGCAGACAGTATAATTTCAAAAACTTTTTCACTCCTCAAAAAAAAACCTAACAGTGTTTTAATAATTTTTCTGCTTATATTTTCAAAACGTATGCAACTTGAAATAAATTAATTAATTTTGAATATAACCTGCAGCTTTAACAAAATTACTATGCTGGCATTTCCTATATTATCTGATAGACGTGTAATGCTGCAAGCTATTTATTAGCAGCTTCAATTAACCAGGCTTGGTTGGTATTTCTTTTTAAATGTCCAATCGCGTAGACGGGAATTTCAACAGTAGGTACACGTGAATTCCAGTTGTAACAATATGGTCTGCTGTAATAGCTCGGAGTGTTGGCCTGTTTAAACTCATTTATCAGTGGTATCCGCGGGCAATTTGTTGATGTGACAGAAGCTGTATATTGCCACAATTAATGGAAAAGTTTCTATAATTAAATTTTTATAACAATATTAAATTAATGATAGTTCTGAATTAAAATCACGAAGCATTTTGTTTTATATGAATAACATCTTAGAAAACGCTATAGAGTTATAGTATAACATAATTTCATTTGGTGCCCCACAAGACTCCATTTCTGAACAACTAAGCAATATACTGGGTTTACTAATGATTTTGTTGTTCTCAAGAACTGTTTTGAAATGAAACATCATAAAAATGAAATATTCTTCCCTTCTCTCGTTTAATCTTAACATAATTCTTAATTTAAATATATCTGCAAAGATATATGTTTAGATATATTGAGTATATATTTGTTCTTAACTAACATCATTACAAACACATAATTTATACAAAAAATAAATTATAAAATTATATATTCAAGGGTAGCAACAAGTTCTTATTACATGTAATATTAAAATGAGTTTTAATCATTTAAAAACAGGATAATTGTTCTGGGTTTCGAACCCGAGAACTTTGGATCTGCAGCTGTGCACTTCTTGACCACTTGTTTTTATTTCAATTATGTTCTTTAGAGAATATAAAAGTCCCGGCCGTATGTAATATATCAATGCCTCTAGTGAGTGGTAAACGTACTTTGTTTATTACGATAACAAAATCATGTAAACAAAGGACATGTTTTGCTTAATGTGTATCTTTCGATCAGAATATATTGTTTGATAATATGAAAATTTGATGCCAAGTTGCCTTTTTGTGTGGTATTCTTTTTAATTTCTCACGTATGTCAAGTCTCCAATTTGATATATCACAAAGAGAGAAGTAGAGTGTTTATTTGAACGAAAAGCAAATTTTGTGCAGGTATTCTATATTACTTGGATGTTATTTTGGTATATTTCCTATTTGTTATTGATTTTCTATAAAAGAAGAGACTCTTAATATATTACTTGTCCCTGTTATTTACACCGAGGACTGAATTGAATGGGTATTTGAAGATCGAAGCAGTATGTGGTGTCAGTCGGTGTCGTATCGTGTCGACATATGTGTTCAAAACCCCTCTCCCTTCAATATTCATTTTTAACCAATTAATCATCTTTTTCATAAGAATAAGTGTTATATTTATACAATTTTATATATCCTGTAAATACATGCAACAAAATAGGAAAATTATCCAACCCACCCCGAAAAATTTTCCTGGCCTTGCCGAATAAGTATATATTAATATTTAAAATTAAGTTTTTCGAGTTCAACCAGTGACTAATTACCTATTCAAAATAATGTTTTAAAACCACTTTCTTCTCTATTATCAATTATTATATACAGGATGAGTTTTTTTGTTGATGATCAGTATGGGGATCTCGGAAACTAGCGGAGATAGAGCAATGGTTAAATTGGGAAAGATTTGCAGTTTTACTGGCCCAATTTAATGACACTTTGGGATTTTTTCTGTAAAATGTCATGGCTTACTAGATATTTTGGAAAAAACGAAATTCTGTCGATTTAGTCAAATCCCTCTAGCTCCTTTGTTTTTGATTTTATAAAAAAAGTGTTAATATCAAAATTGAAGGAAATTGTACCCCGAATATGATTGTCATGTCCTCGCTTGCGTGACAGCTCTCGTTTTCGAGATATGACACAAACTTTTCTTTTTTTGAATGGAAACCATAGTTGGGTATGACCTCAAAAAATCGGACATTTTTAGAGCTTTTCAACAATATAATACTCGATATAGTTATTCATAAAAATAACGGAGTTATGGATGATTTTCTCTCTTATTTTCACTTTTAACGTAGGTACCCGTGAAATAGACTGATTTATTAATAACTATTCCAAAAAACATTGAACGATTTTTTTATTAGGTATATCAGATTTAACGAAAAAACTAAATAAGTAGATACCTACTAAAAACTTAAGAAATTAAAGTACATAATAATGGTTACAATTTATGTTCGAAAAGTCCACCATTGTTATTTAGACAAAAATTGCATCTTTTTAAGATTGACATTACCGCTTTCCTCACAGACCGCCTATCAATTTCTTCAATTGCTTGTAATACCGCCTCTCTTAGGTCACCAAATATCTCATACTTTCTTTAGTATACTTTGTTCTTAAGCGCACCCCATAAATAGAATTGTATAACTGCCAAATCGGGAGACCAGGGTGGCCATTCGCGAAGGCCATTTCTTCCAATCCAAGAGTTAGGATAGATATTATCTAAGTGTTGTCTTACTAATAACGAGTTATGAGCAGATGCTCCATCATGTTGGAACCACTCAATTTCTAAACGAGTTCTCAAATTCAAATTATGCAACATTTCTTGAAAAGTGTATCGCAAGAAATGCAAGTAGCGCTCGCCAGTAAGTGATTCGTCACAGATAAAATGCCCCAGAATAGTAGACCCTATGATACCACACCAAACATTAAAACCAAATTTTATCTGGGGTCGTCTTTGTTCTACATGGAAAGGGTTTTCTTTAGCTCAGATATGCTCACTGTGTCTATTGAACATACCGCAGTTAGTAAATCTAGTTTCATCTGACCATAGCATCTTTAATAGAAACCGTGGATTGTCAAGGCATATGTCGGTAAACCATGTACAAAACAAAATAGGTCGATGTTCGTCACCAGCATGCAAAGTTTGAGAAACTGAAAGTTTGTACGGGTGGAACTTGTGCGCTTTCAGTACCTTAACTACAGTTCGCTGAGATGTGCCAGCTTCTGCCGAAATCTCACGAGTTGATGTAGATGGATTTTGATTTACCATTGCCTAAACATTTATTTGTGCTTCTTCGTTAGTTTGATTACGTTCCTTTGGAGGATTAGTAAAAGATCCATATCTACGTAAACTATCATAAAGTCTCTTAAAGGTACATAGAGGAGGTTGACGACGATTAAAATATCTATGAAAGTATTCCTCAGCTGCACGAACTGAATTTTTATGGCATATGATATAACATTCCACCATATTCAGTTTTTCTTCGTTAGAATATTCCATTTTATCACGAAAACTTGTCAATATCGAGTGTCAGTTCAGCGCTACTAGTGGAATTACTCTCAAATGATGAAATGTCAAAGTGAAAACAATCTTTTTCATGACTATCTACGTTAAAAGTGAAATAAGAGAGAAAAGCAACCATAACTCCGTTATTTTTATGAATACCTATATCGAGTATTATATCATTGAAAAGTTCTAAAAATGTCCAACTATGGTTTCCATTCAAAAAAAGAAATGTTTGTGTCATATCTCGAAAACGAGAGCTGTCACGCAAACGAGGACATGACAATCATATTCGAGATACAAATCCCTTCAATTTTGATATTTACACTTTTTTTATAACATCAAAAACAAAAGAGCTAGAGGGATTTGACTAAATCGACAGAATTTCGTTTTTTCAAAATATCTAGTAAGCCATGACTTTTTACAAAATTCGGAAAGTGTCATTAAATCTTTCCCAATTTAACCACTGCTCTATCTCCGCTAGTTTCCGAGATCCCCATACTGATCATAAAAAAAACTCACCTTGTATTTTAATCATTATATACATGAATTAGGGTTTACCTTATTCTAAAACTAAATAAAAACACAAAATAAATCCACAATTAATTTCGTAAATGAACGCTGTCAAATTTGGGCATCTGACGTGAAACTTCATGTTATGCATACCCCACTTTTTTATCATTTATTGGAGGAAAAATAGTTTTTATACATACACCATATTTACATGTAGATATTTTTTATTTCTTAATAATGTAGAATTAAAATTATTAAACTTTAAGAGTTATCTATTACTGTTTACGACATGATAAATGTTATTTGTGGCATATTCTTGATTATTATTATGTTTTCTCGGGAAATAACACCACATTCGAAATAAAAAGCTGTATTTTGAAAGAAAAACCAAACGTTTCAAAGTCGATTCTGACTTCGTTGCCAACGGCTTTAAATATTCAATTTGCAATTTGCATTTTCAATACATATTTTAAGGTCATTGACAACGAATCGACTTTTTCTTTCAATGTACAATTTTTTATTTCGATCGTGGTGTTATTTCCCAAGAAAACATAAAAATAATGAAACATTTTAATTCCTCTGGTTATTTATAGACATGACCAGAGAGTTGGAGGCCTCTTGTGGACGTTTAGTTAACTATCACCAACCTCTTGGGCTCTTGAACTAACACCGTCGACCCATCTTTTAAATACACCGTGGTCCTATCCGAAATTTAGACAAAAAATGGTTGTACACCGGAAACAACTAATACCATTAATTTATTAAGATATAGTATATTAAATTTCTGTTATGCTATATTGTTATAAATAATTAAATTCCATCTAAAGGTATACCGTATCCCATGGAAGTTTCAATAACGGCTAATGGGGTTTTCGTAGCACCGGGGAAAGTTTCACAACTTTCACAACGGGGAATAAACTATTTACTTTGGAAAGTCGGCAAACTGACATTAAGTCCTAATAGTTCGGATTGCTCTCACTTGGCAGATAATACGGGCGACTGGGAAATATCCCCCATCAGTTGAAAGTCGTCTAACTGTGTCCAACTGGAATAAACGTATTTGAATTTGTCGAGGTTTCGTTTTGTATAATGTGTTTCACGAATCAAATCTATAGAATGTTTGGAAAGAAAATTTCCGTTTTATATTTGTTTTAGAGTAGATGTTTGTAACTTTCTTCAAACTGTGAACTCGTAAAAGTAATATCTATAGGCGAATTGCACAATTCAAAAAGAATTGACATTACTGACATTTTACACACTTTTTGCGTCATTGATATTTTTCTAATTTTTAACATTTTGCCATTTTTGACATTTGTGACATTTTTTGTTTTTTGACATTTGTGAAATTTATGACATTTTTGACATATTTGACATTTGTGACATTTTTGGTTTTTTAACATTTTTGAAATTTGTGAAATTTATGACAGTTTTGACATTTTTGACATTTTCGATATTTTTGACATTTTTGACATATTTGACATTTTTTACATTTGTGACATTTTTGGTTTTTTGACATTTTTGATATTTTTGACATTTTTGAAATTTTCGACATTTTTGACATTTATGACATTTTTGAAATTTTTGACTTTTTGTCATTTTTGACATTTTTGACAATTTTGACATTTTTGATATTTTTGGCATTTTTCAAATTTTTGACATTACTGAAAATTATACATTTTTTTCATTTTTGACAGAACAGAGAGAAGGATATCCATCCGCTTACAAATAAACGATGATTGGCCAACGGAACAATGTATCTAGGTCCAAATGGCTGACCCAGACATTGAACCAATCCTTTCCCTCAAGGAGAAAGGGGCAAAAAGGCTACCATAAGACGAGGCAGCTAGGTACTCTGGCGTCATTATGGGCCCAATGTGAGGGACTCTCTAAGAGTGGAGAATGGAATGTTAAAGAGAATTTGGGAAAGCACTGACGGCAGAGAAACCAAGTCCTAACTATTAGTCCCAAAGAAAAAGTTACCCGCCGCTCTGAATAAACTACATAATGGGATTACCGGAGGTTATCTGGGCATGAACAAAAAGTTGTGTTTTTATTTCCCAAGAAGTACTTAAACACTATTGGGTAAACTACTTCGAAGACGTCAGAACTTGGTGCCGGAAATGTGAAACCTGTGCAGCCAGTAAGGGCCCGAAGACCCGGACCAACGGCAAAATGCAGCAATACAATGTAGTTGTTCCATTTGAGAGAATTGCCATTGATGTCGCCGCACAGGTCCATTTCCCGAGTCTGAAAGAGGGAAGACATACATTCTGGTAGCAATAAATTACTTCAGCAAATGACCTGAGGCATATGCTGTACCCAAACAGGAGGCAACTACTGTTTAGACGGTGCTGGTTATAGTTATTCAGCAGGTTTGGTGTCCCGTGGACTTACATTCCGAACGATATTGGGAATAAAGAAAACTAGAACCGCACCTTTGCATCCACAGTCAAACGGAATGATGGAAAGATTCAGCAGGACGTTGGAACAACATCTATCCAAGGTCGTCAACAATAACCAACGTGATTGAGATGAGCATATTCCCCTATTCCTGTTGGCCTATCGCTCAGCCGTACTTAAGAGCACAGAACTGACTCCAGCCAGGGTACAATTTGTAGAGGATTGAGATTACCTTGTGATTTGACTTTCGTCTCACCAGAAGAACAGTCCCAAGAAGTCAACAATTATACCGACCAGATCCCCAAATCTCACACCATCCTGGGATGGTCCATAATATCGTATTGGCCGGAATCCAACAGCTAAGACCACTTAGGTTCATTTGGATCAACTCGCTCCCTAGCATGGAGAGAATGTTTCCGATCGAGAAGATCAGAATTAAATATATATATAAATATAAAATTCATTAAACGCCGCCAAAAAATAAGAAACCTTTTAAATTAATCGTTCCGAGAAAACCGTTTTGTTTTTGCTTATTTATATACAGATTTTTGATACTCCCCCTTTGCTTTCTGAGTTTTGCTAAATTCCTGAACCGCCGTCAATTTGTTGGAATATGTAAATAGCTTAAGATTACATTCATAGCGTAATACATTCTCAGTATGACGTTAGATGTCGTTGATATCTAAGGGTTCATTTGGCTGTCATTCGAAATATACATACCTATATATTTCCCTCCTCATTTTTTGAAGTGCGTTAATAAAACAAGGAAGAGGTAATTGTCTCCAGTTTACGATATTTAAATCTGATTGCCATAAACTACGTTCGCTCATAAACTCTAAATTACCACTTTTAAAGTGGCTCTGATAAGGTATTTGCATCACACGCTTATTAAGTAATAAAGAGCGCTGAAACTTAAGCAGCTATTTTATAACATAAACTTCATAAAAGCGATAGCTTCCATAAAAAGCTGCAACTACAGCGAAATATTATGATGCAAATTGAAAATATTTTAGATGCCGTTAAAGAAATTCTGCAATCTAGGAGTATAATTTTAGAAATTTACATAATATTTGGTGCATTCATGAGATACATGCACTCTAAGTGTGCATCTAATTTATAAGGAACATCACAAGACTGCTGTGAAATTCATGAAGGATTTATTACTAGGTAGTTCAATCAAAAATTAAATTCTCAAAGTGAGATAATCTACATGTATCTTCTAATGGAAATGCTGTGGAACCTTTGGTGTGTCACAAATGTAAAAACACAATTTAGCACCCTAACCTTTATTTTAAACACTCAACGCCGTTTCAACAACTCTAAGTTGTCATCATCAAGTAGTAAACTAAATCTAAATTGCAATTTTCTCTAATTAATACATACCAGTAAACTATCAGCAGCTTACAGTAATTAGTACAAAGGATAAATCCCAAGTACCTGAATTCTAAATAACAGATTTCACAGATAATGCAGATTTTATATAATGAAATTAGGTAAATTAGGATAAAGTAATGAATTTTAATACGTATTTATGGATTCTTACAATGTAAAATACACAATGAGCTGTATGGGATAGGACCCTTGTCTGAATTCAATATCAATAGTTTTTTATTTTTATAAATCATTATGCTTTCGTAAGAGTCCAGTTCCCAATAATTATTTACTTTAACTAATTTTAAAGAAGTTCTAAAATGTCTTTGAAACGGGTACTGATAGATCTGCGTGTCTGTCCATAATACTTCAAATCACAATCGTTACATTTCATTTCATAAATACCCGACTTTTCGAAATCAGCAAGTTTATCTTTAGGATTGCCCAACAATCTCTGTAGTGTTCTATATACCGCCTTCATACCAAGTTCTTTAAAAATTTTCTTAAACCCCTAGTATAACGACTGTACGGAACAGAGACAAACTTTTGTTCTTGCGACTTATTTGGAAAAGTTGACACTTCATTTATTTGTAACCGAAGCTGCTTCTTCGTGATTAATTTATCTATAATATCTGTTGGATAACCATTGCATGCAGCTATTTCTCTAATAGTTTTCTTTTCATTCTGAAACCTCTCTTTGTTAAGAGGGAATTTCGACAACGGATATACAAGGAAATTAATCCCCGCCATTTTATGTTGTTGACACTGGAAAGGTAACTATCTATATGTGCTAGTATCCTTTCTATATACATCAAACTCTAACTTATTATTATCATTTCTGTTCATATGTAAATTTAATAGAAGCAAACCTACTGTTAAGATGCAAGCAAAATCATTAACATTAAACTCATTAGTATTAAATATAGCAAATATATCATCCGCGTACCGTATTCATACCCTAGGAAAATACTGGGAGGCATTTTTTGCTTCATCTTCGAACCTGCCCTTGAACAAGTTGGCAAGGTACGGCAACAAGAGGTTTCCCCATTGCCGTTCCTTCCTTTTGTTCATAAAAGCAACCTCCAAACTGAAAATAATTGTGGCTCATACATAATTTTGTGAGGGAAATTAACTCATTAATTTCTGCCTCACAAACAGAGTTTTCACGCATTAAGTCCTCCAGGTACTTCAAAGTTTCTGGCATAAAGAACCAACATCAAACGATACCAAAATTTCTCCAGGTTTTGTATAGATTGAATAAACTCTAAAGAATTCTGAACGCTAAAATTTTGCTACGGACAAAGTAAATTTTCGTTGTGTTAACCACTTCGCTCACTTATAAGAAATAATATTGTTTTTCCCAGTTTGTGAAGTTTTGGGAGGCCATATAATTTCGAGATCGTTGGATTAGAAACATGTAGTCTTCGTTTCAGCTCAGGACTTACAATAGATGTGTATGCTTTAAATTCTGATGGCATTTTAGATAAAGGATTTCTAACTATTTTTTTACAGGGACCGTTCGTAATTCGATTATTAATTCTAATGTATCTTCGTTTAAATATGTATTTAAGATTTTGTTAAGTGCCAGGCTGAAGCTGAAAGCTTCTCCATATAAACGACCCACTCAGAGAATGTAGTTGCATAAAATGATCATTTTACATCTTGAATAAAATCTGTATGAAAAATAGTCGCATACCTAGATGTCCACAGCCGTAGCATTCTCTATATTCATAAAGTGTGAAAATACTTTTTTATTTCCTATGGACTACTCAACTTTCTTCTTCTGATTGGAAGAAATGAGAAAAATATGACTTATGTTACGTTTCCTTGCAGGATCACGCCCTTATCTAAACCCTAGTATCTACCATGTGGAACACTTATCATCACAGCTTTCCAAAACTTTTACGAAAATGGCCCTGTACGAAGTTTAAAAATAAATAGAGACCAATTTTAACTACAAAATCAGATGCATTTTTAATAAAACCCAAGTTATTTCTTTGTTTATTTCACACAACAAAATTGCAAAATAATTATATAAGAAAAATATAGTTAATTAAAAACTTGTGGATGCCTTCACGGATCCGTGTCAATAGAGTAACTATATTGTTTTCTGAACGATAGTTGTGCCATCTCTGGTTTTTATTTTGTCTGAGTTCTTTTGGAAATAACACCACATAAACTTAAATGCTGTATGTATATTTAAAAAAAACCAAACGTTTCAAGGTCTAAATCAGACCCCGTTTTCAATGGTATTATCACAAATGAACAACATTTAGACCTTGAAACGTTTGGACGTTTTGAAATATAGAGAAATTCAGGTGGTGTTATTCCCAAAGAACTCAGAAAAAAAGAGTATTTGTGGTTTTCCGGGCAGTTTTGCCAGGCAGAAGAAATTCTAATAAATCACAGTAAAGCAGGAAAACCAGTGCCTATCTAATTAAAAAATTAACAATTATATTCATTTACTAAAGTTGCAAGTAAATGTTTTTCTTGCAATTTTATTCTCAAATAAGGTCCGATATCTGTTTATGTTTTAAATACAGCAATCTAAATACCGATTAACTTTTTGTGGACGAGTTTAATTCTCAACTCTCCCAAAAAAATTCATTTCGCGATCTGTGAAAATTTTCCTAAGAAAGGCCTGTCTTATCATTTTTCTATGGAAACATATTTTTCGTATGTTAACCAACAACTAGCAAACCCTTCCCAAGGGTTAATCAAATCGACATTTTCGAAATTTTGACATTTTGGACATTTTTAACATTTTAACCTTATTGGCATTTTTGACATCTTTGACACTTATGACTTGTTTGACATTTTTGACGATTGACATTTTTTAAATTCTTTCCACTTTTAACATTTTTTACATTTCTCGCGTAATTGACATTTTTGACATGTTTGGCATTATTTTACCTTTTAACATTTTTGACATTTT
Source organism: Octodonta nipae (assembly GCA_034190945.1). Lineage (NCBI taxonomy): Eukaryota > Metazoa > Arthropoda > Insecta > Coleoptera > Chrysomelidae > Octodonta > Octodonta nipae. The sequence goes on along the minus strand of CM067219.1, from coordinate 7,545,647 downwards.
TTACGTTTTTGACATTTTGTACATTTTTGACATTATTTTTATGTGTTCTTGGGAAATAACACCACAATCTAAACAAAAATAAATAAAATAGTCTACGAAATATACAGATTTTTGTTTCGATTGTGGTATTATTTCCGAAGAACACATAAAAATAATCAAAAATATGCCACAAATAACATTTAGAAGACAATTTTTGGCAATTATTACATTTTTGTCATTTTTACATTTTCGAAATTGACATTTTTGACATTTAGACACTTAACATTTATCACGTGTTTGTCATTTTTGACGATTGAAATTTTTGAAATTCTTACCACTTTTAACATTTTTTACATTTCTCGCGTTATTGACGTTTTTGACGTAGACAATTTGAACATTTGATATTTTCGACATTTTTGACATTTTTTTTCCTTTTTAACATTTTTATCGTTTTGTACATTTTTGACATTTTTTACATTTTTGACATTTTTAATATTCCTGACATTATTGACATTTTTATATTTTTGATATTTTTACAACTTCTAGCATTTTTGTATTTTTTTTTTTTTATTTTTTCACATTAACATTTTTGACATATGACACTTTCACATTTCGGGCTTTGTTTTACTTTTTGAGATTATTGTTTTTTGCATTAGTTATTACTGAGGTTACGTTTTTTACGTTTTTGATATTTTGTCATTTGTGACATTTTGGTTTTTTATAATTTAAGACATTTATTTTTATTTTAACATTTATATTTTTGACACATATTTATATTTTCTAGATTTTTACCAGATTTATGACATAAAATTAATCAGAAAGTGAAGTCCTTAATGCAATACTAGCAAAAGGCTTTTCATTTCCAATGAATTTTCATTCATTTCTCTAAATCGACTGAATCAATCTGAATATTTTAAATTGTATTCAAATATATACCTACTTCATTCCGTATGTTTTCTATAACGTAAAACTTACCGTTTCTCAGAAAATTTCTCTATAAAATTAAATGTCAAGACATGCCAGATAAGACTAAGATAATTATTAAACTTCTAATGTGTGTTTTCATAGCATTCACAACTACTTTTTTTAAGCAAACTTTACCCTATAAATACGAAAAGATAGACCCTAATTAAGTCTCAGTTTATTATAACATTATAATACTTGAAGAAATACCCACGCAATTGCTTCAAGGCATATTTCAAATTTATCCTATTAACGTTAATTTGCTCGTAATACTAAACCTCACGTTTTGAATAAGAGCACTGGAAACTGCAGTCTGAACGTATGTGAGAGATAATTTTCCGTAATGTTTAGTGCATACATAACTTGTAAGGCTTTTCATTATAAAATGTACTTGAAACTCCCACTGACTGCACCAATTTAGACGTCTCTATCGTCTACTATGGCTTGCCAATCTTGCAGATGAAAGCCACTAACGGGATGATGCCTGGAAGCTGAACACAAAACTTCATATTTAAATTACAAGGAGTGGAGGGCGCATTCTAAGTACGAAGTTATTTAGTAAAGAGCTTTTAAATAATTGTTAGATAATCTTTAGTTGATAGGGAAATTATAAACTATTAACGTGCTAGAATAGACAGGGAAGAATCTCAACTGAGTCTGCTTTTTCCGGAATTGGACCCCGTCATTTTTTCGAATTACTTTATTTATATACCTAAACCGGGATATAAATAAAATTTTGCGACGTTTCGCCCACACTTATAAGGAGCTTTTTAAAGGATGAGACAAAAAACAAAACAAATGTTACTTACCTTGCGGCTACTCCATTCATTTCATCTTTTTCTCACGAACACTTCAAAACTTCACTTTTTATTCAACTTGTCACAATGATGCACATATTCTGAATGAGTAATAGGTACGAAGAAATAATATAATTGACCCCCCGAAATTTTCAGGTAACAGAAGGGTAGGAGGCACTTAATGGGATTATTTTATGATTATGATGAAATTTCGTATAGGTTCCTGGAATTTTATTAGTGGATAATGTAAGTGATTTATTTTGTGGAAATGTTGACGCAAGATTGCCAGATGGACGAAAGTTCAAAACCTTTGTCTCGGTTGAAAATCTTGGGATTTTTGGCGATTTCAACGGCCTCACGGAGTTTTCTGGTGAAATAATACGGAGATTTGGCCACGACAGAGAAGCTGTCGAAGAGGATTTGGTGGCCCGTTTCGTGATGATATTCAGCTACAGCAGAGTTTGAAAGCAGGCCCGTTTTCTAACAACGTCTGTGCTCACCCAGACGAGTGTTTATAGATCGACCTGTTTCACCGATGTATACTGCCCCACACGAGCATGGAATGGAATAAACACCTTTAGATGAAAGAGGATTTGGTTTATCCTTTGGAGAGGGTAACATGTGTGAGATTTTAGATAGTAGTTTTTAGACTGTTTTCACCTCGTGCTTATAGAGAAGCTTCCGAATCCTATCCGTGACCTTGCTGGTATATGACAAATATACTACTGATTTATTAGGTGACAATTCTTTCTTAGCAAGGGGATGTTGGTGACGAGAAATGGAATTGCGAATCTCTCGTTTGCTGTAGCCGTTGTTTAGTAGACTACCCTCAACCCAAGCTAATTCCCTTCTCAAACTTTTGGGTTCGAAAATGGATATAGCTCGATGCACCAGGGAGTTCAAGACTGACCGTTTCTTGAGATGGGTAGTGATGGGACCGGGCGTGCAGATATCTGTCGGTATATGTTGGTTTTCTGTATACATAGTGCCCAGGCGACCATTTGGCAACCATGAAACCAACACGTCTAGGAAGGGCAGGGATTCATTGGACTCAATTTCCATAGTGAATTTGATGTTTGAATGTTGGGTATTAATGTGATTAAAGAACAATTGGAGAGCCTCTTGTCCATGTGGCCATATGACAAAAGTGTCATCAACATATCTCAACCAAATTTTGGGTTTGTGGCTTGAAGACTCCAGAGCCACTGCTTCAAAGGCTTCCATAAAGATATTTGCCACTACCGGTGATAGCGTCGAACCCATGGGGGTACCAGAAGTTTGCATGTAATATTTATTTTGAAAAAGAAAATACGTCGACGTAAGACATTTTTCGATCAACATGAGTAAATCCAAGGTTTGTTCGTCTTCCGACAGCAGTTCTCCAATAATCGATAGGGAGTCTGGGATAGGAACTTTGGTGAACAGTGATGTCACATCAAAACTAACTAAAATGTCTTGGGGTTCAATTTGTATCTCTGACAGAGAGTTACGAAATGGGATTAGTTTAAAACTTTATATCCCGGTTTAGGTATATAAATAAACTAATTAGAAAAAATTACGCGGTCGAAATCCGGATAAAGTAGAATCAGCTATGACTCTGGCCGCAAAAACCTCCGTTCTCAAGGAAGAATCTCGATGGCGGTAATTATACCCTCAACGCCAAGACGGTCCAGACGTTGAGTTGAAGCCACAGATCAAGGCGATCAGCTGTGTAATATTAGTCCTGGTTGTTTTGTAAATAAGTGAGTTTATTTTGGTCAAACAAAGACGTTTGATTGTGAGTGTATAAATTTTAAAATTGACCCTATGGAGTCTCTAACATTATCTTTAGCAAACTTGATAATTGATGTACTTTCAACGGAATGCTCCCCTGCCCGTAATAACTTTTTATTACTTCGTCGCTTTGTCGCTTTGAATCATAAAAATGGTCGGTACAACGCCCTCTTACGAAAAAAAACCTCACAACAGAGTTTCTTTTTTAGCACTTTGAATATATCAGCAAAGTATTTGGAATTCAAACATACGCCTGGATAAAAATTAAAACTTCTACTGCGAACACATTTTCAGTCGACAACAAAAAATACGTAATCACCTTGCTGAACGGCGTTCTGTGCTCTCTCGGTGATTTTCACACTTTTTTTTGTTATTAAGCAGTTTGCGCACGTACTATCGTACGGCGTACACACTCTTTTCTGTATGTTCTCCCCGTGGGTCGAATGCTTTTATGATAGGTTTTAGGGTCGAACGTGTTTTCCCTTCAGGAATGCCTCGAATAAAATCAAATTTACGGTCAGGGGTTAGTCGCATCCTCAGCTCGACTATCACTCGAGAGATTTCACGGAACGTTTTATCACCGTTCATAAGTAGACGACGAAAGGGTAATCTCGTAACTGCCTCTATGTTGCAATCAATTTTGTTCACCTAACTAACGGAAGAACTATACAGGATGTCTTAATATCGTGTGTCAATAGTCCTAAAGGGTGAGTACTACGAGGTCGATTAAATTAGAGATTAAATTAGAACCTAACCTAACCTTATAATTTATTTTGTATAAGGATATACCTTTATAACTGTGAAATTATTGTAGCTAAAGTTGTTTCTTAGGTTGTTCTCGCGAATTGGTTATTCGCGTGTCAATGTGCCTACAGTACCTTGTTCATTGGTTGAGTGAATTTCTGCAGATAGGCGATGCCCAGGACAATACATTGTATTAGAATTATACAACTTCCGTTAGCTTCGTTTTTTAATGGCGTTGTGCTGAAAAAGAAGCGGCCGTGCAATATTTAGACCACGTAAACGATAATGGTTAAGTTGCGTAGTCTCTGGCGTTTTATTAACCCAGTAACTCTTGGGGAATAGGCAGATTGAGGCCTCGAGTTCGATCCACACTCTGAAATTCTTATTCACTTTTTGTCTTTTGATAATGGCTCCAAAGCAGGAAAGCAGGAGTCGAAACGTCGAGTATTTAATAAATTCAAATACGGTTCTCACCCGGAACTTATATATATATATATATATATATATATATATATATATATATATATATACAGGATAACAGGATATAAAATATCCTAGATATTTTAATCATCGTCAACCTGCTCTATGTACATTTAAGAGGCTTTACGTATCGTATCGTAAGTTTACGCAAATATGGATCTTTTACTAAACCAGTAAAGGAACGTAATCACATTAATGAAGCAGCACAAATAAATGTTTTGGCAATGGTAAATCAAAATCCATCTACGTCAACTCGGGAGATTTCGGCAGAAGCTGGCACATCTCAGCGAACTGTAGTTAATGTACTGAAAGCGCACAAGTTCCACTCGTACAAACTTTCTGTTTCTCAAACTTTGCATGCTGGTGACGAACATCGACGTATTTTGTTTTGTACATGGTTTAGAGACATGTGCCTTGACAATCCACAGTTTCCATTAAAGGTGTTATGGTCAGATGAAACTAGATTTACTAACTTCGGTATGTTCAATAGACACAATGAGCAAATCTGGGCTAAAGAAAACCCCCCTTTCCATGTAGAACAAAGACGACCCCAGATAAAATTTGCTTTTAATGTTTGGTGTGGTATCATAGGGTCTACTATTCTGGGGCCTTTTAGCTATGACGAATCACTTACTGGGAAGCGCTACTTGCATTTCTTGCAATACACTTTTCAAGAAATGTTGCATAATTTGATTTTAAGAACTCGTTTAGAAATTGAGTAGTTCATGATGGAGCACCTGCTCATAACTCGTTATTAGTAAGACAACACTTAGATAATATCTATCCAAACTCTTGGATAGGAAGAAATGGTCCACGCGAATGCCCACCCCGGTCTCCCAATTTGCCAGTTATAGACTTCTATTTATGGGGTGCGCTAAAAACAAAGTATACAAAAGAAAGTATGAGACAATTGGTGACCTAAGGAAGGCGGTATTACAAGCAACTGAAGAAATTGATAGACGGTCTGTAAGGAAAGCGATAATGTCAATCTTAAAAAGATGCAATTTTTGTCTAAATAACAATGGTGGAATTTTCGAACATAAATTGTAACCAGTATTATATACATTAATTTCTTAAGTTTTTAGTAAGTACCTACCTATTTAGTTTCTTCGTTATATCTGATATACCTAATAAAAAAATCGTTCAATGTTTTTTGGAATAGTTATTAATAAATCAATCTATTTCATGGCCAACTACGTTAAAAGTGAAAATAAGAGAGAAAAGCATCCAAAACTCCGTTATTTTTATGAATAACTATATCGAGTATTATATCATTGAAAAGCTCTAAAAATGTCCGATTTTCTGAGGTCATAGCCAACTATGGTTTCCATTCAAAAAAAGATAAGTTTGTGTCATATCTCGAAAACGAGAGCTATCACGCAAAACGAGGACATGACAATCATATTCGGGATACAATTCCCTTCAATTTTGATATTTACACTTTTTTAAAAATCGAAAACAAAGGAGCTAGAGGAATTTGACTAAATCGACAGAATTTTGTTTTTTCAAAATATCTAGTAAGCCATGACTTTTTACAAAAATCCGAAATTGTTATTAAATTTGGGCCAGTAAAACTGCAAATCTTTCCCAATTTAACCATTGCTCTATGTCTAGTTTCCGAGATCCCCATACTGATCATCAAAAACTCACTATTATAATATATATATATATATATATATATATATATATATATATATATATATATATATATGTGGAATGTCATTGTCAGCATAAAACCATCAAACACAAACACAAGCAATGGAACATCTAATTCACTGGTCTGTTGGTCCATCATAACCTCTTAAGTTTTATTTCATTCATTATTTACAACAACAATTTATATCACCTCAACAATTACATAACCCTGACGAAGGAAACAATAATTTCCGAAAGCTAGGTAAATGTGAATAAAGAGATACAAACAAAAAACAATAATTAGTCAATATCCCTTAACCTAAATATATATATATATATATATATATATATATATATATATATATATATATGATCTTTTCATTTATTGCAAAAAATGTTCAAAACTCCAATTACAGTTGTTCAGAAGTGTTAAAAAAATGTTAGAAACAATTGCATGTACAGGATGGTTGAAATATAAGGTGGAGTAGAATTATAGTTATACACTTACATTAAAATTATAATTGCTCACGGCGTATAAAAAATCTGTTATATAAGCGTAAGGATATTTATATATATAATTTTAGAAGCAGTGTCATACACTGGGTGGTTGAAATAAATGGTAGAGTAAAATTATAGTAATACAATGTGGTTAAAAAGTGTGTAAATTTTTGTTATATAGGGTAGTATAGAGCGGGTGCATAAATAGAATACTTGACATACGGAGCGAACAAAAATTATAATATCTTTTAAAGTAAGCGTTTTAAATTTATAAAAATATACACTTACATTTTCTATACATAGACTTTTTATTTTATCTACTACATGATTCGCTTGACTTTTATAAAAATATGAATTTAATTTTCTAATATATATACATATATATATATATATATATATATATATATATATATATATATATATATATTAGAATTTAGGTTAAGGGATATTGAATAATTATTGTTTTTTGTTAGTATCTCTTTATTCACATTTACCTAGCTTTCGGAAATTATTGTTTCCTTCGTCAGGGTTATGTAATTGTTGAGGTGATATAAATTGTTGTTGTAAATAATGAATGAAATAAAACTTAAGAGGTTATGATGGACCAACAGACCAGTGAATTAGATGTTCCATTGCTTGTGTTTGTGTTGATGGTTTTATGCTGACAATGACATTCCACAGAATATATATATATATATATATATATATATATATATATATATATGTTACTTCTGATGTTCTCACGAGTATGGAATGTAATTGACTGTTCTCGGGAATCTCGTATGTTTCTCTTGTTTGTCTCAAAAAAAACACTTTTTCGACGTTTCAATCAGATCTCACTCATCTTCTTCGGGAATTGATCAATTTGTACTACGCTTACTGAGTGAAAACCTCAGTAATCCTGAAGAAGGATTGGTTGACAAAATCAACATAAACTCGGACAAAACGGTGGGTAAGATAATTGTTAAATACATAATTTTAGTAACTTTTGTTAACTCACATCATACCTGTTATAGATAACAAAATTTAAAAAAAATGCCCATGTTGCAGCTTCATCTTTCTTTTTACAAGATGCTACAGTAAAAGAAATTTAGGAACAGAAATTCCTCCAATATAAAACTTCAAAGCTATTGTATTCAATATGAGCGAGCAGTTGCTTAACTGGAATCACAATGAAACAGGCATTCTTGTTAAATTGCGAATTTTATAAAGTAGCCGTATAAGAAATATGCATTGATGTTATATTTTCCTATAAAGTATAAAGTCGATAGGTAAATGCAAATGAAATCTATTTAATTCTAGGAGGTGGCTTGAAATAAAACACATTAATGATGTACTCCCTTCGAGGTGTCATTATTTTGTACCCAACACAATATACATATATAATATTTACTGTTTCAGGTCGGGAATCTTCATCAGTTGTTCTCCCCACAAGAGAAGGTCATCTCGAAGATTTATTTATGTATATGATACATATTGGTAAATTTGCGGACGCGAGATGTTAAACCGACATATATTTCTGCAGAACCATTTTCTATAATGATTTTAGCTTCCTATTCCTGACTCCAATTATTCCACTGATGGATCCACAACTTATCCCTTTCTTCTTCTGACTTTTCTTCTGAAAACCTTGCCCTCTTCTTTTGTGGATTTATAGGATTTATAGAATTTATGTTTTAAATGCTTTAACTTCAAATTGAATTTAAATATTTTTATATGACGAAACTATATTATTTTTCAAACTGTACCAAAATCGAAGTAATAACATCATACAAATTTTTCTAAAATATTTTGTTTTAATTTCTACGAAATAATTTTTTTGAACCATCTGTCTATCTAAATCCGGAAGAGCTGAGCCCCACGTTGGGCGCCAATTTGTAATTATATGTTTTAACTTTATTTAATTCTTTTTTTTTAATATATGTATATATATATATATATATATATATATATATATATATATTATAGAGGGGGAGTTTATTTTATGATCAATATGAAAATCTCGGAATCTAGCGGAGATTGAGAAATATTTAAATTGGGAAAGATTTGCAGTTTTACTGGCCCAGTTTAATGACACTTTAGGATTTTTGTAAAAAGTCATGGCTTACTAGATATTTTGAAAAACCGAAATTCTGTCTATTTAGTCAAATCCCTCTAGCTCCTTTGTTTTTGATTTTATAAAAAAGGGTAAATATCAAAATTGAAGGGAATTGTATCCCGAATATGATTGTCATGTCCTCGTTTGCGTGACAGCTCTTCTTTTCGAGATATGACACAAACTTATCTTTTTTTGAATGGAAACCATAGTTGACTATGATCTCAAAAACTGGGACATTTTTAGAGCTTTTCAACGATATAACACTCGATATAGTTATTCATAAAAATAATGGAATTATGGATGTTTTTCTCTCTTATTTTTATTTTTAACGTAGGTAGCCATGAAATAGATTGATTTATCAATAACTATTCCAAAAAACATTGAAAGATTTTTTTATTAGGTATATCAGATATAACAAAAAAACTAAATAAGTAGGTACTTACTAAAAACTTAAGAAATTAAAGTACATAATAATGGTCATAATTTATGTTCGAAAAGTCCACCATTGTTATTTAGACAAAAATTGCATCTTTTTAAGATTGACATTACCGCTGTCCTCACAGATCGCCTATAAATTTCTTCAATTGCTTGTAATACCGCCTCCCTTAGGTCACCAATTGTCTCATACTTTCTTTTGTATACTTTGTTTTTTAGCGCACCCCATAAATAGAATTATATAACTACCTAATCGGGAGACCGGGGTAGCCATTCGCGTAGGTCATTTCTTCCTATCCAAGAGTTTGGATAGATATTATCTAAGTGTTGTCTTACTAATAACGAGTTATGAGCAGGTGCTCCATCATGTTAGAACCACTCAATTTCTAAACGGTTTCTCAAATTCAAATTATGCAACATGTTTTGAAAAGAGTATTGCAAGAAATGCAAGTAGCGCTCCCCAGTAAGTGATTCGTCATAGATAAAAGGCCCCAGAATAGTAGACCCTATGATACCACACCAAACATTAAAACCAAATTTTATCTGGGGTCGTCTTTGTTCTACATGGAAAGGGTTTTCTTTAGCCAAGATATGCTCATTGTGTCTATTGAATATACCGCAGTTAGTAAATCTAGTTTCATCTGACCATAACACCTTTAATGGAAACTTTGGATTGTCAAGGCACATAACTCTAAACCATGTACAAAACAAAATACGTCGATGTTCGTCACCAGCATGCAAAGTTTGAGAAACTGAAAGTTTGTACGGGTGGAACTTGTGCGCTTTCAGTACCTTAACTACAGTTCGTTGAGATGTGCCAGCTTCTGCCGCAATTTCACGGGTTGATGTAGGTGGATTTTGATTTACCATTGCCAAAACATTTATTTGTGCTGCTTCGTTAATTTGATTACGTTCCTTTGGTGGTTTATTAAATGATCCATATCTGCGTAAACTATCGTAAAGCCTCTTAAATGTACATAGAGCAGGTTGACAACGATTAAAATATCTATGAAAGTATTCCTGTTGAATGAAAACTGGTCAATATCGACTGTCCGTTCAGCACTACTAATGGAATTATTGTCATATGAGGAAACGTCAAAGTGAAAACAACCTGTTTCATGGCTACCTACGTTAAAAGTGAAAATAAGAGAGAAAAGCATCCATAACTCCGTTATTTTTATGAATAACTATATCGAGTATTATATCGTTGAAAAGCTCTAAAAATGTCAGATTTTTTGAGGTCATAGCCAACTATGGTTTTCATTCAAAAAAAGATAAGTTTGTGTCATATCTCGAAAACGATAGCTGTCACGCAAACGAGGACATGACAATCATATTTGGGACACAATTCCCTTCAATTTATGATATCCATACTTTTTTTATAAAATCAAAAAACAAAGCAGCTAGAGGGATTTGACTAAATCAACAGAATTTCGGTTTTTCAAAATATCTAGTAAGCCATGACTTTTTAAAAAAATCCGAAAGTATTATTAAATTGGTCAACAGTAAAACTGCAAATCTTTCCCAATTTAACCATTGCTCTATCTCCGCTAGTTTCCGAAATCCCCATACCGATCATAAAAAAAACTCACCCTGTATATATATATATGTTATATCCGTCATAAACCACACTTAGAATATTTACATCATAGCAACAATATAATAATCATTTCTCATAAATATCGTATTACATCTCATATTTCACGATATAGCAATTCCCACGGACAACGCTTCGCTTCCTCGCACGTGTAATCTGCTGATGCTTAGCTTGCAAAACCAAGATTATAAATTCACATGCGACGACAGCGAGCGTCATTAAGTGTTTTAAATTCATTAAGTTATATTTTATTCAATTTTGTTATTTTCAAGTTTTAATTTTGTAATTCAAATAAAAAGTTTTTTTAAAAAGTTAATTGTGTTAGTAATAATATAAAATATATATATGGTCGAAGTTTTCTTCAGGTGTACATCCGTTCGTCCGTTGAATTCCGCTGAACTCTCGCTTGACGTTTCGCCAAAATCTTATCTGGCATCCTCAAAATAACACTTTTCAAAGTGAACCCTGAGGTAGAGACAAGAGAGCAATTTATATTATATTATTATATTCGAAATCCGAATTGGAAAAGCGATCCAAACAAATGATATTTTAATTGTTCTCAACAAATGTATTAAATAGTCGGAAAATACAATTATTATACAGTGGAATATATGAAATATTATCTCAGCAGTGTGAGTACGCATCAAAAAAGCATATTAAAATATCTGTAAAACTTAGTAAAGCTCATTTCGAATATTCTTCGTGCCGTAATACTGAATAGATACTGATTACAGTTTTCCTCCATTCCTAATATTTTCCTTCGAATAGAGTACACGTTAAAGAATCGCGCTGTTGGGTTCCTGATTGATGTGCTCTTCGTAGTTGTTGAATAATACGAAAACAGCATCGCATTCCGATAAAAGCGTGCAGCCGAAACGGAATCGTACAGCACTGGAAGTTGAATCACGTCAAATATTTGAATACGAATGAAAAGTCTGGAAATCAAAATTAATAAAATTCTGTTCGGGGGATGTTGAAATTAGTAGGGGAGTATTGCACAATATGAGCGAATATTCCACTTTTATTTCTTTGTTTTATTAAGGGAGAAATGCGGAATTGGCCCTCTAAAGCTAATATTAACAGTCGTATTGATTTTCGAGGAATTTAATCGCGGAATGTAAAAAATTGAGATTTAAATCGCAGCATTAAATTGGCTTTGAGCTTTCAAATAATACCACCACCTGCAGTATGGTAACTGTTTGCATGGTGAACATTAGCAGTAAGTTATAATAATTTTAGGGTTTAGTTAGCCACATCAGATAAGATTTTCCAACACAGCTAACTTATAAACTCTTACTTCCTTTTTATAAATCTGCCTTGAATTGTCTAATTATTTACTAACAATTACAGTTTTCTGTAAAAATGACAAATACAGTTTTCTGTAAAAATCACAATTACAGTTTTCTGTAAAGGTGCAATAACAGTTTTCTACCTATATGACAATGTCAATTGTAGTTTGTATAAAGATTACAGATATATAAGTATAAAGGGGTTGAATATTAGTAACTATTTCATCATCACTAGGCAATCCAGTCCACTGCTGAACAAAAGACGCTCTAATATTTGGCATCTTTTCCAATCTTTGGCAACTAGTAGACCCACTAAATCGTGTGCGAGATCCTCTACTGCTTCTGAATACGCTAATAAAATATCTTTGACAATAGACATTTGCGCCATCTCGTGTTTTATTTGTGGAACGCTGGTTCTGTCAAGGCCGTAATTTATGTTTGTTGTGTTGTAGATTAAAATTTAGTTATCCCATAAAATGGAAAGAAAAACTTCAAACCGAAATTGAGGTGTAGTTGATTTTGAAAATAAATCAAGGAATTATCAAAAATTACAATTCTACCGTTTTCCTGGATTTCTATAGCAATTGGAGAGGAAGGGAAAAATGGATTACAACAGTTCGTCGTCAAGGGCAATTAAATTAAATTTCTACGTTTTTGGTCATTACTAAATACATAAAATTAATCGCAATTGTTGTTCTGTTAACAAAAATAAGATTCAATAACTCTTGTAATCAGAAAAGTTAATAAGTTTCCAGAATAAATTGAAATTTAAGGTTAACATAATTTTTAATTTTTTAATTAATAATATTTTCTTTTATGAATAAAAAAAAGTAACGTTTTAGTTAAATGAGGGATGAAAAGCCATGGCAACCAGGAACATATTCAAGGATTTGCTGTGCTCATTTCGATGGAGCAGAAAAATCAAACAATGTAGATACATAACAAAGTTTACAATTCAACTATCTTTCCTGTAATATATCAATATTTATACTCTTTTAAATAAATAACACTTTTTATTTTGATTATTTTAATTTTTTGTGAGCGCTTCTTTATTATTAGTTATTACAAAAGCTATAAATAATATACAGGGTGTAAATAGTTTGACTGCATATATTTTAGGTGCAGATTGTACCCACCAAACAAAACAAAAAACTCTTATAAAACTATGGTCTAAAAGCCTTAATAAGCAAGAAAATTTGAAATACATGTTAAGTAAATTATTGTCAATGTGGCAACGTCGCGCTAAAAATGAGATTTGCTTGTAGCGTGAATAATAAAGGAATGAGTCACCACAAAAAACTGAACACCTGTTATTTTTTTTGTATTATAGTTTCGATTGCCGGTAGATTTATTTAGGTACATAAAATTTTATGAAATATTATTTTCAAAAATGTACCCTTTTAATATCTATGTATTGAAATGAATATTTATATTTGACGATTTATTTTATGCATCAAGTTGAAGAAGGGAGGATACAAAGTTGTTTACATTATGATACAAAAATAATGCGATACAAAGTATATTAAACAAAACATTTCTTATATGTAGTTCTTTTATGTGTTAAATTCTTCGAGAAATAATTGTTACTAAGAAATTAATATTACTTACCTTAGACAAATAAAAACCTTGGACCTGTAGGATGTCATTATGATCGAGCTCTGGCGAGTAAACGGATTATTTATAGTAAATATTCAAAATTCAAAATTCTTGTTATTACATTTGCTTTCCCCACAAATTAATAGCATGTCAGGTCTTTACCTAATTGTATAATTGTCACTGTTTGTCACAAAATAATACACTTGAACTCACAATTCACAACAGATTTTATTTATTTTTCCAATTTATATTTTAAAATGAAAATCAAATAACTTACGCTATGTCGAATGTCACGCAAAAATCACTTTCACTTTCTTAAAAGAACCGGGCAGCGAAAAAGGATTCATGGCAGCGGCCAGCTGTAGTACTGAGTATATGCTATGTTGCCACATCTGATCGGAGAAACGTAGGGCAAATTATAACAGAATATTTAGAGTTTAAATAATAATTTTCTTTGTTAATACAGTTGTTAAAGGTGTATACGCTATTGAGTATTTACATATTTAGCTTTACAATCATTTTGAAGCCGGAAATAATCTATTATACACTGTAATAAAGGCTACAGAACTTCTAACTTTTTCATTTTTTTTTGGCAAAACTATAGTTTATTTCTGAAAACGTTATAAAGCTTTTTGATTTGTTTTGACCTGAAGTATTAATCCTCAAAATTTTTGCATTCAAACCGTTTACACCCTGTATAATCAATATTCATTTCTTTGTGAATTAACATGTATTTGCATCTGTTGCTTTATTATCCTTGTTCGAACTTGAAATTTTTTATCTTGATCCATTAAAACTTCATCGTCAGTGAAATCTACCAATAAATTATATATAATGAATAAAGTTAATTTGTTTTTTTTTCCTTATATATATTTACTTACTATTTTTAATCTCAATTGGAGCTTCATCGACTCCTGAAGATGCATTTTTTCTTGTTGTACGTACTCGTAATCTTTCAGCCCAAAAACCAGCATGAAGATTTTGCTTTTTTATATACATGTTACAGGAAATATAGTTGGATTGTAACTTTTGTTATGTGAATTGTTTACTTGTTTCCCAAACAATTTGACCACTGCAAATCATTGAATTTGTTTCTGGTTGAGATGGATTGCCCCACTACTGTATTAAAAAACTAAGTTATGTTAATAGAACAACAATTATGATTCATTTTATACATACAATAATGACTAACAACGTTAAATCAAATTTATTTACCCATGATGTCGAACTGCTGCAATTCATTTTTTCTTCGATAATCATGGCTCTATAGCGATCACCATTGACTGTAACGTTCTGGCTAGCATCGTTTTTAAAGAAGTACGGACCAATTATTCCACCAGCCCATAAAGCACACCAAACAGTCAGTTTTTCTGGATGTAACGGTGTCTCAACATGAACTTGAGGATTATCATCATTCCAAATACGGCAGTTTTGTTTATTGACGTAAAAGTGAGCTTCATCGCTATACAAAATTCGCTTATGAAAATCGGGATCAACGGCAATCTTGTTTTGGGCCCATTCACCGAATGTACGCCTTGCTAGGTGATCGTGTGGCTTCAATTCTTGCACGAGTGGAATTTTGTAAGCACGCAAACCAAGATCTTTCCGCAAAATCTTCCATAAAGTGGATGGACACATATCCAATTCCTGTGCACGATGGCGGATAGACTGATTCTGGTGTTCCTCTACGCTACGCTCTACAGCAGTAATGGATTCTTCTGTACGAGATCTCTGTGGATGCGTATTATTATTTAGAGTAAACGTGGTACGAAAACGTTGCATAGTTAATCGAATTAATTGCTCTGATGGACGATTATGTTGACCGAAAAATGGACGTAGTGCGCGATACATCTTTAGAACAGAACCATGAATTTCAAAATACATTTGGAAGCTTTGTTCAGGCGTCAGTCTATTCACCACGAAGTATAGATACAAGGAGTCCGAACGGTATAGGCTTTTCCGCAGTATTCGTGGTATACAATATTAAACCCAGATCATAGTTCTCTTTTCTGCCACTAGCTGCGCAAATGTTCAGGACGTACCGATGTTATTATTTTCACCAGGGGTGGTAACTCAGATAGGCAATGTTGGTCCAGCTGTCGGTGAACTGTAAACGTAGCCCCCTTCAGAACTCCTTCAAGTACTATTTCTTGACAGCTACTCGAATATATCCAGGTGACACAATGTGATCTTCTTTATCGACCGAGCTGCAAGGCAAGGAATCAAACATCAAGCTTGATTAATTGTTTTTGTCGGCCATTACTAATGTGATTTTTGTCTGTAAAAGGTGAAGCCATTAATCGCTTTGTAATTTTTCTTATTTCGAGTGGAATTTTTTATTAAATCCCATTCTTGTACTATTTATACACTGTTTTAAGGTATTGAATAATTTGTAGCAATAATAGAATATATTTGGTAAGAAACAAGTACACAATGGTAAGCATTTTTTAGTGATTGTTTAATAATTTATAACTTTTGATGTATTTGACAGGACGCCAACAAAGTATGATGATAAGAAAGAAGTCTTTAACTGCAAATAGCCACAATGCCTAGCACCTTAGAAAACAACTATTGAAGTGGAAGAGAATAGCAAGAAGAGCTAGTAAAATGAACACCAAAAATCGTTTACAGCTATTACATCAGAAGAAATGTGAAATAAGGTATTTGAATAATGTTAATAGCACATCTACAAATTGCTTTTTGTGTCAAATGCTGAATCAAAAATTAAAACCAAAAGGAAGACGTTTCTCATTAGTTGATAAAATATTTGCATTATCTCTGTATAAACAAAGTGTCAAATGTTATAGATTTCTATCAAAAGTTTTTAGTTTGCCATCTCCTAAGAATCTTAGTAATCTTGTAAGGACTGTTCCGGCTATAATGAACATATCTTCCAAAATTTAAATAGAATTGTTGACAAACTAACAGAAAAAGAGAAATATTGTATTATAATGTTTGATGAAGTGTCTTTAAGTTGTGGCCTTACTTATAATTTCTCAAAAGATCATATGGTTGGAATTGTAGATTTTGGTAATGGTGATCGGCGCATGCACTTTGCAGACCATACATTAGTTTTTATTTTGCAATAATGTTTATGGAAGTATATATGAATATTTGAAATTGTGTTAAGTAATAATGATATGATTATTTTTTCTGTAACAGTCACAACACAAGCAAAATTAAAAATTGAAAACTCCAACCATTTGTGCATTTTTTATAAAATGATGTAATTTTTTCTACCAACACATCCCTCACTGTATATTTAATATTGATATTTATACTGTTTTTGTTAGTTTTAACTATTAATCATTTTAATATATAAATAAGTAGTGCCATTTTCAACTGTATTTGTTAATTTATCTTTTGTAAATAAATAAATTTAATTTCAATATTAGTTTCATTTATTTTGATGGTACGTTGTCTTCTAAATGTTATTTGTGGCATATTCTTGATTATTTTTATGTGTTGTTAGGAAATAGCATCACAATCGAAACAAAAATCTGTATTCAAGGAAAACGTTTCCAGGTCTATACTGACCTCGTTTTTAGTGGCTTTAAAATTTATTGAAAATATAACATGCAAAATGAAAGTTTGATATATGACATTTAATCAAACTTTCATTTTGCATTTTATATTTTCAATACATGCTGTAAAGTCATTAAAAGCGAAGTCAGAATAGACCTGGAAACGTTTGGTTTTTCCTTGAATATACAGATTTTTGTTTCGATTGTGATGTTATTTCCGAAGAACGCATAAAAATAATTCGGTAGTACAGCCCTCTATTGGTGATATTTGGGACCAGAAACTGCAGATTCCTTCTTTTTAGTTGGTGATGATCTGTCAAATTCAACAAACGTCAAATTTAGTACTTGAAGGAGTTCTGAAGCTGAAGATGCTTTTTATGCATATTCTAACCTATCATGGGACCAAATGTGAACAGATTTTATAACATTGAGTTGCCCATCTACGATTTGTGATTATCACGCTGGCTCGCGAATGTCGAAATTATTATAATTATAAAACTAAGTATAAAATATTAATGTAATTGTTTAAATATAGTTTTAATAAAAAAATGGGAAGGTGTTGTGCTGTTCATGGTTGCCTCAGTGGCCGAAAGACAAGTGGAAATGTGGCTAAAGTGGGTATATTCAAAGTTCCGAAAGTGAGGAACCTAAAAATAATATAAGACATCAGTGTTGCTAATAAATATTGTATTGTATACACTAGTGTATTTGTCAAATCTAAATTGTTTGGTATTTAAATGTTAAACGTCTTTTATTTATAACTAATACGATTAATAAATAATATATTTGATTGTAATCAATTAATTATTTTCCTATTATCAAGCATTGTAATACTGAAATAAATAGGTATTTAACCATTTTTGAATTTCTATTTACTACTTCATTTGCAGAAACTATGTTTAAATTCTTTACTTCACTTACGGTTTGTTTAATAGTTTAACACGTAGAGACAAAAGATGAACTATAATTTTAATTTTTAAAGACCTGTTGATAATATTAATTTATTTTTTTAATAAAATTGTTTGCTGATGGTTAATTGTATTTACTTATTTACTAATATCACACATTTTTAGCTATCAGTATCAACAAGATTACCCGCGTAAGGATTTAAACGAGTACTTCCTCAAAAGTGGCGCGCTCTACCGGCAAAACATTCTGTCCCCTAAAATACTACCATTTATTTAACATTACGTTCGGACTCCTTTATATCTATACTTCGTGATGAAATGCCAAACCAAACTAAACATAAATCACTTGACAGCTGACAAAATGACCGCCGGTTAAAAGAGTGTTGCCAACTTAAAGTTCAAAAAACACCCTTTAGTTTTGAAAAAACTCGAGTCTCAAGGGAATATTGCATTTTTGAAATTATGCAAAACAATTTCTTTTTTCAAAATAACTTAAAAACTATGAGAGGTAGGCAAATTTTTGTAGAGTACAAAATTGTAGGTTTTGTTATTTTTTATTTATGTTTTTTTGTAGGAAAAGTAAGTTAGATATGACCTTTTAAAGTTTGTAAAGGACCTTTAGCGTAACAATCAATAAACACGTGCCGTCACATAAACGAATCACCAAATAAAAGTTATCACTAAATTTTAAGTCGAAGCTCTGGTGTTTTCTTGGTTCTTCTTTCTTCAGAGTCTAGCCCCGTGAACAGTTTTTTAGAGCTTCTTCTGGACAACACGTTACACAAAAAATAGCGACGTAATGTTCATTGATTGAGCATACAAAAAATGCGGGTTTAACAACAAATGATGCGCTTTTGTAAACACAAAAGAAACAAAATGAAAGCGGTTTAGCGGTCGTTACGAACGAAGCTAATAACTCGCGGATTCGTAACACAATAACAACAAAAAGCGGCGTCTCTTCAGACGGAATCAAAAAATGTGTCCGAATAATTCGGAGCACAATACACGAAACTCCCAAGCGTCCAAACAGCTAGGGAACCGAAACACCAATGTCACTACTGTCTATATTTTAGACGCAAAAACACACTTACAATTAGCATTAGCGCGACGGAATGTTTTAGAAAAGGTGCAGAACTTTAAATATCAATGAAGTAATTCAATCAAATTGAACACAATACACTAAACAAATTGCGGGAACGCACCAAAGGGTTAAATACATTTTCAATTGTGGTAGCAATTAATTTCAATTGGGGTGGTAGTTAGGGGGTAATTTGTAAATTTTTTGTCATAAAACAAAAAAAACATCCTATTTATGTCATAACTTCCATAATTTTTATATGCTAGAGTTTTTTATTAAAAAGCGAATTAAAGAATTTGTTTAAAAAAGTATTTATAAACTTTTCCAGAAAAATTCAGTGTTCTTCAGTTATTTCAAGATAAACCTTTCAATTTTTGTTTTGACAAATAAAAACAAAATTTCAAAAAGCTATAACTCCGCTTGTATTGGTTCTACAGAAACCATAAAACCATTTTTTTTTTGTATTTTTATAAGCTACATTTTTTATAAAAACGCGAAAAGAATTGGCAGAAAGACCTTTATGGAACAATAGTTGCTTAAAATTAGTTAATTTATTCATTCCCGGACTTTTTTTCATATAATATTTTTCACCCCCGAGAAGGGGTACCATCCTCCTCCCACCTGGGAATAAATCAACCTCTGGCACAGGGCCAGCTTTGAAGTAGAGAGTAAGTAGGAATTAAATCAAAATTTTTAGAAAAATCTGTGCTGCTTGTACAAATTACCCAGTATTACGGTTTTTGCCTTCATTGACTGGACTATAAAAGCTTCTTTTATTTTTATCATTGTTTAATTTTAAATGTCATTTCCGGAATCCTCCATCCGAGTAAGTAAGCAAGTAATACAAATTCATATCTCGAAACGACTGAATACTCGTTCCCCACTTTTTTATTAATTTTCAGTCTGAAGATTTTTCATTCAAACTCAAATATTTGGTAGACTTCAACCCCTGGAGCAGTCCGATTCGCTTTTCAATATATACGTTTAATAGAAAACGATGTTCTACTCAAATTAAAGCTGATGGATGAACAGCAATCAGAAAATGTAGAGGACAAAAGGCTAAATAGAACAGTATTTTTTTCATTGTCATAGGCGTAGCAGGGTGGCAATTGCTTGAAAATAAAAATAAGTTTCGTAATGTCCCAAAAAGTTGAATTCTAACTTCGACAGTTTAAAAAAAAAACTGTACATTCTGTCAGGGGCAGACTATGAGGTCAACAATCTCGAGAATCATGGAGATTTATGAAAACTTTAGATCAGAAAGGATAGAATAAAAAGTAAAAAAACCCATACCGCCAGCAAAATGGCAAATCTATTACAAATCTTTGCTGGTCCAGAAGAGAATTCTCGAGAGTTGGTAAAGAACGGAACAGACACATTATTTAATATTAAAACAGAAATCTTCAATAGGCACCTAAACGGAGAACCAGTATCCATGATATGAAAATAATTAGTGATTACGACCTTACACATATAAGAAAAGAGATAAGTTCGTGACTATTACAGAGACATTACGGTAACCAGGACAATTAGTATGTTGTCCAAGAGAATAATAAAAAAATATATGGAAGTAGTATCACTCATCAGTCTGAGGTGCAGGTGCAGGCCGATCAACAATTTTTTTCTTTGATCTGTGCCTTAATTTCACAATTTCACCTTGAGATGCCCTTGACGCTGACGTGACACCCAAATACATATAACGTCAATTATCTCTCCTACCTCAACGCTGTTACGTCAATTTGACCTTGAAATGACCGTTATCATGAAAGCCGTCCACAACTTCCACTGCTATAAAAATAAATAATAATACTAACATATAAACTCCCGGTGTTGTGAAATGTAATGATAATAATAAATAATGCCTTCGATTGGTACATTCAGGTACTGAAGTTTTATACAACTAATAATACTATTATTAATTATTTAGAATATGCCATGTATACCCTACAAACAATAAGAATGAAACCGATTTTGCCTCCCGGACCCTATTCCTATCAGACATTTTCCAGTGAGACTCTCTTAGCATATTATTGTTTTGAATATAGTTAAAAGCAAAATACATCAAGTAACCTACGAAAAGAGATGACAAGTCTATTGAATCTAGTGTGGAAGACAGCATACAGGGTGTAAATAGTTTGAGTGCATATATTTTAGGTGGAGGTAGTATACACCAAATTAAACAAAAAACTCTTATACCACTATGGTCAGTAGGCCTTAATAACCAAGAAAATCCCTAAAACATATTAAGTAAATTATTGTCAATCCGGCAACGTCGCTCGCGTTCGAAGCAGATTCACTCTTACCGCGAATAATAAAGGAATGACTACGCCGACAAAAAAAGTAAACACCTGTGTTTTTGTATTGACTGATGATATTGACCTTAGAATTAAATAAAAATGTATGAAATATTTTGTTGAAAATATTTAGGTTTTTAATACAAGGTATTGCAATTAGAATTTGTATTTGACGGTTTCTTTTATGCAATTATACAAAGTTGGGTAAATATGATATTCAACTCAAGAGATCTGTATATGTAGTTTTTTACCAGTTAAATTATTCGAAGAGTCATTATTACTGATTCAATTAATATTATTTATATTAGACAAGTAAATATGGAATCCTACTTACCGAATTTATTATAATGATAGAACTGAGTTGAAACAACGGATTATTCACAGCAAATGTTCAAACTGCCCACCATTACTATCGACACAAGCACGACACTGTTTAATCCAATTTTCACGTATGCGAGAAAAAATTCCTGGAATATTTCGGATTTCGTCAGCAGCGTCAAAAATGCGTTGTCTAAGGTCATTCTCGTCAATAATTGGAGTCGTGTAAGCCTTACTTTTCATGTGTCCCCATAAGTAGAAATCTAAAGGATTGAGATCAGGAGATCTTGCTGGTCAACGTATATGTCCGTTTCGACCAATCCAACGACGGGGAAATGTTCTATTTAAGAAGTCGACAACTAGATGACTTGAGTGGGCAGGTGCTCCGTCATGTAAGTACCACATATTCGAACGTGTTTGTAGGTTCACTTCATCTAACAAATCTGGTAGCGTGTTGTTCAAAAAATAAAGGTAATTCTCACCTGTCAAACGTGCAGGCAGTATAAATGGCCCAACCAAGTATTCACCAACTATTCCAGCCCACACGTTAACTGAGAATTGGTGTTGAAATACTGACTGGCGTATTTCGTGCGGATTTAACTCAGACCACGAATGCCTATTATGAAAATTTATTATACCATTCCTATTAAAACTTGCTTCATCTGTTGTTAAAATATTGTTCACAAAATTAGGAAATTGTCGATGTTTTCTGAGGAACCAACGACAGAAATTGAGTCTTGGTTGAAAATCATCAATTGAAAGCCCTTGAACCCGCTGCATGTGATATGGATAGAGCAATTGTTCCCGTAATGTTCTATGAACAACAGTGTGAGAAATTTGCAGCTCACTTCCAATACTCCGTGTGCGACGATATGGGTTGATGTCGATAAGGTCTAGTATTTGATCCCCAGCAGCTAAGATACGATTATGTCGCTGTGGTCCGCGATTGTATATTTGTGGTATTACACTACCTGTTTCCAGAAGCCTCTGCGAAACAGCTACGAATGTCCTGGCATTGGGCAGGCGTCTGTTTGGAAACTTTTCCCTGTATAACATTCTTGCTATTCTGCAATTACGTCTGCTTTCCCCATAAATTAAGAGCATGTCATGTCTTTCCCTAATTGTATAATCGGCCATTATTTATCACAAATAAATACTGTCGCACTATTCTTAATTTTCGAACTTACACACTAATCACAACCGATTTTATTTATTTAAAAAATATATTAAATAGAAAGCAAACCACAAAGTCTACATCAAATAGATATCATTCAAATCACTTTACCGTTTATCTATTCTTATTTGCAAGAATCGAAATCGCAAAAAACAATCGTAACTCTCAGTCGTCGTTAAAGTAAAAAATGTAGTAAATAAGTTGGTCTGTATGCCACGTTGCCATATCTATTCGGAGAAACTTACACTAAATTATAAAAGCATATTTCGAGTTTAAATAATCAATTTTCATTAAAGTGGCTATTAAAGATGTATAAGCTATTGAGTATTTACATATTTAGATTTACCGACATTTTGAAATCGAAATTATTGTATTATTCACTGTAGCAAGGGCTACATAAACTCTAACTTTATGTGTCCTTTTTGGCAAAACTATAATTTATTTTAGAAAATGTTATAAAGCTTTTTGATTTGTTTTTGCCTGAAGTATTGTTTTTTCAAAATCTTTGCACTCAAACCGTTTACACCCTGTATATAAAATACTTTGGAATGAAGCAGCTTCAACGAATTGACTATTCCACCATGAAGAAACAGCTTTACAGAAAAAATCTGAATCAGACAATTATCATCTGTTTTAGTATAATTAATTGGTGCAAGAATGGCATTGGATAATTACACTGGAAATTGCTACATTGCCACAGTGTGAAGAAGGAAAAGAATTTGTTGATTTAGGTACCACAGTTGTGAAAACTATAATGAGCAGCAACAATTCTACCCCCACCGAGAATTCAACAAACGACTACCAATTAGCGTACTGTCGGTAAAGCGACTAAACAGCAAAGATCACTCAATGTAAGCACTTAATGGGAAGACATCTAAAAGGGGTACATCTAACTTCTCTGAAAATTTTAACTAGTTTGGTGAAAACCAATCTACAAATTGAAATAAAACATAAAAGTACCATCAAATCTATATATAAGCAAAGACGAAACAGTTCGGTGCCATTTTCTTCTGTCTTTCAACTGGTTTACTTTATTTTTGTTTTGTTTCGTACCTACTGACGACCTTTAGTGCAGGATGCTAAAATTTATATATAATATTGGTTCATTCATTAAATAAAATAAAATAAAAAATTCATAAGTTACGTCCACACTACCAATGCCAAACAATGCCGCCAGATTGTTGGAAAGAAAATCGTAAGATGGATTGACTCGAATGAAAAAAAACAAACTATATTATACGAAAAACTAAGAAATTTTGTTGGGTTCTAAAAGTTATTCTACATTATCATGCTATTGATATCTCACCCACAAAAAATTATATTATATGATAATGGCAATTTTTTGGGTACGCGCAAGGTTTTCTAAATACAGATTGTCAAATAAAATCAGAAATTTGTATTGCGTGGTAACTGATCAATGTTTTTCCGATAATATTTAATTATTTTAACATTATACTTTTAATGTATATTGTTTCTATTTTAAAGGCTAATAGGTTCATATTTAACTAAGATTACAAACCCCATGATATAAATACAAATAGTCATATTGAAGAAAAAGAGTGAGATCTGACATCGTGGCAATAAGTTCACGGCCAACCTCATTGTAGCGGATTTAATTACAATTTGACATTTCATAACAATGTTAGCCACTAGGTTAATGTACCTTCTTAATGCAATGTGAAAATTATCAATTTATTCTTTTCAATATTTCTCCAATGAACTTATAAAAATTGTCAACAAATAAAGATATTATTAACATAAATTAACAGCAGGTGCATTGTATTTCCTAAATGTTTTGATATAATCCCCTTGAAAACTTTTACGAAAGTAAACAACTATTTAGAGATTATAAAGCTAATTTATACATTTGATTTTAAATCCTCACAAGTTGAGTATGTTTTTTATTGAATGTCATGTGGAAATGAAACTTGAATAAGTATTAGTAATATTCTGCTGTTTTATTCGATATAAGGTAATCTTTTAAATCAATTTGAACATAGCCCATTAGCGGTTGAATTTAAAGGTTTCTGGGAAAAGAGGGCGCAGTAGAATTATAGTTATACACAGTGTGCCCAGAGATTTATCATATTAAATTAAAAATTACGAATTTGACAGCTAGTGTTCTTAAATGAATCAAATGACTCAACTTACATATACAAAAATAAATGACAAGCAAGATATAGACCAATAATAAATTCTGCTCTTAAAAAACAAAGAGTAACATTAAGATAGAATTCCAAGTGAACACAAATCAAGTAATGGAGACAAGTATTTTCGACAAACATTAACTAATCCATTAAAGTTCCAGACATCTAACCGTAAAATACTAAATTTTCAAAACTTTTCTTTCAGCTAATAACAAAAGTGTAATTTGAGAAAGTATTTTCTGCTTTAGCCAAAGCCGAAGTAGCAACATACCATTTCGGAACTTGGGAGTAAATAGCTGGAAAACTGATCAAAGAGAAGTAAACTTTTTAATTATGTTATCGCTGAGAAAATGAGTTTTAGTTAAAGAGAAAAATTCCATGTAATACTACAAGAAATTATTTGATAGAAGTTGGAAATTAAGGCAGGCACTTTCAAAGAAATTCAGCTAAAGTTTTGATAGGGCAAATATTTTTTTTTGAGAATATTAAAAGTCACGCAGATTAATAACTTCTTAGAATTGGAAAAGTGATGATTTTGATATAATAATTTCAATAAAAACATTACTCTTTTATGCAATTTGTATACTCTCCTATAGTACGAAATTTGAGGATATACCCTGCATGTGATGCATAGATTACATTTGAAAGATATTTTCAGTTTATTTGCCGATGACATTTTTTATGAACTAATTCATAATAATCAGCTGGTTTTGAATATCATTAATTGCATGCATTATTATAGATAGAAGCCTAAATACCGAAAAATAAAAGAAAACATTCGTAATTTAGGAAAGATTCTTGATCATAGACGTTACAATATGAAGAATTGATACATAAAAATCAGGAAGAACACCAGTATAAGATTTATTAACAAATAATCCTGATTTTCAGTTAATATATTTTTGTATTTTAAGATTGGTTTGCCACTGACAATCAACATAACCTCTAAGGACTAAGGTATTGGTTTAATGAATAAGTATTGTTATTACTTTTATGTTTTTTTGGGCAATAACACCACAATCGAAATAAAACGACGTATATTGAAGGAAAACCAAACGTTTCAAAGTTCCTTCAATATACGTCGTTTTATTTTGATTGTAGTGTTATTGCCCAAAAAAAAACATAAAATTAATCAAGAATATGCCACAAACAACATTTAGAAGACAAAAGTATTGTTATATTTTGACTTGTAGGAAAGCTCGTATTAACAAATTCGGCTAAAAAGCATATTCTTTAATGCATGCTTCACGAATTCCGATTAGAAAATATCTGTAGTGACCTGGGCCAAATATCAGCTTAGGTTAGAGACATACTACTACTCTAGGAATGTTAGTATTTTCAATTGCAACAAAATTCCACAGATATTTGATTGGCCTTTCTTGAAGAATGTATATAGCATAACACATAAAAACTGTTGTTAACAAATTTTTATTCCTTAATTAATTATACGGAGTGTTTAAAGTTGCAAAAATCGCAATTTTAGCAGTTTTTGTAACTTTTCAGCAACTGAATGAAAAGTTCTAGCGTCGAAACTAAGTTTCTTTTATACGTGATTTCAATAGCGACTAAATGATAGACTCATATTGCCGATTGGATAATTAGTTATTGAGTTATTTGGAAAAAAACTGTAAAACTTACTCAATTTTCAATCGTCCATAGTTATTGTATAAGATGCATTGAAATTTTGAGTCTCGGCAGAATCTTTCATTTCTAGGAGGTAAATAACTGGTAAGAATCTCAACTTTACAGCTCAGACGGTTTTCGTGCAAATGTGAATTTTTTTCCAGGCCTTTTGATTTTACGTGAAGTTTATAATGCTCCCATTTTGAGCTAAATTAATATTTTAACCATCTGAAAGGAACATAATAATTATTAGTTCTTCGAGTACCATCCCTCATTAACTAATTTTCTTTTAGTTTTATTTTATTACATATGAATTCAGTTTGAAAGCCTGAATTTTGGTATTCGGAATTAAATAAAATGTACTGGTGGGAGAAGCACCTTCCCCTCATTTTACTACTGCATTCGAACTGACATTCATTTGACATCGCTTTTATTCTTTCCCTAATACAAATGCCATACCAACTATCAAACTGTTTGCTGATAGCCTAGGGACGAGAAACGGTGGCATATCATAATTTGTTCATTGAAATGTTACATTTCTATTTGTTGATATAACTTTTTTTCTAATCATTTTAAAAAATAATGACATCATACCATTTTTATAGATGGTGTTTTAAAGAATAATTTTCGTTATAAACTTTTTAAATTTATTCATTAGTTAACTAACTTCATAGTTCATAACTATACATTAATATTAATGATTTGCCATAACTATATTGTTGACTTTGATTTTCTATTTTCTGACTCATTATTTCGTTTCTAAAGATTTTTCCTTTTAAAATTGTCGAATAAATTAATTGTGATACTGCGATCGACTTTAATTCAAAACTCAGAATTAAAATCAGCAAATTCGACTCTATTTCACGAAATTATAAAAAGCATATTTTTATGTACCAAATTGTTCACTAATACTGACAAATCTATTGAGATAAAAAGAAAATAAAAATGTAATCAAATATCGGTATTCGAAATATTTTTGACAAATGAATGACCCCTCAAATTTTTGGCTGGAACCGCTTCTGGCAAAATATTCGATATAAAAATTGGAAGATTGTTCTTTGCAACCTAAAAGTTTTTGTCATTTACGGTTTCAATCAAGTTCAGAAATATTAAAGAAAAGAGAGGACCAACAACCCTAGGAAAACTTATATATTTAATACATTCTCTATTGTCCTATGTCTGACAATTTTTTACACAACACCTTCGGGAAGGTTGTGATAATAATATATTAATCAAATAATTAAATTCACATTAAAAACAGAAAATTTAATATGAAAGTTAATGCAAAGAGTCCGAAAAATCAATACTGATCTACTACATTAACTATTTTACCACTAAACAATAACAACCCTTACATGCCACTTCCAGAAATACATGCTCTAAGAATATAACAGCATCTAACGATCGCTCCATATATAATTACTCAATGTTTTGAGTTTTGCCCGTCTGGAGGCGGCGGCACTGTCAGTTATTTGGCGTTGACAGTATGGACCTAAATAATGAAGTTTTATTATATTTTATTTAATGAATGAACCAATATTATAAATTAATATTAGCATTCTGCACCAACGGTCGTCAGTAGCTACTAAACAAAACAAAAATGAAGAAAATCGGTTGAGGGACAGAGGAGAAAATGGTACCTAATCGTTTTGTCTTTGCCTATTTATATTTAGATATAGGCTCATGATGGATACTATTGAATAAGTAGTTTTTCAACAATTCGAATTTAAATAATTTAGAGACCTTTTTTACATATCCCACCGTATTAACTAGACTTGTCCGACCAGGACATAATAAAAATATTTTGAAAGTTCAAAAATTCCAGTTCAAATTGTCTATCTTGATTTGTCGCTATAATGGCGACAGGTTGGTTTAAAATAACAGTAAACATTGCATTAAATGTACGAATATGAGACAGCCAGCCAGCGGTTCACTGACAATAGCTGTCAAGGCACATGGGCTGATCGAGAATTTTCATAAGATGGGGCCACGAGATGAAAATTATGGGAAATTGTATTATTATATGTTTTTTTCTCAGCAGTTTATTACGTTTTTATTTACATAACTATTGCCTAATCATATTGGTCTATATTTTCATTGGTTTATCAAATTAATGGTTACCTGTATACAGTTTACTGATACTAATTAATTAATGCATTTTACGGCACTATGACAAAAATCCAACATATACGAAGTGAAGTGCATTTTATAAGCTTTCATAATATATTTTGCACAACGCTATCGAACTATTGTGGTTAATATGATACGTCCCGCAAAATATTTCTACAAAATACTTAAATTGCAATTCTGCAAGATCCACTTTACGTTCAATATCGATCTTCAGTGTTATTAATCTCAACTTTATTAGCTATCACTAGGAGGTAGATTAAGGTTCCAACTGTTATTACAACCAAGTTTTTTTTTAAATCACTCACTTCACAACGGTTTTTCCAGCTTTTCTTTATGAAGAATGCGATCAAAATGTATAAAGATTCAATTAGAAGATTTTCTGATTTTCTACATTTTTTCTATTGACGGCATTATGAACAGATTATTACATTTTACACTATAAGCAAAAAAACGAAAATATCGTATATTTTTTGGGATTTTTAACGCTCAAATAATTTACTTCTACGAGTTTGCTGTTTAAATTATGTCAGTTATGACGTATAAACTATTATTTTACCTAAAAATCTTTATTGACTGATGTATTAAGTTTTTATTAAGTTGTTTCAATTTTTTAAATGCTACAAAACATATCATGGAAATGGAGACAGATTCGATATTGAAAGAAAACTCCAATTAACTATATTTGATTGTTTATTTTCTAAACAAATATAATTTACTGAGACACCAAAAACTGATAAATGGTGAACCAACAGCCCCAGAAGACATTTATCACCAAATACCGTGCATACACCTGACACTTTCCTCTTACTTTTTTTCACCTGCCATAAATAACAAACTGAAAATTCGTAACTAAATTACTGAAACAAAAAACCTTTTTCCAGCGTCGCGAAGTTATGAGACTACCCTCGGCAGCTCCACAGTACCCTCCTTCCCCCCATCCCGATCCCTTTTATGCTTCAGTTAAAAAGGATAGCCTTCACCGACCTGCCCCACCTTCTGGCTGCTCATTAACGAAGTTGGCTTTGCTAAAGGGAATTTCTGGATGGACGTTCGCATCAAGTGGTGATAGCTAGGTACATGTATATAAATCGATTCTCCCTGTGTTTGTGATTTACATATATTCGCTTTGTCTACGTGATATAATGCCTATAGTTGCGTGAGAAGTGATACGTGTGCATACGATCGTCGGTTTCTCATATCAAGGGACTTGCAAGCTAGCAGAATGAACGGTTTGATCCTGGTGGATGTTTGAATAACGTTTCTGATGAATGTACACCTATGTGTATCTAAACATACACATTGATTTCGTAAAGGTTTTGTATTTTACTGCTTTGGTGTTTGTTTAGAAAAATAATTTCTAGTCCCACTACCTAACAAAATAAGGTGTTATAAATGTTTAAATAGAAAGAGATAATTTTGACTCATAAAAGTCTGTTTCAGAAAGATTGTTGAGGAGTTATTGATTATTTTGCCTCTTCATTAGGGTTTTCTCTCCTCAGATTTTTCCTGCAACAGATAGATATTTGTAGTGAGGCTATTTCAAATAATTTGGTCAAGTGCGAGTTGGACTCGCATACTAAGGGTTCCGTACCACCTTCAAGATTCGAATATTCCAGTTTCAGACAAGCAGGGAATGAGTGCATTTTCTTATACTTACCCTTATATCTTTTAAAGGAAGCGTTTTAAATTTATAAAAAATATACACTTTAAGTTTCCACACAAAGACTTTTTATTTTATCTGCTTTAGGATTCGCTTGATTTTTATCACAATACATATGTATTTAATTTTCTAATTTGGCCCCCAAAAAGTAACATTAGAGTTTTATTTTACTAATAAACTTTCAGAGATGCCTTTCATAATAAGTTTAGTTTTTGCAATTTCGCAAAAATGATCTTTTCTTAAAAATAACTCGAAAAATACTGGCGACAGGTAAAATTTATTAGAATAATCAATTGTGGATTTTTTTAAATTTGCATTTACACACCAGTCGAGTAGTCCCTACCAAGTTCGAGCCTTTTCAACCTTCCAGCTCTTGAAATTTCCTACAATGGTTTTTGTTGGATTTGCTACCTTAAAATTAGCATTTTATTTTCCTCACAACTCTCTTAATTTTTATGCAAGCACCGTCAAGATAAAAGCGCCTATCAGCATAGGGTAGATTTTAATCTCAGAGCTATTCCCTACTTACTGGCAAAATTTCTGTCAAATCGATAAGTATATAAATAAATGGGAAGTTCTGGTCTATTTTTACCGTCATGTCCTGGACTATTCGTGCACATTGAAATTGAAGGTATTGTAATCAAACGAAATTATCTTCGAAGTATAATTTATCATTCGATTGTCCCAAACGTTGGTTTCGCTCCAGAATCTCATCAAACGAAATCGCTCAGTCACCGAGAAGAATAACACTTCGGGCACGTGTTCCCCATCCTCTCATTAAACTTTTCGAAAACCCGGAAGCAACCCGAACAATTTATCACAGAGTCCCGAACACTGTCAGAATATTTGCAGTAATGTTTTCGGGTCCTCTTTTAATGAAATTTCTCATCAAATCAGTGACCATGCCTTAAAATTCGTTAATACTGGCTCAGCTCTTCATAATTTACAACCCGATGGACAAAACGACGACAGATCTCATTGCTGTCACATAAAGTTATAATTAAACAATAAGGGATGATGGGGCTTTTGTTGAACTCCATTTAGAACAGTTAACTTAGTGACATCGGCAACCACACGTCTGGTATATTGGATTCATATTTAAACCTCTACATCCAAATATATTCATATTCGGAATGCTTTTTTGAGAAAACATTCGGCGATAAATTCTTACTGCTTAGCTATACCTTAAACGAAGAGCATTTTAGTCAACTCATGTGGAAAATAATTTCTAAAGGTAAGTTTTCCGAAAGTGAAACATTCATGTTAATATATGTTTCATGATTTGGAATAAGTATAGCGTCCCGACAGTGCGACTCTCCAAACTTGTGGAAGGCCTCAGGCGAACTCAAGTTTGTTGCCATTCAGTTTTCGTTTTTCTATTTCCCTCACAAGTCTTGTTTTGTAATTCTCACTTTCTTGATATCTTCATCTCCTTGAAATCAATTTGATATTGTGTCAGTGAATGATTTAATAACAACCTTTGTCTTCAAGTACGATTTTCTCCTTGAGTGTTGATATGATTTCGCCGATCTTCCTTTGGGTAGTGAAACAATTTTTATTATATATTTTGTTAGGACCCTCCCCATTCTGTCTGTTGTTCCTCGTATGAAGGCTGTCGATATGTTTGCCGTATTTTCTTTTTTCTGTCTTTGGTTTTTGTGTAAGAGCTCTTAGTATGTTGTTTTGGTTATAGCTGTTCAATGCTAATACCTCTTTTAATGTGGTAATCTCTAGGTTTGGAGGTTTTCATTGTCTGTTAAATTTTGGGATATCTGTGTAAGAGTTTTTCAACACTGATGACTGATGATGTATTCATGCGGATGGTAATTTTCTTCAATGTACTTAGTAGCGTTTCTGTCACCAATACTTTCGTAAAAAGCCAGAAACTCACTGATATATCTTCCTTATTCACAAGATTATATCTGTTCCATGTGAACAATTGACCCGACTATTGGTAGCACTGGGGAACCGGATTTGTGAATTTTTACCGCATAACATCAAAAATGTACCCCCTACAACAAACAATACCGATATAACCAGCGGACCACTCACCGTTTACGAGCGAGAGCTCTGTTTGGCCGAAGGACCAATGAGAACACACCAGCCACCTTAACAAACCACATAAAAACAAGCAGAAGATGAGATGTCCTCGGTCAATATACACGAATGCTATTGTATGACCTTCTCAGGCAAGTTGAAAAGACAAAATGCTATCATTCTCTGATATTGGAGAGGGGAGAAAAATATATGTTAGCCTCGAATCGAGATAAATGTGATCTTCTTGATTCATCCGTTGAAGTGTAAGCACGTCGAACCATTTGCTACAAGTTTATAGCGTCCATGTGACTACATTCTGCTAGCGTTTAGGGAGCCGATTAGATTGATATCAGTCATAAAAGATAAATATGGAGGCCGTTTTTTTTTCTTTCGTCGTTTTGAAGTTTAAAAGTGAACCATGGGCTGGAATTTTTGAAATTTTGAAGTAAAATTTTAATAAACCAATGTAATATTTAAGGAGTTTCTAAATGATTGAGGAGGTAAATGATTATTTTGAATGTTCATCTGGGATTTTCTCTCCTCGCAATGGTTTCTGAAAAATACAGATAAGTTAAGTACTTGAATACCAAGGTGTAGTATCTAAGGGCAGCTTGTGGAAACTGCCCGGAACACTAGTTGCCCTCTTATAGAAAAAACTCTCCCGCAGGATTCACTGTGAGAAAGTAGGTCTACAGACTTGTCAACTAGTATTCCAGTATAATATGTTGGGTATTTTGTGTTGTACTTATCTGTTTTTTTGTGACGTTTCGATTCCTTATCAGGAATCGTTGTCGAACAATGTTTGTTTGAATGTTTTGCACTATATTCGCTTGACTTTTTTTGGTAATGTCAATTGACTGAAAACTTCAAAGTCAATTAATCAGTCATATAGGGCTATATATTCTTCCGTTTGGTTATTTATTCCTTGGGCTAATTCGACAGTTTAATTTGGCTATTTTTTCACATATTAAATAGTTACGTCATGGTGTACCGACTAATTATGGTATAGAGAAGAAGTTGGCGCGTTTTGAGGAATAAGTTTGGATATTTTGGTTTCCGATTTTTTATGATGATGATAAGATCTTGAAGTAAGATGGATAGATTATTCAATTATACAAGGAAAGGTTAGATACTGTCGACAGGTTTTAGCTAGATCTTCTGAAAGACAGATCAAAGAATATCTTGAATAATGAAATAAGATGTGTCGAGTAGTTTTTGTTTATCTTAAACCCCATATGACTAATATATTTGTTTTAATACTGAATACAGTATAAATTCATATTATATATATATTATCGTAAATAAGTTCATGTGAGGGAGCATACTTTTCTAAATATAGCTGGTAGGAGTTGAATAAGTTAATTTTATATCAGGTTCCCTTAAAGAAATTTACTTTTGCTTTTACTACCTAACCCCCGACATAAATGTTCCAGTAGAAGAGCCGTAGTTTCGCACATTGTTTTGAAGGTATTTGAGTGTTTATTATTAATTCCTCTTTGAGGCTACAACTTGTGCATTCAGAGAATTGACTTTTACTACAAGTTTGTTTATTCGCAGAACTAGTTTTTATTGAGGGTGATTAATCTTTAAAAGGGTTCCAATTTTAGCAGCGTAAAATAATTTGAGTTTTTGCAATCCATTGAACGAAAGACTATATATTGTTTCTACTCGGAAAATGTAATCAGTTTCTTTATTTTTTTAAGGCCAACTGAATAAACTCCTAGATGTCGAAAGTCCGTACGCATTAAAACTTTAACTAGTCTAATGGAAGTGAAAGTCAAAAATAAATCAGTGAAATGAAACTTCTTTTGAGTATTGCATTTTTAGTGAATGAGATATTAAACTCTGCTGTTCCCTAGATGAATTTCGTAATAAAGAAAATTTCCTTTTGCTCGGAAAAGGGGACAGAAATAACAGGTACTTATCAGAAGACCTAAAAAACTCTCGAGCTAATAATCGGATTTTTCCCGGCAAAAAGAGAATATCGGGAATATTCCTTATTAAGGGAATACTAAATGAAAAGAGGGGAAAGGGAAAATTGGTGTTCCTCAGTCTCGGTTTGAAAAATGATACGTAAATTAATACGGAGAGATCCGAGGCCCAGGACTTGTAATACATTTATGATTTCGCCTATAAAATGGGGGAAAGGAAAATAAAACTGAAAGCGAACCCGGATATGAAAGGGTGATTATTACTGGATTCAGATCTTTTTATGGTAGAACTTTTTAGTAACAGACTGTCAGGAATTTGATTTATAAAATCCTGTAGCAATAGGAATAAGTAATTGAAAGCTGTTCGATGTACAGGGTATTTCAAAAGAAGAATGGGAAACTGAAATTTAAAACTAATTTTTTGATGTTGAAATTATTTGCAAATATAATTTTTGAGAAGTAATAGATAATAGACACAGTGAGGACGCGTGGGTTGGAACAATTAAATTTAAAATTCAGGTGTTGGTTTTTTGGAAATTGCGGTTTTTGTGATGATAAACTCATTTATACAGGGTGAGCCAGAAATAAATTGCGACCATCAACTTCATATTTTCAAATAGAAACATTTGTTTTTTATTTTATTTTTGAATTCTGCATTGAATTCTAAGTATTTTTCATTTACAATGTCCTATACCAAAAATATTATTAATAAAAAAATTACATTTATTTCAAAATTGAAGAAAAAAAAAACAAGATCATATCAAATGAAATGTTCAAATTGTTGACCATTAACTTCCTGACAACACCTATGACGGTTTTCAGTTAAGTGTTCCTTCAATAAAAAAACGACCCACAATAAAGTACCCACAATTCCGGCCCATACTTTAACTTTCTTGGAAAACTGTGTATGACTTTCCAATTTTGCCTGTTTACTGCAAAATTTAAACAAAATTTTGCCTCGTTTGAAAAAGCTATCTTACTTGAAAAGTGTGAGTTGGCATTGCATCTATCCATCATTATTGCGCAAAATTCTACTCTACGGTCCAAATCATCTTCAGTAAAAAATTGACTGCGGAAGCCGTTACTTTGTGATACTCGATCATATTCATAACGAAAGAAAACAGAATTTAACTTAGTTTTTATATCACTTTTTATTTTCACTTTACTGTGACTAGTTTCGGCAAGAGGCTATGTCATTATCAAAGTACGAAGTTCAAGCCTCGATGTGACCACGAGTTCGAGGGTCGGAGCGAGGGTCCGTGCGATGGTCGAGAATACTAAGCTATGGTCGAAGGTCGATGGTCCCCGTTGTGTCCATACCCTTAGACATAACAAAATGTATGCTCGATGAAAAATCTGTAAAGCATCGCACATGTCGCTATCAAAAGATATTGTTCGAATTCGTGATCTTGCAAGCTACATCAATGAAGAACTCTAGTTACACGCCTACAAAAAACATGATTCATCTTGCAAATGGATGAGTCGACTGACGTCGCTGGTCTGGTTATTTTGCTTTTTATCGTGAGATATCCATATGAAAGTTCGTTTGAAGAATATCATTGTATCCTGCATAGACAAGCACTTGCGATGAATCAAATGCCGTCAAATCTAAAATTAGTTATGGATGAAGAGGTAAAAATAATTAAATTTGTCAAATCACCACCACTACAATTCCGATTGTTCTTATTATTGGGTGAAGATTATGACAGCAAACATAAAACACAGCTGCTCCATACAGAAGTGCGATAGCTGTCTTGGGGTTAAACTTTAACAAGGCTATTTGATCTTAGGGCCGAGTTACAAATGTTTCTTTCAGCAGATACTTCTTTTAATTTGAAAGACCGTTTGAATGATAAAACTTGGTTGTTCCGACTGTTTTTATGGCAGATATCTTTCAAAATGAAAGAATAAATTTATTATTTCAAGGTAAACAGATACCGGTGTTCCAGGCCTGTAACAAAATAACTGTCTTCAAAAGAAAATTAGATTTTTGTATTATTTGCATCGGTAAGAGAGAAATGAAAGCTTTACGTCACTCAATGTGTTTGTTAGCGTTAACGTCCCATACCAACGTTCCATACCATCGTTCTATGCCATACATCAACGCCCCTTACCATCGTTCCCTGACATCGTTCTATGCCATACCTTCCATACCAACGTTCCGTCGTTCTATACCAACGCCCCTTACCATTATTCCGTGTCAACGCCCCTATCATCCCTAGGCAATTACGTAACATGGCACGTGCGGATGAGCCCGGGCGGTGTCATCTTGTAATCAAGTCGGGGACGTGACTTTGAGAATTTTCCCAGGCTCAAGTGGGGCGACCCCTTCTATAATGACAAAAGCTAGAATAAAAAAACGAAACTGAATTCATGGATTCATAACTTGTTTTACCCAACTTGCACAAGCCCGAAAGTGTGTCAAGTACGGAGTCACTGTTCAAAACAATGCCTCTGAACAATCTTTGGTCCAGAATCCGTGATGGCAAAATGACTGAATATTCTTCTCCCGTTCCAAATAACATAGTTGTGCGAAACAGGATTCTCAACCTATGCAGCCAGGAAAACAAAATACGCAATAGACTGGACGCCGTACCTGATATGAGATTTCAACTGTCTTCTATCAAACTTGATATCAACCAATTAAAATAAGACAAAGTGTCATACCTTTCATTAGTTAGATTTTTTTCTTTTTTAATTTCGTCTATTATTATACTTGTTATATAGTAAAGTAAGTAATAAGTAGTAACTGTTACATTACACTTTCATTATGCATATTAGAAAACACTTTGGACTTCCGGCTAAAATGGCGTGGTGATCGGTCGCTTGTGCGCGTCTTAGGTTAAGAAACTGTAATAGTTTAATAATTAACACTCCTACCCTTATAATTTTAATTTCGTTAACAGTATCTTCGTCGCCCTTAAAGACACTGATAAAGTGATAGACGCTCTGAAAGTGATATAAGTGTTTAGAATAGTGAAAAGCCGGGAGTCTAGGTCACCACGCCGTGTAAATAAAGTTTCGTTAATATCTCATCAATCATTTACAGGAGCTAGGATAGGATCAGAAATAAGTGTTACTTGAAGTTTAAGTAATTCTTTATTTTCAATATTTTCCGATTATATGCTTGTACATAAGTTAGAAGAGTAACCTATAAATTTTTTATCTACATCATAAAAGCACTTGTTAATGGTCAATAAGATCGAAAGATCAAGACCAATACCGGCCGTAAGGTCAACCTTGGAAGAAGAAGAATACACTTTAAAAAACTTTTGTTTTGTTGTCACCAAAAAACCCTGCCCCACACTATGAATATAAACAGGGAGTAAAAAATATAATGTAGGTCTAGAAAACACACCGAATCACACCAAACAAAACGCGGTACATATGCATAGGAAGAGAACACACTCCCGTGGACATAAATCAGAAAGGGGGGGAAGTAGAAACAGAAAGGAATATGTATATCTAGACATAAAATTAACACGAATGGGACGAAGATCATTCAATAAAAAAGGTATACTGAACAATGGCAGAACAACAAGTAAAATACCCAAAAAAAGAAAATATATGACACTACATTACGTCCTGTATATAGTTCAGGATTTTGGCAAATGTCACAAAAACCAAAAAAAATATGTTCGGTTGAAATGGATTTTTGGAGAGGAGCTGAAAGGAGATCTAGACTGGAACATATAAGAAACATAGAAATAAGAAAACCTTGAAAGTTGGAAGAATATTAGTAGAAGACGTAGAAAAACAACTACTGATCAGGCATGGACACGTAGCACGCATTGCCCCTCCTAAATAAAGTAAACGGTCTAGACCACCTTAAACATGGACACAGAGGATTACCAAAGCAATGTCAAAAAAATCTAACCGTCAATGATGTCCAGAATAGACAGACACATACTATGATTAGGTAACAGCACTTCGCGAATATGAAAGTAAATTCCTCGAAGTTTCTTTGGACTTCCATCGTCTTGAAAAGCTTGGTCTCACAACGTTTCAATAGCTTTGTATCTGCTATCGTCCATCAGGTGAATGATGGGAAATTCAGATTATCCGTTGTATTTATACTCTTAACCGGTCATGCCCCCTGGGTCGCTTGATTCCCTGTTTCGTCCAATCAGCATCGCCGTATCTCGCCGTTAGTTGCACGTGATGCGTAGCAGCAGTGGCGGCCCAAGAAGAGATATCATTAGAGGTTATGTATGACATCTCGATGAATTATCTTTTATACCAGAGCTCTTCCTCGTGAATTACCCTTACCTGGTTCCAGTGGATGGTATGGTGTTCGGTCCATGCGTGATTAGCTAATCCAGAATTTGTTAATTCTCCCCTTTGAGTAGCTATGCGCTGCTCCGTAACCCTAGTGTCCAATGGTCGCTTAGTCTGTCCAATATAGAGATTGCCACATTCACAGGGTATGCTGCATATACCCACTGGGTGCCTACAATTTCTTGATGTGAAATGTCAAATGACTAGGACCGGAATCGAAACAACAGTATACAAGAAGACTACACATACAGGGTTGAACCTAGACTAAAACTCTAACTACCCATCCACAACAAAAACTGGCATCATCAAAACATCAGTCCATACAGCCAAAAATATTGGCAGCAGAACAGAGGCACTCAAAGAAGAACAAATGGAACTTAGAGAAGACCTTTAGGCGAATGGATATCCGGAAACCATCTTTAACAAGAAGGTCTTTGAACAACTGGAGCAACCACCTAGGAAGGAAGAGGATACCACGATAGCAACCGTACTACTACCACACACTAAAGGCTTGTCGGAAAAACTTAGACGTATTAGACATGGTTACGGAGTCAAGAGCAATAATACCTTGAGAAGCATGATCACAAAAACAAATCCTGGAGTACCAAAAAACTGAATTTCCCATCATAGACCAATCAATAGAGATTTTTTCGAGCAAAAAATCAGGATACTGCCTGTGCCATCACATTAAGAATGATTTGTGGTGATGTTTTGCTACCTTTTCCACTCGCAACTATGGTTTTTTACTTTATTATAAACAATTGAAACAAGAAAATTGCGGTTTTTTTTTCGTTTCATGTTTATAAAATGAAAAATAATAAACTAATCTCAATGGTGTCAACAGGTGAATTGTAAAGCATGGAAATACCAATGAAATGAGCCCAGGATCGATCCGATAAAATCTTTAGTAACAGAGAAAAACAAAAAATACTGGAAAATTTAGCGGTTTTTTATATTATTATAACTCCGTCACTATCGAAGTTGTAGAACTGGGCTTGTGGGAATTGATAGTAATTGATATCTACCTTAAGTGTGACTAAAGCTGGCGTTATCGATTTATTAGTTTTTGAATAATTGCTATCTGAAGGTTCTAGTCCACTATTCTTGCAGTGTGTCTCCATGCGACATGGATCGTCAAATATCAATTCAGAATAGAGATATTGAAAGCATAGGTATCATTCTACAACGCCTCTATTTTCATTTTTCATTAAATGTCTGTGAAATATACGAAAAATGTTTGCAAAAATGACCAAAATTTGGTGAGCGTATGAATGTGTTCGAGTAGTGGGGGGAACACGGTTGTTGAGGGGAACTGCTAACAATAATTATTATCGATAGTAACTGTCACCCTGACAGATGGTGAAAGAATTTAATCGTTAAAAAAACTTCTATACAGAGTGATTTGTTCGATGTTATTATATCAAATGAGAACTGTTTGTTTATTAATATATTTATATGTAAATGGTTTCTCGGAAACGTTTTTGCTTTAATTTGTGGATTTTGAGTTTACGGAACATCGAAGGAGAGCGGTCATTAAAAAAATTCTTACTTGTGAGGATTTTAAATATTAACACGATCTATGTATGTGCCTCTACTATATATTACTATACGCTTCCCCTCAACAACCGTGTTTCCCCCACTCCTTGGATACATTCATACGTTCAGCCATTTTTTGTTATGTTTGCTAACATTTTTCAGATATTTCACAAACATTTAGTGAAAAATGAGAATAGAGGCTTTATAGAATGACATCTCTACTTTCAAAAACTTTTTTCAAAATTGAAATTTGATTATCTATGACGCATGGGGGCACAATGCAAAAATAGTGAACAGAAAACTTTATATCACAATTGTTCAAAAACTAATAAACAGGTAGCGCCTGGTTTTGGCATACATAAAATAGATCTAAATTACTATCAGTTCCTACAAGCCCAGTTCTACAGCTTCTAAAGTGACGAAGATACGATTTTTTTTTTTAAATCCTACATTTTTCAGTATTTTTTGTTTTTTCCTGTTACTAATGATCCAATCGGATCGAGCCTGGGCTCATTTCATTGGTATTTTCATGCTTTACAATTGACCTGTTGACTCCATTGAGATTAGTTTATTATTTTTGATTATAACAAAGTAAAAAACCATAGTTGCGAGTGGAAAACATAGCAAAATATTGCTAGGAATCTTTGTTAATGTGATGACACAGTCGGTATCCTGATAGTATTTTTACACATTATCAGTTAATTTTTGCTCTATTGATTGGTCTAATCAATCAAAGCTATTGAAACGTTGATCAATCATTTCAAGACGATGGTAGTCCAAGGAAACTTCAAGGAACGGAAGTCTACCACCGTTAGACTAACATGAAACTAAGTATAATATAATTACATTTGGTAGATTATGTAAATTAATACGTTCAACTAGAATTCATTGTACGT
Source organism: Octodonta nipae (assembly GCA_034190945.1). Lineage (NCBI taxonomy): Eukaryota > Metazoa > Arthropoda > Insecta > Coleoptera > Chrysomelidae > Octodonta > Octodonta nipae. The sequence goes on along the minus strand of CM067219.1, from coordinate 7,504,229 downwards.
ATTTTCTTTAGTTCGTTTGCGTAAAAAATGTCCAATTATAACTTTTACATCGAGTGACAAATGCAGGCGACAATCTGGAATAATTCAAGAAAAAAATGCGTACATTTTTTTAATTAGATTTACGATTCCTGGAAAATAAAGCTTCAGAGAGCAACACCCGTACTTTGTACTTGTACTCTGTACGCCCGGCGGGGCTTTGTATCATTGCAAATGACAAATAAAAGATGATGTTCACGTCTGAACGTTAATTTTTTCGTCGTACACATTTCACGGTGCGGTCTCGCATACGACGCTCTCCTCGCGAACGAACGGCTCTGAAAACGTACTTTTCAGTAAATCAATAAACAGCAAACAGTGCCCCAATGATACAACCTGATGCTGCGTTTTGCCGAGGCGTTTTCCACTTGGCTGTTCGACTAGATGTGTAGCTAATTAGAATGTGAACAGTCGTCGGCGCTGACGCGTACAAAAACGCACGGCAGTTTTCACATGGCAGACGACACGATTACAGTCTAAACGCAAACTGTTGCTTTTTAACGGAGGGCTTGTAATGTTATGAAAATGTGAAATGTGCTTTCCATAGACATATTATTATTTGCAAACAAGGCGTTTGATTTTTTTATTGGGAAAGGTTATGTTTGGTTTTGTCGAATTTTTTTGTTATGTGCCGTTTTGTTTGATTTGGGTTTAATAATGATAGTTAAGCAGAATCTATACAGGGTACTCCATCTCAAACGAGCCACCTTGAATATCTTGGTTATTTTCAAAACTATTGCAATAAGAAGAAACAGGTCGATTTTTGTTTCGAGGGGGAAATTTTTTGAGGTGAATAAGCGCTAATTCAACATATACAGAGCAATTCTATGACCTTAAGATTTGAAATTGGGAAAATAGGTGTTGTCGTATATCATTTGAAAGCCCCTTTTACGGACTATACCGTCGTAATACAATTTTTTATTGCAATTTCGGTACATGTAATAATAAAAGAGTATTAAAAAAAATAATTTACATTAAAATAATACAATGCCTCTAAAGCAAATGTTCAAAGTGTCTTCCATTGACTTCCATACAATAATACAAGCTTGACTGAAAACCGTTTCTCACATGGTTCAGCATAGTCGGTGTTATCTGACGACACTCCGCTATAATTCGTTGGCGTAGTTCGTCCAAATTCTCAGGCTGAGTCATTAAAATTTTGGATTTAACATGTCCCCACAAAAACAAGCCAAAGGGTTCAGATCAAGTGATCGGGCAGGCCACTCTGTAGGACCTCCTCTTCCAATCCAGCTCCCGGGTATTTCAAAACGAGGTATTGAGGAACTGGTGCGTCGTAGTGAGGAGGAGCTCCATCTTGTTGGAAATACAATTGCTCTTCATGTAGTAGAGGATCATTTTATAATTTTTCTATTATCAATGCATTAATTTCAATTTCCTGTATATTGTGATAAATTTCACCATTTAAATTACCAGGAACAACCAGGGGTCCAATTATATGATTACCCAAAATCCCTGCCCAAACGTTAAGTTTTACCGGATGTTGAGTATGAGCTTCTCGAAATAAAGGAGGATTTGTATCGCTCCAAAATCGACAGTTATGTCGGTTAACCTCCCCATGACGTGAAATAGTGCATTCATCTGAAAAGCAAACATTATACAAGAAATTCGGGTTTTCGATCATACCCTGGGTCATAATTTCGCAAAACTGTTGCCTTTGATCCCAATCATCTTCATTCAATTCATGAAGTAATTTAATTTTATCGGATGGAATTTGTACTTATGCAAAACTCTAAAAACGTTAGGTCAAGGTGGCTCGTTTAAGATGGAATACAATATATATAATACAATATATATATATATATATATATATATATATATATATATTTCGGGTGTTTTGCTTGTTGACGGGTTTGAATTTTGCGTAGCTAATTGTGTTTTGATGTTTTGATATAATTGTGTTCCATGTGTTAGAGAGGTGCAGGGCGTCGCGTCGTCTCTTTTATTTAGTTGTCCAGTTTTCTCAATTTCAATAGCTTCTCGTATTAGTATAATTTTGTAGTGAGGAGTTTGTGAGATCTGTTTACAACTATTGAAATTGATTTTATGGCCCGATTGTTGCTGGTGTTGGAACAGGGCAGATGTCGTTTGTTTATTTTTGACAGCTAATTTGTGTTCCTCTAAACGGGCTTAAATTCTCCTGTTTGTTTGTCCGACTTATACCTTATCGCACGTTCCGCAAGTTATATTATATGCTCCTTGGTTTTCAAGTTTTACTTTTGGTTTGGGATTTCCTAAACTGATGCCTATAGTCTGGTGCGACGATTGGTTATTTCCGGTTGAGTTGTTGTAGGATTGGTCCGGGTCGGTACGGTTATTAATAGAATTTTCCAACAATTCGATAAGTTCTGGATTTCATAGCGTGCCTTTTGACAGTGAGGCCTCTTCGCTATTTTGACTTTGAGAACACCAGAGTACTGGCAAATATAGAACACCCGAAATCAAGACTCGTAAGAGAGGCAAGTGAAATAGCTTCTGCTTGACGGCTAAGAGAATTATGCGAACCGACCTAAAGAGGGCAGATGTGACTCTGCCGAAACGTCGTCAATTTACCATCGATCCCGGCAGGGATCAGTTATCAACTACGCGGTTGAATTCCCCGAACCCACCAAACACATTTAGTGCCCGCGAAAACTTAAAAACAAATATATATATATATATATATATATATATGTGTATACTGTTTCACGGATGGAAATATGTGGTTGATGATTTATTCCGGTGTACATCCGTTCGTCTGTATTCGTTTGAAAAATCACTTGACGTTTCGCCAAAATCATATTTGGCTTTCTCAAAAGATACTAAGTAACTGAAGAATTTCTGGTTCTTGATCTCAATTTATACCTGCCCTGTGAGCCCTCATTAGTACTTAATCTCTCAGGTACTTTATCTTGTTTATTAGGTTGGGTTAACTGATGGTCAATTAAAGTGCAATTACGGTGTTTATGGCTTTTGTCGGTAATTTGGGTAATCGGATTATTTGGGTTTATTGCTGGTTTTGTTTTATTGTTATTTTGATATGGGATTACTGCTTTCCAAAATGGTGATAATTTTAAAGCTTCGTCTCTCTTGTTTATGGTATCCCGGGTTTCAATTTCAATCGCTTCTCGTATTGTTCTGATTTTGTAGTTTTCGACATTGGCGATTTCTTTACAAGTATTAAACTCTATTTTATGCCCTGTTTCTTGTTCGTGTCTGAATAAAGTAGAGGTGGTCTGTTTGTTCTTTATGTATAGTTTGTGTTCGTCTCGACGGGCGGATATTCGCCTGTTTGTTTGGCCGACGTATAACTTGGAACAGTCTCCACATAAAATAGCATAAAATAGAGTTTAATACTTGTAAAGAAATCGCCAATGTCGAAAACTACAAAATCAGAACAATACGAGAAGCGATTGAAATTGAAACCCGGGATACCATAAACAAGAGAGACGAAGCTTTAAAATTATCACCATTTTGGAAAGCAGTAATCCCATATCAAAATAACAATAAAACAAAACCAGCAATAAACCCAAATAATCCGATTACCCAAATTACCGACAAAAGCCATAAACACCGTAATTGCACTTTAATTGACCATCAGTTAACCCAACCTAATAAACAAGATAAAGTACCTGAGAGATTAAGTACTAATGAGGGCTCACAGGGCAGGTATAAATTGAGATCAAGAACCAGAAATTCTTCAGTTACTTAGTATCTTTTGAGAAAGCCAAATATGATTTTGGCGAAACGTCAAGTGATTTTTCAAACGAATACAGACGAACGGATGTACACCGGAATAAATCATCAACCATATATATATATATATATATATATATATATATATATATATATTCAAAGCTTTTATAATTGTCGGAATGATTAGTACAGTGTCATCTTTTTCACTATCAGATAAAGATACTTTTCTCATTTTTCTTAACAAAATCTTTTTTTATTTTTCTATCCGAGAAAATTTGTCACTAAGTTTCAATCCATATATATATATATATATATATATATATATATGGTTGATGATTTATTCCGGTGTACATCCGTTCGTCTGTATTCCTTTCAAAAATCACTTGACGTTTCGCCAAAATCATATTTGGCTTTCTCAAAAGATTCTAAGTAACTGAAGAATTTCTGGTTCTTGATCTCAATTTATACCTGCCCTGTGAGCCCTCATTAGTACTTAATCTCACAGGTACTTTATCTTGTTTATTAGGTTGTGTTAATTGATGGTCAATTAAAGTGCAATGCGGTGTTTATGGCTTTTGTCAGTAATTTGGGAAATCGGATTATTTGGGTTTATTGCTGGTTTTGTTGTATTGTTATTTTGATATAGGATTACTGCTTTCCAAAATGGTGATAATTTTAAAGCTTTGTCTCTCTTGTTTATGGTATCTCGGGTTTCAATTTCAATAGCTTCTCGTATTGTTCTGATTTTGTAGTTTTCGACATTGGCGATTTCTTTAGAAGTACTAAACTCTTTTTATGCCCTGTTTCTTGTTCGTGTCTGAATAAAATAGAGGTGGTCTGTTTGTTCTTTATGTATAGTTTGTGTTCGTCTCGACGGGCGGATATTCGCCTGTTTGTTTGGCGGACATAAAACTTGGAACAGTCTCCACATGAAATGCTGTAAACTCCATGGTTCTCTAATGGCATTTTATCAGCAAACTAGAAAAGAAGAACTAGCTTTCATGAAAACCACCCTCAGAAAAAATGGCTACAATAACCACACCATCAGAAAAGTAATAAACAAACAACAGGATGAGAAAAAGAAACAAAATGATGACCAAGACTACGTAGCCCATGTAAGTTTACCATACATCAGAGGTACAACGGACAGAATAGGGAGATTTCTGGGTAAACACAAAATTCGAACTACATACAAACCCCAAACAACAATCGGAAAACTGCTGGGGAACCCAAAGGATAAATTGCCATTAGAGAACCATGGAGTTTACAGCATTTCATGTGGAGACTGTTCCAAGTTATACGTCGGCCAAACAAACAGGCGAATATCCGCCCGTCGAGACGAACACAAACTATACATAAAGAACAAACAGACCACCTCTACTTTATTCAGATACGAACAAGAAACAGGGCATACAATAGAGTTTAATACTTGTAAAGAAATCACCAATGTCGAAAACTACAAAATCAGAACAATACGAGAAGCGATTGAAATTGAAACCCGAGATACCATAAACAAGAGAGACGAAGCTTTAAAATTATCACCATTGTGGAAAGCAGTAATCCCATATCACAATAACAATACAACAACACCAGCAATAAACCCAAATAATCCGATTTCCCAAATTACCGACAAAAGCCATAAACACCGCAATTGCACTTTAATTGACCATCAATTAACCCAACCTAATAAACAAGATAAAGTACCTGAGAGATTAAGTACTAATGAGGGCTCACAGGGCAGGTATAAATTGAGATCAAGAACCAGAAATTCTTCAGTTACTTAGTATCTTTTGAGAAAGCCAAATATGATTTCGGCGAAACGTCAAGTGATTTTTCAAACGAATACAGACGAACGGATGTACACAGGAATAAATCATCAACCACATATTTCCATCCGTGAAAGAGTATACACAAACATTTATATATATATATATATATATATATATATATATATATATATATATATATCAAAACAGATCTACAGTATAAATTTTTGTAACAGTTTCATTAAATGAAACACTTTTCTTATTTTTCCAGTTACTTGTTTTTTGCAAGCCCATCAAAGGCCTAAAAGTTTTCAGTGTCAGACTTTTGTTTCTTCAATTTTTTTAACTTTTTTTATGTAACAGTGTCATCTTTTTCACTATCAGATAAAGATACTTTCTCATTTTTCTTAACAAAATCTTTTTTTGTTTTTCTATCCGAGAAAATTTGCCACTAAGTTCAGTTAACTAGTATGACTCTTGGGGAGTAGGCAGATTGAGGCCCCGAGTTCGATCTAGACTCTGGAACTATTTTTCACTTTTGTCTCTTGATAATGGCTCCAAAGCAGGAGTCGAAACGTCGAGTATATAATAAATTCAGACGCGGTTCTCAGACGGAACCTAGCCTTGTTCATAGTAATGATCGCGGAAGCCTCTCAGAACATATATATATATATATATATTTGTTTTCAAGTTTTCGCGGGCACTAAATGTTTTAGGTGGTTTCCGGGAATTCATCAGCGTAGTTGATAACTGATCCCTGCCGGGATCGATGGTAAAATGACGACGTTTCGGCAGAGTCACATCTGCCCTCTTCAGGTCGGTTGGCATAATTCTCGTAGCCTTCTGCTTTCGCTTCTAGTATTCGAGTAACTATTTACAGCCAGCCAATTACTTATTTCAATTAGGTAGTTGTTCATGTTGGTTTCAACTTCCTTCCAAGTGTCTCCACTAGCTACAACAGCCGTATCATCGGCAAATGATATTACAATACCGTCAAGTTCATTAATATATAATATAAACAGAAACGGTCCTAAGACAGTTCCTTGTGGAACACCTGTATTAATCTGAGAGAATTCACTCATGATATTATTAATTTTTACTCTCTGGTGCCTACTGTCTAAATAATTTTCTATTAATTTATGAGCTTTACCCCTTATACCGTAATTGTATATCTTGTCAAGTAGTATCTGATGGTCAACAGTGTCGAACGCCTTGGCAAAGTCGAGGAATGTCACAGCTACAGGACGACTCTTGTCTAATTTGTTATATATAATGTCTGTTAAGTAGTTCAATGCGTCTTTGGTTCCCGAATTTTGTCTAAATCCATATTGCCTTTTTCATAATATTTTACATTTTTTAACAAATTGCAATAATCTAGTGTAAATTATCTTTCCAAATATTTTAGCAAAGTTTGATACCAATGAAATAGGCCTATAGTTTGATGTAAAGTGTTTATCTTTAGATTTATGTATAGGTATAACATCAGCTTTTTTTAAAGCATTGGGCCATATAGCTTGTTCAATACAGATATTTATAATATGAGTCAGTGGCTCAGCAATGTGCTCAGATAAAGCTAAAATAGTCTTCTCATGAATGTTATCTACCCCACCATTTTTAAGTTTCAATTCTTTAATAATTTTAATAACTTCAAATCTATTAGTTGGTGTTATAAATATCGTTTCAGGGTTAAAAGGTGGTAATTTATTTATGGCATTTGTTGGTTGCTGTATTTTATGGCTAAGTAGAGACCCAATATTACAAAAAAATTTATTCATGTCATTAGCAATTTGTTCTGGTTCCATAATTTTTTGATTATTTTCATTGTAAATGTAACTAATATTTTTATGATATCTACACTTTTTGCCAAGTTTTGTATTTATTATATTCCATAATTTTTTAGGATTTTTAAAATTTTTGTTTATTGCATCCCTATTATATAATGTTTTCGCAATCCAGCTACTTCTAGGTATATATTTTTTTGACTTTTTTAATTGTTTTAATTTCTCCAAACACATAGCTATTTCTTTTGTGAGTGACTCTATGGCGTTATTTGGGTCCCGTTCTTCCAGTATACAGTCCCAGTTAATATTCTCAGCTAATTCAACCAATTTTTTATAATCTATTTGCATACTGTGTTTTTCTTTAACTTGATCTCTAATTTTATTCAATAATAAAAATAGTGGATAATGATCATTAAAAAGGTTTTCAAATTTTAACGCAGTTGGTTTAACAGTTTGCAACCTAACAAATACATTGTCGATACAAGTGCCCTGCACTGGATTTAAATTAGACGGTCTTGTTATAGTTTGAAATCCCGGTAAGTACCCTATAATAATCCTATAATAAATAAAAATAACTGTTCTAGGTATTCTCGCAAATCTCAAATGATAATAATTATTGTTATCAATTGTTTTCGTTTGTCGCATGGTCAACATTAACATTTTTCTATTCAGGTGGATCCAAAAAAGTTTAACGATGTGTGAATTTAGTGATTTAGATGAACGTGTCTCGACTACATTTCAGTCATTGACACAATTACAGTCTGCATTATTACAATAACAGTTACATTCAAGTAAGTAATTCCGAGATATGATACACGAATGTGTGACCGCTGTTTGTTGCTGCATAAAAATTTGTCAATAATTTACGTATAAAATATCTTGCATCCAGTATATATGTGTTAAGTTGTGCTGGTGAAGTGTGTAAACTCATCGGAAGATAAGGTCTCATTAAGAATACGATAATAATAGATATAACAGTAGTTGTTCAGTACTATACGACAGTGCAAGTCTTAGTTTGGTGTCCTTCCGGAATAATTACACTTCTTGGATAAAACTAGTATAAATAGTTGTATTGGTAGTTCGAGAAAATTAGGTAAATATTTCACCTAATATTGATGCATGCCTAACACGATTTTTTTCCCTTAGAACACGGGCGGTCGAACACTCTGATTTTTGTTCGAATGGAATTATTATAGGATAGTCAACAAGTACTCCTGAAAAAAAATTAATTTAAGTTCCTAAATTTGCCGCAAAATTAACATTTGTTGTGTAAATTTTGATTGAAGCCCTTTTTAAGCTCGGTAATTTCGGGGATAAAGGGAGGGGATGGGTAGAATTTTGCATATTTTCCTTATTAACTTTTAAACAGATTATTTTAAAATTAAAAATATATATATATATTTGTTTTCCTCATGATGATATATTCACCACGTATACCTCTGGTCAACTGTATGTCCTTTGGCAGATAAGCTTCGTTAAATTCTTGCAAAACTATTACTGCTGAGCTCACAAATCTTAAATCGGTCTTGAAATCCTGTGCGATTTCCAAAACAAGACGTTGGAATGTCAATTTTCTTATCAACAATTGGGTACTTTTTTGGTAGCGACGAATTTCACGAAGAGCTACTGTGCCGATGTATTTTTTTACACCGCCTGTAGCGGGCGCACTTTTACGTGCTGCCTTCGTTGCTACTTATTTCCTAGGTGTTTTACCACTAGTCGATTTTCGAGCAGTTTGCTTGGTACGGCCCATTTCGATATGATAACGAAATTAACGTTCACCAAGTGTGGGTCCAGACATGTGCTTCCTGCGAACCTGTACTAAATTTACCAAAATATAATTTTAAACCCATATTTCTTGGACTATTACATTAAAAATAGTCGTTATGCGGATTAAACCCTTAGAAGAGACCTTCTTCTAGTCCCTTGGAGTTAAGATTACATCGTTTTAATATTAAAATCTACTAACTTTGAGGCTCTCGGTGGGGGCGATCGCCCCCTCCCCATTGGAACCGCCCATGACGTTCACACTAACAGTAAATATAAATTAACGTGTTTTGGTTGTCTTTTTCTTTTAAAGGTATTTTAAAAGTTAATTTGGATGGCTAGTTTTGAAATGAAAGCCCTGTATGATTTTATTAGAATTAAAATGAAAAATTTCGAAAGAAATCTTACGTAAGAAATAGTGGGGTGGGTGTTTGGTGAATTGAATCTTACAATTTCTTACTTGTGGGTGGGTGGAAGACAGAATAACATCAAAATCCGTCTTACGTAATTTATGGATCTTCACTAAGAAGACTTGACATTTCACGTCTCTCAGATATTGTTATTAAATATAACATTAAGCTATTTATTATATACCGACTCGTACCTGTATAATCAATAGACCCGTAAGCATGAATTAGGTATACCTATATTCACCGCAAGTCTCTATATTGAATATTTTCCCATATACAGTGAGGTACTAAAGTAAGGGATACATTTATTGTCTACATAATTATAGATGTAAACGAATAAAGAAAGAATAACTAACAGATTAGTAAATCCAGACATGTATTCATAACATAAAATTAGTTTTTTCTTTTTATTTCAAATTTTTTAGAGGCTCTAGGGGATTGAAGAGGCAGTTGAATAGTTTTGGTCAAAAAGTGTAGTTTCATATGTATGAATTTTGTCAAGTGGGAGGTGAATCAAAGTATATATTTTTGTAATATTCAAGTTTCAGACTGTTTTTTTATATTTACCGTAATAACTTTTAAACTAAGCATTTTTAAGTTATAAAAAATGTACACTTCTATTTCTCACACGGACTTATTTTTTATCTGCTACATGATTCGTTTGATTTTTATAAAAATATTTATTTAATTTTCTATTTGGCCACAAAATTAATAAAATTACCAATAAATTTTCAGTGAAGCCCTATTTTGTGTATTTTTTAACTTTTTAACCAATTATTTTAAAAATATTTAAAAAAATTATAATCCTCATTCTTTTAGTTGAAATTTAATTTTTCATTTAATTCTGTAATTTGAACCCCAAACTTAATTTCAGAGTTGTTTCCTTTTTTTCCGTTGTTGAAGTGAGGCCCAATTTTCCGATTTTTTTTCAGAATTTTAGGTCCTGTAGTTTCTAAGATAAAGGGGGAAATAGTCATTATTTTATATTTTTGTTAATATATTTTAAATAAATTACTTTAAAAATATGAAAAATATAAATTTGTATTTCTCGAAATGAGCCCTATTATTTAAAATATTACAGGATGCGTTTAAAGAATTTAATTTATTATTTTCCATTTAATTCTATAATTTGCTAATCAAAATTAATATTAAGGATTTCTAATTATTTATCTTTTAAAATTCAAGTGAGGGCCAATAGCCCTAATTTTCTTCAAAATTGTAGGTGGTATGGATTCGAAAATAAAGGGGGAATGGGTATTTTTTTAAATATTTATGTTAATATATTTTAATGAATTTATTTTTAAAATATAAAAAAAATATATTTGTGTTCCTCATAATGAGCCCCTTCATTTGATATATTGCATGATGCACTTAAAAATCGTTAATTTTTTATTCTCCGTTAATTATACATATATTTTTCGTATATATTCTATATATCATGGGCGGATACAAGGGGGAGCGATGGGGGCGATTGCCCCCTCCGAGAGCCTCATAGTTCGTACATTTAATATTAAAATGAGGTAATCTTCACTCCAAGAGCCTAGTAGAAGGTAACTTCTATGGATTTAAACCTCAAAACGACTATTTTTAATGTATTAGCCCAAGAAATGTGGGTTTCAAATTATATTTAGGTGGATTTAATATAGCATCTCCCCCTCTGAAGCATGAATTTGCCCCCCCTCCCCCCCGGGGGGAGTCTGGATCCACCCCTGGTATAAATTGTATATACAATATATGGATACCTAAAAATTGAACGGTTTTAGAATTTTTCATTTACTTTTATAATTACGTAGAAACTGAATTTATCAGTTATGTTATAACCTTACTGTATATTAACTTATACGCTAATTTGACCACCATATAGAATTCCACCTAATTGGACAATCTTGCGTCGGCTTTGTCTTTATTTTCTTCCTATACATGCTAGATATGCAAATTAATAGAATTATAACTATTCAAGTCATCCGTGTGATTACTGATAAACGCGATGTAAGATCTTTCACCGATTTCTATTTATAAAATAATTTGAAGTATATTTATCGCTCAAAGTTGGCGTCACTATATTTACGTACATACTCGTATTAAAGTGAGGAGAAAAACTACATAAAAGAAAAACAGATTTTCTGTAAGTATACATACCTAACTAATATGGAAATTTTAATTTTACAATTAATAAATTCACCAGAAACCTGTTCGGACAAATATAACTACTGATGCTTTATGTACACAGCATTTTGCATAGTGTTGAAGTTTATTGTTTTAGAATTAATTTGAACATATTACTTGCAAGGTGATCAACGTAGTAATCGTATGTAAATTGATTGATTTTCTCTGATCACGGCAAATGTCGTTGAATCAAATATCGAGTTTCACATATTAGAGTAGGATGATAGGGTTTAAAACTTCCACTGACCACTTTAGAACATTTTTGGGATATGATGGGTAGAAGGCTCGGAAATTTATCCCAGCCCTCACAGACTTTCATTTACTCGTTACTATAGCATTTATGTTTTACCAATACAATACTTCTGGTTGTTACGATTCCTTTGTCAGTGAGTACAGTTTAGTATAGTTTAACCTAACCTCACAAATTCACAAAGATGGCTTTATGTGGGTTTAATGCAAAAATCCACTATTTTTAATACAACAACCGATAAAATGTTTTCGAAACTAAAAAATACCATACATGCATTTCGATAATCTTATTGGTTGAGCCAACATTTGCTATATTGTAATTTACTTTAAATATAAGGCAATTTTTTTGAACACACCGCACTGACTTAGCAACTCAATACATCACACCACTTGATTTTTTTAAACCAGAACGGCATGGTCCATTCACCATTGGAATTATTGAATACTCTCTTTGAGGTGTTATTGGTTTTTCAATCCGAGACTCTCAAAGAATCGTAAACCTTTATCTGAAATGAATAAAAATTAACTTTTTTATTGTCACTTTTATTTACTTAACGTAGCTAGTTTCAACAAACACTAACCATTATCAGATAAAAATTGTTGAGTGTACTACAGTCACTTAAAATGAGTTATGTATATTTCTCTCGATAAACTGAATACTACTTGAATAAAACATTTTACAAAATATATAACCGACTTCCACCTATAACTAAAAAGCTGAAAGTAATTATAGCAAAATACAACTCTAGCAAATAAATAACACATTCAATGTTGTTAGGTACCTACCCAGGAAGCAAAAAATGTAAACATTAAAAGGTGCTCATTCTGTACAAACTAATTACCTACCAATCTAGTATATTTCTGAAGTCGGTGACAAGCAAATCTAAAATCCTTCATTGCGTACTTATCTACTACTTCATCAAAAGATTAAACGTTAAAAAACTATACACATTCATAAGGAGTTTTCGAAAAATCGACCAATATGTTAGGGATATTAGGCGATTTCCATGCACGCACGTGTTCATTCACAAATTTGATCACTTTATCAATAGAATTCTTTTCCGAAATTTGAAGTTTCACCAATCCGGATATATACTCTATTAAACAAGATCATATTCATTCAAAACGGTTCACCACAGGATAAGAAATCAGGTAACATACATACAAAAAAAATACGCGACGAATTGATAACCTCCTCCTTTTTGGAAGTCGGTTAAAGAATTGGGATGATTGTTATGAATTGAGTGATAAACTGAGTAAATCACATTTAAACTTAAATCTCATAAATCAAACTTTCATTTGCAATTTACATTTTCAATACTTATAAAGCCATTGACAACGAAGTCAAAATCGACTTTGATACGTTTGGTTTTTTCCTTTCAATATACATCTTTTTATTTCAATTGTGGTGTTATTCCCAAGAAAACATAAAAATAATCAAGAATATGCCACAAATAACATTTAGAAGACAAGGAGACCTTTTTCTTAACAATGATTCGCAAATGTTGAATTTGTATTAATAAATTTAAAAGAACGAAAATGTTCTTGATAGCATTTAGTAAAATTTCTGCAGGTCATACCTATATAGAAACTATTACACTCTTGAAAGCTTATAAAATCCAGATTTAAAACATTTAACAACAGTTAAATTAAATCTGACTTTAAGGACAATAATTTATTTATTCTCTCACTCATAGAAGGCCGTAGCCAGGAATTTTTTTCGGGGTGGGTTGGATAATTTTTTTCGGGGTGGGGTGGATAATTTTTTTATTAGTGATGGGCTGATTAGGACTGCAAAATTTATATTTTTGTTCATGTATTTCCAGTATATATAAAATTGAATAAATATAAAATTTGATCTTAGGATAAAGATGATTAATTGGTTAAAATTGAATCTTGAAACCAAAAATTCCAAAATTTGGGGGGGTTGAACCCCCATACCCCCACGCTGGCGACGGGCTTGCTCATATTTCCAAAATATGGATCAGACTTTTTTTTTATTGTTATTTAGAATTACTAACAGAGAGAGAAAATAACAGAAAGTGAATATAATTGTTGTATTGCTAGTTGTTATTTGCGGCAAAGGACCTCGCAAATTCCTTATGGAACGTGGCCCCCGGTGGATTTGGCTGAAATTTTCCTATTTTGTAGATTTCAACGAAATGAACAAATGTTTTCCTGGCCGCAAAGTCCGATGACCGATATTTTTCAAGTTATAGTTAATTTTATATTTAATGTCAGGGTATACCAGGTTGAGCTAAGTCGATATGTATATCAGAAACGACTAGGACTATTTATCTGAAAATTAGTATACAGGGGGTTTTCGAGGAGATGGTTTCAGTTCGTAGATAATTTCAGTTATCTACGACTTCCGGTTCTACCGGAAGTGTACCCAAACTTGGTTTTTATAAATGGAACATCCTGTTTTTTAAAGCTAATTTAGAATCTAAGATGAATTTTAATATAACTTTATTAGAAATATCATATATCTGAAGGGCTCCAGTTGAAAGTTATTTAAACTTTTTGAAAATTTTGACAGATGCAGCTTTCTAAAAATATATTTTTTATGGAAACAAAGAGGGCCAGGTCAAAAATTACCAGAATTTTCTCGAATAAAACGTGAAGCTTCCTAAATCTTTGGAAACTTTTCAAAATAATATACGAAGTGTGTTTGAATGCCCATACCTAATTTAAAGGATTTTTATGTTTATGAGAGATATCTGAATTATCACTAGGTTTTTTTGAACCAATCGACAAGAAACAAATGCTGAAGTGTCATCAAACAATATTTGCTAATAATTTGGTGATAAAGCACAATTATATGGAAAGCATTTATCATGTCCCGTTTAGGATTTAGTAACTAAGTTCCGTTCGCGATACTCATATAGACCAACACCCACTCATGCCACGCTGACAGGTCTCATTCACAATTGCAAAACAGATGAACAATTTGTGAAAAAAACAAGAAAAAAGAGAAACCTATCGTAGATAATAAAGAAAATTAAGTTACAGTCTTCACATGCTTAAGAACATATCCAGAAAATTCCTCAGTAGATGTGGGAATATCTACTTGTAATTTTCAGAGGATCCTAAAAAAACATAAGTACCATCCGTTTGCATTCTCATTAGTTAAGAATTTAAGAGCAAGATAAGTTCAGAATTTAAGAGCAGGTGACACTCAAAGACTGAATAATCTTTTGAATTCATATTAATCAAAATTCAGGAAGACGAACATTTTCTACACAAAATGATTTGGACGGATGAGGCAAAATTTATGGAATAGTCAACCACATTACTGGAGTGATACTAATCCACACATTATTTTTAAATGAGAAATATCTCGAAATTTTAGAAAATGGTTTACATCCATTAGAGTTGACTTAGAATCAGCTGTGGTTTCAACAGGACCTCATAATATTGCACCTGTGAACAACTTTTTAGACAATCATCTTGAAGATCGTTGGATAGAGAATAATGGACCTCATCGACGGCCCTCTCGTTCTCCCGATAGTACCCCTTAGACTTTTTTATTTGCGGTCGAATAATAAATATTGTCAATTCTGCACCGCTAACAAGAAAGGTAGATAGCCAGGAAATGATTTGCATCCTGGTGTTATGAGTATGCTTTGGTCTATATGGAGATCGCAATGGAAACGTTTCACATACTTTTTTTATAACCATCTCAAATTCGACATAAATGGTTAAGAAAGTAAAGTAATGTATATACGTCTCTTGACGGTTCCTTCAAAAAAGCCTACTAATAATTCATATATCTCTAATAAACAAGGAAATATTAATTTTTCCAAGTGTATATAAAAACGGTTTCATTTAGTCCTGTAACCACAAACTCATACTTTTTGGCCTAGATTCCAATGGTTTTGAGGAATAATAGAGTTGCCACTTGAAAAAAATGAGTTATACGATTTTCGGATTCAGTATCCATTTCTGAGCTGTCCGTTTTTTTTAACAGTTTTCAAAGATTTAGGAAGCTTTAAGTCTTACTCAGGCAAATTCTGGTAATTTTTGATCTGGCCCTATTTGCTTTCACAAAAATAATATTATGTGAAGTCAAAATTTTAAAAAAGTTGAAATAACTTTTAACCGGACCCCTTCAGATATGTGATGTTCCTGATAAAGTTATCTTAAAATTCATCATAGATTCTAAAAATGCTACAAAAATAGGATGTTCCGTTTAAAAAAACAAAGTTTGGGCCCACTTCCGGTAGAACCGGAAGTCGTAGACAGTTGTAAATATTGTAACTAAAACCGGATCCTCGAAAACCCCCTGTATACTAATTTTCACATTAATACTCCCAGTCGTTCCTCATATACATATCGACTCAGCTCTTCGTGGTATACTCTGACCATAAATATAAAGTTAACCATAACTTGAAAACCATCAGTCATCGGACTTTGCGGCCATGAAGACATTTGTACATTTTGTTGAGATCTACAAAATATCAAAATTGCAGCCATATCCACAGGAGGCCACTTTCCATAAGGAATGTGCATGGTCCTTTGGTTATTAATCAGTTTTTGGTGCAATACGTTACTATGAGCTATGTGTTTAACAGTTTTAAGTTCATTGTGTAAATTGTTTTCTGAAAATGGTAATTTGTAAGCGCTCTGTTTAATAGAAATTTATACCCGGCTAATATGTGTGAATATGGGTTATAGAATGAATATGGGATTTGATACTCGCTGAAGACGTTAACGGTCATTTGCTTGCAAAATAACAAATTTGAATTGACATTGGAAAGACTGTACGATTTCCAGCAAAACACATTGATCTACTATTGCCAGTTTAAGAAACAACTTTGGAACTTTTTTAAATTTCACACTCACATTGAAAACTCAAGCCTAAAAAGAGATCTCCTATTATCTAACTATTTCGTTTTTTCTTTTACAGGGCACTGAACAATGCGAATAGTATCTTTATTCGCAATATGTATCTGCACTTCGACATTAGGTGATGAAGTATCTAATAAACCAAATATTATTTTTATTATAGCGGATGACTTGGTAAGATATTTTTTAAAAATATTGCTACACACTTGGGTACCATTTATTTAAAATTTCATTTCACTCAACTTATAAACAAAACTCCACATAAAAACAATATTTTTTATATACACAATAAATTTTAATCTGGATTCGTTCCGAATCAGCAAAATGCAGTTAAGACCTTATCTGGGTTCGCCTAACCGCTTTTTCATCCTTTATTAATGCTAATTGAACATACCTAAGTGAATTTCTCATTACGAATTTGTCATGCGCTTGGTTTGAATCGCTTCATGCTGCATTTGACGCTCTCGGTTGCCCCATGCTCACTAAAACACTTCGATTTCCCCTTAGGTACCCGGAACGATCTACAATATATAGATTGTATACCCCAACTCCAAATAAACTTTCTGCATCATCCCCTCTGTAGTACAACATGCCCCAGATATCTACCATTTGCTCTACCTTTTTTCCTTTAACATCCATTACAAACTCACTTCTATCTTCTCAGATTATTTGTTCTGTTATTGGTTTCAATCTATTGTTTAAAATTTTGGCATAACTTTTGTAGGCTGATTCGAGTAGGCTTATCCTTCGCCCATTTTAAATATTGATAGTACGAGGACTGCCTTTTAAATTTCGGGATTGAACAACCCTAGTGTTGCGATCTGACAACTGAGAGCTCTATCGTAAAGTTTGACATTTTTGAGGTTATACGAACTCAGAACGTTTTGACATACGAGCGCTATGTGTTGTTTACAGTAACTTAAAGGATTCATCTCGGCCAAAAAATGAAATTAAATCGTGAACATTTTCCTGCGATTATTTTTTACAACTTTCGACGTGGATTAAGTCAGCAAGAGTGCATGGATGAACTTATTTTAATTTTTGGCGATGAAACTCCATCAAGGACCACTGATTATCGATGGTATGGTGAATTCAATCGAGGTCGTAGTTCACTCCAAGACGAATTTCGTGAAGGTCGTCCAAAAACAGTTGTTGTTCCGGAAACCATTGATGCTGTGCGCGATCTGATATTGCAAGATCGTCATGTGACCTATCGTGAGATTGAGTAAACCTTACACATTAGTGGGACCAGCATACATTCAATATTGCATAAACATTTGAATGTAAAAAAAAATTGTTCGCGTTGGATCCCATACAATTTGTCTGTCAATCGTTCAAAAAAAGGCTCGTGTCGATTGGTCGAAAGAAAAGCTCAAAAAATACAATCTCGGTGCTTCAAAACACGTTTATGACATAGTGACAGCTGATGAATCGTGGATTTACGCGTATGAGCCCGAAAGTAAACAGCAGTCGACAGTATGGGTGTTTCAAGATGAGCCGAAGCCAACAAAATTTGTTGGCGCACGAAGCACTTCCAAGCAAATGATTGCCTGTTTTTTCGGAAAACTGGACATGTCGCAACCGTACCACTAGAACAACGCAGAACAGTCAATTCTGAGTGGTACACAACCATTTGTTTGCCAGTTGTCTTCCAAGAAATGAGGAAAACCAACCGCCGAAGACGCATCACTCTTCACCACGACAATGCGAGCTCTCACACATCGGCTCAAACAACTGCATTTTTGACCACTCAAAACATCGATTTGGTGAGTCATCCGCCGTATAGTCCTGACTTGTCACCAAATGACTTCTTTTTATTCCCATACGTAAAAAACAAACTGAGAAATCTTTCAACACCTGAAGAAGCGGTTGCTGCGTTCAGAATGCATGTTTTGGAGATACCTCAATCAGAGTGGAAAAAGTGCTTCGACAATTGGTTCAAACGCATGCAAAATTGTACAGATCTTCATGGGGAATATTTTGAAAAACAATAAAGCGATTTTCGATGATTAATATTTGTTTTTGTTCTCTAATCCCGAAATATAAAAGGCAGCCCTCGTACTTGTGCTTTTTTTCATTCTTTTGGTATACTATTGCTTTTCCAGCATTGGTTATATAGGTGGAGAATTCTGAATTGATACCTTCTCTTCCTGTTGCTTTTGTAGTTTTAAAAGCTACTCTTAGTTCTGTATTTATGAATTGTCATAATGTTGACAATGTACTGTGACAATTAATTATTATTATTATTCCTAAAATGAATATCTACTTGACCAGATTACTAGTGGGACAAGATTAGCAGACTTTAACATAGTTTATTTTCTTCTATGGTAACAAGGGTTGGAACGATGTCGGATTCCATGGATCCGGTCAAATCCCCACACCCAACATCGACGCGTTGGCTTACTCAGGCATCATTCTCCATAATTACTACGTCACTCCTATATGTACACCATCGAGAAGTGCCTTAATGACTGGTAAATATCCGATTCATACTGGAATGCAGCATTCAGTTCTCTTTGGTGCAGAACCAAGAGGTCTTCCTCTTACGGAGAAGTTACTGCCTCAATATCTAGAAGAACTGGGCTACGCGAACCACATAGTGGGCAAATGGCATTTGGGAAGCTACACCAAGGATTATACTCCGCTGTACAGAGGATTCAAAAGTCATTTAGGTATTACTAATTAAACTATTTTTTAAAATAACAACCCATGTTTTCCTCCCCCTTCCTATAGCTCTTCTTCTTATTTTTTTTAGATTGAATAGTTTCTAATCATACACAAGTATGAGGAAATCATGTGCTTACTGCAAATCTTACCTTAATTTATCTTTAAGATAATCATCATGAATGAATTGACTCCATAAATCCTTGCTTTATTCTTAGAGACTTTTATTTCTTGTTTCCGGAAATACATCCCTTCGTTAGTATGATTCAAGTTTGAATCTCGCAGACGTTTAGCTAAAGTTTCACTTAGCATTCTAAATGCACTGTCCTTGTGAACTATGACAACCGGATCAATGTTTTGAGCACAATTTAAAGGAATCAAAAAACAAACAAAGTACTCATTTTCAAGCATTCCAATGTAATGTGCGCCTTTCAAAAATCTAACATGGTGGATTCAATATGGCGGCCAGAAACAGGACAAATAGCTTTCAGATAAAGAAGTTTGTTAGAATAAAATTTTGCAGCACATCTGGTCAGTTTTGTGTTCCAATCACAGGTGATGGACTTCCCTTAAAAGCTGCGGTGGCAGGTTAAAAAATCCAACATGGTGACCGAAAATGCAAAATGGTGGACAATTTTTCGAAAACCAACCGATTTGCAACAAATTTGGAAGACGAAGAGTTGATTTGCAAAATCAAAGATGTCAGATTCAATTGTGGTCAGGATTTATTAAAATCATACACAGAGACCTTAGCAATGTAAATCTAACATCGGTTTCGTCATCAGTGACCCCAAAAAACTCCGTTTACCAGATTTGTTATAACACAATCATTTTCGATGGCCGGAAATCAGCTGTTAAACACTAATTTTTATTTTTGTAGGTTTTTTAATCTGGAAACTTGTTAATTCTCCAGTTTCTGGTCTTCATATTCTAGCCACCCTATTAATTTTTTCAAAAGAGCACATAGCCTCACAAATTAGACACTCTTAGCTTTAAAATGAGCCTTGCTATACATCCGCGTAATTAATAAATGATCTTTTCTGGATCAATTTTGAAATGATGTTTCAGCAGTGACGCATCTGCCCTCATCAGGTGTGCATTGATCTCATATCTGTTTTCTCAGATTCTGGTTCCGCGAAGATTCGATGAAATTTTGACTATGAAATAACCCTGAGCTGTTGTTGAACAATAACTTTCTTCATTACAACAAAACTCTATTAACCATATAGATTTAATTTCATTTTTTACTCATACAGGATACTGGACAGGTCACCAAGATTACTACGACCACACAGCAGCCGAAACGTCTTTCTGGGGCCTGGACATGAGAAGAAACATGAACGTAGCGTACGATCTTCACGGTCAATATTCAACTGACGTGTTTACAAACGAATCAGTGAACTTGATATTACAACACAACACAAGTCAACCCTTGTTTCTTTACCTAGCTCACGTAGCTGTACATTCAGGCAATTATTACAGTCCTTTGCCTGCTCCGGATTCAGAAGTTGACAAGTTCGAATACATCGAGAACTACAATAGAAGAAAATTTGCTGGTAGGGTTTCTCTTGTTTGAATTCTTCTTTATTTTGCGCCAAGTTTGTTTCTATTTCTAGCCATGCTTAGTAGACTGGATCATTCTGTTGGAGAAGTAGTGAAAGCTTTGAGAAACAAGAAGATGCTAGAGAATAGTATCATAGTTTTCACGACAGACAACGGTGGACCAGCAGCTGGTTTCAACCTAAACGCAGCCTCAAACTATCCTCTAAGGGGAGTTAAAAATACACTGTGGGAAGGTGGTGTGAGAGGAGCTGGTTGCATTTGGAGTCCACTGTTGAAGAAACAGTTTCGCGTAGCCGATCAAAGGATGCATATCTCGGATTGGCTGCCCACTTTGGTCGAGGCAGCAGGAGGAGAAATCAGGTAACTTCTTGTGCTACTTAAGTGTAGTTGAAAGAAACTATTATATCAAATCACACAATTAAATAACTGCCTGTTATACCATAAAGAACGATTAAGATTTTGTTTCAGTGAAGTTTGGAAAGACTGTAACATTATCAAGAGGTGTCGGATTTAAACCTTAGAATGTTTAGTAGTGTGAGAAATACATACTTTCTATTATAGTGAGACAGCTCTTCCCAAAAATATTTGAAACAAACCAAACATCACCTTTTTTTCTTTTATTTCAGGAACATAACAGGTATCGACGGAATATCGCTATGGAAAGCTCTTTCCACAAATGAAGTTTCATTTAGAACACAAATTCTTCACAATATAGATGGCATCTATGGAAACGCAGCTTTAACCGTTCAACAGTGGAAATTAGTAAAAGGTATGCAGGTAAATTAACTTTACGTTATAATTACAACCAATTGCTGTTTTCTCATTTTCAATTCTTTTAGTTTTTTATTATCACTTTTACAAACCTTCTTCGTTATATTTCTCATTTGCTTCCACATAATATTTTTATACAAATTGGGTTCAACATACTTAAATATCTACGAATAAATAATTAATCTCGCTTTATTTACCTTTACAATCAATACTATCACTTAACATTCATGAATGTACCAACATCAAAAAGCAATTATAATCAACTTAATCTAAAGTCGACCGAAAGAAAATCATGACATCAGATTTGCTCAGACATGATTGAGATTTCAAAAATAATTTTTATTTTAATACAAAACAGTGGTGTACCATTTTGTTCACCAAAAATATTCTATACAAAACCCGTTTAGGCACTACTAGTAGTAATAATAAAATTGTTTGTTCATCAGAAATTTCATCTTGAGGAGTAAAAGTCGTATCCAAGGGCCACCCCTTTGAATATTTTACCTTAATTTTGAAACACCCTCTATTAATGTCATATAAATTTCATAGTTATAATTTTTTTTTAATTTATCAATATCATTTTTTATAAATAAATCTTTTTTTTCCAAATTGAAACAGTTCAGAAATAAATTAGATGTAGGGGTAATTATTTAATAGGGAAATTGTATTAAAAATTGCCATAATAATTCAAAAATATCAAAATATACAGGGTGTTCCATTTGAAATTTGAAATATTGTGTTAATTTTGCCTAAATCGGAAATGATAGGAAAATACCGGGTTATTAGAAATGATGGAACCCATTTTTAAAGATGTGTGTTTATTAAAGTACTAATCCAAAATGAACAAACTTTGTACCAATGGAAAGTGGATATTTCAAAGTGTTTTTTTGCAATACATTATAAATGTTCAATATGTCCACCATCTGCTACACGGCAACATCTATGCGGTAATAGAACTCGTCCTACAGACGAGCAAGATTATCTACTGTTACTAAGTGCACGATAGCTGTGATACAGTTCCACAGATCGTCCAGAGTTATTGGTAGAGGTGGAATGTAAAGAGCTTACTTAGCATAACCCCATAAAAAGTTGTCACATAGAGTGAGATCAGGAGATCTCGGTGGCCAGAAGTGTAGAGTCGCGTCTTTATTTCCCATGTGACCTGTGATCCATCGCAGAGGAAGGGATGCATTCAAAACTCATTATTGCCCTCCGAAACTTTGAATCTTTCTCTTCCTATCGATATAAAGTTTGTTTCGGATTTGTACTTTAATTAGTACGATTTTTTTAAAATGGGTCCATCATTTATAGTAATCCTTTATATATTGCGCTTAAATGTTAATTTGCTGCCAGTAACCCATACAACATTTTTATATTACTCTGTGAATATGGTACTTCCAATTCATCTTTCATGTCTTTTCAGGCACAACTTACGATGGTGCTTGGGACAACTGGTACGGACCAGATGGTCGAAATTATACCTATAATTTATCTTTAGTTGAAACATCTGCAGTTGGCCAAGCTCTCAAATCAATAGGAAGAACTGCCAGTAAAGATCAGATGGTTGAATTAAGGGGACAAGCCACACTTAAATGTGCTCCTCCGGCCAATGATGCCTCAAGCTGTAAACCCTTGAAAGCTCCTTGCCTTTTCGATATTGAAAGGGATCCTTGTGAAACAACAAATTTGGCAAACATGTAAGTAGTAAATTAGTAGTAATTTCTTCCACAAATAACCTACATCTCTACTCTAAGTATAGAGGGCGCTTTATATGAAACCTGATTAGTATTAGCTTTATTCGCGGAATACAATTCTTAACCAATTCGTTATCAATACAGTTCTACTCAAGAACGCATGCCTGATTCAGAACTAGTAAAAGATACTTGTGTACCGCGAATGCCATTGCAACTAATTCAGTACCCTAAAAATCTCATATACCTACTCTTCCATGCTGTCAAATGATATACATACGTATTTGTCAATTAAATGAGCCAGTCTGTATTCTGCTAGTGCTGTTTATGGTTTGAATATTCTGACGGGGCGAAACGATTTGCTTCCACCCTTTCACGACTAATCCGAAAATAAAACTCAAACTGATGATTATTAAATACACAATATGTTAAAAATAATCAATTGTGTTTGGAACACTCAACAAATATTCTAAACAATTTTAAAGTCCAAATACAGTTAACAATAAGTAAATTTCCCGCTGTAGGCAACACAAAATACAATTTACTAAATTCCAGTAAAATTATTCAAACGTAAATGTCAGAATGAGGAATCCTAGCTATAATTCAAGAACTGATAATCTGGTTAAGAATCAATAATGAATCGAATTTTCCTTCACCGCGAACACAAAATTATTACTGCCAGTTCAGTAATTTCTGTACCGCGAATGCTTTTATTGCAAATGCGCATGCGACCACTAATGAATCGGTAACGAATTGTTACTGCGAATAAAGCTATTGTTATTTCAAGGTTTATACAAAAGTTTGACCGGATTTCCAATCTAAATTAACTTAATTTTGTTTCAAAAGTTTAATATTTTTATTCAAAACCAAAAATGTTTAGCAATCAGTTGTTAAATTCTGATATTACTATGCCTAGTATCAGGCTTAAGCTCAACTTTTATGTTTACAGGTTTCCCAATGTTGTACAAGACCTCGAAAAAATACTCAAAGCATTCAACGATACAGCACTGCCTCCTGGCAATTTACCCATCGACCCTAAGGGGAATCCCAAGTATTGGCAGTATGTTTGGACAAATTTCGGTGACTACATTCCTAATAATGACCTCACGACTGTGATAAGTATTTAATAAATATTTACCTAAAACATTTATCTATATTTTATACACCTTTAACTGACCTAATAATAATTAGATGGTACTAACTTTTTATTTATTAAACACCAGCTGATCCGCGTCCCCTTCCCAGGGGAAGAAAATCCGTATATTATTGGCAAGATACATACCGTGTTTATGTCGATAGCAAATAAACATGTAGAAAACTAAACAATATAACAAGGTAAGTTTGTGACAATATTGCTTCAACCTTGTCAATGTAAGGGTGATTTTCAAGTTTGTAAGAGGGCTGCCTTTTATATTTCGGGATTGGACAATCCTAGTGTTGCAATCTGACAACTGACAGCTCTATCGTAAAGTTTGACATTTTTGAGGTTATACGTACTCAGAACGGTTTGACATACGAGCGCTATGTGTTGTTTACAGTAACTTAAAGGATTCATCTCCGCCAAAAAATGAAATTAAATCGTGAACATTTTCGTCCCATTATTTTTTACAACTTTCGACGTGGATTAAGTCAGCAAAAGTGCATGGATGAACTTAATTTAATTTTTGGCGATGAAACTCCATCAAGGACCACTGTTTATCGATGGTATGGTGAATTCAATCGAGGTCGTAGTTCACTCCAAGACGAATTTCGTGAAGGTCGTCCAAAAACAGTTGTTGTTCCGGAAACCATTGATGCTGTGCGCGAACTGATATTGCAAGATCGTCATGTGACCTATCGTGAGATTGAGTCAACCTTACACATTAGTGGGACCAACATACATTCAATATTGCATAAACATTTGAATGTCAAAAAAATTTGTTCGCGTTCGATCCCACACAATTTGTCAATCGTTCAAAAAAAGGCTCGTGTCGATTGGTCGAAAGAAAAGCTCAAAAAATACGATCGCGGTGCTTCAAAACACGTTTATGACATAGTGACAGGTGATGAATCGTGGATTTACGCGTATGAGCCCGAAAGTAAACAGCAGTCGACTGTATGGGTGTTTCAAAATGAGCCGAATCCAACAAAAGTTGTTCGCGCACGAAGCACTTCTAAGCAAATGATCGCCTGTTTTTCGGAAAAACTGGACATGTCGCAACCGTACCACTAGAACAACGCAGAACATTCAATTCTGAGTGGTACACAACCATTTGTTCGCCAGTTGTCTTCCAAGAAATGAGGAAAACCAACCCCCGAAGACGGATCACTCTTCACCACTACAATGCGAGCTCTCACACATCGACTCAAACAAATGCATTTTTGACGACTCAAAACATCGATTTGATGAGTCATCCGCCGTATAGTCCTGACTTGTCACCAAATGACTTCTTTTTATTCCCGTACGTAAAAAACAAACTGAGAGGTCAACGTTTTTCGACACCTGAAGAAGCGGTTGCTGCGGTCAGAATGCATGTTTTGGAGATACCTCAATCAGAGTGGAAAAGGTACTTCGACAATTGGTTCAAACGCATGCAAAAGTGTATAGATCTTCATGGAGAATATTTTGAAAAACAATAAAACGATTTTCGATGGTTAATATTTGTTTTTGTTCTCTAATCCCGAAATATAAAGGGCAGCCCTCGTAGTACTTCCCTGGTATGAAATTTATTATGTATAGTTTGTAAAACATATTTATTTGTGGTTGAGGTGGAAAGATATCTTTGATAAATGTTTGACAATTTTTATCTGTCGTTGAATTTTTGTGTTGTTTTCCATTATACATCTGAAACTTGGTTGATTGTCACAAGAAAGAAAATTACTAAGAAATTCGGTGGCATTTAATTTTAACTATACAGTACCACTGTGTTGTACATTAACAAATACTTCCATCACATATAAGTTACATCAACAAAACTGTAAATATGTATTAGATTTAAATTTTCTTTCCTGTATTGATTTTATTCATTACTTAAATGTGACCTAAAACGATATGTACAAATAACAGGACTTTTTCTTTTTTTTCTCTGTTACTTCTAAATCTCCATTAAAGTATTTTGTACTCTCCACACTAAGCATCTGTCTGGGTTACTAGTAGTTTCATATTTTGACTTGCAGAAAAGTTGAAACTTTTCTTTTCTAACAAAAAGTAAATTCTAGCGAGGCTATGTTCGTTTCATTTATCTGAAACGTCAGTCTTAATTGTTGTGATGGATCCTATGCTTGTGTATATATCATCTGAAGGTAGCGTATTGGGTAGGGCACTATATTCCGATTTTTTACCGAATTTGGTTAAGCTAATTACATCCTATATCTGTGGGTTCATTGCACTCGTTGAATAAGCAGAGACATGATGTAACACGCTTATAAAAAGCGATCGGGCTATAATATGTCCAACATGCCTTAACTTCTGATTACAAAGCACCGTATCCGACCTTGCTGTAACAATTGAGCCTTAACGTAACTGCCGTTAAAATTTAAATTTCTCAATAAAACAATTTTTCCCAAAAATGAAACCCTCACCAGTCGATTTCTATCTATCCAAACTTCCAAATAGGAAAATTTCATCAAAATCCTTATAGCCGTTTTGGAGAAGTCAATTACATATATGTACTCACTGACAAAGAAATGGCAACACCCAGATGGAGATGTATAAATTTAATATTATTCTGGTAAAACACAATTTGAATAAAAACTGATAAGGAGTTTAATTTTTTAAATTTTTTAATAATGTGTTTGTCCTCTACTGTTATCTATACACTGATTCAATAAAGCGGTCTATTTCTCTTTGAGGAATACTATTCCCAAGCTACCTGTATTTCATTTCTTAGAACCTCCAAAGTCCGCAGGGGCTGGGGTCAATTTCTGTGCCTTCTACCCATCATATCCCAACCATGTTATATGAGGGAAAGATCGGGGGATCTGGGTGGCCATGGCAACAGATTTACATGGGTCTCTTGATAAAAGTTTAAACTTTTTAAACAAAAATCCCGTTCATTTATATCTATAGGGGACACATTTTACACGTATCGGTCACCCCCAGTTTCAACCCCTAAGCGGGGGTGAATGTCACTTCTACAAGTTTAAATTCAAAGGGGTATCATAACATTTATAACATAAATAATAGATAATAGGTTCTTGCCTATTTTCATTTACTCTATTAAATATATGACTCGATTTAGACTCGAACAATCATATCAGATACCTCTTGAAAACTAAAATAAAAAGAAACACGAATCTATGCAAAGAAGCTGCATAAAAAAAAAACAAAAAACAAATGTATTAATACGAGTTCAAAATATCTAAGTAAATAACATTTTACACGCCTCTGTGTTTACACAAATCTGCAAAAAATGTAGTTTTTAATTGATGACCTTAGATCATTTACAATCTAGATATAGCCTGTCAAGCATAAAATCGTGGCAACGCTAGAAAGAGAGGGCAATAGAGACAGTAAGAGGCTATTTCACTTAGTGGGTGGATGGTCGGTGGACGCAGCCAATGAACAACATGCTTTATTGGAAGCGGCTCCCAACCGAGTGAAATAGCCTCTTGCCCTCTCTATTGCCCTCTCTCTCCTTAGTCTTACCACGACATTTGTGCACTGCAGGCTATCTCTAGAAAGTAAATGCTCTAAGTTGATGACAAAATATTTTCATTATATTAAAAGTTCTGTTTGACCAAACAGTGAATAATAATGCTTTGGATACCTAAAACTGTACCACTAAGTAGTAAGTAAATGAAATTTAAAAAATATATATAATTTAACAATTAATAATACTGCATGTTCTTGACAAAAAAATGTTTTATCTCCTTTTGAATAGAACTGAGTGGTCGTTTAATAAATTTTATGAATGTGACCATTTTTTTAACTTCTGTAAAAACAAATCAAATTTCACAAAGTTAATATAGGCAACCGAAAATACGTACCTGCAGAATAAAGAATAATCTGACATATGACTTTAGTTTAGTGCTAGATTTGAACACATTGACACAAAGCCAAGGTCGTTCGTGATACATTTAAACAAGATATATATTTGTAATTTTCAAGATTTTGTATTGCGGCATGACAAAAAAATGAAAATGTGAACCTACTGACCAAAAACCCTAGCCAGACTTTACCATAGGCACTTGAATGCAATATTAAAAAATTAGTGTTACGAAGACTTTTAAGGTTATGTTGAACTGATTAAAACTTTCATAAGCTGGGTTATGAATTTCTACAATATAAAAGTGTTATAGAAGAAAATCAAATACTGGAATTTTAAATAGCCGAAAGAATATAAAAGACTGAAAATGGATCAGATGCTTCCGAGTCCTGGCTTTAGTATACCTAGCATAGGTTAGGTTTTGTTTATCTCTGATATTTACTTATAAAATATAAATAATTACCCAATATGACTTATTTTATATTTTAGGTACACCTTTACATCAGCCAGAAGAAGACCAGCTGATCCTCCCAAATGCTCTACAACAACAGCAATCACAACAAAATTCATCTCAGGTGCCCCCATTGGCCCCAATGGGAGGACTGACACCCACACTGGGTCTCGGAATGGGCCATGCCATGTCAATACAACCTACAAAATATGTCACTGGTTTTGCTTTGCCCATCAGTTCTGTAACACCCCAGACACCAGTAAGTACTTTTAATTGTTTAAATTATGTACTTTCTTAAAAATCAGTTCTTCAAAGATGTAATGTTTTCAGCAACATTCTATGGTCAGTCCAATGGTTAATTTAGGAGGATCTGGAGGTACTGGTGTTACCCCAAGCATGGGACCTGCGACACCATCACCAATGACACCCATGACACCACATTCAGCTGATCCAGGGATTATTCCTCAATTACAGTAAGTATACAAATAATTAATTTCGAAAAGATTGTTGAGGAGGTCTTGAATTATTTTGTCTATTCATGGGTTTTCTCTCCTCCAAATTTTTTCCTGTAACAGATAAGTATTTAAAAAATTGTATATGTAGAACAAAGTGTCAGTGTCAAATTTTTTGACAAACAATAAATTCAAAATCAAAGCGAAAATTTTTTAGAAAAAAGCCTCGAAAACAATACTAAACGATTGACAACGACTCCAGACTCGGAGTTGAAACGTCTCCATACACAGATAAGTATTACACAATATACAATACATTACTTATATACAGGAATACTGGTTGATCATTTTATAGACATCTCTTTCTCTCAGAAAAACTGTGAGGAAGAATCTCTGTACAGACAACCAGTAATCCGGGCAATTTTACGAAATTGCCTTACTACACTTTGTTCTACATATACAATTTTTTAAATACTTATCTGTTACAGGAAAAAATTTGGAGGAGAGAAAACCCATGAATAGACAAAATATACAAATAATGTCTATATCAAGCATATATGATTTAATTTAGGAAGACATTAACAAAAAAAATAAGGGGGGCTGTCATTACAATTTGTAAGTGTTTTAAAGGAAAAATATTAGGTTATAGTTATGTTTAATAAATTTATTTATTTTTATGAGTATAAACTTTTTTACAATGATAATTCCTAGATTTAATTTTACAAACATAAGAAAATACCTATTGGGGAGCATCCATAAATTATTTAAGATATTTTAGGGTGTGTGGGTGTCTGCTAATATCTTACGACTTCTTATATGGGGGTAGGGGGGTGTTGGAAAAGGATTTTACATAAGATTTTTTTAACTAATATTCTCCCATTGCTGATGACTTTTATTTTCCTAAATTAACTAATATCAGTATCTACAGAAAATTTTGAAATCGCCAGATCTCCATTTTCAAATATAGCTCTAGTATAACATTAACTATATTTCTTCAAATAGGTAAAGAACAACCAAACTGTTATTAAATGTGTAAAGATTTGCTTGCTTTAAAAAATTGTAATACAAATAAAAATATTTTAGTCAAAAACATGTACCTATTGGTCTAATTTTATGAAAACTTTGGAACTCAGTTTTCTTCAAAAACTTTTTCCAAATTAAAAATATTGATACCAGTGTATCAGAACAATTCAAGATCTAATTCACATTATAATATTACTAGGTATGTGTTGGGGCATAAATGTGTCCTTCCTTTATATAATTTTGTTGTGTCAGCTTGACATAGAGTAAATTAAGTTAGCAGTAGAGAAACACACCAACTTAATTTAAAAAAATTAAAGTCTAGTATTTTTATTTCAATTTTAATCATTTACTCCTTTTTTATTTATTTTTAGTTTTTTTAAATTGTGTTTTTAACCCCCAACGTATAAAGGTGGGGCTTATAAGTTTATGATGTGGATCTGTGAGTCTGTCTGTGGCGTCATAGAGCCTAAACGAATGGACCGATTTGGACGGTTCTTAGCTATAATTTATTAAAATTTATTCAGTCGTTTGAAGATCATCTGCTCATTTTCTACTTCGCAAAAGGGTCTTACTAAGATTTTATAATTGTTCCTAAACGACTGGACCGATTATAATGAAAGAATTGTGTGTTTGAGTGCGTTTCTAGATGCTTTAGATTCACAATTGGCTCCGGTACCATCGAATTCTTGGAATATATATTTTTTGAACATCCAAACAGTTAGACCAATTTTGATGAAAGTCTTGTTTGTGTTTTATTAGTCCCGTGATAGAGCTGGCACCTAAATACTAGAACTAGAAGTGGATATTATTTGACTTTTTAATTCTATCTTGTTCTAAGCATATTTTGCTCCGACCTGTACACAGCTATAGCCATGTCTTCTAGGATTGTATGTACACCACTAGAGTTTTTTTCATTGCATAAGCTGAACAAATAAACTTTGAAAAGGTTTTTTATTTTAGTTTACTAGATTTTTTTAATAGATTACTTAAACCCTCTTTATGAATCTATGTCGCTGAAGAATGAAGTTTATAGATTATTTGAGTTATTGGATTTATTAATCGACTTCCAAAAAGGAGGAGGCTATGAATTCGTCCGCAGTTTTTTTGTATGTATGCTCAGTGATTATTTAAAAACGGTTTGGGCAATTTTGATGATTTAAACTGCATTGTATTAAGGAATATTACAGAAAGGTGCCATATGATTTTTTATAACGTGAAATTTACTTTTTTCCAGAGAATCAGAAAAAAAACAGTAATTAACATTTCAGTGGATTTCAATAAATTTACAATGTATTTACACTGTTTTCTCTATAACGGCTCAACCAATTTGAATATTTTAAATTGTATTCTACAAAGACAGCTTGTTTCCGTATAATTATGTATTACGTAAATCATACCGTTTTTCTGAAAAACGTAAAAATAATTGCAAAAAAATGGTAAACATCAATGTAAATGTCAAATTTTCATCATAAATATCTAGCTTAAATTTCAAGATATGCCATGAAGGTATATTGAGTATATTGTGTTTGTAACGGTTTGCAGTCGAGTGAAATGGCACAAAATATTCCATTAGTGTATCGAAAAGAAAATTTTTTAGCTGAGCGATCTTTTCTATGTGATATACGGTGGTAGGTATATGCGTGCATCGAAATTCAAGCAGCAAGCAATGTGCGCAGTTGAAATGTAGGGCGAAGTAAAATTACAGTTTGACAGGTGGGTTCAAGTAAATGGGATATGTAGGAAGGTTGAAATATAAGTTGTACAGGGTGGTTAAAAAAAATTGTATTGGATGGCACGTAAGTAGTTGCGTATACAACGTGGTTGAAATAAGAGTGAGTAATGTTTAAGTACTTCTTAGGAAATAACACCACAGTTACGAAAATTGCTGTATATTTCAAACGTTTCGGGGTCTAGGTCAGACTCCGTTGTCAATCGTTAAGAAACTGAATAAAACTAAGAGTGAAGTAAAATTATATTTATACAAAGTGAATAAAAAACTTAAAAAAATGGTTAAATAAGCATATGCAGTAAGGTTCAAAAAATGTTATACATTATATATACTTGGTATATTGGACGAAGTACACTTATAGGTATACAGGGTGATTTAATCAGTAGAAATATAGGGTGGAGAGGATTAATGCTTATACAGGGCGGTTGCAACATCGTGTAGAGTTGAATTATAGTTGTACAGGGTGATTCAGAAAATGATAGACAAATAATTTATATTGGGTGAACAATACACAGAAACATATAGGGTTGTTGCAGTATAGGGTGAATTAAACTTACACTTATAAAAAG
This sequence comes from Octodonta nipae, assembly GCA_034190945.1. Lineage (NCBI taxonomy): Eukaryota > Metazoa > Arthropoda > Insecta > Coleoptera > Chrysomelidae > Octodonta > Octodonta nipae. Next base: position 7,471,633 of record CM067219.1, on the reverse strand, counting down.
TGGGCCAAATAATAAAATAAATATAAAAGTTAACCAATATGTGGATAATATTTAAAAATATACAGGTTGAGTTTTTTTATGATCAGTATGGGGATCTCGGAAACTAGCGGAGATAGAGCAATGGTTAAATTGGGAAAGATTTGCAATTTTACTTTCCCAGTTTAATGACACTTTCGGATTTTTTAAAAAGTCATGGCTTACTAGATATTTTGAAAAAACGATATTCTCTTGATTTAGTCAAATCTCTCTAACTCCTTTGTTTTTGATTTTATAAAAAAGTGTAAATATCAAAATTGAAGGGAATTGTATCCCGAAAATGATTGTCATGTCCTCGTTTGCGTGACAGCTCTCGTTTTCGAGATATGACACAAACTTATCTTTTTTTGAATGGGAACCATAGTTGGTTATGGCCTCAAAAAATCGGACATTTTTAGAGCTTTTCAACGATATAATACTCAATATAGTTATTCATAAAAATAACGGAATTATGGATGCTTCTCTCTCTTATTTTCACTTTTCGCGTAGTTAGCCATGAAATAGATTGATTTATTAATAACTATTCCAAAAAAACATTGAACGATTTTTTCATTAGGTATATCAGATATAACGAAAAAACTAAATAAGTAGATACTTACTAAAAACTTAAGAAATTAAAGTACATAATAATGGTTACAATTTTTGTTCGAAAAGTCCACCATTGTTATTTAGACAAAAATTGCATCTTTTTAAGATTGACATTACCGCTTTCCTCACAGACCGCCTATCAATTTCTTCAATTGCTTTAATACCGCCTCCCTTAGGTCACCAACTGTCTCATACTTTCTTTTGTATACTTTATTTTTTAGCGCACCCCATAAATAGAAGTTTAACTGCCATATCGGGAGACCGGTGTGGTCATTCGCGTGGGCCATTTCTTCCTATCCAAGAGTTTGTATAGATATTATCTAAGTGTTGTCTTACTAATAACGAGCTATGAGCAAGTGCTCCATCATGTTGGAACCACTCAATTTCTAAACGAGTTCTCAAATTCAAATTATGCAACATGTCTTGAAAAGTGTATTGCAAGAAATGCAAGTAGCGCTCCCCAGTAAGTGATTCGTCATAGACACAAGGCCCCAGAATAGTAGATTCTATGGTACCACACCAAACATTAAAACAAAATTTTATCTGGGGACGTCTTTGTTCTACATGGAAAGGGTTTTCTTTAGCCCAGATATGCTCAATGTGTCTATTGAACATACCGCAGTTAGTAAATCTAGTTTTATCTGACCATAACACCTTTAATGGAAACTGTGGATTGTCAAGGCACGTGTCTCTAAACCATGTACAAAACAAAATACGTCGATGTTCGTCACCAGCATGCCAAGTTTGAGAAACTGAAAGTTTGTACGGGTGGAACTTGTGCGCTTTTAGTACCTTAACTACAGTTCGTTGAGATGTGCCAACTTCTGCCGCAATCTCACGAGTTGACGAAGATGGATTTTGATTTACCATTGCCAAAACATTTATTTGTGCTACTTCGTTAATTTGAGTAAATTTTAGTAAAAAGATCCATATTTGCGTAAACTATCGTAAAGCCTCTTAAATGTACATAGAGCAGATTGACGACGATTAAAATATCTATGAATGTATTCCTCAGCTGCACGAACTGAATTTTTATGGCATATGATATAACATTCCACCATATTGAGTTTTTCTTATTCCATTTAATCACGAAAACTTCAGTTCAGTCCAGCACTACTAATGGAATTACTCTCAAGTGAGGAAACGTCAAAGTGAAACTATGGTTTCCATTCAAAAAAGACAAGTTTGTGTCATGTCTCGAAAACGAGAGCCGTCACGCAAATGAGGACATGACAATCATATTTGGGATACAATTCCCTTCAATTTTGATATTTACAATTTTTTTATAAAATCAAAAACAAAGGAGCTAGACAGATTTGTCTAAATCGGCAGAATTTCGTTTTTTCAAAATATCTAGTAAGCCATGACTTTTTACAGAAATCCGAAAATGTCATTAAATTGGGCCAGTAAAACTGCAAATCTTTCCCAATTTAACCATTGCTATATCTCCGCTAGTTTCCGACATCCCCATACTGATCATCAAAAACCACTCACCTTGTATACAAATTACAGAGAGATAGAGATAAGAATACGCCAAAGTAATCAATATAATTAATTAATTATACCTTAAATTAGATTTAAAAAAATTGTCAGAAAATAGTTATTGATTGCACACGGTTTCTAGACGGTTTTTATTTTAAGTCAGTTAAATATAAATTATGTTATATCATCTTGTACTCAAGTCCTCTAAAACACACTATTTTTCAGGAACATCGTTTCGACGGTAAACCTCAACTGTAAACTAGATCTCAAAAAAATCGCCTTACACGCCCGCAACGCCGAATACAACCCCAAACGTTTCGCCGCCGTCATCATGCGAATAAGGGAACCTCGAACGACTGCCCTGATATTCTCGTCAGGCAAAATGGTGTGCACCGGTGCCAAGAGCGAAGAAGACTCCAGGCTGGCGGCGAGAAAGTACGCCAGAATCATACAAAAGCTGGGATTCCCAGCCAAGTTTCTCGACTTCAAAATCCAAAACATGGTCGGCAGCTGCGATGTGAAGTTCCCCATTCGATTAGAAGGGCTGGTTCTGACGCACAGCTCTTTCAGCAGCTACGAACCTGAACTGTTTCCCGGTTTGATTTATCGTATGGTGAAACCGAGGATCGTGTTGTTGATTTTCGTATCCGGGAAAGTGGTGCTCACGGGGGCTAAAGTGAGGCAGGAGATATACGAGGCGTTCGATAACATTTATCCGATTTTAAAGAGCTTCAAAAAGCAGTAACAACTTATCATTTTTAGGATATCGTCGTTTTAAAGAGGTTTGGTGATGTTATAAGATTATGAAATTTTAGGACATGATTTTTAATTAAAATTGACTCTAAATGTAATCAATTTTTAGCATGAACTTCTATTAAAGAAAACATCAAGAAAAGGGTCCACTTGTAACAAAAGTTGTATTTTCTACAAGGGCTGCCTTTTATATTTCCGGATTAGAGAACAAAAACAAATATTAATCATCGAAAATCGCTTTATTGTTTTTCAAAATATTCCCCATGAAGATCTATACACTTTTGCATGCTTTTGAACCAATTGTCGAAGCACTTTTTCTACTCTGATTGAGGTATCTCCAAAACATGCATTCTGAACGTAGCAACCGCTTCTTCGGGTGTCGAAAAACGTTGACCTCTCAGTTTGTTTTTTACGTACGGGAATAAAAAGAAGTCATTTGGTGACAAGTCAGGACTATACGGCGGATGACTCATCAAATCGATGTTTTGAGTGGTCAAAAATGCAGTTGTTTGAGCCGATGTGTGAAAGCTCGCATTGTCGTGGTGAAGAGTGATCCGTCTTCGGGGGTTGGTTTTGCTCATTTCTGGGAAGACAACTGGCAAACAAATGGTTGTGTACCACTCAGAATTGACTGTTCTGCGTTGTTCTAGTGGTACGGTTGCGACATGTCCAGTTTTTCCGAAAAACAGGCGATCATTTGCTTGGAAGTGCTTCGTGCGCGAACAACTTTTGTTGGATTCGGCTTATCTTGAAACACCCATACAATCGGCTGCTGTTTACTTTAAATCCACTATTCATCACCTGTCACTATGTCATAAACGTGTTTTGAAGCACCACAATCGTATTTTTTGTGCTTTTCTTTCGACCAATCGACACGATCCTTTTTTTGAACGATTGACAAATTGTGTGAGATCCAACGCGAACATTTTTTTTGACATTCAAATGTTTATGCAATGTTGAATGTATGCTAGTCCCACTAATGTGTAAGGTTGACTCAATCTCACGATAGGTCACATGACGATCTTGCAATATCAGTTCGCGCACAGCATCAATGGTTTCCGGAACAACAACTGTTTTTGGACTACCTTCACGAAATTCGTCTTGGAATGAACTACGACCTCGATTGAATTCACCATACCATCGATAAACAGTGGTCGTTGATAGAGTTTCATCGCCAAAAATTAAATTAAGTTCATCCGTGCACTCTTGCTGACTTAATCCACGTCGAAAGTTGTAAAAAATAATCGCACGAAAATGTTCACGATTTAATTCCATTTTTTGGCCGAGATGAATCCTTTAAGTTACTGTAAACAACACATAGCGCTCGTATGTCAAAACGTTCTGAGTACATATAACCTCAAAAATACAAACTTTACGATAGAGCTGTCAGTTGTCAGATTGTAACACTAGGGTTGTCCAATCCCGAAATATAAAAGGCAGCCCTCGTATGTAATTTTTGTCTTGCCAATAATAGCTTGTGATAAATATTTTGATGATTGGTTTGGTGTGAAAGCATCAATTGTATTTTAAACTTTTCTTTGGAGAATATATACAGGGTGTAACATAATGCAATGTAGATATTTTCACAGATGATAGTACTGGTCAATATAAACTAAATATTCTTAACAAAGACATATCTATCTTGTATAGTTAAGAACCTATTTCGTTATTAATTTCTGGAAATTTTAATACACCTTGCTTAAAAAAATTAGTTTTGTATGATGGTTTATAGAAAGATGACTGTAATTTTTGTATTTATTGTATTCATTTATGACTGCTCCTTTTCAATAGGTCCTTAATAAATTCTACCAAAAGAAGACAATCAATGAAAAACAGTGTCAATATGATGTTTGATTTACTGAAGCATTATAAGGGAATTCTATTCAGCTGAAAAGTTGTTTGGTAATATTTAAAAAAAAAACAGCAAAAAATCAAAGTATAGGTACCTCAAACCATTACCCGACACTACATAGATTTGAGAAATTTTACAAATAACATTAATTTGTAATGTCATAAAAAACACACCAATAAAACAATTGAACAAAAAGTTCACAACTGAGAAACAATCACAGAAAATTATTCTTAGCTAGACCAACCAATTCAAAACAAATAATTTATCACATTACTTTTTGCAGTACCGAACTAGAACATTCCGCAATAGTTCCTTTATTACGCTTTACGCTTAATGAACGAAAGCAAATTTAAGCCGATGTTACCACGATTTCTGTTATTTAACTTAAGTGCTTACTACAGTTGACAAATGTGAACAATTTTTTTCTCATAAAGACTTTTTTATTTATATTGATCAGTTCTACCATCACTAAAATATATGTACTGTATTATCTTACTCCCTACAAATCATTTGTTTTTTTTTTGACATGTTTCAAGAGATGTTACTCTGATGTTGAAAATATTCCTTTTAAAATAGTTATCGTTGATAACTTTTTGTTGTTGTTGTTTTAAGTGACAAAGGCAGCCTAATTTCTACTGAGAAATAATTCTCTCCATCATTGTCATATAAATATTTGTATTAATTATAGGAGTGTAATGTTTAAATCTCTCTCGATCCAAAGGTGCTGCAGCTTACTATGAGCTTTCATTTACCTCCAGATGTCCCTATCCATAGCTGTTTCACAAAATGTTTTGCATCTGAAACCAACTCATCTTGGATTTTCTTATGAGGACTTTCAACAAGTCTCGACCCATCCAGTCTAGATTCTAATATCATTTTCTGTCATTATTTCATGATATACTCACTCTAACATATAGTTTTCTCATTTTTATACATATGTCTGTGTTCTTAGCTTTTGGAACCAGATTGGGACCTTATTTTCCTAATTCCGTCATCCTATCGCGTTTTCTTCGTCCTATTATCCTATCACACCCAATGGTAGTTCCTTTGAAATTATGGCAAGTATGGCAATATCATCAGAAAATCTCAGATGATTTGAGATATTCTTCATTTATGTGAAATCATTTGATGTTCCAATTGAACAACAACAGATACTGTCTATATGACTCCTCTATTGATGATAAATTCTGCGCTACATTCAAATATGCCTTTATACATTGGCCAATGTTTCTGTATATGGCTTCCTACACCTTGCTCACTAAGCAACTTACTGCCTTCAGGAATATGGTGTTGAATGCTTTATCAAAGCCTATTAAGGCCAAGCTTAGAGTAGGTATGTGATCAATTGTGCTGAATTTACTGTGAAATTCGACTTGTTTGAGTGATTGAGTGAATTTAGTGTACTTTGTATTGTTTAATTCGTGGAGTCCTATTTACAACCCTGTTGATTAATACAGACAATGCATATACATATGTTTTGGCCAAGCATTTCGATGTTTCACTACCAGCAAATTTTAGTAATAGGCCTTTTCATATTCGATTTTTTTTTGTGGGCATGCGTGAAGTTCTGTCATTTTTTTCGTACAAAAAAACATTGTATTTATAAGCCAATGCTGTGAAAACTGTCCGAAAAAAATGCCTATTCTATGCTATGTTGCCATACTTCATGCTCTTGACTGGCTGACTATTCTAGAGATTATTCTTCTATCATCCAAAGGTTTTCCAGGGCTTTATATAGGTCCCCATTATTTTGTTTCTGCCATATACTGAAGTATTGTCATCTGTTATGTTATTACTTTGTTTTTTTTTCTCTTAATAGTGCTTTGATAACATACTTACAGCTCTTTCAATTTTGAGTTGCAAACTAGTTGATATGTAGTTTTTTATATCTCCTGCAATCTGTTTTCTTATGGTGGTCATACCAACTTCACTATATTCTACACATAGGATGTTTTCCTTTAGTTTAGTTAATGGTATTTGTTTTTATGTTCTTCCTTTATTTGTACCATCCAGGGTGTGCAAATGCAATTCTGTTCATTTACAAGTGTGATATTTATCACATGGGTAAAAAGTACCCACCACCACATTTCCCCCTATAAAGTAATTCTATAATAATTATTATAATAAAAATGGTCTGTGAGTTTTGGGAACTATTACTTCCAGAGTATTTATAAATGGACTCACCCATACCAATACTTCACAGTATTAAAACATTACAAAGTTGAGGAAATTCCACTTTCTCTTTATTTATTCAATATCAAAGTGTGCCTTTTGACTTGAGTTCATGTAATTATCGAAGTCAAAAATTGTTGCAATATCCAGTGTCTCTGAAGTCTATCACTATGACTCAAAAAACAAGTTGCTTCAAAAATTTAATTGAAAATGTAAGTTTTTATTTTAGACATGGAGTGGAGTAACCTCAACCCCAGACCTCCCTGTCTGCTCTTTCTCTGTGTGTCACATGACTTTGTCTATACATATAAAGTATATACATATCACATTTTTATGATATTATTGAATTATTGTAAATTTTAACTTCATAGCTATTTTTATATTTCTGCTAAAATAATGACAAAATTGAATTTTTTATCTAAGTGGCGTGATTATTACTTAAACAATTTAAATATTTTTATACATCAACGAAAATGTTTCTGATTTTAAATATGACAAATAAATTGTAATAAAACCTTCAAAATCGAAACTACTTTGAGAATTACATAATAAAAACCTTTATTGAATGACTATCTATTGACAATGTCTTATTAATTTATTTTTTTAGTATTTTTTAGAAGATATGAGAGCCCTTGACCTCTAAAACTACATATAACATCACCTAACCTCCTTAAATTCTGAAAAATATTGGTGATTATATTTTGTAAATGTTATACAATAACAATTGTTTTATATTAAATTATGGAGACAAGTTTATTAGTTCCAAGTTGATTACTGTTCAGCCCGAAAGTATTTGTAATAATTAGTTTTTTAGGTATTTTTAATAAATAAAACTTAACTGCACAAATTTCAGTTTCATTTGTTTTCTTTATGATAATTGTCGCATCTCAAAAGTTTCTTTTCATGGATTTTTGGGTTCCCAAAATGTTTCAAGGTCTAAATGAGACTCTTTTCTCTGTGACAGTTTTCATAATTTTTATATGAAAATGTATTCGATGTTAAAATCTTTTTTCCAGTTATATTATTTGCAAAAGATGTGTAATAATGTTGATTTGTGACTGACCAGTTATAATCTACTTGATCAATATAGAATTGTGTTCTAGTTGATTGAACTTTCAAATAATTTTGAAGAGTACTGCTACATAAATGTCAGATCACCAAATCCAATAAACATCAGTTGACTAATCAATGCACTAGCAATAACAAAGGAACTTCTTTAAAATGATGATGAAAAAAAATACTTTAACACCTATTATTTTAATACTCAAATTAATAATTAAATGTACTGAAATAGAATAACAAGTAGTAACAAATTTGAAGAAGCCGGGAATTTCTTTAAAACACTGCCATCTATTACCGGTAACGCACATTCATGACCTTTCAAATGTTCATTTGGAAATTACAGACTAGATGAACATATCAAATTTCAAAAGTTACAACGCTCTATCTGATAAAGATCGTTTTGTTGACTAAAAAATGTATCATTTACTTTATCCGGCCTGCCTGCCTTATATCCCATGCAGGCCGACTAAATGAAAATAAAATACTAACAACATAGGTAACCATGGTGTATTAAACCGTAGTTTGAACATTATTGAGGTTCTTTTTGTCTGATTATGTGGAATAATGGTGTCCTCAAGTTTAACAGAGAGAGCTCAGCTAATTTTGAAAAGATGGTGCAATTGTCAAAATAGGAACTTTTTTTGCAAATAACTTAATAACTAATTATCCAGTCGGCTAGACGAACCTATCATTTAGTAACTATTGAAAATACCTTTAAAATAAACTTACTTGTGTTACTAAAAATTTTCATTCAGTTTGTGAAAAGTTAACAAAACTTCCAAAATTGCGATTTTGCAACTTTAAGCACCCCACATGGTTAAGGAATAAAAAATTGTTAACAGTTTTTACGTATTATTCAAGAAAATCAAGCAAACACCCGTGTAGTTTTTTTTTTGAAAAAAAGAAGTTTCAATAATTTATAAGTTCTTTAATCTATTAATAATTTGATTATCAACCAACTTTATACTGACAAATGTATTAATCCAACCAACCGTCACGTGGCGCCACCTAACACTTAACAGTTCATCTATGATACTGAATGATTGTCTATGATCTATAATTGTAAATTTGTAATTGTTCCATGTCAGCATAGTTTTGTTTTTGTCCTACACTCTGTGATTTTCCACACAAAAATTATTACATTATAAATATACAAATATTGCATTATTTTCATAATTTTATATTTTTGAAATATACAAATATGTCATGTATAGTCTGTGCGGATATTCAAGAAGATTTGTGTGATGTTAAAGGTCACGTTAGAGACGATATCATTGAAATTTTCGGAGCGAGGGTAAGAAATCACTTTGCAACTTATTTGTAACTGCTTTTTAACATATTTTTCAAATATTTATCCTAGAATTTAACTTGAAATTCTTTTTATTGCAGACCGAAAATTGCATACCAGAAGAAGAGAAAATATGCATACCATGTTCAGAAATGTTCGAAAAATTTGCAAATTTGAAACGCCGATGGAGATATTTGATTTTAAGGCCACCTGAGCTTCGAAAACCTGTGAACATTGACCATATTCGTAGTATGTTTGCACACCTGCACTTAGATGAAAATGCAGAGGAACAGAGGTGTATTCCAACACCAGCACCATCATCATTATACACAGTTTCACACTGCACAAAATATTGGGAAATAAATAAAAGGCCAAAATCTAGAAAGAGTAAGTGATGAGTACACCTTAGTAATATTTTTCGACAATTTTGAAAATATTTCCACAAATTTGACTATGTTATAAATACAATAAACTAGCCTTTAAGAGCCTTGGGTTTCAAACTATTCATATTGTTTTACTCTTGGGACATACTGAATAAAAACTGATTTTATTTGTAACTAATTTGGTAATACAATCAAAATTATGCTTAAGCACTTACATTTTAGAATTGTGCCTTTTTTCATAGTTTCTTTGCCATTGACAACAGAGTCTGACCTAGACTCCAAAATGTTTGTAAATATGCAGAAATTTCATGACTTTGTTATTTCCCAGAAAGTGCTTTAACATTGAAAAATATGCCAGAAATATCCTTCAGATAACAAAAAAAAATAAAACTAAATGGATGCTTAAATACAATGTATCTATAATTAGAATCTAGAACTGGAAAAGGAATATTACTGTTATTATTGAATATTAATCTGTTAAAATTTGATATCAGTCTGGAACAACTTATTAGTTTTTTAGTATGGCTTCCTTCCCGTAATTCACAGAGTTATTCAACTTGTTTCCAATGGTACTAGAAAATAATGAAGTTATTCTATATGAAAAATATTAAAAAGGGTTTTCTGAAAGATGTTTCTGGCATCTTTAGTTTGTGAGTCTAAAAATGCAAACTGTTTTTAACTGACTTCTGCAACTTTTTTATATATGACAAGCGATTATTCAAAAATGGCTTGCTTGGGCAATTTTGATGATTTAAACTATATAATTCTTAATAACATGAGATTTACAGTTTTCCAAAAAATAAGAAAAAAAAGTAAATAAGGGACTAGATTTCAATGAATTTCAATAAATCTGTTTTCTCTAAAACTGCTCATATAATTTGAATATTATAATGTGTATTCTACAAGGATATGTTTGAGCTTGATTCCATATATTTTTCTATAACATAAAACTTACCATTTTTCTGAAAATCGGAAAAATATATCAAAAAAACTGTAAACTTCAGGGTGAATATCAAATTTTCATTATAAGTATCTAGTTTAACAGTCAAGATATGCCATGTATATCATAGGGTATTTGTAATGATTTTCATTTTAATTCATTTAAAGTAAGTTTTTTTTTAAAGACCAAGTTAAGTTAGGGATTTATAGTCGCGTGAAACGGCAGAAACAATTCCGTTAGTTTATCGAAATGAAAACTTGTTATATTGGCGAACTCTATATGGTTATAGTGCATGTTATTAGGTGGTACATAAGCAGTTGGATACATAAGATGGTTGAAATATAAGTTGGAATTGATTTAGTTATACAGGGTGGTTCTACAAATTATGTATTGGGTGTCACATAAGTAGTTGCCTATACAAGGTGGTTGAAATAAGTGTGGAGCAAAACTATAGTTATACAAAGTGGATATTTGCTTTATAAGATGGAGAACAATTACAGTTATACAATAGATTTTAAAAATTGTCAGAAGCAGTTGAATATACAGGTTAGTTGAAATACAAGGTGGAGTATAATTACAGTTATACAAGGCGGATTAAAAAAGTTATATAGCTTGGAACATAAGTAGTTGCTTAGACAAGATGTTTGAAGTAAGAGCAGGATAAAAACTTGTTATATAAGCATAAGCAGTTAGGATATTTGAATTATAGGGTGTAGGACAGAGTATCATTATAGATATGGATTCAAATAATTTTAGAAGTGGTTGCATATACCAGGTGGTTGAAATAAATAGTAGAGTAAAATTATACTCATAAAATGTGGTTCAAAAATATATACAGGAGTAATTTAAACAATAGAAAAATAGAAAGAATCAATAGTATGGAGAGGATTTATAGTTATACAGGGTGGTTTTACATATATCAGGACCGTTGTAATATTTTGTTGAGTTGAATTATAGTTGTACAGGGTGATTCAGAAAATGATAGACCAATAAGTTATATAGGGGTCACCAATACACAGAAGCGTATACAGTGTGGATGCAATATAGAGTCAATTAGTTACATATATAGAAAGTGGTCCAAATATAAAACAAAAAAGTGAAATATATTTGAAAAATATAGACAAAGAATAAAAATTAGAGAGGGAGCAAGAGGAAGGGGGAAAAAGAGAGAGCGAGAGATAAGAATACATAAAAAATGTATTGAATTGTACCTTAAATCAGGTAAAAAAGAAAATATGTCTGAAAATAGTGATTGATTGTACAGTTTCTAAACGCTTTTTATTTTAAGTCAGCTGAAGTCGGTTCTTTTTTAAATATAAATTATTTGTCACAATAATATCTCCTAATACGTTTTAAGGCAATTCTTAACATGATTTAAATTTGAATGGTAGGATCCCATTAGTAGGAATCAAATTAATTAGAAAAGGGCTTATTGTAAATAATAAGCTATGTAATCAATTTGTTGTAATGTTCAATTGTTTTGGTCATTAGAGAGAGGACACAGATGGACGAGAAAAAGTAGAAGCTCATCAAGATTAAGTGGATGGAGTAGTACAAGTGGGTGGAGTCGTTCTGGTATCAGTACAATTTATAGCCCTACAAGTGATTTCCTCAGTGATGACATGTCAAGACCAAATACACCATATAGTGGTTTCAGCAGTATCAGTGATATGTGAGTATATCATTTTGTTGTTATTTCCATATAGATTTCAGTCAGTAACCATTGTTCTTTAGTTCTTGAAATAATATTGCAATTATTCAGAAACTAATAAACCAGTAGTGCCTGGTTTTGGCATACATAATATATATGTAAATTACTATCAGTTCCTATAAGCCCAGTTCTACAGTTTCTAAAGTGACGAAGATACGATTTAAAAAAAAAGCTTCATTTTCCAGTATTTTTTTGTTTTCCCTGTTACTAATGATCCAATCTGATCGACCCTGGGCTCATTTCATTGGTATTTTCATGCTTTATAATTGACCTGTTGACACCATTAAGATTAGTGTATTATTTTTGATTTTTAAACATGCTAAGAAAAAATAATTTGGTCAAGTGCGAGTTGGACTCGCATACTTAGGGGTTCCGTACCACCTTCAAGATTCTAATATTCCAGTTTCAGACAAGCAGGGAATGAGTGCATTTTCATATATTTACCCTAATATCTTTTAAAGGAAGCATTTTAAATTTATAAAAAATATACAGTGATTTTCCACATATAGACTTTTTATTTTATCTGCTTCAAGATTCACCTGACTTTTATCAGAATACATATGCATTTAATTTTCTAATTTGGCCCCCAAAAATTAACATTTTAGTTTTATTTTACTAATAAACTTTCAGAGAAGCCTATTATAATCTACTGTCTGAGTTGTGAGGCTCTGTAGATTGGAAGATAAAGGGCAAAATAGGTAAAGTTTTAAATTATAAATTATTAAATTTGTTATTCAAATTATTTAAAAATACAAATAAAATATATTTTTCAAAATTTAAATAGTGTAGTTTCTAAAGTGGGAATTACGTCGATGTTAATATCTTTTAAACAAATAATTTAAAAATATGATATATTTGTAATTCACATAATGAGCCTTTTATCTGATATGTTACATGATGCGTTTGAAAATTGAATTTTTATTTTCCATTTAATTGTATAATTTGTCCCAAAAATTACTATGGGGGTTTTCTAATAATTTCTTATAAATTTCAATTGAGCCCCAGTACCCCAAATTATTTTGAAAATTTTAGGTAGTATGGTTTCGGAAATAAAGCGAGAAATGAAATTTATATATACCTTTATGTTAATATCGTGTAAACAATTAATTTTAAAAATATGAAAAATATATATTTGTATTCCTCATAATGAGCCCTTTCGTTTGATGTATTGCATGATGCGTTAAAAAATATATTTTTTTATTTTCGGTGTAATTCTATAATATGGCCCCCGATATTAATATTAGGGATTTCTTCATATTTTTCCTGTAAACAAAAAATTTAGTTTGGGGAATAACGGGGGGAAAGGGTAGTTTTTTTTTAAATATTTTTTTTAATATATTTTAAAATATTCATTTTAAAAAAAGTAAAACAATACATTTGTATTCGTCATAATGAACCCTGTGATTTGATATATTACATGATCCGTTAGAAACGTTTTTAATTTTTTATTTTCTATTTAATTCTATAATTTGCCCCCCAAAATGCATATTAGGGGTTTCTCCTTATTTTTCCTGTAAAGTTCAGGTGAGGGTCTATACCTCCATTTTTTTTAAATTTCCAACTTATGGTTTCGGAAGGGGGGGAGGGTAATTTTTTTTATATTTTTGTTAATATCTTTTAATTAATTTATTTTAAAAATATGAAAAAAACAAATTGTTTTCGTCATAATGAGCCCTTTCATTTGATATATAACATGATGTGGTAGAAACAATTTTAATTTTATATTTTCCATTTAATTCTATAATTTGCCCCCTTTTCTCCTTATTTGTCCAGTAATGTACAGGTGAGGGGCTATACCTCCATTTTTTTAAAAAAAATCCAGCTTATGGTTTCGGAGATAAGGGGGGGGTAATTTTTTTTATATTTTTGTTAATATCTTTTAATTAATTTATTTTAAAAATATGAAAAAACTATATTTGTTTTCGTCATAATGAGACCTTTCATTTGATATATAACATGATGGGTTAGAAACAATTTTAATTTTATATTTTCCATTTAATTCTGTTATTTGCCCCCTAAAATTAAAAGTAGAGTTTTCTCCTTATTTTTCCAGTAAACTTCAGGTCAGACCCTATAGCTCTAATTTTTTTCAAAACTTTACGTTTTATGGTTTCGGAGATAGGGGGAGGATGGGTAAATTTTCGTATATATTCGTTAATATATTTTTAACTGTTTTTTTTTTTAAATATGAAAAAAATATATTTATGTTTCTCAGAATGGGACCTTTCATTTGATGTATTACATGATGCGTTTAATTTTTTTTTTTATTTTTAAATTTTCATTTAATTCTATACTTGCCCCCCAAAATTAATATTAATGGTTTCTCCTGATTTTTCCTGTAAAGTTCGGGCAACGTTTTATATTTCCTATTTTTTTCCAAAATTTTAGGCCTGTAGTTTTGGAGATCAGGGGGGGAACGGTCGATTTTTTTAGTTTTTCCCCCCAGAAGTACCCCTAAAATCAAAATTTATTTTTTTAGGATATCTACTCCTGATCGGGTCACCAAACTACACATTTATACCAAATTTCAACCTCTTCCGTCCAGTAGTTTAGGAGAAAATTGCTGTGATGTGACAGAGGCAGAAATCCGGATTGAAATTATATCCGTATATTGTATATACTGAACCCTAAAAACGTAATTTTCTCACTTCAATTGTTTATAACAAAGTAAAAAACCATAGTTGTAAGTGGAAAACAAACAAAATATGGCTACGAATCGTTGTTAATGTGATACCACAGTCAGTATCCTGATAGTATTTTTTACACATTTTCAGTTAATTTTTGCTCTATTGATTGGCCTATATGAGGACTATTAACACTCATTTTGAAGGCTTTCCAGTTCTATATAACTTTTCCATTGACAAGATCTCGATCCCTTCATTGTTTTTCTCAATACAAGCCAAAAACAAAAAAAAAACATATTTTTGCTGGTTTTTATTGTTTAAATAAATTAAAATCATGTAAATTATCACCTATGAACTATTACCAAAGCGATGGCTTCGGCGGTTTGCCCGAAAGCCTTCAATTTTGCTGTATTGATTGGTGTATAGGGAATTTAGAATTTCAAACAATAATAAAAAATGTGTATGCAGTGAATCCTGAAGGTTAATATGATGTAAATTTCATCAATTCTTGTATTTATTTAGGTCAAGGCTCTCATACCATACCAATGAAGAAGATGAAAACAAACCACACACAAGTGATGTTTTTTTCCATTGCCCACATTGTACAATATATTTAGCTGATTTGAACAAATTAAATTACCACATTAGGAAACATCATGGAGGCAAGCAGTTATTCATCTGTACTGAATGTGAAGACACATTTTCCACACAGTAAGTAAATAAATTGTTGATCTACTATTTAAGGGCATATCTTTGTATTGAGATCTCTGAAATGTATTTGCCAGTTATTGGTGCTCAGAAACTCTACAGACCTAGTGCTTGTCTTTGAGGTCTCACAATGTTCACTTTTACTGTCCCTAAATCTCACTACATTCAGGTCTGTCAGCACTCCCTTCATTGTTCCTTGGTCAGGCTCTTTTTCTTTTTACTCCTCGCAACAAAATTTTGTCAACCCATAGGTACTCAAATTCAAGTTCCTAGAAGCAAAATCGGGTGGATTCGAGAATTATGCGAACTGACCTCTGATAAGGGCAGATGTAACTATGCCGAAACGTCGTCATTTTACTATGTGAAGCGACCTGATGAGGGTAGATATGACTCCAGAAACGTCGTCATTTTACAATCGGCAGGAATCGGTTTTCAACTACACGGATAAATTCCCGGAAACCACCTGATACACACACACACACGCACACACACACACACACACACACATATATATATATATATATATATATATATATATATATATATATATATATATATATATATAGGGTGTTCCAACGAAGACGAGCCACCTGGAATATTTCTCAATATACTCATTATTTTGAAAATAGCGGAAACATGTCAAAAGAATGTGGCACCACATTTTAAAGCTTGTTTAAAAAGGAATTCGACGATGTCTCGTTTTTGATATTCCGTCAACTTTTAAGGAATTTGCAAATATTTTTCAAAATAATGAGTATTTTGGGAAATATTCGTTTTCGTTTCGATACCCTGAATATATGGGTTATTCTTGGATGATTGTGATTTTTACAAATGAACATTTTTTTAATCAAAAATGCTTAAAAACTTGTGTACTAGGGTCATATTGGTCTTTTATGCTTAGAATTAAGCCAGTAACATATAGTTCTACTACAACTTCAGTAATAAAGAAACTAGTACAAAAATTAGAATTTTTACGGTCAAGGTACTGACACCAAAATTAAATATTCAAAATATTTGCCTAATAAATCTCTTTAAATTCTTAAAATAATTAAACAAATGATAAATTATAGGACTTTGATAATCATACTGACACATTTACAGTATTTTCTTTGTTGATTTTAACAATCTTTAAAATTTACTAGTGGTCGAAATTCGACCCTATTTCATCAAATTGTAAAAAGTATATTTTTATAAGAAACAGAGTTGTGGAGAAATTGAGAAATAGATGTAATGACCAAAATTATTTAGTCATATTGAGAAATCTATTAAAATAAAATGAAAATAAAAATGTAATCAAATGTCGGGAATCGAAATATTTTTGACAAATGAGAGACCCACCAAATTTTTGCCTGGAACCACTCCTGGCAAAATATTCGATATAATAATTGGAAGATTGTTCTTTGCAACCTAAAGGTTTTCGTCATTTGCGGTTTCAAGCAAGTTCAGGAATATTAAAGAAAATAGAGGACCAACAACCCTAGAAGAACTTAAATAATTAATACATCTCTATTGTCCGCTGTCTGACATTTTTTTACACAACACCTTCGGCAAGGGTGTGATAATAATATATTAATCAAATAATTAAATTCACGTTAAAAACAGAATATTTAATATGAAAGTTACTGCAACGCGTCCGAAAAATCAATACTGATCTACTACATTGACTATTTTACCACTAAACAATAACAACGCTGGCATGCCACTTCCAGGAGTACATTCTCTAAGAATATAACAGCATCTAACGATCGCTCCCTCCATATATAATTACTCAATGTTTTGAGTTTTGACCGTCTGGGGGCGGATATTTTATTTAATGAATGAACCAATATTATAAATTAATTTCAGCAGTCTGCACTGAAGGTCGTCAGTAGCTACTAAACAAAACAAAAATGAAGAAAATCGGTTGAGACAGAGGAGAAAATGGTACCTACTCGTTTTGCCTTTGCCTATTTATATATAGAAGATTAACAGTATTAATAATTAAATTAAGAGTTTTTATAATAGTCTTAGAATAAAACAAAGTTTAACATTAGTTAAATCTATTATTCCTTTCTATCAATCAATATTGGGGTATAATTGCAGTATAATTTGATGAATTATGCAATAGATTTTAGTTATAAAAACTAAACTAGACGACTCTATAGAAATTGTTGCATTCAATTTAAAAACTGAAATCAGGCATGCCACGGTACTGACATTTTTGGGGATAAATCTGTAAGTTATTCATGATCCATGAATACTGATGCTTTAATATACAATGTCAACGGTAAAATACTATCAAATTTATCATATTTATAATTTTCTGATAAAAAAATCATGTTGAATCATAATTAAAGTACTAGACATAAAAAATCATAGTTAACTAAGAATCACGCATATATAGTGTCAGTTGGATTATCATTTGCTGGCTTAATACGTCACACATACCACTTGACCACCATCATTACAGAATCTGGTGCGATTATTGTGATTTAAACTTCAAAAGTGATTTTATTCGAAAATATTGTTACGAAATTTTCCCAAAGCCGACCTTGTGTCCTTTCAGCACGACAACAAACGCTTTACGATAAAAAAATACAATTCTCGAAAAGACTCGGCAGCGGAAGGAGCGATGATTATTTTCTACTGGAGAATTCCACGGGGATTATAAAGAAGCACGCCACGATCGCAGTTGAGTGATACCGCGACGACTAGCGTATATGGGATTGTTATTGTATTCGAATCAGCTGTTTGAATGTAAATAAAGTTCTAGAATAGTGAAAGTGGATATTAGTTTTATAATTTTATATTAAACCCACGAAGTATATTGCAATATTATATAGCGTGTGTTAGAGAAAAGAGCAATAACACAGTAAGAAAAGACTACCTACAGGCTTTTTACTAAAATCTCGTAATGGCTTCCGTTCTGTCAACTTGGACGTCCTTATTTCTCTTGACAGGAAAATAATCGAGATAGGCGTGATGGTATAGCGAACAGGAACACTTTTTAATGTCCATACAATAATTTGCAAATCAAAACATCACATTAATCGATAACGATCAATAACAATATTTCACAAGAAAATACATCAGTCTGGTCGTACTTCATCGCCTCTGCACGTCGATGCCAGATTCGAGAGGAGGGAAACGGAAGTACCTCTGACATATCTAACGTTGGTGAATGACATCCAGTTCCAGCACTGTCAAAGCTTCACCAAGGTACAATCATATTCAAGGTGATCCAATTGTCTGCGCCAAGGTTGTTAATTTGCTTTTGAGACTCAAAGCCAACACGTGCATATAATTGAAAATAATTCTTTTATTATAGTCTAAATTCTAAACCACACAGGCTGGGTGGTCTAATGGATGCCCTCCGTATTATAAATTGTAATTTTAATGTCTGTTCGTTAAAACCCGCATTATAGCTTCTGAATTATTTGTATTTTTGTTTGTTCAGGGATCACCTTAGACACCATTCGAAAATCCACGACTTCTCACCGTTTTTCTGTCTAATGTGCTGCGAACCGCAAGCAGATCGGCTACAACTTCAGAATCATCTCGATCTACATATGATGTACTCGGTTCCTTGCAACTATTGTGACAAGTCATTTCTCAATGAGAAGAAGCTGAAAGTACATTACAAAAGCGAACATTCTAGAAAGAAAAAGAAGGCGATAGAGTATCGAAAAAACTTGATACTGTCCAAAAAGGTATATAACAAGAGATTCCCTAGGCCAGTTGGACATCCCGTTACTGCTGTAGGTGAGTAATTTAAATTATACGATGGCCACGCTGTAGATTTTGGGCAATACAATTCTTTTAAGAGAATGCTTCATTCATAATTCAGTCTTTAATTAAATGATTAATTTATTTGAATCATTCTAGTTGAATTAGGACTTTAATATAGTCCCCTGTAACAACAGTGAATGTGCTCTTTATTCTACTTTGAAGTTTGTTTATACTTTAAAAAAATGTATTAATTATCAGAAAATTAGTTTCTATTTTTAAAGTGATTAGTAAAGCCACATGATCTGTTTAGTAGCTACATTTGAAGCTTCACAAGAGTTTAAAGTAAGTGTGAAATTCGTAATATTGTCATTTTTGAAGCGAAAGCTTCTGAATGGAGGCCCACACTTACACATATAAAAATAGATGAGTCTGAAAATGAAATCCAAAACTTGAAATTGCATTTGTTTCGACACTTCGGGCCGACCGACGCCACACTTTCTTGATCCTGTTATATCCATACAACTTATATATATATATATATATATATATATATATATATATATATATATATATATATATATATCCAGTTTTTAAAAATTTTTCAGCTTATGGTTTCGGAGATAAGGGGAATGGGTAAAATTTTTTATATTTTTGTTATTATCTGTTAATTCATTTATTTTATAAATATGGAAAAATATATATTTGTTTTCTTCATGATGAACCCTTTTATTTGATATATAACATGCTGGGTTAGCAACAATTTTAATTTTATATTTTCCATTTAATTCTATAATTTGCCCCCCAAAAAAAATATTAGGCTTTTTCCTTATTTTACCAGTAAAGTTCAGGTGAGGGGCTGTACCTCGATTGTTTTTTCAAAATTTTCCAGCTTATCGTTTCGTAGATAAGGGGGGGGGGAATGGGTAATTTTTTTAAATATTTCTGTTAATATCTTTTAATTAATTTATTTTAAAAATATATTTATTTTCGTCGTAATGAGCCCTTTCATTTGATATATAACATGATGGGTTAGAAACAACATTTTATGTTTTCTATTTAATTCTGTAATTGGCCCCCCAAAATTAAAACTAGAGGTTTCTCCTTATTTTTCCAGTAAACTTAAGATAAGAACCTATAAATCTATTTTTTTCAAAACTTTACGTTTTATAGTTTCGGAGATAAGGGGGGGGAATGGGTATTTTTTGGTATATTTTCGTTAATATCTTTTTAAATATATTTTTTTAAATATGAAAAAAATATATTTGTGTTCCTCAGAATCAGACCTTTCATTTGATATATTTGATTTTTTTTTGTTTTTAAATTTTTGTTTAATTCTATAATTTGCCCCCCAAAATTAATATTAATGGTTTCTCCTTATTTTTCCTGTAAAGTTCGGGCAACGTTCTATATTTCCTATTTTTTTCAAAATTTTAGGCTCAGTAGTTTCATAGATCAGGGGGGAACGGTCGATTTTTTTAGTTTTTCCCCCCAGAAGTACCCCTAAAATCAAAATTTCTTCATTTACGATATGTACTCCTGATCGGGTCACCAAACTATACATTGATACCAAATTTCAAAATTTCAACCTCTTCCGTCCAGTAGTTTAGGAGAAAATTGCTGTGATGTGACAGAGGCAGAAATCCGGAGTGATATTATAAGGGTATCCGTATATTGTATATACGGAACCCTAAAAATGACTTTTTCATCAAACGCCGCGAATGTGTTCGGCAGCATCCAAGATTCTTTGCCGGAATTTACCAATTGTTAATATGGGATTCGAATAAATTTTATCTTTCAGGTTACACCATTAAATAAAAGTCCAATGGGGTTTAAATCGGGAGAGCGTAGTGATCATAAAATTGGACCAAGACGTCCGATCCAACGGTTTGCATACTCTTGGTTCAGATGTTCTTGCATAAGAAGAGCATAGGGAGCAGAGCAACTGTCTTTTTAGTAGCACATTTTACATATTTAATAAATGTAACAAAATATTTTTCTGTGATAAAACAATATACATTGAGGTTTAATTTGGGATACTACCATATAAAACACTTAATTAGGTTACCTGTAAAAACATTTATATGTTCCTTTGCAGTTATATTTAAATTAATAATTAAATTCATATTAGAATTAATGCTGGACACGTAAAATAGTGACAATTATTGTAATGCTCCCGAATTTTATATCTATTACTAATAATAAAAGAAAGAAAAACAGGAGAGAAAGAGATAATGAGAAAGCGGAAGTTTATATCGTAAAAAGTTTCGCTTCCATCGTTCAGTTTCAAATGATAGCCGCTCTTTTTGGCAATTTTTTTTATACTGTTGTTCCTCAAAATATTTCCACTCATACTGTTTACACCCTGTATAGTATTACTCAATATAAGAAAGTAAATAATTTTTGTAAATTCTTACAGAAAGGCCCAAGACTCCGGCCCCCAGTCAGGATCATCCTATTCTTATACATCCAAGACTGAAGAGATATTTAGATAAAAATTTCTACATATGTATAGCCCCTCAGAATCCAGGCGGTTTAGAAATAACCATCGAAAATTTAGCCCTCGAAAACGTACCCTTATACAAGGGCGAAGGATATGGGACGTTGGATTGTGGGACTGACATGGAAGCAGATAACAGAGAAAAAGATGATTCGAATAAGGCCGGACCTGAAAATAATTCGGAGATAAACCAAAACCATGTAAATCATGTAGCGGAAGAAATGGACCCTACAGATAACAGTTGTCACTCTGATACACAGGACTCTATTGGTGGTCTTGATAATAGGCAAGAAGTTAACAGTTCAGAATTGGGTAGGATATTAGGCAATGATGAAAATCAAAGGGTACAAGAGAATGTTAGAGAATAAATGGACTATTTGTTACTTTGAGAATTATGATTTATGTTCAAGCAAGGAGTTTACAGTCTTCAAACAATTGTATCATGTCATACGACTTTGTTCCATTACTTTTTATATATGTCTTATAAGTACATTATTTGATTTTCTGCAATCTTAATATACAGGGTGTTTTGTAGAAGGTGCACGAAAAATGAAAAGCGGATAGTGTGCTATATTATTTATCCCATATAAAATCTGGGTAGCTCACTTTTTTTTTTCTTAATTCTCTTTTTTTCATATCAGCTTTTACAACTCATTTATTTTTCATTTGTAACTTCACGAATCTAATCCATGATGTTTGTTTGCTCTTCTACGGGTGTTTTTTTAGAGGTATATATATGACTTGTGGCATATGACCGCCATGTCTGGCTCGGACGTAGTCTAATCTGGAGGTCCAATTTTCGATGACTTTTTCCAACATTTGTGGCCGTATATCGGCAATAACGCGGCGAATGTTGCCGTCCAAGTGGTCAATCGTTTCGGGCTTATCGGCGTAGACTAGCGACTTCACGTATCCCCACAGAAAATAGTCAAGCGGCGTTAAATCGCACGATCTTGGAGGCCAATTCACGGGTCCGAAACGTGAAACTATGCGGTTTCCAAACGTTTCTTTCAATAAATCAATTGTGGCACGTGCTGTGTGACATGTTGCCCTGTCTTGTTGAAACCACAACTCATCATGATTATTCAATTGATGAACGAAAAAGTTAGTAATCATGGCTATATAGTGATCACCATTGACTGTAAAGTTCTGGCCAGGATCGTTTTTAAGGAACTACGGACCAATTATTCCACCAGCCCATAAAGCACACCAAACAGTCAGTTTTCCTGGATGTAACGGTGTCTCAACATGAACTTGAGGATTATCATCACTCCAAATACGGCAGTTTTGTTTATTGACGTATCCATTCAACCAAAAGTGAGCTTCATCGCTATACAAAATTCGCTTATGAAAATCAGGATCAACGGCAATCTTGTTTTGGGCCCATTCACCGAATGTACGCCTTCCTAGGTGATCGTGTGGCTTCAATTTTTGGACGAGTTGAACTTTGTAAGCACGCAAACCAAGATCATTCCGCAAAATCTTCCATAAACTGGATGGACACATATCCAATTCCTGTGCACGATGGCGGATAGACTGATTCGGGTTTTCCTCTATGCTACGCTCTACAGCAGCAATGGATTCTTCTGTACGCACTGTACGACATCTCTGTAGATGCGTATTATCATTTAGAGTAAACGTGGTGGGAAAACGTTCCATAGTAAATCGAATTAATTGCTCTGATGGACGATTATGTTGACCGTAAAATGGACGTAGTGAGTGATACGTATTTCGAACAGAACCATGATTTTCAAAATAAATTTGCACAATTTGGAAGCGTTGTTCAGGCGTCAGTCTATTCATGATGAAATGTCAAACCAAAATAAACATAAATCACTTGACAGCTGACAAGATGACCGCCGGTTAAAAGAGTGTTACCAACTTTAGGTTCTATACCTCTAAAAAAAAACACCCTTTACAATCGATCTTTAACACAAATAATTGCGTGAAATAATGATAAGAGTTCACAAATGGCGAGGTTTCATAAAAAGGTCGTTAAGTCGAACAATTTATCACATTACAAAAAAAATAACACATCGAGAACTTCAACGTTTATAAAAACTTCTATACTTAAACCCCTTGCCAGCGATATGCCACTTAAAAAAAAGTTGCAATAATTTGGTATAAATTCAAACTGGCTTCCACAGCTACGGGTGCAAGCGCGACATCTTTTTCTGACGGCTACAGGCAATGGTGGATCCAGGATTGCCATTTGGGGGGGGCTTGATCTCGTTTGGGAGGAGCTTGATGTCACTGAAGGTTGGATTAAGCACAATAAACACTAAAAAAGCATACCACTCAGATGATTGGATCCTCCTATGGCTACAGTGTAGTCTCGTCTCTAGGCGCAACTCATATCGTATTGTTTCATCAACAAATTTATTCTTTTTATTTACTGCTGCTTCTATTTCTACCTGGTAAACCAGTTGCTTAGTCGTGCCCGTTAAAAAAAATCAAGGGGTGTCAGGTCTGGGATCTTGGAAGGCAGAGTATATTGCCAGTTCTCCCAATTCAAGCGTTTGCGAACGAATTGTCCAGGAACTCTGACAGTTTGCCTATAATGTGGTGGACAGCCATTGCTTTGGAATATCCTTGGCCTGTATTCCAATAGGACTTCATCTGATATAATCGGTAAATCGTTCATTAAAAATTCAAGTCGTTCACAAGATAGAAATAGAAACCAAAGAAAAAGAATAAATCTTGCGTTTGAAACAATGATTGCATCCGTAGCGGTAGAAGCTGTTTGAATAAAATTTATAATAAAATATTGCAACTTGTGTGTTTTATTTTTTGTAGTTGTACCTTTGTAAGTTGCAATCTCAATTTTTAGTATTATACTAATTACTTTCCAATACATGTGGCTGAAATATAGAAGTTTTTTATAAGCATCCAAATTTCGCGATGTGCTTTTATTTTTTTTATTTTTTTTTTTTGTGATAGAGTGTTAACTTAATAACTTTTTTATAAAACCTCGCCAGTTGTAGACTCATAACATTTCACACCCAATTATTTGTGTCAAATATCGATTGCAAAAGAGCAAACAAACATCATAGGTTAGACTTTTAAGTCTATTTATTGAAGTTACAGTGAAAAATAAATAAATTCCAAAAGTTGATATAAAAAATCTGGGAAATAAGAAAAAAATTAAAAAAAACACATGTAATATTGGCTACATAATATGGGCTCAAACACCTTGTATAAAGATCATTTGGCATGTTATTCCCACACACTAATTATCGGAACCCCCCAACGATTTCCATGAAATTTTGTGAATGTATGGTTGCTAGTTAGGTATCTGTGGTGTAGATGGCGCCACCAAGATACAGAAAATGGAAACT
This sequence comes from Octodonta nipae, assembly GCA_034190945.1. Classification (NCBI taxonomy): domain Eukaryota; kingdom Metazoa; phylum Arthropoda; class Insecta; order Coleoptera; family Chrysomelidae; genus Octodonta; species Octodonta nipae. The sequence goes on along the minus strand of CM067219.1, from coordinate 7,446,491 downwards.
ACAGTTATCTTATGAACTTCGTATTTTTCATTTTGTACTTGTGAAGAATTCTAATCCTGTTTCTGTCACTCTCTAATTTAAAAAACTGAGATAATCATATCCTGTTTATCTTGTCCTACCCAACGAAAAAAGAAGATCTATGTCATGTTCTTTAATAACAGGAGCTAATTTATAGTGTCAACTTATTTTTCGTCTATGGGTGTACCCATATACTGATATACTGCTATCGCCCGTAAGTGGAAGGGTCACCGACTAAGGGAGACAGCAAATTATACCTTGCTACTGTACCTAAACCGTTTTGCGCAAGCGTTGCCAAGAATCAAACAGAGAGAAAACATAACCCACAACAGAAAAGCCAATTGGGGCATTTTCGAACATGCGCGTGAGACCCGAAGTACAGTAAAACGTTATAGACATATATACGGACTGTGATGTTTTCGCCTACCTCTAGACTCTGCTAGCAGTATATCAGTATTAAGTATATGGGTGTACCACCCTCTTATACACTCAAATAAGTGGTGGGAGCTCTACATGCGACACATGATTTCCGATTTATTTTTGCCACCTGATCACGAATCCGGTGTCAGAATGTGACCTACCCAAAAAAAACATGAAAGAATCTACAATTTTTATTTTTACGGTTTTTCGCGAGGTAAAAAAAATGTGACATATATGCCAAATTCTGACACCGAATTCAGACAACTTTTTCTTTTGTGTGTATCGATCTTATTAATAGGTTTAAAAATATGATGATTTCTTTATTAGAGACTTCATTTTGTTTCCTTATAATTGTGGTGCATCAAGTGTTTCCTTCTTTTAAGTAAGCTTATTAAATATTTGCGTTTCAATATTACGAAATATAATAAATCACATACTTATTGGTTATTTTAAAGAGGACATGAATAAACTTGTTCATGAGGACTGTAGACACTTGCAACATTTTATTTAGAGACTTATTTTTGTTTATTATTGTTTGAAATAAAGTTGGCATTTCTATTGAAGCCTTTTTTTTTGTTTTCTTCAAGAATAAATTAGAGCTCCGTTTTAGTGAAGACGTAAGTAAAGTCTCTAGTTAGTATTAATTTACAATCTAAATGTAGCTATCGCATAAGTCTCAAGTCTCACTAGCTGATAAAATTTTCAAAATTGTAATATAAGGCATTTTTTTTAATTATGATTTTAAGGTTCTGTACATACATTAAACGGATACCCTTATAATATCACTCCTGATTTCTCCGTCTTTCTTTAACTGGACGGAAAAGGTTGAAATTTGGTATCAGTGTATAGTTCGGTGACCCGATCAGGAGTACATATCGCAAATGAAGAAATTTTGTCTTCTAAACGGTGTTTGTGGCATATTCTTGATAACTTTTATGTTTTTTTGGGCAATAACATCACAATAGAAATAAAACGACGTATATTGCAGGAATACCGAACGTTTCAAAGTCTATTCTGACTTCGTTGTCAATGGCTTTATATTTATTGATGTAGATTGCAAAATGAAAATTTGATTTATGACATTTAAAATTGACATTAGAAAATTTGTTGTTTTTAGATATACAGGTAGCACAAAAAATTCTAAAGATTATGAATTATAGTTAACCAGCTTTCAAATTAGAAGAATTTGGAAGAGAGTAGAATTTATAAGTGGCGTTCCTAGGTACGATTTTGTTATAAGATAGCGCATTCGCCAAAAATGCGATCAAAGAATTCTATTGTTTCAGTGATCCCATTAACGTCATAAGGGAAAACATAGGAAAAACCTTATGAACTATCCCGATATTGGGTTGTTCAAAAGGAGGTTTCCATTAATAATTTCTTTCTTAATTGTCGGTAACCAGATACGATTAAATTCTACAGAAGTAGAAGCGATACAATCGTCTTCATTCAAAAGAATTAAGGCAGACTCTTTTATTTTTCGTTTTGTGTTATGTTGTTCTTTGTGAAGTATAGTTGAATTGTCAAAATGTATTTTATGGCCTAGGTCCCAAGCATGTTCACAAATTTTTGATTTTTCAAATTGTCGTTTCTTTATGTATTTCTTGTGTTCATTTATTCGTACGTTTAATGGTCTCGATGTTTCTCCAATATAAAATTTATTGCATTTGCAAGGAATCTTATATCTACAGTTTTTTGAGTTCCGGGTTTTGTTTGTTGGTTTTGTTTTCGATATTAAAGATTTCAGTGTATTTCTTGTTTGGAATGTTGTTTAAACATTAAATCTGTTGCCCACTCTTTTCAATCTTTCTGCCAGACCCTGTATATATGGTATAGTTGTAACTGTAATGTTATCTTGAGTAGTAGTAGTGTTAAGAGAAGTTCTGGGTTGATTCGGAAGCTTTGTTTTCTGTTCAAGTCGGTTTAACTATTTGTTGATAAAAACAACAAATTTTCTAATGTCAAAGCAAATTTTCATTTTGCAATCTACATCAATAAATATAAAGCCATTGACAACGAAGTCAGAATTGTCAAATATTTAAATTTACATCTTGGAATTGTACCTTTTTAATCCGTAGTTTCTTAGCCATTGACAACGAGGTCTGATCTAGACCCCGAAACGTTTGGAATATCCAGCGATTTCCTTTAAAGTGTGGTGTTATTTCCCAATAAACACTTAGACACGAAGTCAGAATAGTCTTTGAAACATTTGGTATTCCTGCAATATACGTCGCTTTATTTTTTATTGTGGTGTTATTGCCCAAAAAAACATAAAAGTAATTAAGAAATTTTGATTGTAAGGGTACTTCTGGAAGGAAAATTTACAAAAATCGACCATTCCCCTCCTTATCTTCGAAAAAACAAGCCTAAAATTTTGAAACAAATAATGGGGAATATAGAACGTTGTCCAAAGTTTACAAGGAAAACCTCTAATTTCAATTCTGAAGGGCAAATTATAGAACTAAATGAAAAATTTAAATTAAAAAAAAATTCTAACTCATGTAATACATCAAATGAAAGGGTTCTGAGGAACATAAATATATGTTTGTTAACATTTTTAAAATAATTAGTTTAAAAGATATTAACAAAAAATTACAAAAATTTGCCTTTTTGGACTCACTTCCCCCTTTCGGAACAGCAGCGCATCCTGACAAATGCTTCGGGGGGGGGGGGGTATTTCATGATTCCTGTACCAAATTTAACTAATTATAGTTTTAAACCTAGATTTCTTGTGCTATTACATTAAAAATAGTCCTTCTGAGGTTTAAACTCATCGAAGTTACCTTTCTCTAGGCTCTTGGAGTTATGAAGCTTTTAAATAGGGCGATTGCCCCCCGCCTCCTTGTATCCATTAATGCTTTTTTTTAAATAGTAAAAAGGATGGCATATCGACGGGGGCGTAGGGCGACAGCGAGCCTAAATCCGCCACTGCCCCTAATCCTAGATACAGAAGCCGAATAGCTGAAAATGATCACCGTGAACATTTGACTAAAGGGGTACGTGTGCCCCCTCGAGACCATCAAGTTTATATATACTTACATAAACAGGGTGAGTTTTTTTTTATGTTCAGTATGGGAATCTCGAAAATTAGCGGAGATATAGCAATGGTTAAATTGGGAAAGCTTTGCAGTTTTACTGGCCCAATTTAATGACACTTTCGGATTTTTGTAAAAAATCATGGCTTACTAGATATTTAAAAAAAACGAAATTCTGTCGATTTACTCAAATCCCTGTAGCTCCTTTGTTTTTGATTTTATAAAAAAGTGTAAATATCAAAATTGAACGGAACTGTATCCCGAATATGATTGTCATGGCCTCGTTTGCGTGACAGCTCTCGTTTTCGAGATATGACATAAACTTATCCATTTTTGAATGGAAACCATAGTTGGCTATGACCTCAAAAAATCGTACATTTTAGAGCTTTTCAACGATATAATACTCGATATACTTATTCATAATAATAACCGAGTTATGGATGCTTTTCTCTCTTATTTTCACTTTTAACATAGGTAGCCATGAAAAAGATTGTTTTCACTTTGACGTTTCCTCATTTGAGAGTAATCACATTAGTAGTGCTGAACTGACAGTCGATACTGACAAGTTTTCGTGATAAAATGGAATATTCTAACGAAGAAAAACTGAATATGGTGGAATGGCATATGATATAATGCCATAAAAATTCAGTTCGTGCAGCTGAGGAATACTTTTATAGATATTTTAATAGTCGTCAACCTGCTCTATATACATTTAAGAGGCTTTACGATAGTTTACGCAGATATTGTTCTTTTACTAAACCACCAAATAAACGTAAACAAATTAACGAAGCAGCACAAATAAATGTTGTGGCAATGGTAAATCAAAATCCATCTACATCAACTCGTGAGACATGTGCCTTGACCATCCACAGTTTCCATTAAAGGTGTTATGGTCAGATGAAACTAGATTTACTAACTGCGGTATGTTCAATAGACACAATGAGCATATCTGGGCTAAAGAAAACCCTTTCCATGTAGAACAAAGACAACCCCAGATAAAATTTGGTTTTAATGTTTGGTGTGGTATCATAGGGTCTACTATTCTGGGGCCTTTTATCTATGACGAATCACATACTGGGGAGCGCTACTTGTATTTCTTCCAATACACTTTTCAAGATATAATGCATAATTTGAATTTGAGAAATCGTTTAGAAACTGAGTGGTTCCAACATGATGGAGCACCTGCTCATAACTCGTTATTAGTAAGACAACACTTAGATAATATCTATCCAAACTCTTGAATAGGAAGAAATGACCCACGCGAATGGCCACCCCAGTCTCCCGATTTGGCAGTTATAGACTTCTATTTATGGGGTGCGCTAAAAAACAAAGTATATAAAAGAAAGTATGAGACAGTTGGTGACCTAAGGGAGGCAGTATTACAAGCAATTGAAGAAATTGATAGGCGGTCTGTGAGGAAAGCGGTAATGTCAATCTTAAAAAGATGCAATTTTTGTCTAAATAACAATGGTGAACTTTTCGAACATAAATTGTAACCATTATTATTTATTTTAATTTCTTAAGTTTTTAGTAAGTACCTACTTATTTGGTTTTTTCGTTACATCTGCTATACCTAATAAAAAAATCGTTGAATGTTTTTTGGAATAGTAATTAATAAATCAATCTTTTTCATGACTAATTACGTTAAAAGTGAAAATAAGAGAGAAAAGCATCCATAACTCCGTTATTTTTATGAATAACTATATCGAGTATTATATCGTTGAAAAGCTCTAAAAATGTCCGTTTTTTGAGGTCATCGCCAACTATGCTTCCATTAAAAAAAAGATAAGTTTGTGTCATATCTCGAAAATGAGAACTGTCAGGCAAACGAGGACATGAAAATCACATTCGGGATACAATTCCCTTCAATTTTGATGTTTACACTTTTTTATAAAATCAAAAAAAAAAGAAGGTAGGGGGATTTGACTAAATCGACAGAATTTTGTTTTTTCAAAATACTAGTATGCCATGACTTTTTACAAAATGCAAAATTTGTGATCCTGCTCGGACTTGGTATATAAAATACAATGTTTAAGCACTTCCTGGGGAATAACACCAGGAAATGTCTGTATATTTCCAAACATTTTGGAGACTAGATCAGACTCCATTGTCAATGGTAAAGAAACGATGAAAAAAGACACAATTATAATCTAATGTAAAATTAAAATGTTTGACAATATCTATTATTTGGCTTATAACGTAACTAAGAAAATGTAATTTGATAATAAACAGGATAGCACAGAAACTTCTAGAGATGATATAATAATAAAGTTCCTTTCAAATTTGAAGAATTATTTTTTATGAATAACTATATCGAGTAATATCGTTGAAGATCTCTAAAAATATCCGTTTTTTGAGGTCATAGCCACCTATGGTTTCCATTCAAAAAAGATAATTTTGTGTCATATCTCGAAAACGAGAGCTGTCACGCAAATGAGGACATGACAGTTATATTCGGGATACAATTCCCTTCAATTTTAATATGTACACTTTTTTTATAAAATCAAAAACAAAGGAGCTAGAGGGATTTGACTAAATCGACAGACTTTCGTTTTTTTTAAATATCTAGTAAGCCATGACTTTTTACAAAAATCCGACATTAAATTTGGCCAGTAAAATTGCAAATCTTTTCCAATTTAACCATTGCTCCATCTCCGCTAGTTTCCGAGATCCCCATACTGATCATCAAAAAGACTCACCCTGTATATACACACGTATACAGTGTGGAACAGCCAAATGGAACAATTCGATAACGAATAAAGGAGGGCGTGTTGGGGAGAACGCTTGGACACTTCGATTTGTATTTTTAAATGCGCATTTTTTTAACAACAAAAAATTATATAGGGTGCCAACACGATCTTCTGATTTGACGCCATTGGACTACTTTTTGTGGGGATATATCAAAAGTAGGCACTGTATACAAAACTAAACCCCTCAACTTAGATGACCTAAAAACGCGAATCAGGCTTGCGATTGGATCAGTCACGCCTGAGATATTGAGTAACGTTAGAAGACATTTCTATACCACATTAGCATGTTGCCAAAACGTTCACGGCGAGCAATTTGAACATTTCCTACATTAATGTAGCGAATTTGTTAAATAAAATAATTTTCTTTTGTTAATGTTAATTTTCGTAATAAATCTGAAAATCCTCAATATTTCCGAAAAAGTAGAAGATAGGTGTAGGACATTGTACATGAATTATGTCTAGAATTTTCTGGAGAATCCAAAAAATAAATAATATACAGGGGCTTGCATTTAAAATAAGAAAGTTGGTATTGGCCACTGTTACATGACACCCTATATAATTTTTTTTTAATACAATTCGACGTGTCCAAGTGTTTTTCCCTACAAACCATCCTTTATTCGTTATCGACTTTATTCCATTTAGGTGTTGAACACTGTATAACGTATATACAAGATTTATTTTTCTGGTTGATAAGATCAATCAATAAACAAAGTTTATGAATGTACATGTCTTCAAGTTCAGTTTCGTGATACTATCGAGAAAAATGTTACTGATAACAGAGAAACAACAAACATTCAGACCGTTTAAATTTGGGTAGATTAATCCTCGGAAGTGAGGCCACGCTGAACTGATAACCGAATCAAAGGATATGTGCGTGTTCGTAAAAAATCTTGAGATCTCCGACACGTGTGTCCATTAAATTGTGCCAGAGGTGCTTAAAATTTCTATTTGAATTTATTCTGTGAAGTGTGTAATTCAAATTAGGTCGATTTTGATAGCGATGTGATAAAGTTGGCCTCAATTTTGACACTAAATTCATTAAAAATATTTGCATCCAGCTCATCTAAAACGTAGATTAAAATTTTAATACATCTGCCACCTTGTATGAATGTTTCGGTGATAAATTTGGAGTAAAACTGTTTTAATTGTCCTTTTTAAGTTTTACAAGGATGTTTTTTTATCAAATACTAGCTGACCCATCCTGGGTTCGCTCGGGCTATACAACTGGGCGTATTTTACATACATTTTTTCATTTGGTAATTTAACATGATATATTTCAAACAAAAACTTCTATTGAAAACAAAATATACCGCTTACTTTACAACCACAGATATGAATTTACAAAACAAGGACGTAAAAAACTCACTTCACTATTCCAAACCCAACATTCCGTTAGGACCAATTGTCAGCTCTATAAATTCTCCATGTAGTGAACTCTCATAGTTTCTTTTCAAAATTATTTCACCACTTACCTACTGGTAAATCTAACTCTCACCTGAAAAGCAGCGCACATTTCTTACAAAAAATTATCAAATATACAATACAAAAATACTTTCAGACTATAGCTTTGACATTTTAAAACTCTACAATAGTGTTCCTTTCACCAAAACACTTTCCATAGTAAAAGAACGATTAGAACAAGATTCTTTACTAAATCAACGTACTCAATTGTCCATTAACACAATAATGGAACTACTAACATTTTGTACAAAGACAACATATTTTCAACTTAATGATGACTTCTACCAACAAGATTTTGGCATGACAATGGGTTCCTGTCTGTCTCCTGCTTTAAGCAACATTTTTATGGAAAAATTTGAAAAGCAAACAATTTTCTGAAAACAGATTAAACCTTTGGTTTGGTAGGCTATGTTGATAACATATTCGTTATTTAGAAACCTAATCCTGAAGACTTACATGAATTACTTAACGACATAAACAACAAAGATAAAACTATTCAGTTTGCACTAAAACTTGAAGAACAGAATAACAAATTATCTTTCTTAGACATTTTAATAACTAAAACAGAATCGACATTTGAAACAGAAGTTTACAGAGAACCGACTCACACTAACAGTTATCTCAACTTTTCTCATAAAATTCAAATTCAGTAAAAAGAGTTATCATTAAATCTCTATATGATCGAGCAAAAGCCAACTGTTAAAACATCAAATAATTCAATGAAGAAAAAATATATAAAAATTTACTTTCTGTCAATAATTACCCAGAAAAATGTATTAATAAAGAGTTCAACAAAATCGAATTCCAAACGATCGCTAACAACCAACAAGAAACTTCACCAAGCAACACTGACTCCCAAGATAATCACATCAATAAATATATATACAGATATATATCCACATATTTAGAACTATATCATTCAACGTATAACAGCCGTTTCGAACCAGGAGTTCTCGTCAGATACGCTTCCCTGAATGACAAGTTCTAAAGTGAAATACTTGGATGTAATACACATCAGTAAGACAACAGTCAGTGTATTGAACCTAATAGATACCGGTGACATCTACCGTCGATTGAGTTATTTAAGTATACTTAAGAAAGAAAGAAAGACTGAAAAGAGTGGGAAACAGATATAATATTAAAACAAGGAGTACGCTAAAATCAATTATATCAAAAACAAAACCAAAACAACACAACTCAAAATACAAAACAAGCATTTTAAAAATCACTTGTGAAAGTAATAAATTCTATATTGGAGGAACATCTAGACCTCTACATTTTCGAATAAACGAACACAAAAATTACATTAAAAATTACAATAAAAAATCCAAAAATCCTGACCATGCTTGGGACCTTGGTCATAAATACAATTTCAAAATTCAGTTATATTAGACAAAGAAGAACACAACATGAAACGAACACTAAAAGTGTCTGCTTTAATTTTGTTAAATGAAAACGATTGTTCCTGGTTGCCGATGATTAAGGAAGAAATTGCTAATGGTCATGTCCTCATGAACAACCCAATACCGAGAAAGTTCATAAGGTTTTTCCTAGGTTTTCCCGTATGTTTTTAATGGAATCACTGATCACTGAATCAACAATATTATTTGATCGCATTTTTGGCGAATGTACCTACTATCTTATAACAGAGTCACACCTAGAAGCGCCACATAAATTTCTGATTAACAACCCTTTCAAATTCTTCAAATTTGAAAGGAACTTTATTATTATATCATCTCTAGAAGTTTCTGTGCTACCCTGTATATTATCAAATTACATTTTCTTAGTTACGTTATAAGCCAAATAATAGATATTGTCAAACATTTTAATTTTACATTAGATTAGATCTAGCCTCCGAAATGTTTGGAAATATACAGAAATTTCCTGACTTCTGGTGTTATTCCACAGGAAGTGCTTACACATTGTATTTTATATGCCAATTACCGAAAATTTTGCATTTTGTAAAAAGTCATGGCATACTAGATATTTTGAAAAAACGAAATTCTGTCGATTTAGTCAAATGCCCCTACCTTCTTTGTTTTTGATTTTATAAAAAAAGTGTAAATATCAAAATTGAAGGGAATTGTATCCCGAATATGATTTTCATGTCCTCGTTTGCGTGACAGCTCTCGTTTTCGAGATATGACACGAACTTATCTTTTTTTGAATGGAAACCATAGTTGGCTATGACCTCACAAAATTAGACAATTTTAGAGCTTTTCAACGATATAATACTCGATATAGTTATTCATAAAAATAACGGAGTTATGGATGCTTTTCTCTCTTATTTTCACTTTTAACGTAATTAGCCATGAAATAGATTGATTTATTAATAACTATTCCAAAAAACACTGAACGATTTTTTTATTAGGTATATCAGATATAACGAAAAAACTAAATAAGTAGGTACTTACTAAAAACTTAAGAAATTAAAGTACATAATAATGGTTACAATTTATGTTCGAAAAGTCCACCCTTTTATTTAGACAAAAATTGCATCTTTTTAAGATTGACATTACCGCTTTCCTTACAGACCGCCTATCAATTTCTTCAATTGCTTGTAATACCGCCTCCCTTAGGTCACCAACTGTCTCATACTTTCTTTTGTACAGTTTGTTTTATAACGCACCCCATAAATAGAAGTCTATTACTGCCAAATCGGGAGACCGGGGTGGCCATTCGCGTGGGTAATTTATTCCTATACAAGAGTTTGGATAGATATTATCTAAGTGTTGTCTTACTAATAACGAGTTATGAGCAAGTGCTCCATCATGTTGAAACCACTCAATTTCTAAACGAGTTCTCAAATTCAAATTATGCAACATCTCTTGAAAAGTGTATCGCAAGAAATGCAAGTAGCGCTCCCCAGTAAGTGATTCGTCATAGATAAAAGGCCCCAGAATAGTAGACCCTATGATACCACACCAAACATTAAAACCAAATTTTATCTGGGGTCGTCTTTGTTCTACATGAAAAGGGTTTTCTTTAGCCCAGGTATGCTCATTGCGTCTATTGAACATACCGCAGTTAGTAAATCTAGTTTTATCTGACCATAACACCTTTAATGGAAATTGTCAAGGCACATGTCTCTAAACCATGTACAAAACAAAATACGTCGATGTTCGTCACCAGCATGCAAAGTTTGAGAGACTGAAAGTTTGTACGGGTGGAACTTGTGCGCTTTAAGTACCTTAACTACAGTTCGTTGAGATGTGCCAGCTTCTGCCGCAATCTCACGAGTTGAGGTAGATGGATTTTGATTTACCATTGCCAAAACATTTATTTGTGCGGCTTCGTTAATTTGATTACGTTCCTTTGGTGGTTTAGTAAAAGATCCATATCTACGTAAACTATCGTAAAGCCTCTTAAATGTACATAGAGCAGGTTGACGACGATTAAAATATCTATGAAAGTATTCCTCAGCTGCACGAACTGAATTTTTATGGCATATGATATAACATTCCACCATATTCAGTTTTTCTTTGTTAGAATATTCCATTTTATTACGAAAACTTGTGAATATCGACTGTCAGTTCAGCACTACTAATAGAATTACTCTCAAATGAAGAAACGTCAAAGTAAAAACAATCTTTTTCATGGCTACCTACGTTAAAAGTGAAAATAAGAGAGAAAAGCATCCATAACTCCGTTATTTTTATGAAAAACTATATCGAGTATTATATCGTTGAAAATTTTTTGAGGTCATAGCCAACTATGGTTTCCATTCAAAAAAGATAAATTTGTGTCATATCTCGAAAACGAGAGATGTCACGCAAACGAGGACATAACAATAATATTCAAGATACAATTCCCTTCAATTTTAATATTTACATTTTTTATAAAATCAAAAACAAATGAGCTAGAGGGATTTGACTAAATCGACAAAATATCTAGTAAGCCATGATTTTTTACGAAAATCCGAAAGTGTCATTAAATTGGGCCAGTGAAACTGCAAATCTTTCCCAATTTAACCATTGCTCTATCTCCGCTAGTTTCCGAGATCTCCATACTGATCACCAATAAAAACTCACCGTATATAGTTTGATGTTCATATCTTCGCACGCTTAGAAGCCTAGATGTTTCTCCAATATAAAATTATTTTATTTCGTGAGGGATTTTGCAAACACAATATTTTTTGTTTTTGTTTTCGACATAATTGATTGTATTTCTTGTATCTATTTCTGGCCACACCAATATGTTTCTCAAGAACAAACAATAAAATGATCAATGGTGCGATTTTTGTTGTATTTTATTTCAATTTAAAATGTTATGCCTTTAAAAAACACCTTTTGCTTTGATGGTATCTTCGAAAAATTATAAAAACGTTATTATATCGTTACCAAGAAACCCCGAGCAATTATCAGGCGATATGCAACATTGTTTGTGAATGAACACATCAAATTTTCGGAATTCGTTAAGGATATCGACAATTGAAATTTTCAATCATCTCAATTAATTGGGTATAGAGTACGGTTAAACTCGACTAAATAGTAGAGCAGTTAAAATTAAACACGGCTTTACTTTCCAATTACTTTTAGCTTGAAACACGTTAGAAATTAATTAACATTCATCAAACATATTCAATTAAGTTGTACCTCACATCGGGGGATTTCCATTTGAAATTCATATTCGACAACATACCTGTCCGTTTTTTCGCTTTAAATGAGTAATACTCGACATATTTTAATGGTGTTTCAGATTATGTAATTTATAAGTTCGTTTGGAATAGTCTGTGAGTCCCTGAGAAGCAAAAGGCGCTTATCGCACGAAATTCAATTTACTAAAACTGCAAAACATATTGGTTTTATTTCTCAGTAAAGCACGTATACACTTAGAATAATTTTGTATGGCCTTGAATTAGGGACCGTCATTCTGGATAAATACGGAAGAAAATTGTAATCAATTGTGTATAAAGTAATTAGATATATACAGGGTGTAAATAGTTTGTGTGCATATATTTTAGATGCAGATAGTGCACACCAAATAAAACAAAAAACTCTTATAACACTATGGTCTATAGGCCTTAAAAAGCAAGAAAATTCGCAATACATGTTAAGTAAACTATTGTCAATGCGGCAACGTCGCACTAAAAATCAGAATCACTTGTAGCGTGTATAATAAAGGAATGATTCACCCAAAAAAATTAACACCCCGTTATTTTTTTTATTAAATAATTACATAGTTTCGAGTGCCGGTAGATTTATTTAGGTAAGTAAATTTTATGAAATATTATTTTCAAAAATGTATTACGAGGGCTGCTTTTTATATTTCGGGATTGGACAACCCTAGTGTTGCCATCTGACAACTGACAGCTCCATCGTAAAGTTTGACATTTTTGAGGTTATACGTACTCAGAACGTTTTGACATACGAGCGCTATGTGTTGTATGTAGGATTCATCTCGGCCAAAAAATAGAATTAAATCGTGAACATTTTCGTGAGATTATTTTTTATAAATTTCGACGTGGATTAAGTCAGCAAGAGTGCATGGATGAACTTAATTTAATTTTTGGCGATGAAACTCCATCAAGGACCACTGTTTATCGATGGTATGGTGAATTCAATCGAGGTCGTAGTTCACTCCACGACGAATTTCGTGAAGGTCGTCCAAAAACAGTTGTTGTTCCGGAAACCATTGATGCTGTACGCGAACTGGTATTGCAACATCATCATGTGACCTATGGTGAGATTGAGTCAACTTTACACATTAGTGGGACCAGCATACATTCAATATTGCATAAACATTTGAATGTAAAAAAAATTGTTCGCGTTGGATCCCACACAATTTGTCAATCGTTAAAAAAGGCTCGTGTCGATTGGTCGAAAGAAAAGGTCAAAAAATACGATCGCGGTGCTTCAAAACACGTTTATGACATAGTGACAGGTGATGAATCGTGGATTTACGCGTGTGAGCCCGAAAGTAAACAGCAGTCAACTGTTTGGGTGTTTCAAGATGAGCTGAATCCAACAAAAGTTGTTCGCGCACGAAGCACCTCCAAGCAAATGATCGCCTGTTTTTTCGGAAAAACTGGACATGTAGCAACCGTACCACTAGAACACCGCAGAACAGTCAATTCTGAGTGGTACACAACCATTTGTTTGCCAGTTGTCTTCCAAGAAATGAGGAAACCCACCCCCGAAGACGGATCACTCTTCACCACGACAATGCCAGCTCTCACACATCGGCTCAAACAACTGCATTTTTGACCACTCAAAACATCGATTTGATGAATCATCCGCCGTATAGTCCTGACTTGTCACCAAATGACTTCTTTTTATTCCCCTACGTAAAAATCAAACTGAAAGATCAACGTTTTTCGACACCTGAAGAAGCGGTTACTGCGTAAAGAATGCATGTTTTGGAGATACCTCAATCAGAGTGGAAAAAGTGCTTCGACAATTGGTTCAAACGCATTCAAAAGTGTATAGACCTTCATGAGGAATATTTTGAAAAACAATAAAGCGATTTTCCATGATTAATATTTGTTTTTGTTCTCTAATCCCAAAATATAAAAGGCAGCCCTCCTATCTATGTATTGAAATGAGTATTTGTATTTGGCAATTTGTGTTCGATGGCACTAACAAACTTTTCTCATTGTTTTACAAAAAGATCGCTTTACTATAACGTAAATATCTTCAGGCATTATTGTTATCGATTGGCTTATGTTTTCAGCAGATATTAAGTATTCTTTTTCATTTAAGCAACTCCAAAGTAAAGAAGTCCAGCAGAAATCCAAATCTGGTGAACAGGGTGGCCACGAAATTGCACCAAGAGCCCAATCCTACTCTCTGGATTCTCATAATTGAGGTTTTTTGTTAATGAGAAAACATGGACTGGACAGTCGTTGTCCTGCAACCACAAAAAAAAAATAGGTTTTTGTTTTGTCCAGATTTCCATGAGGTTTCTACGAGCCCCAATTAAACAGGGGCGAAACCAGAATAGATATTCAGGGGGTGATCTCGAACCAAATTTACCCGAATAGGTGCAGAGGAGCATCTATTCTTTTAGAAATTTTTGATTTTCTTCATTGACTATTGCGTTAACAAAATTCGATCTTTGATTTAAACCCATAATACAAATTTGAAGAGCAGTTATATTTTTTCAAAATGGGATATACCTTTGGTATACACAATCATCAAGAGTTACATACATGAATTATTAAACGACAATAACAACAAAGGAAAAACGATACAGCTTACAGTAGACATTGAACAAAATCATTGAGCATAAACCAACTGTTCTATTGTCAACAACCTTCAATACAGAAAAAACAGTTATAAAAAATATTCTGTCTGGAAACTATTACCCTAAAAATTCATTCGTATAGAGTTCAACACATAAAAAGTAACAACTATACCATATATACAGGGTGTATCAGAGAGATATATTTAATGTCAAAACAAGAAATACACTGAAATCAATTATATGGAAAACAAAACCAATAAATACAAACCAAAAATTATGTTCGCACTCGATAGCTCTTGTGAGTGTAATAAATTTTATATTGGAGAAGCGTCTAATCATCTATGTGTACGAATAAATGAACATAATAAATACATAAAGAAATAACAATCCAGAGTTTGCGAACATGCTTGGGACCTGGATAATAATTTATCAATATTAGACGAAGAAAACAACGTAAAACGAAAATTAACACAAGTTTATAAGGTTTATCCTAGGTTTTCCCTTATGACTGTAAAGGGATTCCTGTACTGTAATTCTTGGATCGCTTTTAACATAGTCGCCCCTAGGAGCAGCACATATAAATTGTGAGAACAACTCTTTGAAATTCTTCCGTTGTAATATTTGGAATTTTTGTGGTACCAAGACCTTAAACTGTTTGTATCTTTAAATATACAGTTCATTATTTCAAGTGTGACTTTAATTTCAACGAAATCTTCAGCAATAAATTAGAAGATGACACAAAGCCGTAAAGGAAACCGAGTGGACGTATCTATCTTTATCTAGTGCAGCACTTGATGTCTAGACATCACTTGACTTCAGTTTGTCTAAATTTGTTATAAACATTTTCAACTTCAGCCATAAACACACCCCCTTTGGGCAACTTTGGATCAGTTTTAATGGCCTCTTGCTCTGTTGCTTTCTTAATTCTGTTACTTCTTGCTTTTGATCTTCTGGGTTACGGATCTGATTCCTCTTTTGGTTTTTCATCTACATTCTCAAGAATTTTTCCTTTGATTCTTATTCTTCTATGTGTCATTACAACTATTCTCAGTTTATCACACAAGTCCTGCATTTCATGAATTTGTGCAAACACTCCAACATTGTATATCTCCTCAAGATTATTAACTAGTTCTGTTTCATTTTCTTCTTGTTTCTTCACGAATATACCACAGTAAGGTTGAATTAGTTTTACTTTCCTTCTGATAAGTTCAATGTGATAAATCGGTCTCTAAGTTTTGAACTTGAACTGAATTCTTAAAATAAAAAGGAAATGATAAACATGGTAAAGTTAACAAGGAATAATCGGTTCATATTCTACCTTTCAAAAGCTTCCATAAGTTGACAAGTCTCGAATGTTTGTAGGAAGAAATGTATTACTTCATGTTTTGGCAAAGAAAGAAAACTTCTAGAAAGAGCTTGTCACCGCATCTTAAACTCTCGTTTAAGTAAACCAAAGGTTCTTGTTGCTAGTCGCATCTTTGCTAGTAAAAATAGTGAAGGTTCCTCCTCAAGCTGAGGAGGAACCTTTCAACCCTCAATTGCTAGCTACTGTAGCAATGCCAGAAGTGTTCCTGTGATAGCAATCAATAAAAATATAGTATTTCCAAGGTTTATAAAATTTATTATTATCAAATTTTCCCCAACTTATCAGAAGGAAAATAAAACTAAATCAACCTTACTGTGGTATATTGTTGAATAACCAAGAAGAAAATGAAACAGAAGTAGTTAATAATCTTGAGGACATATAACAATGTTGTAGAGTTTGCACAAATTCATGAAATGCAGGATTTCTGTGATAAACTGAGATTAGTTTTACTGGCACATAGAAAAATAAGAATCAAAGGAAAAATTCTTGAGAATGTAGATGAACAACCAAAAGAGGAATGAGATCCAGAACCCAGAATCTCAAAAACAAGAAGTAATAGAATTAAGAAAGCAACACAGCAAGAAGTCCTTAAAACTGCTCCAAAGGTGCTCAAAGAAGGTGTGCTTATGACTGAAGTTGAAGGTAATATCTTTATGGAAATTCTACATGTATTATTCTGGGTCCATTTTGTCTTAAGATTTCTTTCAGTTTTGCGTCAGTTCTATGGCCTAAGATTTTTTTCAATGCCGTATTAGTAATTCAATAATTTTTTGAAACTATCGACGAATTTAGTTCACCCTGTACATAGCCAAAAAATCTGGCATGTCAAATATTCACTTTTTTAACATGCTTATTTTTTAATGCTGCCAATGCAAGAGTAGTTCTTCTTCTTCGGAAATATTTATTTAGTGCTATAAAAAATCAAGGTGTGGACTGGGACGAGAATCCGCAGAATTCACATTCGAATGTTTGCGAAACAAATATTCGGCCAAATGCGTGGTTATTGGACTTTAATGTCTCACTTTTTTATAAATGCACATAATAAAATTGTCACCGATAATGACTGAACGGCTGCAATAAAAAAATACAGGAAATTTGCAAAGATATTTCTACGTCGATTTACAGGCCAGTGGTAATGATCTTGAATGAGGACACTTCTGGAATTGCTATTTACAGAGTGTCACAGAGGAAAAAGTCATTTTCGGAGAATCTTTGTTCGTGCATTTAGCATATTGTCTTTCAGTCTCTTGAATCATTAGTGAAACAGTGGCGTAGACTGTAGACTTTAACTTAAAGGTGGCCAAAAGATAAGTCTATTGGCGCGGCGAGGCGGCATTGTGTGGGACCATCTAAGAAACCTTTTTCCAGAAATAGCATTTCAATCCAACAACGGGTACATAGTACCTAGTATTGTTAGGTTGTTTGGAGGTTATTCGATATTTTGTCAAAATGTTGACATCTAGGAACAGCTGAATATTAGAGCTGTCTGGAGGCTTTAATTAGTGAAAACTCCCAAGTACCAGAATGACAATGATGCATTCTTTTTATTGTGCCAGATATCGTCACACCAATTTTGGATAGTTGAACCATGGACAACTTGATTTTTTTAAATGGAGCCCACATTTTTTTATCGTTTTCTCATAATTCATTTAATTTCTTTTTCTCCGATATAAGGATATATATGTTTTACTGGCCCAATTTAATGACATTTTCGAATTTTTGTAAAAAGTCATGGCTTACTAGATATTTTGAAAAAACGAAATTCTGTCGATTTAGTCAAATCCCTCTAACTCCTTTGTTTTTGATTTTATCAAAAATAAAGTGAAAATATCAAAATTGAAGGGAATTGTATCCTGAATATGATTGTCATGTCCTCGTTTGCGTGACAGCTCTCGTTTTCGAGATATGACACAAACTTATCTTTTTTTGAATGAAAACCATAGTTGGCTATGACCTCAAAAAATCGGACATTTTTAGAGCTTTTCAAGGATATAATACTCGGTATAGTTATTCATAAAAATAAAGGAGTTATGGATGCTTTTCTCTCTTATTTTCACTTTTAACATAGTTAGAAATGAAATAGATTGATTTATTAATAACTATTCCAAAAAACATTGAACGATTTTTTATTAGATATATCAGATATAACGAAAAAACTAAATACTTAGGGTACTTACTAAAAACTTAAGAAATTAAAGTACATAATAATTGTTACAATTTATGTTCGAAAAGTCCACCATTGTTTAGACAAAAATTGCATCTTTTTAAGATTGACATTACCGCTTTCCTCACAGACCGCCTATCAATTTCTTCAATTGCTTGTAATACCGCCTCCCTTAGGTCACTAACTGTCTCATACTTTCTTTGGTATACTTTTTTTAGCGCACCCCATAAATAGAAGTCTATAACTGCCAAATCGGGAGACCGGGGTGGCCATTCGCGTGGGCCATTTCTTCCTATCCAAGAGTTGTCTTACTAATAACGAGTTATGAGCAAGTGCTCCATCATGTTGGAACTACTCAATTTCTAAACGAGTTCTCAAATTCAAATTATGCAACATGTCTTGAAAAGTGTATTGCAAGAAATGCAAGTAGCGCTCCCCAGGAAGTGATTCGTCATAGATACAAGGCCCCAGAATAGTAGACTCTATGGTACCACACCAAACATTAAAACCAAATTTTATCTGGGGTCGGCTTTGTTCTACATGGAAAGGGTTTTCTTTAGCCCAGATATGCTTGTGTGTCTATTGAACATACCGCAGTTATCTAGTTTCATCTGACCATAACACCTTTAATGGAAACCGTGGATTGTCAAGGCACATGTCTCTAAACCATGTACGAAACAAAATACGTCGATGTTCGTCCCCAGCATGCTAAGTTTGAGAAACTGAAAGTTTGTACGGGTGGAACTTGTGCGCTTTCAGTACCTTAACTACAGTTCGTTGAGATGTGCCAGCTTCTGCCGCAATTTCAAGAGTTGATGTAGATGGATTTTGATTTACCATTGCCAAAACATTTATTTGTGCTGCTTCGTTAATTTGATTACGTTCCTTTGGTGGTTTAGTAAAAGATCCATATCTGCGTAAATTATCGTAAAACCTCTTAAATATACATAGAGCAGGTGGACGACGATTCAAATATCTATGAAAGTATTCCTCAGCTGCACGACCTGAATTTTTTTGGCATATGATATAACATTCCACCATATTCAGTTTTTCTTCGTTAGAATATTCCATTTTTAAACTTGTCAATATCGACTATCAGCTCAGCACTACTAATGGAATTCAATTGAGGAAACGTCAAAGTGAAAACAATCTTTTTCATGGCTATCTACGTTAAAAGTGAAAATAAGAGAGAAAATCATCCATAACTCCCTTATTTTTATGAATAACTATATCGAGTATTATATCGTTGAAAAGCTCTAAAAATGTCCGATTTTTTGAGGTCATAGCCAACTATAGTTTCCGTTCAAAAAAAGATAAGTTTGTGTCATATCTCGAAAATGAGAGCTGTCACGCAAACGAGGACATGACAATCATATTCAGGATACAATTCCCTTCAATTTTGATATTTACACTTTTTTTTTGATAAAATCAAAAACAAAGGAGTTAGAGGGATTTGACTAAATCGACAAAATTTCGTTTTTTCAAAATATCTAGTAAGCCATGACTTTTTACAAAAATCCGGAAGTGTCATTAAATTGGGCCAGTAAAACTGCAAATCTTTCCCAATTTAACCATTGTTCTATCTCCGCTAGTTTCCGAGATCCCCATACTGATCATCAAAAGAAACTCAGCCTGTATATACTGATACCAAATTTCAACCGTTTGCGTCCAGTAGTTTAGGAGAAAATTGCTGTGATATGAAAGAAGAAGAAATCCGGAGTGATATTATAAGGGTATCCGTATATTGTATATACGGAACCCTAAAAAAGACATTTTTTATCGGTTTTTCTGGATTTTCTTATCGAAAAATTGTCCGAACGAGACTTGTAACCGATCACCTTAAAGGTTTTCCAGGTCCTTACAACTTGTCCGTAGACAATATTACGATTCCTTAATAAATTTTCATAACACAAGCAAAAAACAAAGAAAATCATAATTTTATGGGTTCTCATTGTTTCAATAATTTGCTGTTAAAAGCATGTCAGTTGTCTATTAAGTATTACTAATGTGATGGCATAAGCGGTTTGTTGTTGAATTTTATGTCACTTAAAAATCTCTATTGACTGGTCTACTTATATAGAAACCGTACTTTTTCATATTCTGGATTTAGCCAGTTTTCTGGAACAATTCATGATTTTTGTTTATGTTTCAACCTTGAATTGGACTAATGTGCCGTAATATTATTTAAGCTGAAGTAGGTTAAAGTCTGTAATCTTTAGTTAACTTGTCAGATTTTGTTTTAGTTTACGTAGAAGGATTTTCCGGTTTGTTCAAAATTCTCTGTGGATCTCTCTCTCTCTCTCTCTCTCTCTATTGGTGTCTCTATATACATACTGGTATACAAACAAAAGACT
The DNA here is from genome assembly GCA_034190945.1 of Octodonta nipae. Classification (NCBI taxonomy): domain Eukaryota; kingdom Metazoa; phylum Arthropoda; class Insecta; order Coleoptera; family Chrysomelidae; genus Octodonta; species Octodonta nipae. Next base: position 7,425,738 of record CM067219.1, on the reverse strand, counting down.
CCGATACGTGTCCATTGTTCAATATAAATCGTGAAAGTTAACCCAGTGACCTTACAAATCAGTCGTACAAATTTGCGCACATAGTAACTATATGTATATAAATTAAATCGAATTAAATTGTAACACTGTAATCTTTGAACAAATTTCCTCCTATTTAAAATCAACTACTCGAGACCTAGTAACCTTACTTATCACCTCAAACGTGTAGCTATTTCAGCGTAGTATATAATTTTCGTGTTTGCATAAATTATTTCATAAGGTGATACGTAATAAGTGAATTGTTGTTTTAAATTACGAAAACGAGAAAATAAAAACTTGAAGGTGCTCGTTAATCGAAGGTATTATTTAATTGAATTCCAATAGGACCGCCAATGAAACCTAAATTAAATAGCCTCATAAAATGGAACACAATGTAGGTACCTATCTGAAGAAAATGAAAAAATGTACAGGGAGAACGGCCAAGAAAAGGATCTGGAAAATATTTTCAAGTTTCTAAAATACCCGCTAGGGGGCGTAACTGTAATATTGAACCTAACAAGTGATATTTCTGTAAACTCCACTCTATTAACTTAAAAAATATATCTGATCTTTAAAGTCGAGGATAATATAAACCTTTTTTGTATGTAAATTTTTGCAGGATCTTTAAAAATAAAATAAATTCGTAAAAAAAGTCTATATCTTCGAAACAGCTAACCCGATTTTAACTAACTTGGGTTAGTTGAAAAGAGCCACACGTGGATGCTTTGTGAAAAGAGCTATTATTGGGCTACAAATGTTATAATATTTGAAGTTTTGTTTGTTTCGAATGTCACCGCTGGAGGGCTGTTTTCGACATTCCGACAGATTTTGCTCAAAAAAAAATAAATGCATTATATGACTTTCCTTGTCATTAAAAAGTAGCTAAATGATGTCTAAACAAGCTCGCGAAAACCGCATCTTGATATATTGTTCCTAACCTAAAATTTAATTTAATTACTTTTAGAAGACTTTGATCGGAGGTTGGACTATTGCCATTAAATTATAGGCATGATTCGTGAAAATAGAGAATTTTTATTTCAAATTCTTTGGACCGATGAAGCCACCAAGGCCGTAGCCAGAAATTTTGACGACCCTTACAAATGTTTTTGAAGATGACTGAAATGATTAGGTCTGCAAATTTTTTTTTCTATTCATGTAATTCTAATATACAGTGTGTCCGGTTATGGACTAGCGATAATCTAAATACATGTAAAGCAACTATTATAATACACAAATACACCATATACTAGGGCTCAATACCCCACCCCGCCATATGGAGTCATTTTGTTTTTTTTTTGATGACCTATTCTCTACCTGTGAACAAAATCGTTCATATCTCTTAAAGTTTAGGTCTTACTGAGATAAAAATAGGCTCATTCGACGTGCAATAAATAATACTGTCTTTCAACAACACCTCAAAACAAAGTGTCAACGCTATGTTCAAACAACAATAAGTCTTAAAAGGTTCGTTCCTTCAGCCTAGATAACCGATACACAACGGTCGCGTACCTACGCACAAGAAAAACAGCGTTCCTTCAAAACAATAACCGTTTAGTGAACGCTTCAGTTTCGTGTTCCAAGTGATACGGTGATTGATACGCAACCAGTTAATGTACGGTAATTTCGATCACCGGCTTCAGGGTAGAATCGGTGGTGCAGCCACTGACGTACATGCATCGAGTTGCGCAAAAAACGGTTGATGTACCGATGCATTAACCAATAGCCGATCGGTCGACAATCGGTTGAAGGAACGAACCTAAAGTAATAGATATACAGTTGTAAATTTAATGTTGTATTCTAGCTCAAAAACTTTAGATTTAATGACAAAAAAATTTAAGGTTCTCGGGACTGCTTTTGCATTGATTTGCAATAATTTGTTGAATTGCATAGTTTTTTGACCTTTTTTTTGCATTTCATCTTTTTTTTCAAAAGTTAAGAAAACGTTAACACTTTGTTTTCAAATGTTGTTGACAGACAGTATTATTGTCCGTCGAATAGCCTATTTTGTCTAACTTTAAGAGATATGAACGTTTTTGTTCACACGTAGAGCATAGGTTATCAAAAAATGGCTGCCTGGTGGGGTATTGAGCCCTAGTATATGGTGTATTAAAATAGTTGCTTTACATGTATTTAAATTATCGCTAGTCCATAAGCGGACACACTGTATAGGAAATGTAAAAAATATAAAAAATATATGAAAAAAATTGTTACTTTGTTAAAATTGAATCTTCAATCCCAAATTTTGGGGAAGGGTTTGAAAGCCACCTTAAATAGTGACGGGGGGGGGGTCAATCTGCACAATATGCATTATTGTTCTGCAGAAAATCTACATTTTGGCCAATAAATTACCGTTGTTGTTGAAACATGTGACACTGGAAACAACGCAAAACAGGTTTTTTACATTTGGGAAGATGCTTTAATCCAAGGAATTTTTTGTGTCCAAATCTGTATATGGTGTATTCAAATCACTATTTGCATATTGTTCGATTATGGATTATTTTACATTTCCAACTTTTAATCTTATCCAGTAAGGCTCTAAAGATGACTCATGAATGGGTCGAAAGCGCTTAGCTGATTAAATAATTTAAAAAATGTTGCACGATTTATATATGTCTTCCAAATTCCTTGAATGAAGTCATGTGAATATTGCAATCTATTCTATAAGAAGATACCATGAAAAGAAAAATGCCAAGGAATGTGATTTAGTATTACAGACTCTTATCTTTACATTCTAGATTTGCATACTAAAAAGGCCCATTTGAAAGTAACTTAAAAATCAGAGTATCTAACAACAAAGGAAGAGGAAGTCTGTTTTCATGGCCTCCACGATCACCACACCTAACTTATCTGGATTTTTATTTATGGGGGGGGTGGTTAAAGGACATCGTGTATCAGACACAACTTACAACCAGAGAAGATATGAAAAAGTTTTTTACATATATGCGTGAAGTTAGCACCGCAATTTTGGAAATTCAGTTGGAAATAGGTTGTGCCATAATGTGCCCGACATGTACCGTATTTATGAACATTTGTTGTAATAAATACAGTTTTTATGAGGTCTTTTTACTTAAGTGAACTTAGGCAATTTTTTAAATTCAGTTTGAAATGTGTGCCGTAATGTGCCGGACATGTTCTATCATGTGCCGTATTGCAAAAAAATATATATTTAAAAAATATTTTTTTAAGAGTAGTTTCTTGTTCCTGCCCTGTAACGTTAGCACCACAAGTTTTGATTATATTTAAGATAAAGTGTGTCGTAATGTGCCCGACATGTGCCATCATGTGCCGTATTGTAAATAAAATATTTTTCACAAATAACGTATTTAAGGGCAGGTCCTTGTTCCCTCCCTGTGAAGTTTTGAAATTCAGATTGAAATGATGTGCCGTAATGTGCCCGACATGTGCTATCATGTACCGTATTGCAAAAATATATATTTAAAAAATAACGTGTTTAAGAGCAAGTCCTTGACCCGGCCCTGTAAAGTTAGCACCGCAAGTTTTGAAATTATATTTAAAATAAAATGTGCTATCATGTGCTGTATTGTAAAGAAAATGTTTTTCAAAAACAACGATTTTAAGAGCAGGTCTTTGTTCCCACTTCCCACCCTGTTAAGTTAGCATAAGAGGCTGTAGCAATTTTGGGGATTTCCGTATAAAGTTTTCTTTGGCTTAAATTTTAGGTTAGGAATAACATATCGAGATGCAGTTTTCATGAGCGTATTTGGGCATCATTTAGGTACCTTTTAATGAAAAATACGTTTTTTGAGAAAATCAACCAGTTATATATAATAAAATTTGTAGTCCACAAATAGCTATTTTCTACTAGCCCAAGTTTGTTAAAAACGGATCAGCTGTTTCGAGGGTTTTTTTAGGTTAATAGAGCGGAATTCACAGAAATATCAAATTTTTTAGATCAAGATTGCAGTTGCGCCCCCTAGCGGGCATTTTTCAAGGTGGAAAATATTTTCCTATTTTTCTCTTGGCCGTTTTTAGTTTTTTTTTTGCTGCAAGCCTCTACGATTTATAGTTTCCCAGATACAGTACTCGCATTTTTAGTTGGCCACCCTGTACAGGCATTAACTACTACTACTTACTACAGCTCTATGAGTGCAGGGTAAATGCACCATTCACATGTCTATTAAAGATACAGTAAAATAGAATAAACACATATTAATTTTACTGATGACCATTTTAGTTTATATGTTTGAAAGATAATTGTATGTCATTAATGCAACTGTTTCCAACAAGGTAGGCGTGGTACCCAGGGGAGGCGCGGACTATTGTCAGGGGAGGCGTCGAAACTTTATATATATATATTTACCGATAAATATACTTCATATCGTAACAGTAGAAATTCAGTGAAGGGAAGTTTGTTTTTACTTTCTTACATTTTTATAAATACGAGTATATTCATTAATTCATATTAAACAAAATATGTTCAGTAGATCTTTACAAACGCTGTTTGGGACCGTTTACAAAATACGTTAGTATACAGGGGGGGAGGGCTGTCAATTAGTGTGGCTAGGGAATTGGGGGATCTAAGTTCAGTTTATCAGACATTTGTACTTTTTTTATCTCTCGTTTATTAATTTTATCTTCCTGTTACGATAGAAATTCATTCGTTTCATCAGTGTAAAATACAAATATTATTACGAAAAAAAAGGTACGGCTTTAGTCCTATTTTCGGTCCAAAACGAAAATGGTTTAGACATTAATAAAATAATAATATTTACGCTTTATTCTGAATTATTTTTTTACACCTAGAAAGATAATTAATAAGATCTTAAAACAATTAAATTAAAAGAATATATTTTCAATAGAAGATAAAAATTTGAACGAATTTCTTGTTGTACTGATTGTTTATACTTATACAGGGTTGCACAAAAGCATGGAAACGCCTGAATATATCACCAGGAACGCATTTTTGAATAAATTTTAAATTAAATTGTTTTCGGATTTTGCCAAGGCTATTCAAGGTCAAATGCATTTTTTTAATGGGAACCCCTACTGATTATTACAGATGTGGATAGAGCAGAGAATTTTGCGTCCGAATACGAAATTGACCATAACTGATCATGACCTCGAAGGTCATAAGCAAGGTCAAATGCAGATTTAAAAAAAGCAATCAATTTACGCCCAATTTCGTACAAATAAGTGTTTGTAGTCGCTAATGACAGTTTAGTATAAATTTTATCCTATAGAATACTTGAAACAGTTTTTTGCGTCTAAGTTTGTTACCAAATACTTCGAGCATTTGACCAGTTCTATTATATATAGTTCCACCAATGTATACAATAATTGTTCACATTTTTACTACAAGAAATATAAGAAAAAACAAATAATCTCCAAATGTACAAATACAGACATAATTTTCACAATATCGGTATTTAGAGGCAATAAAAGTTGTCCGTTAAGTATTGAATTTATAATGGATAATTTTTGTGATTTGTGATGGGCTGATTAGGATTGAAAATGTATATTTTTGTTCATGTATTTCCAGGATATACATAGAATTGTATAAATATAAAATGTATTCTATGAAAAACATAATCAACTGGGTAAAATTGAATCTTGAAACCAAAAATTCCAAAATTTCGCGCGGTGTTTTAGGGGTTAACTAGACACTCTATGGGCACCCAACCGGGTCCAATCCGGTATTTCTTTCTTGTTTCTTAACGTTTATAGGGTTCCGTATATACCATATACGGATACCCTTATAATATCACTCCGGATTTCTGCCTCTGTCACATCACAGCAATTTTCTCCTAAACTACTGGACGGAAGAGGTTGGTATAGTTTGGTGACCCGATCAGGAGTAAATATCGCAAAAGAAGAAATTTTGATTTTAGGGGTACTTCTGGGGGGAAAAACTAAAAAAATCGAACGTTCCCCCCTGATCTCCGAAACTACTGAAATTTTTTTGAATTTGAAAAAAATAAGAAATATAGAACGTTGCCCGAACTTTACAGGAAAAATAAGGAGGAACCAATAACATAAATTTTGGGGGTAAATTATAGAATTAAATGAAAATTAAATTAAAATTGTTTATAACGCATCATGTTATATATCAAATGAAAGTGCTCATTATGACGAAAACAAATATATGTTTTTTTTCATATTTTTGAAATAAATTAATTAAAAGATATTAGCAAAAATATAAAATTTACCCATTCCTCCCCCCTTATCTCCGACACAATAAGCTGTAAAACTTTACTGGAAAAATAAGGAGAAACCCCTAATATTTATTTTGGGGGGCAAATTTTAGAATTAAATGGAAAATAAAAATTGATAATTATTTCTAACGGATGAAGTAATATATCAAATCAAAGGGCTCATTATGACGAATACAAATATTTTTTTAAAAATTTTTTTAAATGAATATTTTAAAAAATATAAAAACAATATTTAAAAAATGACCCATTCCCCTTTATTCCCCAAACTATAAGACCTATTTTTTTGTTTACAGGAAAAATACGAAGAAATCCCTAATATTAATAATATTAATGAAAGGGCTCATTATGAGGAATACTAATATATATTTTTCATATTTTTAAATTTAATTGTTTACAAGATATTAACACACAGATATAAAAAATTCTCAATTCTCGCTTTATTTCCAAAACCATACTACCTAAAATTTTGAAAATAATTAGGGGTAATGGGGCCCACTGGAAATTTATAAGAAAAAAATATTAGAAAACCCCATAGTAATTTTCGGGACAAATGTTACAATTAAATGGAAAAAAAAATCAATTTTCAAACGCATCATATCAGATAAAAGGCTTATTATGTGAATTACAAATACTTCATATTTTTAAATCATTTGTTTAAAAGATATTAACAAAAATATTGAACATCGACTTAATTCCCACTTTAGAAACTACACTATTTAAATTTTGAAAAATATATTTTATTTGTATTTTTAAATAATTTGAATAACAGGTTTAATAATTTATAATTTAAAACTTTACCTATTTTGCCCTTTATCTTCCAATCCATAGAGCCTCAAAATTCAGACAGTAGATTATAAAAGGCTTCCCTGAAAGTTTATTAGTAAAATAAAACTCTAATGTTAATTTTTGGAGGCCAAATTAGAAAATTAAATACACATGTATCCCTATAAAAATCAAGCAAATACTGGAGCAGATAAAATAAAGTCTATGTGTAGAAAATGAATGTGTATATTTTATATAAATTTAAAACGCTTCCTTTTAAAGATATTAGGCTAAATATAAGAAAATGCAGTCATTTCCTGCTTGTCTGAAACTGGAAGATTAGAATCTTGAAGGTGGTACGGAACCCTTAGTATGCGAGTCCAACTCGCACTTGACCAAATTACTATTGAATACTGTTAGTGATCTGACAACTGACAAGTAGTAATTTGGCAAAAGAATCAATCATAACAGAAAAAAAAAACTGAAACAACTTCATTTCGTTGATACAAGAGATAAAATTACCATCAATCGTCAAACGCAAATTACCATGATCGATTGTTAGATTAGCAATTACTCGGCTTAGCCAAATACCATATTAAGAAAACCATTTGCGTATGTGTTCACCCTAAAGAAAGAAACGGTTTCCCACGTGTCTCAATTTGAAAAATTAATGAATCATCATCATCTGTCGCTTACGGGTCATCAAGATATGTACAAACTTTCGAATGTCTTTGGCTTATTAGTAACGACTTAAATGTTAGGAACTGGCGGACAGCAAAAAACGGCTGTAAGCCAATTTTTTGGAACTAATAAAAAGTAGTTCGACACGTTGTGGCAATCAACGACTTTTTTTTCTTCACATATTTCCTTAAACTCGATGTACAAAGTGGTCGAAGGAATTTTTTCAGGGAATTCAGGTTTGTTTGTAGTGGCTGGATTATGTTCTTTCAGTTATATTTGCTTATTGCATTTCTTGGTAAAATTCCCCGATAGATGCAATATGTGTACATACAAATAACGGTTGCCCTAAAGTAATAAATTATAGATCTATTCCGCGAATAGATTACAATATTTTTCAAATAATTGAGTCTGCAAGAGCCATTTTGGTGAAATCCTGAGTTAGTTCACCGAAAATTATAACGTCTAGAAACTTTTTGAAAAAGTTGAAATTGCACCGATAAAAGTAGCAATAGGTATAAAGAATATAGTGGAAGAAAAAAGTGTTTCCGTTTTTTTTTGCAAAATCTCAAAAACGATAAAAGATTTTTGAAATTGGAAAAAAGATCTGAAAGGAGGAGGAAATTTTATAATAATAAGACCCAATTACTGGAAATGCAACTCCAATATTAATAAATTTAACACAGCCGTAAACTTAATGCTAAATCGGGGAGTCTGGCGTTCACTTGTGTCGCGTCATTCAGACACGGTTAACAAAAAAATATTTAAACATATTAAATATAATTATTAAGGAATAAAAACAACAAATTTTTATTTCAATTTTTCCATTTGTTAATTAACAATATTATTGAAATGGAAAGTTAAACTAAAAATCTTTTTTTTTTGCTTCATGCAGTTGTTCTAAAGAGGTGGAAAAATAGATTCCCATTGAAAAACTGCATTGAAAAATGAATAATAACAATAAAGCGTTTATTTTGAATGTTAATCTGGGATTTTCTCTCCTCGCAATGGTTTCTGAAAAATACAGATAAGTTAAGTACTTGAATATCAAGGTGTAGTATCAGTTTGTGGAAACTGCCCGGAACACTAGTTGCCCTCTTATAGAAAAAACTCTCCCGCAGGATTAACTGTGAGAAAATAGGTCTACAGATTTGTCAACTAGTATTCCAGAATAATATGTTGTGTATTATGTGTTGTACTTATCTGTTTTTTTGTGACGTTTCGATTCCTTATCAGGAATCGTTGTCGAACAATGTTTGCTAGAATGTTTTGCACTATATTCGCTTAACTTTTTTGGTAATGTCAATTGATTGATTAATTGACTTTGAAGTTTCCTTTTTGATGTTCATTCGTCAGAAGTTGTTGCCATGCAACCGGTATCTCTACAGAGGGTGTCTCGATTTCTCCATTATTTGATTTGATTTTTATTTTTTTGGTATGTTCTTCTTTAAGTAGTATTTTTGTCTTATTCCAGTCCATTTTGTGTGTACCATTATCCGTGAGTACATGATTTGCCAACCTTGATCTGTCTATATGTCTTCTTGAGACGTTGTATTGGTGCTCTTTTGTTCTAATTTGGAGAGGTCTTGATGTCTCACCGGTATATGTTTTTCCGCAGGCACAAGGTACACTGTACACACAATTTTTGGAACTTTGAGTAGCGTTTTCCGGTTTTGTTTTTGTCAAATTTGATCTTAAAGTATTATTTGTTTTAAAAATCGTTTTTACTTGGTATTTATTGCCATACGTTTAATTTTTTCGGAGAGGCCGGAAACATAAGGAATAACGTTTATAATTAACTCTACAATTATAAACGTTATTCCTTATGTTTCCGCTCTCTCCGAAAAAATTAAACGTATTGGCAATAAATACCAAGTAAAAACGATTTTTAAAACAAATAATACTTTAAGATCAAATTTGACAAAAACAAAACCGGAAAACGCTACTCAAAGTTCCAAAAATTGTGTGTACAGTGTACCTTGTGCCTGCGGAAAAACATATACCGGTAAGACATCAAGACCTCTCCAAATTAGAACAAAAGAGCACCAATACAACGTCTCAAGAAGACATATAGACAGATCAAGATTGGCAAATCATGTACTCACGGATAATGGTACACACAAAATGGACTGGAATAAGACAAAAATACTACTTAAAGAAGAACATACCAAAAAAAGAAAAATCAAAGAAAGTGTCTGCATGTTGTTGAATAATGGAGAAATCGGGACACCCTCTGTAGCGATACCGGTTGCATGGCAACAACTTCTGACGAATGAACATCAAAAAGGAAACTTCAAAGTCAATTAATCAATCAATTGACATTACCAAAAAAGTTAAGCGAATATAGTGCAAAACATTCTAGCAAACATTGTTCGACAACGATTCCTGATAAGGAATCGAAACGTCACAAAAAAACAGATAAGTATAACAAAAAATACACAACATATTATACTTGAATACTAGTTGACAAATCTGTAGATCTACTTTCTCACAGTTAATCCTGCGGGAGAGTTTTTTCTATAAGAGGGCAACTAGTGTTCCGGGCAGTTTCCACAAACTGCCCTCAGATACTACACCTTGATATTCAAGTACTTACCTATCTGTATTTTTCATATACCATTGCGAGGAGAGAAAATCCCAGATGAACATTCAAAATAATCATTTACCCCCTCAATCATTTACTTAATAAAGCGTTTGTATTTTTTTTTTCATAAATCTTATTTATTTTTTTTATCATTAACCGCCACCTGAAAATATATTTTGTATTTTTTACTTCTATTGTGTAAAAAATTGTTATAAACAAATGTATTGTTTATGAACGAATGAATTTTTTTTAAGATTCGAAGGATTAAAAAATATTATTAATTAATGCTTACAACTGCATTTATTAATTAACTATTTTTTTTGTCATTTATTATTACTACTAATTAAATTAAAAATTATTATTTCTATTATCCTTTCATATTCCTAAGCAACATTTTTTTTATTAACATTTAGTTTATTTATTTAATAAACAATTTGTTGTAAACAAATACATTTTTATTTTTTTTAAATGGCAAATATAAGAAAGCAGAAATTTTTCTCTAAATAATATTCATAAGAGGTTTTCCATTTGAATTCAACTTATGAAGAAACCAACTGAGAACCTCCACCTTGAAGGTGATTATCCGACATTTATTTAGATTTATTTCCAATCAAATTTCAATTTATTAAAATTTTTGATAAAACAGCACAATTTAATGCAGTTTTTAATCCTCATAAACTTTGATAACAATCTGAGATATTACAAAAAAATAAAGGTGCCTCACTTTTAAACAAAATTGATATATTCTTTGAAACCTAATACATAGTTGGAAAAGTTACATAAATACTTAATAAACAATTTTTAGTGCAATGGCATAAGTAGATGCAGTTTTTAATTAATTACTTCTATTTGAAAATAATTTTAGATGTTAACAAAAATGAAAAGACTTTAATTTCTAATCAAAATTCGTCTTTAATGACAAATCTCGTCTACAGTGAAATAAAAAGTGACATGGAATGATTATTGTTTACGTTTTAAACCATGAAAATCTGTTTATGAAGAATAACTTTTTCTATTAAAATTATTAATAAAAGGAAATTGTTTGTTAAATGAATACACACTCTATATTTATATTAACTCACATTTATTTTGACTAGTTCGATTTCTTTACAATTTATCCCAAGTTCCGAACAGTTAAATTTTTTTCCGATTTTCTAAGAAACTATGTTATTGAAAAAAAATGGAAGCACTTCGGAATATCCCGGAACTAATCCACTTTCTTTCCAATTTATCTTATGTTCCGAATATTTTTTTCTTCATATTTTTAATACCGACGACTCAACCAAAGCATAGTGTATAAGAAAATCGGTTTAAAAGTTTTCCCATTTTCTAAGAAACAGTACAAGCTAGGTTCATGGGCGGTTCAAGGGGGGGAGGCGATCGCCCCACCCCGTCATATGGCAGCCATTTTGTTTTTTTAATGACCTATTCTCTACGTTTGAACAAAAACGTTCATATCTCTTAAAGTTTTGATTTTACTAAGATAAAAATAGGCTTATAGGACGGACAATAATACTGTCTATCAACAACATTTCAAAACAAAGTGTTAACGTTTTCTTAACTTTTGAAACAAAGAAGAAATGCAAAAAAGGGTAAAAAAATTATGCAAATTAACAAATTATTGCAAATCAATGCAACAGCAGTCCCGATAAGCTTTCATTTTTTTTTCACTAAATCGAAAGCTTTTGAGTTAAGCTACAACATTAAATTCACAACTGTATGTTTATTACTTTAGGAGTTATTGTTGTTTGAACATAGCGTATGTGCAAGCACAAAAGACCTTTGTCTGGACCTTAAACATTAAAACGACATAAAATTCTTATTACTTTTTATTTGATACTTTTACAATCTTTTATACACATTAAATATCATCCTACAGCAGTTATTCAGTGCCCACCTCCAGCCTGTAGACAAGTTAATGCATTGTGTGCTATCTGGGCAGTTGAGTGCTGCTTAATTAGTTCTAAGTCTGATCTTATTTCTTCGGCGACTGCCATAATTTTAGCGACGAGGTCTTCTCTGGTGTTTGGAACTGTAGCATACACCTTTTGCTTCATATGACCCCACAAAAAATAGTCCAAGGTCAAATCGGGTGAGCGAGCTGGCCACGCTACTACACCACCGCGACCAATCTACGATGCATGGTTATTGTTCAAATATTCTCTCACTGCTCGAGAATAGCCATCTAGCTGCAACCACATATGTTGACGGTATAATAAAGGTAACTCCATGAGGCTGTCAGAGAACTTTGTCTCCATGAACTCCAAAAAATTAGCACCGTTTAATGTAGGAGGCAATTCCAACGGCCCAATCAAACGAACGTTGATTATGCCTACCCACACATTCACAGAAAATTTGTGTTGAAACGAACTTGGGCGCACCGCCCTAGGGTTTCCAGAGCACCAGAGATGGTCATTTATGTGATTTGTAATGCCAGCTCTCGTGAACTTCGCTTCGTCAGTCCACAGTATCTTTTGTAAGAAATGATAGTCCTCTCTCACACGTCGATTAATCCACGAACAAAATACAGATCTTGTTACATAATCTGTTTCGAGAGTATCTTGGACCCGACGAAAATGATAACAGTGTAATCTTTCTCTTCAAAATTCTCCATACATGCCACCTAGACAGTTGTAATTCCACTGCAATCCGCCTAACACTTAGTCTAGGATCATTGGTTATTAGCGTAAGTACTTCTTCTTTATCTTTGGGCGATACCAAACGAGCACGTTCATTTACAGCTCTTTGAATGCTCCTGTCCGCTAATCTTGAGTGCACCTCGATAAAAGTTTGGCGAGCCGGTGTAGGCCTGTTAGGGTACCTTCTTCGATATTCTTGTAGAGCCAAATTTGCACTTCCATTGCAGAAACCATACACGAAGTGTATGTCAGCAATATGTTGCGCTGAATATTGACGATTTGCCATATTCATATCACAAGATAACCATTAATACAGAACGTAAACAGCAAGGTATGTATGTTACCTGATTTCTTCTTCTGTGGTAAACCGTTTTGGATGAATAGGTTCTTGTTTAATAGAGTATATATCCGGATTGGTGAAACTTCAAATCTTGGAAAAGAATTCTATTGGTAAAGCGTTGAAATTTGTGGATCAACACATGCGTGCATGGAAATCGACCAATATCCCTAACATATTGGTCGATTTTTCGAAAACTGCTTATGGATGTGTATAGTTTTTTTTAACGTGTAATCTATTAAGGAAGATCCCTAGGTGATCTCATATACTTTTTTGCGACGTGCAACTTGTAGTTTTGCAGAAAATCGCCGAAAATTCCTCGAAATGACATAAGAGACATTTCCTCATAAATATTTTAATTCCAACGTAATAGTGCGAAAATTTTAGGCACTGAAAGTTTTAATAGCAAATTTAAAAATTTTCTTTGTACATCTCAAGCATATAGGTAGTAAAGCATAGTATTTTCGGTTCCTTAAATCAATGAGTACCAAGCTCGTTTTGTTTGTATACCAGTCAAATACCTATTTAAATGCAAATTTTTCCATTTTGCGAAGACGGTGCTTTTGGTTGTCACATTCTCTCGGCCTAATAGACAATTCAGTGACAACACATGTCAAACATGCTATTTGGTGCGTTTATATCCAGGGTGTTTAGTTATAGCAAACAAAATTGCAAAGCAAAGTGATAGAAGGAGTTGCATTTATAATATAAATAAAAAACTGTTATATGATGTGGACGTAAACAAATCATAGGATGGTTGAAATATATACTGGAGTTATATATTGTGATAAAAAAATATTTATTTTATAGCCCATAAAAGTTGCATAAAGTGTAGAGGGGAATTAATGTTACACCGGGCGATAATATAAAATGTTAAAAATGAAATAATTTATGGGGTAGCCCACAAGGAGTTATATACTATGGTTGAAATATAGGACGAATTTGACTCCGTAAATATGGGATGGATTGTACTTCGTCGTATAGTTTACACAAGGCAGCTAACAAATTTATGCCTCTCCGTGGGCAGTTGTATGTACAGGATGGTTGGTACATAGGGCTGAGTGGAATTATCTATAGTTATACAGAGTTGTCAAAAAAAGTTGAAAAAAGGTTACATGGCGTGGTCCATAAGGCATAAATATATTTTGGGCTTATTAAGTCAACGCGTACTAGTACATTTTGTTGGTAAACATTTACTTGTTAATTTAAATGAAAATGTATCAATGTGTAATGTTGAGGCTTTCGATGTCACCTGGTTCTATCTATTAAGGTTATATATACAAAATAAAAACTAAAGAATGAAAACTGAGTTCAGAAAAACTAAAAAGTTGAAAATAAAACATTAAAAAAATATATAAACGAGTTCCACCTATAACTAAAAAGCTAAAAATAATTATTACAAAATACAACTCTAGCAAATAAATAACATATTCAATGTTGTTAGGTACCTACCCAGGAAGTAAAAAATGTAAACATTAAAAGGTGCTCATTCTGTACAAATTAATTACCTACCAATCTAGTATATTTTTGAAGTCGGTGCCAAGCAACAATCAAGTTTGATGAAGTGGTAGATAAGTACGCAATGAAGGATTTTAGATTTGCTTGGCACAGACTTCAAAAATATACTAGATTGGTAGGTCATAAATTTGTACAGAATGAGCACCTTTTAATGTTAACATTTTTTATTTCCTGGGTAGGTACCTAACAACATTGAATGTGTTATTTATTTGCTAGATTTGTATTTTGTAATAACTATTTTTAGCTTTTTCGTTATAGGTGGAACTCGGTTATATTTTTTTAAAAATGTTTTATATTGCTAGCCTTTTCTCGGACAGCACGCAGCTAATGACAGATGTCACTTAACAAATGTCTTTTGTGCTTGCGCAGACGCTATGTTCAAACAACAATAATTCCTAAAGTAATAAACATATAGTTGTGAATTTAATGTTGTATTGTAGCTTAACTCAAAAGCTTTCGATTTAGTGAAAAAAATGAAAGGTTATCGGGACTGCTTTTGCATTGATTGGCAATAATTTGTTGATTTGCATAATTTTTTGACCTTTTTTTTTGCATTTCATCTTTTTTTCAAAAGTTAAGAAAACGTTAACACTTTGGTTTGAAATGTTGTTGATAGACAGTATTATTGTCCGTAGAATAAGCCTATTTTTATCTCAGTAAGACCAAAACTTTAAGAGATATGAACGTTTTTGTTCACACTTAGAGAATGGCTCATCAAAAAAAAACAAAATGGCTGCCATATGGCGGGGTGGGGTATTGAGCCCTAGTATATGGCGTATTTGTGTATTAAAATAGTTGCTTTACATGTATTTAGATTATCGCCAGTCCATAACCGGACACACTATATAAACGGTTGAATTCCTTGGGCCGTTTGCGAGTAATCGGTGAACAAACATAAAAAAACATAGATACAAACAAATTGAAGACCACCATATTTTTGAAGTCAGTTCAATATACGAGGGTGAATCAAATATGAACCGGACTTTTGTCCCACCGAATCGGAAGTTTTTTAATACCTTTCGCAAAGAATGAAACTGGTCGTGTCGATAACCAATTACGCACAAACGTTTCTACACCTTCGTTGTCCTCAAAGTGGTGGCCTCCCAGTTTTTCTTTAAGTGGCCCAAACATATGGTAGTCACATGGCGACAAATCAGGACTGTAAGGCGGGTGTTCAAGGGTTTCCCAATGCATTTTGTTCAATTTTCCTTGAGTCAATGCAGCTGTATGTGGCCGAGCGTTGTCATGCAACAGAATCACACTTCGGATAGACATACCCCGCCTTTTTTGCCGATAGTCAGGTTTCACTTGTTGGAGTAGTTCGCGGTAATACTCAGCATTAATTGTACGGCGTTCGTGCAGAAAATCGATCAGCAGTACGCCTTCAATCAGCTCACGAATTGCGTAGATATTCGCCTCATTGATGCTTGTCGTGGGACGGCGTGCATGAGGCTCATATTCCACTGTTTCTCGGCCATCTGAAAACTTTTTGTGCCAGTCGTACACTTGGGTCGTTGAAAGTGTTTCATTGCCGAACTGTGCAGATAGTCGACGCAAAATTTCAGACGGTCTAACTCCCTCCCGCGCCAAAAATTTGATAACAACACGTTGCGCAACAAACGTATGCACCTCTTGCTCTGACATGCCACTAACAGCGCATCGACTACGCCTCGCCAAACCGACGAACTCCCCTCTTCTTAACATCCCTACCTAACATATATCGAATTACCTACAGGGCGAGAAACAGAAAAGTCCGGTTCATATTTGATTCACCCTCGTACATTCATTCAGATTCAATTATATAGTTATCTTTTTCTATATTAGTTTTTCTATAATATTCCTTAATGTTAATTCTTGTAAGTACACTTTCAATAGCGTACATCTCTATAAAAAAATCATTAATGTAATGACGATAATTCATGAATGAAAGATATTGGAGACTGTTCGTTCGATCATGACGTAACACTTACATATGAAATTAAATTTAAGTCAACCGTTGAGTTGTATTCATTTCGAAATGACGAGCATTATCACGAGCAATAAAATTGATTGATATTATTGTGTTGTGGCGGGTTTTGTACAATTACGCTGCATATCACGAAAAAAAATGTCCGATTTCTGTTTTCACTCGTTCCAAGAACCGATGACGAGCATTAGTCGAAGTATGCACCTCTCTTCAGACACGCTAATGGAATAATTAATCTATTGGGATTGTATGTCAGTGGCGTAACGTGTGGAAATTATAAGCATGGACTTTTTAATCTCAAGCCCAGAAGATAAACCACCTTAATAAATTTTATTTCAATGAACTAAGAGACTGTAATTACAGGGTGTGTTACTGAAGTGAAACGAATATGTAGTGAACAGGGTGTCTCATAACTAATGGACAATACGATAACTGCAGTTAGAGGCGGTGAAAATAAGTGGCGAAGTTTGCTTTTAGCCCTACGATTATAGTAATCATACTTTTTTGATGTACTCGTTAATGACAAATGTAATAATTTACACGTTTAGACATTCGTTTGTAGACTGCATAGTCGTTAGGGCTAGTTCTTTTTCCACAAACTTACATAGCCTCCCGCTCTATAGTTAATGCGGGTTAGTGTCAACAAAATTTTCCTTTTTTAACCGACTTCCAAAAACGAGGAGGTTATCAATTCGTCGCGTATTTTTTTGCTTTTTTTTTGTATGTATGTTAGCTGATTTCTTCTCCTGTGGTGCACCGCTTTGAATGAATATGGTCTTGTTTAATAGAGTATATATCTGGATTGGTGAAACTTCAAATTTTGGGAAAGAATTATATTGATAAAGTGATAAAATGTGTGAATGAACACATGCGTGCATGGAAATCGACCAATATCCCTAATGTTTTAGTCGATTTTTCGATAACTCCTTATGGATGTGTATAGTTTTTTAACGTTTAATCTATTAAGGAAGATCCTTAGGTGATCTCATATACGTTTCTGTGACGTGCAACTTGCAGTTTTGCAGAAAATCGCCGAAAATTCCAAAATTCTTATCAAAAACTTCATCAAAATGACATAACGGACATTTCCTCATAAATATTTTAATTCCAACGTAATAGTGCGGTAATTTTACGCACTGGAAGTTTTAATTGCGAATTTGAAAATTTTCTATGTACATCTCAAGCATATAGGTAGTAACGCATAGTATTTTCGGCTCCTTAAATCAATCTGTACCAAGCTCGTTTTGTTTGTTTACCAGGCAAATACCTATTTAAATGCAAATTTTTCCATTTTGCGAAGACGGTTGTAACATTCTCCCGGCCTAATAGAAAATTCGGTGACAACACATGACAAACTTTAATCTGCTATTTGGTTTATAGACAGGGTGTTTAGTTATAGCAAACAAAATCACAAAGTAAAGTGATAGAAGGAGTTGCATTTATATGAAGATTGAAATATAGGACGGACTAGAATGATAGTGGTCCATAGGCAGCCGTATATACAGAATGGTTGGAATATAGGGTGGACTGGACGTTTGGTGGTATAAAAAAGTTGGAAAAATGTGAAATTAAAATTATATAGGATGATTAAAAAACTGTTATTTGATGTGGACATAAGCAAATCATATACAGGATGGTTGAAATATATGCTGCAGTTGAATTATATTTATACAGTTATTTCTTTTATAGCCCATAAGAAGTTGCATAAAGTGTGGAGAGGAATTAATGTTACACAGGACGATAATATAAAATGTAAAAAATAAACTAATTTATGGGCTAGCCCACAAGGAGTTATATACTATGGTTGAAATATAGGATGGATTCTACTCCGTCCTATAGAAGGCAGCTAAAAATTTATGCTTGTCCGTGGGCCGTCGTATGTACAGGATGGTTGGTACATAGGTTGGAGTGGAATTATCTATTGTTATACAGGGTTGTCAAAAAAAGTTGAAAAAAGGTTACAAGGCGTAGTCCATAAGGCATAAATATATTTTGGTCTTATTAAATCAACGCATACTATTACATTTTTGTTCGTAAAGATTTACTTGTCAATTTAAATGAGAAAGTATCATTGTGTAATGTTGAGGCTTTCGATGTTACCTGGTTCTGTCTATTAAGGTTATACATACAAAATAAAAAGTAAAGAATGAAAAAAAAATACTAAAAAGTTGAAAATAAAACATTTAAAAATATATATAACCGACTTCTACCTATAACTAAAAAGCTAAAAATAATTATAACAAAATACAAATAGCAAATAAATAACACATTAAATGTTGTTAGGTACCTACCCAGGAAGTAAAGAATGTAAACATTAAAAGGTGCTCATTCTGTACAAATTAATTACCTACCAATCTAGTATATTTTTGAGTTCGGTGCCAAGCAACAATCAAGTTTGATGAATTAGTAGATAAGTACGCAATGAAGGATTTTAGATTTGCTTGGCACCGGCTTCAAAATATACTACATTTTTTACTTCCTGGGTACCTAACAACATTGAATGTGTTATTTATTTGCTAGAGTTGTATTTTGTTGATTATTTTTATCTTTTTAGTTATAGGTAGAAGTCGGTTATATATATATATATATATATATATATATATATATATATATATATAAATGTTTTATTTTCAACTTTTTAGTATTTTTGAACTCAGGTGGTTTTCATTCTTTATTTTTTATTTTGTATGTATAACCTTAATAGACAGAACCAGGTAACATCGAAAGCCTCAACATTACACAATGATACTTTCTCATTTAAATTGACAGGTAAATCTTTACGAACAAAATGTACTAGTACGCGTTGACAAAATATATTTATGCCTTATGGACTACGCCATGTAACCTTTTTTTTCAACTTTTTTTAGGACGGAGTAGAATCCATCCCATATTTACAGAGTCAAATCCGTCCTATATTTCAACCATAGTAATAACTCGTGGGCTGGCCCATAAATTAGTTAATTTTTTACATTTTAGATTATCATCCTGTGTAACATTAATTCCTCTCCACACTTTATGCAACTTCTTATGGGCTATAAAAGAAATATATTTTTAATCACACTGTATAAATATAATTCAACTGCAGCATATATTTCAACCATCCTGTATATGATTTGCTTATGTCCACATCATATACCTAACAGTTTTTTAATCACCCTATATAATTTTAATTTCACATTTTTTCCAACATTTTTATACCACCAAACGTCCAGTCCACCCTATATTCCAACCATCCTGTATATACGGCTACCTACGGACCACTATCATTCTAGTCCGTCCTATATTTCAATCTTCATATAAATGCAACTCCTTCTATCACTTTACTTTGTGATTTTGTTTGCTATAACTAAACACCCTGTCTATAAACGTACCAAATAGCAGTTTAAAGTTTGACATGTGTTGTCACTGAATTTTCCATTAGGCCAGGAGTATGTGACAACCAAAAGCACCGTCTTCGCAAAATGGAAAAATTTGCATTTAAAAAGGTATTTGCCTGGTATACAAACAAAACGAGCTTGGTACTCATTGATTTAAGGAGCCGAAAATACTATGCTTTACTACCTATATGCTTGAAATGTAGATAGAAAATTTTCAAATTCGCAATTAAAACTTCCAGTGCCTAAAATTACCGGACTATTACGTTGGAATTAAAATATTTATGAGGAATTTTGGAATTTTCGGCGATTTTCTGCAAAACTGCAAGTTGCACGTCGCAGAAAAGTATATGAGATCACCTAAGGATCTTCCTTAATAGATTAAACATTACAAAACTATACACATCCATAAGGAGTTATCGAAAAATCGACTAAAATATTAGGGATATTGGTCGATTTCCATGCACGCATGTGTTCATTCACAAATTGTATCACTTTACCAATAGAACTCTTTTCCAAAATTTGAAGTTTCACCAATCCGTATATATACTCTATTAAACAAGACCATATTCATTCAAAACGGTGCACCACAGGAGAAGAAATCAGGTAACATACATAAAAAAAAAACGCGAAAAAAAAAAATACGCGACGAATTGATAACCTCCTCCTTTTTAGAAGTCGGTTAAAAATATAAATAATCTAAAACTCAATATTTAATAAAATTCAGAGTTGAAGAAAAAGGTTAAGGAAGTTTCTTCCTGACGGGGGTCTCCTAACTGCACATGTATTTTTGTTTATGTAGGTATATTACTTTTTAGACGGGGAGCCTAGCTACATAAAACAGGGTCGATAAGGTGCGTGCAGTTTCAGTTTATAAACTGGGGGGCCCAACTTAGTACATCACCAAACGCCACTGTTTAAGGTCAGCACAGGTCGGATATGAAAATACCAGCCGGTTTTCCCGGACGAAAAAATTGACTGAAAAACCTCATAAGGGGCGCGCGTGAAACCTTTCGTTACGTGTGGTTTGAACGTCAAGTAAGAGCGGTGTAATAGCGCAAGAAGTTTTGCAGGCCGGAAAGCCCTCGTCAGAAGTGATCGAAAGTGCCGGAAAACTCATCTGAAAAATCTCATAACGTGGTCTCAACTAAGAGCGGTCTGATAACGCAAGAAGTTTGTCAGGTCGGAAAACCTCCGAAAAAAATTATGAGAATCAGCGTATATTTGAAAAGAAAATTTTTCGCATTCGGCTTAATGGAAAATTATTTTTGATGGCTGCATTCAAAATATCTGTTTGTGTTACCCATAATTAAAAAAAAAATCATCAGGTTACGATGGATACTCGTCGGCAATGCCAAAGTCGCAAAAAATATAATATTTTAGCGAGTTTTCATCGTATCCTGATGATTTTTTTAAATTTTAGGTAGCGCAAACAGATGTTTTGAATGGAGCCATCAAAAATAATTTTCCATTAAGCTGAATGCCAAAAATTTTCTTTTCAAATATATGCCGATTTTCTTTAATTTTATACGGAAGTTTTCCGACCTGACAAACTTCTTGCGTTATCAGACCGCTCTTAGCTTAGACCCTAAAAATTTAATAAAAAAATTTCGCGCGCACGTTATGAGGTTTTTCAGATGAGTTTTCCGGCACTTTCGATCACTTCTTACGAGGGTTTTCCGGCCTGCAAAACTTCTTGCGAGGGTTTTCCGGCCTGCAAAACTTCTTGCACTATTAGGCCGCTCATATTTGAGGTTCAAACCACACGTTACGAAAGGTTTCACACGCACACGTTATGAGGTTTTTCTGATGAGTTTTCCGGCACTTTCGTTAACTTCTTACGAGGGTTTTCCGGCCTGCAAAACTTCTTGAACTATTAGGCCGCTCATATTTGAGGTTCAAACCACACGTTACGAAAGGTTTCACACGCACACGTTATGAGGTTTTTCTGATGAGTTTTCCGACACTTTCGTTAACTTCTTACGAGGGTTTTCCGGCCTGCAAAACTTCTTGAACTATTAGGCCGCTCATATTTGAGGTTCAAACCACACGTTACGAAAGGTTTCACACGCACACGTTATGAGGTTTTTCTTATGAGTTTTCCGGCACTTTCGATAACTTCTTACGAGGGTTTTCCGGCCTGCAAAACTTCTTGAACTATTAGGCCGCTCATATTTGAGGTTCAAACCACACGTTACGAAAGGTTTCACACGCACACGTTATGAGGTTTTTCTGATGAGTTTTCCGGCACTTTCGTTAACTTCTTACGAGGGTTTTCCGGCCTGCAAAACTTCTTGAACTATTAGGCCGCTCATATTTGAGGTTCAAACCACACGTTACGAAAGGTTTCACACGCACACGTTATGAGGTTTTTCTTATGAGTTTTCCGGCACTTTCGATAACTTCTTACGAAGGTTTTCCGGCCTGCAAAACTTCTTGAACTATTAGGCCGCTCATATTTGAGGTTCAAACCACACGTTACTAAAGGTTTCACACGCACACGTTATGACGTTTTTCTGATGAGTTTTCCGGCACTTTCGATAACTTCTTACGAGGGTTTTCCGGCCTGCAAAACTTCTTGCGCTATTATACCGCTCTTATTTCACGTTCAAACCACACGTAACGAAAGGTTTCACGCGCGCCACTTATGGGGTTTTTCAGTCTATTTTTTCGTTCGAGAAAACCGGCTGGCATTTTCATATCCGACCTGTGCTGACCTTAAGAAGTGGCGTTTGGTGATGTACTAAGTTGGGCTCCCAGTTTATAAACTTAAACTGCACGCACCTTATCGACCCTGTTTTATGGGGACTATTTAGAGACATTAAAAGTATCTAATATTTTAGTTGCCCTGTTGGGGAAGTTCCTTGCAATTAAAAATGTTCTTCAAAACACTTAGAACTGTTCTTTAAAATACTAGTTAAGTATCTACAAATAGGACAGGAATAAAAATCTTTAATGCACCAATTAACAATAAAATAACACAAATTATTGAAAGTGATTTGAAACGCTTAAAAAGAGTTAATGGGTTTTATTTTTTGAACAGTAGCGAATTTTTTATGACACTAACCAGAACTAGCGATAGTAATGTCTTGAAACGATTTTTGAAAAAATAAAAAAATGAAAATTTTTTTGACACTTCTCCGCGTTAACTGTATTATTTTTTCGTGAGACTTGGAGAAAAGCGGGAGGCTATGTATGTTTGTGGAAAAAGATGAAGAGCATTATTGTAAATAGAACTAGCACTTACGACTATGCAGTTTACAAACGAATGTCTAAACTATTACATTTGTCATTATCAAGTACATCCCAAACGTATGCTTACTGTAATCGTAGGGCTAAAAGCAAACTCCGCCACTTTTATTTTCAATCAAGGTCAATTCTAATAGTCCAAAATAAATCTACACTTCAAGACTGGTAAGGTAAATGCTTAAAATAACCGCCCGATCGGTAAATCTATCACCATCAAGCCATTTACATGTCATGCTATGAGATCTATTGCGAATTCCGATCGTAAAATTTCGGGCACTGATGTTTTGGTGTTTACGGACTGGGACAGCGCTGAAAAATTGCAGTCATTCACTTTCTTGTTTGTTTAAGCTACCAACACAAAGAAAGGAAACTATAAGGTGAATTCTTAAAAAATGGGAACAATTGCTGTAAACATTGTCACTTAAATTATGTTAATACACCAATTCTTACCCCAAGTAAAGATCGGAATTCTATTTAGAACATTTTCTTTACTTAACACCAGGTTCAAAGTATTCTCCATTAGGCATATCACACGAGCCTAATCTCAGGATTCATAGTTGGACACACTTTTAAAACTCCTCGGTTTATAGTTACCTGTCATTTAAGAAATCATGTTTGTAAATATAATTGCTTCTACTTATATTGGTTGGTTTCTTAAATGGCGCAGTATGTAGGAACGTCGCATGAATATATCTTTGATGAGCATTGACTCTGTGTTTTATGATCGAGTCATGTTCTGTCTCTGTCATACAAATTTTTCAAATGTATTTTGCTGTACAACCATTTTATTTAGTACAAAATAATTAAAAATATTCTGAACACAATCATTCCTACAACTTGTCGGCCTGTAAACGTTTCTGCAGAGGGATGACAGGCGACCAAGTCCCGTTGTTTATTTAAAATATGAAATAATCTAAAAAATTCTAAAATTATGAAACTCTAACTTACCTTGTCTTTATTAGCGTTTCAAGGACTGTCGACGATAGTATACACATTGACAAAGAAATCCCAGAAGAAGAAGTTTAACTTTAACATTGGTTTCATTTCGAGAAATCGCTAACCGCACGAACAGAAATCCTATTACTGTTATGAGATGTTGTCACGGGGGGTTTGATAACACCCAAAGTCGAAGGGACACAAATGAAGTTCAAGACCGACTTCTAAAGGTACGATTCTGATCTACGCGGCAGACGGTAACAGCATGTGCCGCGGCAGCAGACGGCAATACTTTGCAGTAGTAACTTATATGAGACCGATTCCGACATATGACTGCAACTGCCGTGCGACAGGACGTCACCGGTTTTGCTGCGAAGCGGCAGACTGCACAGAAAGCGAAAATTTTATTAATTTAGTGTCTAAATATCAGTATTTATTTGTTTCCTGGGAAAGCCACATGAAATTCCAATTTGAAAGAAGCTTTGTTATTTCACATGATCTTTAGAATTGTTAGTGATACCCTGTATATATCAAATTTGCTGTACATTGCTTAGGTACATCAGTTTGACTGTCAAACAATAATGTCTGTCATTATTTTTTTAATTTCTTGTTCATTTGTGTTAATACCATTGAAAACGGGGTCGGATTTAGACCTTTAAACGTTTAGATTTTTTGAAATTTTCAAGTTTATGTGGTGTTATTCCCAAAGAACACAAAAAATCCGTGTTTATATTATAACAAAAATCATAATTATTGAGATGCACGTAAACATGAATTTTATTTTAATAAATGGCGCAGTGAGTAGGAGTGTCAGTGCGTTTATAGTTTATGAAAAAACCTTTTTTGGCAGAAATGTAGAAAAATACAGTATTATATCAAAAGTTAATCTAAATTTCATCCTGTATTTATTTATATAATATAACGTTTTATGGTTTATTCCTCGATACGAGGGCTGCCTTTTATATTTCGGGATTGGACAACCCTAGTGTTGCAATCTGACAACTGACAGCTCTATCGTAAAGTTTGACATTTTTGAGGTTATACGTACTCAGGACGTTTTGACATACGAGCGCTATGGGTTGTTTAGAGTAACTTAAAGGATTCATCTCGGCCAAAAAATGGAATTAAATCGTGAACAGTTTCGTGCGAGTATTTTTTACAATTTTCGACGTGGATTAAGTCAGCAAGAGTGCATGGATGAACTTAATTTATTTTTAGCGATGAAACTCCATCAAGGAATTCAATGGAGGTGAGATTGAGTCAACCTTACACATTAGTGGGACCAGCATACATTCAATATTTCATAAACATTTGAAAGTCAAAAAAATTTGTTATCGTTGGATCCCACACAATTTGTTAATCGTTCAAAAAAAGGCTTGTGTCGATTGGTCGAAAGAAAAGCTAAAAAAATACGATCGCGGTGCTTCAAAACACGTTTACGACATAGTGACAGGTGATGAATCGTGGATTTACGCGTATGAGCCCAAAAGTAAACAGCAGTCGCCTGTATGAGCCGAATCCAACAAAAGTTGTTCGCGCACGAAGCACTTCCAAGCAAATGATACCTGTTTTTTCGGAAAAACTGTACATGTCGCAACCGTACCATTAGAACAACGCAAAACAGTCAATTCTGAGTGGTACACAACCATTTGTTTGCCAGTTGTCTTCTAAGAAATGAGAAAAACCAACCCCCGAAGACGGCTCACTCTTCACCACGACAATGCGAGCTCTCACACATCGGCTCAAACAACTGCATTGTTGACCACTCAAAACATCGATTTAATGAGTCATCCGCCGTATAGTCCTGCCTTGTCACCAAATGGCTTCTTTTTATTCCTGTACGTAAAAAACAAACTGAGAGGTCAACGTTTTTCGACACCTGAAGAAGCGGTTGCTGCGTTTAGAATGCATGTTTTGGAGATACCTCAATCAGAGTGAAAAAAGTGCTTCGACAATTGGTTCAAACGCATGCAAAAGTGTATAGATCTTCATGGGGAATATATTTTTTTGTTTTCTAATCCCGAAATATAAATGGCAGGTCCTCGTATATTATAAAAAAGTCAGAATACATATAATGATACTATTACACAAAAAATTAACTTACCTTATGTCTATCTAAATGTTTGTTTTTTCACATAACGAAATTCACTTTCAATAGTTTCATTGTGATTCAAGAATTGTCCTCTATTTTGATATATTCTTATAAGTGCATAATTTTACATGATCATATTGGAAAAAATACAATTGATTTATAATACTTTTCAGTTGTAGAAACTACAATTTTTTACTTGCACTATAGTAGTCGTATATGTCTAAGTTTGTAACTTTACTCAGAAATAGTTGCTTTCATCTTAGTAGATAATGAATTAAAAATTTAAATATGGCATGGAATTCTTTAGAATCACTTTCTTGTTTCAACACAAAACCTGAAAGCAGAAAAAACTGGATAGGGTTTGGGCATGGATGAAATAAAAATGCAGCGTTTCAAGCAACAGATAATTTTGTAAATCTTAAAGGAACTAAAACCAAAAGATATTCTTACAAAAATTACCAAACTTCAAAAAATGACAATGTAATAAGTACAAAATATAACAATTCGTCAAGATTTTTATGGCATATATATATTTTCAGCAGTTATCATTCAAGAAAACAAGATATAATATATATTCACTCGATATATGTTTAGATAACATTACAATATATTTATTAAAAATGTTTAGGCTATCATCCACAAAAAATGTCGACCCAAGGGCATCGATAGTATTATTACTTACACATATTTTTCTATTGAACGTTCCATTCATTGTTTATTTGCGTATCAGCGTTATCGTTTACCCTATTGGTAATGTAACTTACATTTTACTTGTTGGTCGCTAAGCATAGAGAATTGCCCTGTTATATATTTAAACATAGCATATCAATATGTGGGTGTACGGGTATATGTGTGTGTGTGCCATAACTTTGCCTTTTTCTATCTGAATATATTTGGTCAACAGAGAGTTACATCACAGGTACGTTATATTATGTTTTTCCACATCCTTGCATCAAGTAAGCATTAGATTTAATTTATAAGTGGCGCAATCAGTAGGATTTGCATAGCTTCACTATTTTTCGAGACGTTTGTGGATTATGATGGGCGCACACTTCTGCAAAAACTGTAGAAAAACACAGCTCTATTTTATATCGACAGTTAATCGAAGTTACTTACATCCTGTATTTTTTTGTATTTTTTATATAATTTTTCAAATGTTTTTTTGCTTTATTCTTTTTTATTTTATCAAAAGTATAAAATACTGTAAAATATTATGAACACAACAATTCTCTTTATCCCACGACTTGTCGGTCTAGACACGCTTGCGCAGAGGGAAGACTAAAAAATATACATATCGTGCACAAGCGAGCAAGACCTTCTGTTTAGAATATAAGATAATAATAAAAAGTATCAATATAACTCTTATGATTAACTAATTAAGAACACCACTAAAATAACAAAATTACTCGACCAATGAAGTCGAGGTAAAATCAGTAGCTGAGGTGTCTGAAAATTTTATTTCTTTGCCACCAAAAGGTGGCGCAAAATTAAAAATTTTGAAATTGCAGTCATCAGAATTATGCTTGAGACATAGTTTTTTAATTTGTAAAAAAGGATCATAAGACTTTAAAATTGGAATAAAACATGGTTATCTAAAAAAACATTTGATTGAAAATAAAAGGTGTCCCAAAAAACATAGATGCTGAGTTAAATTCGACGATGTGGTCAAAAACAAGGCTCTAATTCTTGATATATCGCGATGCGACAATGCTCGTATACGAATCTATAATCCAAAGGCAGTTTGTTGTATTAAAAAACAAATTACATTTATGTCAGTTTTCATTCGACTCGCATGATCATTTGAGTGCTAAACCGAACGTACGATTTCGAGAATCTGGCGTTCAGACATTTTGAAAAGAGGCTACAGGGTATTCTAATGAAACGTTCAATTAACTCAAAGAACTGAAGCACAGTGAAGTTTAGTTCATTGAATGGATTGTGGATCAATAAGTGGTCATCAATAGTCTTTGGGCTCTGGGAAATCCACCAGTTGAGAAATAAATCTATCAAGAACGTGTGATTGGTCTGGTGACATCACCAAACCTTTCTTCTTAAAGGACACAGATGGTTAGTTCTTGAGTCACGTTTTGGTCATTTCATTTGGTGATCAGATTAAGCCTCTCATTTTACCCGATTTAAGACCCTGGGATATTTTTCCTGTTTTTTTTTAAGTGCCACTCTCACCTAGCAGGAGTAAATAATGCACTGAATCAAGGAAATTCTACCACATCTATACAAGACGAGATCGATAACAAGTTTGAAACTGTGTTAGAATATTAACAAAAATTAGACTTGCGTGAATTCTGAGACACCTTTTTATATGTACTTCAAAATTATAAATAATGCCAAAAATAGGTAAGACGTCTGCAGACTTTAACAGAACATCCAATGCAATCAAATACAGTGACTCTACAGGACAGTCTACTTCAGTTTTCACATACAATTAACCAATTGCTGCTGAAAGAAGGCTTACATTAACACTCCACTGCACGACCATGGTCTTACACAATAAGGATATGACACAAAAGAATATTACTACCTTTCAGAAAAACAAACAACTACATTTTAATTCTATTTTACATAAATATATAATTTTGGATTTTGAAATATACATTACTTGGTACTAACAAACCACCTATGTCTTTATAATAAGATTTAAACAATTTTAATATATTTTTTATATTATATAACGATTTTATTTTACAATTCCACGAAATTGGGCATTGATGATAAAGTTGCAACAAGTATAAGTATTAATTACTTTTTGGGGTAAATGTAAAAATAATAATCCAGATCCAGTTTACAATATTAGTTCCTGAAGGTTAAAAACAATTGAAAAGAGATATCATCATGACAGACGGGAAAATTCAATATTTCTTAGAAATCAATAAAATACCCCTCAAAAATCAGAGAACTTTGATCCTGCTAAAGTACTGAGGAAACAGCTTTTATCCATTATTCATTTTGAGTTTTTTATGTTTAGCAAACCTGTTTTTAAAAATCTTAAATTCAACAACGTAAAAGTTTTGTTATTTTCTATTTATTTTATATTATATGCTGGGTTGGACACATTACATTATTATCATAAATAATATCTAAAAATGCTATTTTGCACACACTAAAAAAAAGCCTATAAACATTGCCATGTTTTTGATCTTTGACAGATTACCAAAGGGCCCCAATGTAGCCATAATAAACAGGTCATGCATCAGATTGTTAATACATTTC
The DNA here is from genome assembly GCA_034190945.1 of Octodonta nipae. Taxonomy (NCBI): domain Eukaryota; kingdom Metazoa; phylum Arthropoda; class Insecta; order Coleoptera; family Chrysomelidae; genus Octodonta; species Octodonta nipae. Next base: position 7,396,184 of record CM067219.1, on the reverse strand, counting down.
TTCCTACACGCAAAATAGGCCATCCATACTGTGATAACCTTTAGCAAAGGCTATATAATGTAGTTCAACATTAATTTTAGTTTCATAAATGGCGCAGTCGATAGGATCGGTTAATATACATTTTTTTCTTTATACATGAATACTTCAAAAATATACCGCGTGAAATCTGATGAAGAAGATCATAAAATCTTAACGGATTTGAATAAAGGGTACATTTTCAAACACCTTGGCTCCGTAAAAGATTATATACTCAAAAAAAAAAAACAAACACAACTTCCAACAAATCTCGGTCCCGACACAACAAACCAGCGTCGTAAAAACCGATCAAAAAAATTATACATCCAAGTTTGAGCATAAGACAAATTATATACACTACATATATACATACAGAAAAAAATTACCTAATATACAAAAATCATTCAACTGATTTATTTTTTTTATTCATGTTTTTCAACGAAAGAATAACCGAGAATCGTTCTATTTTCCACGATTCTCGTTTCCTTTCGTAATTTATTGTTATTAATTTTATTTTGAAAAAATATCACACTGTTTTCCATTAAAGAATTATGTATTCGATCACATTGTAAATGTCTACTCTAATAAAACTTCAATGATAAAATAAAGCATCATAAAGAATCCTGACCTGAAAATATTTGAATGAAGAATACCAGTTTGATATAGCCAAAACTAAAAAAAAATCATTAAAAAAGTTAGAAGGAAAACAAACTAAAAGTTTACATCCGTTTTCATTTACTTCAAGCCGTATAAATATTTTAAATACATCCCACACAACTCGATTAAAGCTTATATATGCATTGTTATCATTAAATAAAAACAAAATCCATCCTCTTAGATTAAAATAATCAACAACTGAAACAGAATAAAAATCTTTCGACATAAAAAATGTTTTATTCCATCTCTATCTAACGAATCAAAAAATTAAAATAAACCTCCAACTTGCAATATGTAAAAACGCTGAGGATGGATCGTCCCTACCTAAACCTAGAAATAAGTTTTGCTTATGTACACACATACACACGATAAACGCCTAGTGAAAACCTAGGAAATTATAGAACGTTGTATGGACTGTATTTAAAATTCATATTCAATATCCACGTCTACAGGTTTTCTTCCTCGAAGGGCTGCGTGAGAGAGCAAAGCTGGCAACTTCTCACGCAGGCTCAGAAAGAAATATTTACAATCAAACGCGAAATCTGACTCTTCTGAGTCGTACTGCTGAGCACGCGCCTTTGCGTGAGCAATTCTCAGTAGCTGCACGACAAAGCAATTTCTTACATCAGAAACAAGCCGTCTAGGATATTAGTTTTGATTTTCAGATAAAGACCCGAGTCTTTCCGTATGCTATTCGCAAGCACTTTTTTATTTTCATCGTACTTAAAACCTATCGATTTCTATTATACAAGTTGCTACAAGCTACACCCGCACGAAATTTTACTACATTCACAAATCTAAGCTTTAACGTTTATTAGCCAGACTCCGTCTGAGGCTCGACACTCTACCTCTGAGCCACTCCTGTTTCCTTTTCATCTCTTCTATATGCGTCAAATAGTTGTGGTGACTGTTGGTGAGGAATCTGCAGTACTGAGACGCTTCACGTAGAATAACGACTTTGGCTGCTCGCTCTTTCTTACTGACCTCTGGAACCAACAGCCTCAGATCCTCGAATGCGTTGCGCAGATCGATTCGTCGCTGTCTCTCCATGTTGTTGTGCAAACTTCGTTTTTCTGAGGGCTCCGGTTCGCTGTCCGAACTGTGCTGAGCTCGTCTTCTTGTGTAGGAAGATTTGTACTGTCTGGTGCGCTTCACACCTCGCGTTTCTGTTCTCTTCTTGTTGGCTGGGACCTCCGAGGATGAGCTGGAGGATTTTCTGACAGGCACGATTGTTTTGACGCCACTCGACAGGTCTCTTCGTCTGATGGCGGTGACCACTCGTCGTTGTAGTTGTTGGCAATCTTTGTTTGAAGGGTTGTAGGGGAGACTGCACGTGCCTTTGGGGTTGATTGAGACGACGTCGATTTCCTCTTCATCTTCCTCTGCAAAAAAAAACAAATTTGTAGATAAGATCAACATCGAATAAGTTTTGCTTCTAAAAGTTGTTTGGTGTCATCAAAATGCAGTACATCAAAAAAATTATGATACTTTCTTTTCGACTTTTTTCAATCCATTGAACGCAAGGCTTTATAATATTGTTTCTAGTCGAAAACTTTCATCAGTTGCGCTCCCTTCAACTGACTGAAATCTCGAATAGTTATTTATGTATTTAGTACATATAACTGAATTTAATATTATATCGCGAAATGAATTTCAAGGTTTTAGTTAACATACGAATTCTTTCGTTTTATTTCTATCCTAGGAATTACAGAAAAACAGCGTTACACACAGTACGACTCCCTAAATTCCTAGATTTGGTGATAAAATATAAAATTCATTAACATGTATGTACAAATACACAATTCACACATGAAAAATAATTTTTGGAATTGTTTAATAAGAACCAATTGGTTATGCAACCAATATCATAGTATTATTTGTATATTGGCGGGTATGTATGGTTGCATAACCTTTTTTCTGACAGTAAGATTAATAAAAGATACAAAATATCAGGTTTGACAGAGCTATTAGATTAACAAACTATTGCAATCTTCAAGAATTTGTAAATTTCTTTAAGTTATAAGTACTTCATCTTTGTTTAATTTCGATGATTTTAGCTTAAACCTGGTTAAGGAAAAACATTATTAAGGAAACCTTGGTAATGCAATAAACGGTCAATATGTATATACAGGGTGTAAACGGTTTGAGTGCAAAGATTTTGAGACAATACTTCGGCTCAAAACAAATCAAAAAGCTTTATAACATTTTCAGGAATATCCTATAGTTTTGTCAAAAAAAATAATAAAAAAGTTAGAAGTTAGATAGCCTTTATTACAGAGAATAATAGACTATTTCCGGCTTCAAAATGCTTGTAGAGCTAAATACATAAATACTCAATGGCTCATAGACCTTATTATTATTCAAACTCTAAATATTCTGTTAAAATTTGCCCTACGTTTCTCCGAACGGATGTGGCAGCGTGGCATATAAACACGCGTAGCTTAGTGCATATCCACTTTAACTACAGCGGGCCGCTGCCACGATTGCTTTTTTGCTGTACCGGTTTTTGTGCGAAAATTTATATTTTAGTGAAAGTGATTTGCGTGATATTCAATGCAGATAGCGAGATTTGATTCTCATTTAAAAAAAAAAATTGGAAAAACAAATAAAATCGGTTGTCGATTGTCAGTTCGAGTGCAATAGAATTAGAACAGAATTAGGGAAAGACCTGACATGTTGTTAATTTGTGGGGAAAGCAGATGTAATAGCAAGAAAGTGGAATTTTGAATATTTACTATGAAGAATTCGTTTGTTCTCCTGAGCTCTATCATGATGACATATCCTGTAAGTACATGGGTATTTATTTGCCTAAGACTAAAAGCATGATGTTGTATAACCATATAACCAACTTATAAGTGCAAACAGAATTTTTCACATCAGACTGGAAGTTCCGGATGTTTAAGTATTTAATTGATATTGTTACAGAATAGTAAAGTTTTATCAATAGAAATATTAAATAAAAACTTTTTAAGGGCAAATTGCTCAAACGAACCAAGGTTAAGACTAAAAATTTTTCATCCTGAACAAATCCGTCGTGCAGAATACACGCACAGCATCCGGTGGACCAAAACAACTAAAACAAAATGAAGATCGAGATCACGCGAAAGAGATTGCCAGCCTGCTCGGATTTTTGACCCGAAGAAGAAGAAAACACAACGTGGGGCCCGAAATTTGCATGCGTACCATACACACATACACACACACACAGAATTTTTGTTCGTCACAATTTGCCGTCGTCATTTTCGCACAGAATCGAAGAAAAAAAACTCCGTTAAACAGTTGAGGAATGTGAAAGGCGAAGAAACACACCAGGGCAAGCGTGCGGTGTCGGCGGTTCCAGTTTTCGAAGAGATCGGCCTGTCGGCATTCTCGGCCTCCTCTCGGGACCGAAAACCAATCAAGTTTATCGGCTTAATCTAATCCATCAGTCACAGCAATAATAATAACAATAATAAAGTGATCCACTTACGATTCACGGCATGTGTGTCTGTGTATGTTTCGCATTTGGTATAAACGTATACGTTTATAACGATTCTTAATGGAATTAAAATGTCTCTTCGGCCGACCAGTTAGTAGTTAGGGGGGTGGACGAGTTCCTGGTTCATGACCAAACCGACGGACGACAGCCGATCTATAAAATTTTATCGTTGTAAAGTGATCTGAGTTCTCCTTATTTCGTTCAATGATTTCGTTCCGCAAGACTCGTCTTAAATCGATGTGATACTCTGGTACATAACAATACCGTCCGTTAAATCGTTCTCTTTGGATTTGTTATTCAATTTCGGCCGCAAATATTTCATTATTGGAACCGGAAGTTGAACTATGTCATCGTAATTTTTGCTATGCATTTTTATGTTACTTTGTAATTAAAATACAAATAAATTTTATTTTCAATTTTCTAGATTTAAAAGAGACAAATATTTATTGTCGCTGAGTATTAGGTTGTTATTTTACTTTTCTATTTACTAGACTTACTGTCTATACAGAGAACTCCTGTTCACCTATCCTCCATGGACTCCTTATTCGATTCTCCATGGAATGTGTCAAAGTCATTTACATGTGTTTTCATTTACTTGTCTCACTTGTGGAAGTGGAAGCGTCCGTTAAGAACCATTCGTTTCAAGAACTTGGGACCAGACCAAAATGACAGTGTAAACACATCACTTATAACGTGTACTTTGTTCAATTAGGCGACTTTTAATATTAACTTAATAGGGGCCCATAGTGAATTTTGACTATTGCAAAGGAATTGCCAACATAAGATTCGTAAATAATGCAACGACGATGTCAACTTAGCAATCCTCCTCAACAATTCCCATAAAAAAATACATATGAGATTAAAAAAAAGCATTTAACACATTTTTAAAACCTACAGTGTCATGAAAAAAACTGATACAACCGTAAAGAGACAAAAGAAAACCGGTTGCACTAGTGGTGAAGGTGAATTTTTCATTTTAAATGTAACCCCTCGTTCATCCAGTGGAGATTTTCTTTAGCATTACTGTAATTTAAGAGCTTCCACTGAATTTCCACAAAGTCGACGGATTGCACGTATGGGGTTTACTGAATAGCCCGCTAGGCCATTAGATATTTTACTTTAGGACTTTAGGGTCATCTAAAATTCATTGTTTACATTAAGTGTGGAAGCTGGAACAATTTGTGAAAGAATGGTGCTAAATACCATCCAAAAATCTATTAACAGACTTACACAGTGTTATATTTTTGTTTATTACAAAAAAGGGGCATATATCCCGGCACATTCACCATAATGTAATTTGATAGCGAAGGGGACAGCTACTGCAAGATAAAGCTAAACAATTACAGGTTTATTTCTATCTCTTTACGTTTAAAAGTTTCAGTATAATTTCTCTCGCTGATTGATACACTTAAGGCAACTGTTTGATTCAGTAAACGTGTCAGAGACCCTTGTAAATCATTCCGAATCGATAGAGTCGAATCGAGGAAACCAGGTGACTCGATCCGGATATCCACTGTAACATCTCAGCTGACACGCCATCCGATTTCAGATTGTCGAATAATTCATTCAGCAACACCCGTAAATAATCCAGAATCGACGTTTTCAGATCTGCGGAACCAGGTGTGTGGACGACGAACGCGTATAAAATAATTCCGATCGATTGTCCAGCGTCGGGTCTACGTCTCTGGTTGGCAAGCAGCCTGAGAGACTGCAAACTACAACGACGATGATGCTGATGAGGAATGACGAAATCGTTTTAACATTCTTAGCTCGCCTGCATTATACTCCGAGCACGTTAGGTCAATTTAAGGGATATTTTGCAAAATGAGGACTAGACTTGTTTTTTTTTGCAGAACGAGATGTTTATATTTAATGAATATTGTGTTCGTAAAACGTAGATTATGCAGTAAGGAGTTAATGATTAAAACTTGGGAAATTTTATAGATAACAAACTTAATAACAGTGAGTAACTATATATAAATAAGCAAAGACAAAACGGTTTGGTACCATTTTCTCCTCTGTCCCTCAACCGATTTTCTGTTTTGTTTAGTAGCTATTGACGACCTTCAGTGCAGAATATTTAGAGAATCTTTATTTATATCTTTTAAAATAAGTAATTTAAAGATAAATCATTAATGAAATTCAAGTGAATGGCGCCCACTATGAACAAGTAGCTTAATCTAATGTTCGAAATTTGACAGCAGTCAACAGTAAAAATCCAATTGTCGACAATCGTAACGAGGTATAAAAAATATTACTAAAATAATCGACTGTTACTTACAAAGATGTAGGCTCTAAAAGGCTTCTTTTCTATTCATTTACGACGTTAATTTTTTTCAAAACGATGACGACAGCAATTACTGATGTGACCAAATTGAATGTGTTTTACGAAGTTTGCGCATTTACAGAAGAATCCAAATCCCTCCGAGAGCCTCTAAGTTAGTAAATGTATTATTAAAACCAGGTAATATTAACTCCAAGAGCCTAGAAGAACGTCACTTCTATGGATTTAAACATCAGAATGACTATTTTTGATGTAATAGTCCAAGAAATCTGAATTTAAAATTATATTTAAGTGAATTTAGTACAGTACAGCATGAAATCGCCCCCCTGAAGAATGAAATCTCTCCTCACCACTATTTGTCAATTATTAAACAGATTTTCTAGAGTAATTTCGAAAAGATTGTTGAGGACGTCTGGAATTATTTTGCTTGTTCATTGGGGTTTTCTCCCCTCAAAATGTTTTTCCTACAACTGATAAGTATTTAAAATCGTATTTGGAGAACAAAGTGTAGTCAGGCAATTTCGTAAAATTGCTCGGACAACTGGCTGTCCACACAGAAATTCTTCCTCACAGTTATTCTGAGAGAAAGAGATGTCTTAAAATGATCAACCAGTATTCCTGTATGTAAATAGTGTATTGTATATTGTATATAGAAAACAAAATATACCGCTTACTTTACAATCACAAACATGAATTTACAGAACAACAACGTAAACATCTTACTCCACACTTTTCTAAACCGCCCCATTTATACGGGTTACCTAAAATTCATAAACCCAACAGTCCATTAAGACCAATTGTCAGCTCCATAAATTCTCCATGCAGTGAGCTCTCAAAATTTATTATTTCACCACTTACTGGTAAGTCTAATTCTCATCTTAAATTCTCATCTTAAAAACAGCGCACATTTCTTAGAAAAATTATCACATGTAAAATACAAAAATACGTTCACACTAGCAAGTTTTGACATTGTGAATCTATACAATAATGTTCCTGTCACCAAAACACTTGCCATAGTAAAAGAACAATTAGAACGAGATTCTTTACTAAATCAACGTACTCAATTGTCCATTAATACAATAATGGAACTACTAACATTTTGTACAAAGACAACATATTTTCAACTTAATGATGACTTCTACCAACAAGATTTTGGCATGGCAATGGGTTCCTGTCTGTCTCCTGCTTTAAGCAACATTTTTATAGAAAAATTTGAAAAGCAAACAATTTTCTGACAACAGATTAAACCTTTGGTTTGGTGGCGTTATGTTGATGACATATTCGTTATTTGGAACAAATCTTGAGGACTTACATGTTACTTAACGACATAAACAACACAGAACCAACTATTCAGCACTTTGAACAGAATAACAAATTACCATTCTTAGACATTTTAATAACCAAAACACAATCGACATTTGAAACAGAAGTTTACCGAAAACCAACTCATACTAACAGGTATCTCAACTTTCACTCTAATCATCCAAGTTCAGTAAAAAGAGGTATCAATAAATTCAATGAAGAAAAAACGTTTATAAAAAATGTACTTTCTGCCAATCATTACCCAAATAAATTTATTAATAACGAGTTAAACAAAATGGAATACCAAACAATCCCTAACAACCAACATCAAACTTCACCAAGCAACACTGACTCCCAAGATAATCACATTAATACAATAACTATACCATACATACAGGGTCTATCAGAAGGACTAAAAAGAGTGGGAAACAGATATAATATCAAAACATCATTTAAGGCAAGAAATACACTAAAATCAATTATACCAAAAACCAAACCAAATAACACAACTCAAAATACAAAAAATTGCAGTTATAAAATCCCGTGTGAATGTAATAAATTCTATATTGGAGAAACCGCTAGACCTCTGAATGTTCGAATAAACGAACACAAAAATTACATAAAAAAAACGACAATTGGAAAAATCCAAAATTTGTGAACATGCTTGGGAACTTGGTCATAAAATACAGTTTCAAAATTCAGTCTGCTTTAATTTTTATTTTTTTGCCGATGATTAAGGAAGAAATTGCTAATGGTCATGTCCTTGTGAACAACCCAATATCGGGATAGTTCATAAGGTTTTTCTTAGGTTTTCCCTTATGATTTTAATGGGATCACTGAATCAACAAAGTTCTTTGGTCGCATTTTTGGCGAATGCACCATTTTATAACAAAGTCACACCTAGGAGCGCCACATAAAATTCTGAAGATCTCCCTTTCAAATTCTTCCAGTTTGAAAGGAACTTTATGATATATGATCTTTAGAAATTTCTGTGCTACCCTGTATATTACAAATAAAATTCTCTTAGTTACGTCAGAAATCAAATAATACACATTGTCAAATATTTAATTTACATCTTAGAATTGTGCCTTTTTTATCCATAGTTTCTTAACCATTGACAACGGGGTCTGACCTAGACCCCGAAACGTTTGGAATATACAGCAATTTTCTTTAAACTGTGGTGTTATTTCCCAAGAAGCACTTAGACATTGTATATTGTGTTATACTTATCTGTTTGGAGATGTTTCAACACCGACTCTGGAGTCGTTGTCAATCGTTTTGTTGATATTTCGAGGTTTTTTCAAAAAATTTTCGCTCTGATGTGGATTTTGTTGTTTATCAAAAAATTTTGACAGTGACAATTTGTCATTTGCCAGTAGTCTGGGGAATTTTACGAAATTGCCTTACTACACTTTGTTCTCCAAATAAGATTTTAAATACTTATCTGTTGCGGGAAAAAATTTTGGGGAGAAAAACTCCAATGAACAAGCAAAATAAGATTTTCTAAAATCCATTTATCAAAATAAAACGATCTAGTCCTCATTGTGCATGAAATTGTTGCTATTTCGTTCGGACTATTAGAAAACAGAGAGAGGGAGTCAATAAACTTGTAGAGGATCCGCTGGCAATAAGCAGTAAGTTGGCGTTGGCGATTCTAGTGAATATTTTAACTGGGCAGGCAGCGTTGAAATGCAGCGGTCGAGCTGGAATCGACCGTCGATCGCACTTTATTAAAAAGACCGGCTCGCACAAGATGCTAATTGCTTAATTTATCTCCTTCTTCTTCGTCATCGGATGATGTAATAACAAGCGTCAGTAGTAGGCTGTCCGATGGTGTCTTTCGCGGAAAATGGGAAAGTATTCCTATTGCCATGAAATGAGGGTTCCAAGAAATATCGATGATCTTTCCAAAGTCATTACAGGAAGGCAGTCGTTTGACGCGAAACAAATGATCTTCCAGAGGCCCGCGTAAACATCACAAGTAGTCTAATGTATATTTATGTTTGTATTGCGTATTATAGGGGTCAATAAATTGTTTTGGAGGCCTCTGGGAGGTATGACCGATTGCCGGTTGATGTAACAGCTGACTCATTTGCTAATGACTTTTGGTTTACACGTTTGGTTCAGTTGTATTTGTTTTAATGTTTTAATACAGACTTTTTAAGTGCTTACGGTAATTGTAATGAAATGTCTAAGACTATATTCTTTAAAAAAATAAATATGGTTGTGTTAGTAATTTCTAAAATCATATTCTTTTGGTAACCAGCTGGTATGGAATTTTTACATAGAAATACAACTATTAAAAAAATGAGTCTTTATTATTATGTCTGCTTAATAAGTAGTACTTACGTTAAATCATATTATTTGTTATTGTATACACCACTGAAAAATCTTGTGTTAAATAATTGAAAGCAGTATTATTCTTTTGTAACAATGTCCTATAATGTAAAACTAGAATGTATCCATTTAAATATGAATGACATCTAACATACATGCCACAAACAAACACAGATATGCATCTTCTTTTTCAGAACTACGTCATTCAATGTACGGCAGCCGTTTCGAGGTAGGAACCGTTAACAGGTGTGCAATGGCGCAGTCTAAGGTGGATACAATTAACCGTAGATACGACAATATTCAGTGAATGAACTTATTAGACATCAACATCTGACTTTTATTGCGTACACCAAGTATATAAACGTATTTTCAGGTTGTTACGCTTGACATTTGATTGAGTTGTCCCATAGTGATCAACAGCATGAAAATCAAACACACACAAACACAAATTTGATATACTGCTTGTATAAAATCCGATCACCTTGCCTAGAATAATAATACCAATCATTGGACCAAAGCAATACTACATCCTTGTTACCTTAGACCGAAACCACACCAGATTATAATAATCTAGTAAAGCTGAGAGTGTTTTCTGAGGACATATTCATAGCAGAGTTTGAAGAGAGATGGTAAGAACAGGACTGAACCATGTGGCTTCCTCAACAATCTCCAAAAATTTTACTGCAGGGCTCTACTACCAATTCATAAATCTGGATCTAGATTCGATGTTACCAATTCCTTACCAACATGTATTCCATGGTCAATTATATCAACTAAACTGCCCCAATTATTAGTTTTTGGAAGGTCATCTACTACAAATAACTACGTATACGATAGTATATCCACTTAAAGTAATGAATAAAGGAAAGCAGGTACATCCAATATACATGTACTTCAGTGAAACAAGTCGAAACAGTAGATCACGCCCTTCTGACCAACACTTTTAAAGCAGGAGCAAGACACTTGTACGGATCTGGTCATATCTTAGAAGCAGATAATTAGAATTGATGGTAAAAAACCGTGACTAGTTTCGAAAATAGTATCATTTTCAAACGGAAACAAATTCATGAATGGCAGGTTAATAATAAGCAAATAATTTTATCTGCCGTCTGACAAGATTAGAAAGGCTCAAAGAACTAATCGCACAAACCATATTACTAAAAAGAGAAAAAAATAAAGACTCCTAAACATGTAGGATAAATATTCTCATACGTTTTTGTAATTCGTTCTATCATTTTCTCTAATTTCATATGGTAATTTGAGAATTACTTCAAGAAAATGTTCAGCTAATTATCCCGAATGGAATGCCGATTGTATTTCCTTATCCCATCTGGTATTACGCATACTGTAAATATTAAATGCACACGAAATAGAAACTCCAGTACAAAATACCTATAATTCCAAGGCGTTTTTATTTGTTTTTACCTCATACAATTTATAATTAGTATCAATAATTAGCGCCAAATGAAACTAATTATTAAATGCGGGACACGATTCGTTATTTAGAAGAGAAAAAATCGTGTTCTCAGCCTATAGTTAAGTGAATAAAACCAGCTATTGGCTATTGATCCATGTGTACAGTGCTGTTCCTGAATGGCAACCCAAGTAAAAAAACTAAATTAAAACCCTAAAGTCTTCTTGATTATGGAATAATGGGAAATACTGAGAATAATAATAAAAAAATCTGACTGACCGATCGGACTGTTGCTCACAATAGATATAGTTTTGGTAGATAAAATCTCTCGAAAAACTTTAATTGACATAGCAATTTCTAACAACAATAATATAAATATCAAGCAGGCTGAAAAAATAACCGAATATAGAGATTTGGAATTTCAAATAAAGACTCAGTGGGACATGAACAACACACGAACTGTACCAATTCTTATGTCAAGGAGAGGACTAGTCCCAAAACATCTATTAAAAAATTTAAAATACCTCGGTCTGGACGAACATCTTTACAAACAAATGCAAAAAGCCGTCCTGTTAGGAAATTCATAGCAAACTGCCGCCACGGGCCTGAAAACCTGGCAAGGGCTCCCACAGAGCTAAACCCTTTTGATATCTAGGATATCTGGGGTTTAGTGAATTTTCCCTAAAGGCACTCATAGCATGCCTTTAGTGTGATGCTATATATTGTATGATCAAGTCGGGAAAAATTCAAAATTTTTGGGGTCAAAAAAATCAAAATGTTTGTTGGTTCAAACAAAAAAAACTTCCAAAATTTAAGTTAATGGTAAAAAATTGTGTGCTTAAATAAAACATGAAGAATAATGGACATAAAAAAAACTGTGAAGTGGTAAAATGGTAGAAAAACAAAAAATAGGTGAAATAAAAGGAATCTCAGAAAATTAACAGGATAAACTACGACGAACACTTTAAAAGAGACAGTAAATGGTTTAATGAAAATGAGAGATTTGAAAAGACATAAGAAAAGATGAATATGAAAATAATTAATACTACTGACCACTTTGCCAATATGAAGAAAATTGTAGATCTCAACCTTGAAGTGATTAAGCAAAAATGAAATATTACCATATCAAGAAAAAAACATATTTTCAAAAAATATATTTTCTGATATCATAGCTGTCAAAACTCTTTAAAATAACTGCAATAGCTTTAGGCTTCAATTTCCATAACAGTTTTTCTGTTCATTGCCCGGTCATTTTGTTCACTTTATATCTTCGGGTGCCCCACAAGGGTCTACTCTAGGACTGTTGTTCTTACATTAGACATCAATAGTATTTTACTTAGAGTGGACTGTAAAAGATTTGCTTTCACAATGGCGTAGAGTTAGATGTATCAATTCCAAAGAAGATCTTCGATTATAACAAACTTAACTAAACCAAATGCTGGCATAAATCAAATATGTTGTTCTTGAATATATCGGAAAGGGAATAATAGTAGCAAATTGAAATTTTCACAGAGATCTTATCTATTTAAATCAATTCAAGACTAATATTTTGTTGTAGTATTTTATTTATTTTTATTTATTACAATTATGAGAATTTTAACAAAAAGGATGTAAACAATTATACCTAATTTAATAACTAAGCTGACTACATTCAACTGTTCCAAAACGTGGAAAAGATGTAACAGTTGTTGGTTTCAATTTCCATTTTAAGTTTTTCTTTTAATTACAAGTTCATTCAGTTATATCTTTGGGTGTCCCGCAGGGCTCTAATCTAGTACTTCTGTGATGTCTATTACATTAATCATTAATGATGTTTATACTTGTAGTGGACAGTAGTAGATTAGCTCTCACTGACCTAAAGCATTTACATGTAGCGTTCCATTCTATTAAAGATTGTCGGTTTTAACAAATAAAAGTGAATCAATTAAATGATGGTAAGGTTCGTAAATCTATCGAAATAGAAACAGGATTTTTTAATATTTCAAGAGTAAATTTATTATGACTAGTAAAATCATTTAATTTAGTGTAATCTGTATGAAAATAGTTTGTGTGGTCAAGAGTCCTTGTTATAACAAGCAAATAAACACATTGGAATGTTAATGCGTGTTAAAATGTTTTAACACACACGAAAAGCTAATTGTCCTAGATGTGATTCAAGGCACAAAAAAATAGTTTTTGCAGAAAAATTGAGTAGATAAGTTTATTGTTAGCGAGTTTAAACAGAAAAATTACTGAATGACTGTCTCTCCAGTGGCTCAGTCTATCTACTTTATATCGGGAAAAAAGTTCAGTGTTTGTGATATCAATTGGCGTATAAACTTGATCTGTTCTGTATGATAGGAGTTTTAAAAACCGTCTTTGAAGTAATTCTAATTTTTGTATGTGAATTAAATAAAATTTACTCCAAATTATATCAGCATACTCAATTTTAGACCCGACAAAAGCAAAATACGAGTGCTGCCTTTTATATTTCGGGATTGGACAACCCTAGTGTTGCAATCTGGCAACTGACAGCTCTATCGTAAAGTTTGACATTTTTGAGGTTATACGCACTCAGAACGTTTTGAAATACGAGCGCTATGTGTTGTTTACAGTAACTTCATCTCGGCCAAAAAATGGAATTAAATCGTGAACATTTTCGTGCGATTATTTTTTACAATTTTCGACGTGGATCAAGTCAGCAAGAGTGCATGGATGAACTTAATTTAATTTTTGGCAATGAAACTCCATCAAGGACCACTGTTTATCGATGGTATGGTGAATTCAATCGAGGTCGTAGTTCACTCCAAGACGAATTTCGTGAAGGTCGCCCAAAAACAGTTGTTGTTCCGGAAACCATTGACGCTGTGCGCGAACTGATATTGCAAGATCGTCATGTGACCTATCGTGAGATTGAGTCAACCTTACACATTAGTGGGACCAGCATACATTCAATATTGCATAAACATTTGAATGACAAAAAAATTTGTTCGCGTTGGATCCCACAGAATTTGTCAATCGGTCAAAAAAAGGCTCGTATCGATTGGTCCAAAGAAAAGCTCAAAAATACGATCGCAGTGCTTCAAAACACGTTTATAACATAGTGACAGGTGATGAATCGTGGATTTACGCGTATGAGCCCGAAAGTAAACAGCAGTCGACTGTATGGGTGTTTCAAGATGAGCCGAATCCAACAAAAATTGTTCGCGCACGAAGCACTTCCAAGCAAATGATCGCCTGTTTTTTCGGAAAAACTGGACATGTCGCAACCGTACCACTAGAACAACGCAGAACAGTCAATTCTGAGTGGTACACAACCATTTGTTTGTCAGTTGTCTTCCAAGAAATGAGGAAAACCAACCACCGAAGACGGATCACTCTTCACCACGACAATGCGAGCTCTCACACATCGGCTCAAACAACGCATTTTTTGACCACTCAAAACATCGATTTGATGAGTCATCCGTCGTATAGTCCTGACTTGTCACCAAATGACTTCTTTTTATTCCCGTACGTAAAAAATAAACTGAGAGGTCAACGTTTTTCGACACCTGAAGAAGCGGTTGCTGCTTTTAGAATGCATGTTTTGGAGATACCTCAATCAGAGTTGAAAAAGTGCTTCGACAATTGGTTCAAACGCATGCAAAAGTGTATAGATATTCATGGGGAATATTTTGAAAAACAATAAAGCGATTTTCGATGATTAATATTTGTTTTTGTTCTCTAATCCCGAAATATAAAGGCAGCCCTCGTATAAAATTTTTAATGACTGGTTGCACTAAATCTAAGTTACTGGCAACAAAGCCGTACATCTTGTTGGCAGCACAGAAAACGGAATCGATATGAGCATTGCTAATACCACATCATTTGTATCAATTAATATATGTATTTAAAATTGTATTTAATTAATTTTCTGTACTAACATTCTAATTGGGATTTCCTATTTTCTACTTTCAGTAATAAAACGTATTAGAAAAATATGAATATAATGTTACTCAAATAAATCCAAAATAAATTTAAATCTACTGAATTGCATAAAAACAGAAAAAAGATCGCAGAGACCAATAAAAAGGAATACGTCTTTAGGTAGGCATTTTAGAACGCGACTGTACCTGTTCTAAAGCAACCCACTCGTTGGTACGGTATTGCAACTACTTTCATTCTGATACTGGTACTGTAATTAGACGTTTGATGTAAGCTGCATTTCTTAATGATTCTGACCTGAATAAGAATAGGCGTGAATACGTTGCGCTCAAAGAGGAAGTAAGTGGGTGGGGTTCGGGATCATATTTTGTTTTGTTATTGTAAAATCAAGGTGGCACCGTAGGAAAACTATCTTTACTTTCTATTCTATATTATCCCACACCGGGTACTTAGGAATGCAGGTACCTACAACATCGTTTTAACAATGGAACAAAGTACAGAGATGTACGGATCATCTGCTTCGTGTAATATCGCAAGGGTATTGTTACATTTGCAGGTACTTTTTAGTTTCTGTTTTTGTTTATGTACACATTAAAGCATTGCTTGTACGTAAATGGAACATAAAAGAACCGACCATGGAATATTGCTATTAAAGTTGTACAAGTGTTGACAAGATATTTTACCACTTTATTGTTATTGCCACAACTGTAGTTTTGTTGTGAGTACCATAAAATTAAGTGACACTTGAGGTTTATTAGTCTTGAAGATGTCACGTGTTCTAAGGATTTAACATAATTTAATGGCATGTATCTGGGCGTTATGCCTTCTGTGCTAAATCTCTGAAACAAAGTTGTAGAATTGGAAAACCTAGATCTTCTCAGACTAATCTATGTTATGAAATTGGATACTGTAGTTTCGGTAGTTTGTGCAAAGTAATTTAGGATTTTTAAACTGTCAAATTATCTTAGCGGGTAGCATATTTCAAAACTATTTTTATTGACAATATTGACGTATTGTGTAAATATGAATGATTTCTGTTTATAAATATAGAATTCCTTAATAAATTGATTACAGAATCATCAACTGGATCCTCTGGATAACACAGATGAATGTGAATCTCAATCGGTAAAATCTTTAGAAATTGCGATAACAGACGGACTTCCCAATGATTATATAGCAAAGACAAAACGTTGGCTATCGTCAAGTGGTTATAAGTTAAACAAATCCTACATTTCACTTTAGAGATGTAGGCTCCCGAAAATATTTTATACGGTTATTACGAGGCATCGCTTTTCTTTTCTCTCTAAAAATATGATATTTTTGTATTATATACAGGGTGTCCCAATCAAAATGGGCCACCTGGAATATTTTCCAAAACATTATTTTGAAAATGGCAAAACACGTCAAAAGCTTTACAAAAGGGGCATTGGCATTGTTCTACTAACAATGGGGGACATTTTGAATATCTAGTTTAGGATAATATAATGTAAATACGTTGTAAATAATAATTATTTTAATCTGAAACTTTACAATGGCATTACTCTGTAAAAATAATCCGATTTAAAAAAAAATAGCTGTCGCCCAGTGGTCGAAATTCAAGCAATTGTATCAATATCTAGATGTCGGTCTTACATCTCGCTTCTACAAATAAGTAACGAAATTCAAGTTTTTTTCAGATATAATTCATGGGACTTTATTTGTGTTCAAATTCGTAATTCTTAATTTAATATGACAACAATTCAACCGCTAACGGGCTACCCTACATATTGATTTTTTTCTAACCTCCCCGTATAGCTATAATTTCACTCAACTCTCTAACATTTATTAAAATCCTCATTATAATAATTCCATCTCATTATATATTTCCACCACCCTGTATATGGAACTGCTCATGGACCACGCATAATATTTTTTAACATTTTTGAACCACCCGGTAAACCATTCTGTATATGCCACTGCCTATGAGCCACCGTATTTACTCTTTTTGTTTATGAAAATTTTAACTATCTTCTGTAACTATAATCATCATCATATATATATCTTCGTGGGCTATATATATTTCCTTTTCTATATATATCCTGTATATATATATATATATCTTCCCTATATATGGAACTCTTCGTGGGCTACTCTATGGGTTACGAAATGTTGCATTTCCATTTCCGCCACCCTGTATATGCATCTCTGTATAATATTTTTTGCACCACCCTGTATAACTGTAATTATACTCCACCTTATATTTCAACCATTCTGTATACTCAACTGCTTATGGTAATTTTTAAAGCCTTTTGTATAACTGTAATTATTCTTCCACTCTGTATAACTATAGTTTTGCTCCACTCTTATTTCAACCCTCTTGTATAGGCAACTACTTATGTGACACCCAATACAATATTTGTAGAACCACCCTGTATAACTAATTCAATTCCAACTTATATTTCAACCATCCTACGTATACAACTGCTTACGTACTACCTAATATTACATGCACGCACGCACACACCTTCAACCGTAATCCACATACAAGAAATCGCTGGGATACTAAATTTTCGTTTTAATAAGCTAATAGAATATTTTCTGCAATTTCACGCGACTGTAACTTAACTTCGTTTCTCAAATCAACTGACTTCGAAAGCATCAAAATGAGAATTATTACAAACACCCTGTACGATATACTTTCATGGCATATCTTGACATTTAAACTAGATATTTATTATGAAAATTTGACAATTATCATGATGTTTACAGTTTTTGTGCATATATTTTTCCGATTTTCAGAAAAATGGAATGTTTTACATTATAGAAAAATGCACGGAATCAAGCTGGAACATATTTTTGTACAATACAATTAATAATATTCAAATTGCGTGAGCAGTTTTAGACAAAACAGTGAAAATTCATTGAAAATTGCTGAAATCTAGTCTCTTATTTACTTTTTCTTCTGATTCCCTAGAAAACCGTAAATTTCATTTCAAATTATATGGGACCTTTCTGTTATGTTCCTTAATATAATGCCGTTTAAATCATCAATATAACGGTTAGTATGGCCAAATATGCCTGCCATCGTAAATCTTTGGAGGTGTTTTTGGGATTTTCAAAATAATTTGTATTTTGGGAAATACTCCAGCTGGCTCGCTTTTGTTGGGACACTTTGTATATAAATCTTTTGTGGTTTTACCTTGGGAAAGCCGATTTTCCAATATTTAATTAATTAAAAGTTCCCTCATTTTTTTTTCAATTATCTTTATGCGTTTTTTTATGATTTAATTTACTTCGTACGATAAATAAAAAGCGAAACTGCAATCTCTTTAATTGGACAGTTTTATTACCCATGAAATTTACAGTACATACACTTCAAGATGCATCTCTTCCCGCATTGAACGGTTTTTTTATGGATCTATTTCAGTGCATTTTTAAGCAGCCACCATTTGTCGTTGCATTTCTTAATCTGACAAACGCAACGACGCGTCACATTACGTATTTTGAATTCTCTCGAAACGTCGGTGTGGTGAAATTGCGGGCGCCAAGCTAAATATAGGTATTTTCCACACCTAATCAAATCAAATTTTTATACAGCCGTAAAATTGTAAGCAATAGTCCGGAATATTTATGTTCGGGTTTGTTTAAACATTTCGTATTATTAGTTAAATTTACGAGCCTATAAAGTCGATTCAGAATTTCCCAATTGGTTAAAACGAGATTTTTAAATGCACAGATGACAAGTTACGAAATGTGTTTTGGATGCAGAGGATGTTAACTAGACATACTTTTTCTTGACAACTAATAAACATCAAGTGTCGCTTCATTTTGTTAGTTAGTCCTAACAAAACTACACCTGCGGCAATAATACTAAAATGGCAGTAATACAAAATAGAATTAGAACTCGCACTAATCTCAAACAGCTGAAAAATATACTAAAACTTTGAAAATAAGTATATATTTTTTTTACTTAAAAGCTACTATATTTGCTACCATTTATACAACTATATTTGCCACAATAAAATAAAGCGTAATACCCTTATAAGTTTAATATGACACTTAATATGGCGTAATATACAAACAAATATTTTATGACCTTTGGAGTCCGGGAAAAGACTTTAATCCCCTATTTTACTTAGGGGCGGACATTTATTATTCAAATTCAAATTGAAAAATTCTTCAGGTAGAGCCTATACGGCAACACATGAGTTATTAAAATTTGTTCGCCATAATGAGATACGGCATAATATAAAGTTCAATATGACATTTAATCCGCTATTACACCCTGAGGGGGGATTTTTTTCTTCAAACGTAAGTGAGACGACTCTATTGAAACCTATTTAACCAAAAGAAGACGACATCGCGTAATATACAAACAAATAGCCGATGTTATAACCTTTGGAGTACGGTAAAAGACATTTCATACCCTATTTTGCTTAGGGGTGGACATTTTTTATTCAAATTTTAATTGAAAAATTCTTTAGGTAGAGGCTATGTTGCCTTAGGCAAATCGATTTACCATAATAAGATATGGCATTATATACAGTCCAATATGACAATTCATCCCCTATTACACCCTGAGGGGGGATTTTTTTCTTCAAATGTGAGTTAGACTTCTCTAGAGTTGAAACCTATTTAACAAAAAAGAAGACGACAGCGTGCAATATACAAAACATAGCCTTTGGAGTAGGGGAAAAACATTTCATCCCCTATTTTAGCTTAGGGGCATTTTTTATTCAGATTTAAATTGGACAATTCTTTAGGAAGAGCATCTTGAGGAACACATGAGTAATTAAAATCGATTCACCCTAATAAGATATGGCATAATACAATCTGACATTTAATACCCTATTACACCGAGGGGTGGAATTTGTTCTTCAAATTTAAGTGAGATCACTCTTAAAGTAAAACCCATTCAGTAAAAAAGATAACCTCGTGTAATATTCAAAAATAGCCGATTTAATTCCCTTTTTACGTCCGCAAAGACATTTCACCGCCTATTTTACCTTAGGGGTGGACATTTTTTATTGGAATTTAAATTGCAAATTCTTTAGGAAAGGCCTATTCAGCAACACGAGTAATTAAAATCGATTCACCATAATAAGATATGTCATAATGCAGAGTATAATATGACTTTTAATCCCCTATTACATACACCCTGAGGGGTGTTTTTTTTTCCTTCAAATATAAGTGAAACTACTCTCAAGTTAAAACATATTCAACAAAAAAAACGACATGGCGTAATATTAAAAAAATAGCTGCTTTAATAACCATTGGATGTTGGTAAAAAGACATCTCATCCCTTATTTTACCTGAGGGGTGAACATTACATTTTTTTACTTAAATTTAACTTGAAAAATTCGTTAAGCAGATCCTATTCAGCAGCAAATGAGTAAATAAAATCCGTTCACCAGAATAAGATATGACATAATACACTTATAGAGACCAATATAACATGTAATCCCCTATTACACCCTCAGTGGTGGAATTTTTCCTACAAATCTAAGTGAGACCACTTTCAAAGTGAAACCTATTCAACAAAAAAGACAACCGACATCGGTTACTTAAAAAGATTCACACTTCTTCACCAATGATAATCTTTTGAAACTTGGCCTTCCATATTCTCTTCTGCGTTCCAAAAGGATAAGTCAACTACATATTCAAGTACCAAAATATCCTAATACATCAACAAAAATGACATTTCTAGGCCTCGGCGTCGTACTGTTGCTTGCCAAAGAAATCTATCACACCACTACTCAACATTTCTGCACGGTTTCAAAATTCATTTGAAACAGTGTCACAGTCCTTTTGCCTTCCAGGAAATGGGTGAGGTTATTATTGTACAACCTAATAAATAACGCTAACAACTGTATTAGTCTTTTGTCGGCTAATCTATAATTACGAGTGAAAATAGCCTAACTACGGGTTTATATTTATTGCAGCTCAAATATGATTTATTTGGCCGCCAAAGGATCAACATATCTGATTAACAAATATTGTTTATACGACATTTTTACGATAATGGTCCTAATTTTTGGGGTTACTGACACCTCGAATTGATTTTTTAAAGCCATCCTCGTAAATATGCTGTTCAAATTACTCCGGTCGTTTTTTAGTGTACCAGTCAAATCTCGATTTGTCATCGTAATCCATTTAGGCACTATCACAAGAATTTCTTTCGGCTGATTAGGTTACCAGAACTTTCCGTCCATTTCAGCACCATGTTTTAGAATGATTAACCCATGTGATCATGAGATATTTATGGTGTGAAAGAAATGTAAGATTTCTTTCACTTTGAGATAAATGGCTGCGTCTATGATAAGGGATTATCATTATATTTCTTGTTCATTCTTGAACACGATATACAGGAGATTTAAGTTTTTATCCTAATAAGTTTTGTCGCTAGACCTGTGCACAAGAAGTTGTACGCTTCCTGGTTAAATAAATAAATATTTTTACAAACATCACATATTTCCATATATTATTATTTTCATTAGTTTCTATACTAGCTATTGAATGGGCAATATTTAATACAAAAAAATTGTACAGTGTTACTGTTGTTAATGTATTCAAGACTATATAGAACAACGTACCTTTATATTTAAATAAATAAAAACTGCTTATGTTCTTTAAGCAGAACACAGATAACAAAACAATTTTGTTGCCCTTTACTCTAGCCTAATGACGTACCCGATTTGCAACAACAACGATTCTAAATAAACAAATATAGTTCGTTACCGTGATACTTCCGTTCGGTAATGCAAATCCGACACAACAAAGAAATGCGCTGCGATAGCGGTATCAAATATTCCAAGTATGTTGACATGTCATTATCAATGTATATGCAAAATAATCGATACGCAAGGCATTCCGATCGGGCTGTTGTAACCCGTTCAACTTTAACCGTGGAAAAGTAAACATTGGCGATTGGGTTGGTTCGATACGAGTTTGTAGCGTAATTTGTTTCATTCGTATTTGCTTTATGTTGTTTCAAAAATTAATTTGAAAATTTCATATAGGGATGAATAGGAGCAAATACCAATAGAAATCAATCCTACTCACTGGGCCATGGTATATTAAAACTTATCAAAGGATGACCAGATCAAAAACTTTAATAAACACCGCTCAGTCTACTGAATCAGAAAATGTGTACAAATTTGGTTCTACCGTTTCGACAACTCAAATTCTCAAATGAATGTTTTGTTATAACCATAGCCATTATTTTATCCATAACGTTTGTAGGCAAAAAGCGTTGTAAAACATCTATGAAGCTGAACAATAACAGTAATCAACAGGTATAGGTGTCCCCCATTCAATTACAGATTACAATTGTATCAATTTTAAAAATTAGAAACCTAGTACAATCGATATGGGATTCAGAGAAAAAATTACCAATATTATATTGATATATCTATAAAAGTAATTAATTACTTCTGTCCCTCAACCGATTTTCTTTATTTTAGTTTTGTTTAGTAGCTATTGACGCCCTTCAGTGCAGAATATATAAAGAATCTTTATTTATATCTTATAAATAAATAATTTAAAGATAAATTATTAACAAAATTCAAGTGAGTGGCGCCCACTATGAACAAGTAGCTTAATCTAATGTTCGAAATTTGACAGCAGTCAACAGTAAAAATCCAATTTTGGACAATCCTAGCGAGGTATAAAAGATATTATGAAAATAATCGACTTTTACTTACAAAGATGTATGCTCTAAAAGCCTTCTTTTATATTTATAATGTTAATTTTTTACAAAAACGATGACGACAGCAATTACTGAAGTGACCAAATTGAATGTGTTTATACGAAGTTTGCATTTATAGAAGAATCCAAATGAAAAGTATATAAATTAGAGACTCTAAAGCTAATTGATAAATTTGATTTCCGAACCACAAGAGTTGAGTATGTACATTCTTTCAGTCACCAATGTCTCACAAGTCTAATAACAATTTATTAATATTTTGGAAAATCATATGCATCCATTATCAAAAGTTACTAAAACACCCAGGAGGGGTGATATGCAAATATATTTTTAATGATTTATATTTATGCGATGTGCAAATAAAACTTGAATAAGTATTACAGTATTAGCAATAAAATAAGACGAATCAGTTTGCAGTTTTATTTGATATAAGGTAATATTATAAATGAATTTTAACATCTCATCTAAAAATTAGCAGTCAGTCAAAAATTGTTTAATGTTCTTTTATCGAGATGTGATATGCTGAAATATATTTTTTCTTATTTATCTAATAATATAATACATGTAATGTTTGCTTATTTACATGCGTCTTATTCATATGTAATTCTCGCAAACGGCACCACGATTTTGTAGAAATTCCATTTCGGGGTTTTGGAGTGTACAAATCGGGATAAATCGTATTACCAGGAATGAACGAGATTGTGAAAATTATGTTTCATTCAATACAGGGTGATGTTGTGACCTACTTGAGAATAAAACTGCTCCAGAAAAATTATTTCAATACAAATTGATGTGTAGGATGTAAGAATTTTATCACTACTTGATATTTTTCTAGCATTACATTTTTACAGTTGAATCTTTCAATATGTTAAAGCAAAAAGTGCTGGTTAGGCGATTTTTGGATGGTTAAAAAATTATGCGTTCTCATGTTAATTTGAGGCACACAACGAAGTTACCTTAAACAGTTACATATGCATATATAAACTGACTGAGATATAAGGCACTGTAGATTATAATTATAGAGGATGATTCCAGACTTTTAATATTGAGTTCTTTGTGCGATATTACGTAAGGGGTATCTCTAGTATGTTACTTTTTTTATACAAATTTCTGCACACTAAATATTGTTGATGGTTTAGTGAATTTGCACTTATTTCGAATGATAAAACAGTATACTAGAAGTTGCAATGTATTGGTCCTTTAAAAATGACATATTCTTCGTCTAAAAGATTATGTATAGATAGAATCAAAGAGTTCGGGCACCAGGGGGCCTTTTCGGGCACTAGGGGGTCTGTATTCTGGCCAAATCGCCTTCAGAAGAGCAGACACACTGGTAATTTACAATTCATATGCAAATGTCTGTGGATGGCCTTGAAGAAACAACTCTGTCAAGAAGACACCGATGTAGAACTTCCGGATACTAACTACTGATATGATATAAAAAGGTTAAAATGGTGGACCTTGTCAATGACTTTTGCAAAGTCAATCTAAATATCATTAATTCTAAATTGTCCGAAAGAAAATAAATTTACCTATTTTTGTTATATATAAATATGTTGTACCTCTAAATGTAAAATATTTCGAGTTTAAAAACCGTATTGTGAACATAATAACATTTTGAACATGTAATCCTACTTACTAGGCCATAACGTATATGAATATTTTTGGAGTTTTGATTTATGTGAACGAGATGGTTAGCCTTCATTTCAGGCAGTGATTCATTAATAATTTGATATAATTAAAATATTTTGTTGTTAACAAATTTATTTGTAGAAAAAAATGTATACATTAGTTGAATGAATTATTTTAAAATTCATTGCCATTAGTATAATTTGCTAAAAATATTATATTTATGTAAATTTTCAGAAGTTCTATACCATATAATCGCCAGTAAATTGATATATTCACTAACATTTGATAACTACTTTTTATTCCACATTATTCCGTCTAGACAAGTCGTTCTTGTAAGCACGATCATTGCATCTCCCTTGAGGCAATTTTTTTTTCCGTCGTTTTTCTGCAATACGCCTCGGGTGAGGTGTCGGAAGATGCGGACCATTCAAAAAAGGCTTGTTCTGGGAACTATTAACTATTATTTCTCAATGCAAGCTGTGCCCGTTGGGCCTCCGATAATGTTTTATTTTTATTACCTGCAGTTTGAAAAAGGTCGAGAGCCCCCGCCTGACGCGTTTGACGAACTGTGTCCTTCTCGGAAGTGTGTGCGCATAGATTAGTCGGCGTTTCCGAAAAAACCCAACAAGAGTTCAAATGTTTGTTCTTCGGCCCGGACGGGAATTTCATTTGTTTATTTGGGCGAAAGTCAATAAATGATTTGTTTGGAAGCGCCATTTGACATTGGGAGTTGTATGGAAGTGTGAAAATCGGATGTTATAAAACGAATTGGTTACATTTAAACCCTACGTTATAAATATGCTCATAAATTGAAATTACTATTAGCAATTTTGTGAAAAACTATTATTTTGAAAACAGAAGCGTAGTTTCAATAATTTATATTAAAAATAATCGACTTTAACTGGCTTAAAATAAAAACCATTGTGCAATCAATAATTGCACATTGCTTGCTGCACACCTACCACCGTACAGAAAAAAAAGATCGCTCCCCTAACAATTTTTCTTTTCGATACCCTAATGGAATATTTTGTGCCATTTCACTAGACTGCAGACCCTGTACGATATACTTTCATAGTATATCTTTACAATTACGCTAGATATTTATGATTTTTGACATTTCAATTGATGTTTACGGTTGTTTGAACAGATTTTTACGATTTTCAGAAAAACGGGATGGTTTACGTTATAGAAAATTATACGAAATCAACCGGTTTCTGGAACCATCATTGCCTGCCGAAACTTTCAAACCTCCTCTTTCATTGGTATAGATTGTTCTGTTGGGATTTGTACCATAATTACCACGAATTTTAAAAAAAGGGGCCATCATTTATAATAACCCTGTATATGTATTTGTTAGGTTTGACACCAACTTCATTTTTGTTATTATTCCTTAAAGTCTGTTATTTTTGTGAAGTTATTTACTTAAGAATTAAAATTTTACTTGACATCTTCCCAATCAAACAATCTGATGACACTGGACTCTCTCTAGTATCGGCCATAGAAACTGGTTAACATTTACGATGGAGTCGTGAGGACAGTGATTGAGATTTCGTCCAACCTCGTTACATTTTCCAACTGCAATTTTCATGGTATGCATCTCGCGATGCAACTCGTAATTTTCGGTAATTTGTTTCGTTTTTATTTTGCATCGGGGGGCAACGCGCCATTACTTTCAGTTTGGCAAGAACATTTTTCTTAAACTCGTATTAATAATACCAGTTCTCGATCACGAATCTCGAAAAGATGCTGGTGGCTATTTTTAAAATACTTTCCCATATTTTAGAGTGCCGACGATATTTTGGAGTAATTGGTTTGGGCATTTTTTTTGTGTTGATGCTTTTACAAACGCGTTTAAGACAAATGCGAAATATTATTATTTATATTCAACTACACTGCGCAAGCATTAATTTTAATTGAAGAATTATATTTTTAAAAGAACTGTAGATATTAAAATGGGAATATAATTTATTGCTTTTTTCTTTTTTGTTGTCGAATTGTCTCAAAAAAAGTGCTTCTACTGACTTTATTTTTATTTTTTCGTGTTGTGTTCTTCTCTTTCTGATTTCTTGAATAGTCGTTTTTTTTGTGTTCATTTATTCGTACATCTAGAAATCTAGATGTTTCGCCAATATAAAATTTATTACATTCGCAAAGAATTTTGTAAATGCAATTTTTTGTTTTTATGAAGAATAGTTGGAGCATATTTTTTCAATGTTTAAGCAAGCACTTTTTGGGAAATAACACCACAATACAAGCATATTCACAAATTTTGTATTTTTTTGTATTTTTCAAACTGTCGTTTTTTAATGTCATTTTTATGTTCATTTATAAATGAAATTTTTTGTATTTTGAGTTAGGCGTTTTTTGGTTTAATAAGACACATGCTAGTAAAAAAATCCTATTTTTAAAACAAATTTTCCTTAGTACCGATCAAAGAGATAGAAATGCATGGTTTTATTTTTGAGTTCTTATGACAACTCTCCCGCTATTTTGTCACATCAGTTCACTGACACATAAACACTGCAATGTCATTCAACAAAATTTGAGAAAAAAACCCGATTTTTTATTGGGGTGTCTTGGCAATAAATTCGGCGGGTTTACGGTCACGATAAACGGTATGACGCTCTGATGTTGTGTCTCCGTATAAGCTGCGTACTATTTCTATCAGACTATAGGATACTTAACATGCTTACAGCTTGTATGAAAGTTTAATTCAAAATAATATTCCGTAGATGAATTGTAAACCGGCATTTATAAAAAATATTAACTTTTTTGGTTAGTTTTTATTAATTAATTATGAGATCTTATATTAATTTGAATCTTTCAGATCTTCCAGGCTTCCCGTGGGGGATAAGTTTTTTTTAAGATGCCAAATTCAGTACGTATCTTCCAAAACGTAATTTAATATTACAAAGTTTGTTGAAAAATGGCTTAGATTTTTTCAAAAATGTTAAGTGGTGCAGAGTATTGCACTATTGCGTTGTGCATGCACCGTAACCCCAATTGGATGAATGCAGTTTTAGACCAATCAATAGAGATTTTTTCGTGCAAAAAATACTATCAGGATACTGCCTGTGCCATCACATTAAGAATGATTTGTAGTGATATTTTGCTACCTTTTCCACTCGCAGCTATGGTTTTTTACTTTATTATAAACAATTGAATCAAGAAAATTGCGTTTTTTTCCTTGCATGTTTATAAAATGAAAAATAAACTAATCTCAATGGTGTCAACAGGTGAATTGTAAAGCATGGAAATACCAATGAAATGAACCCAGGATCGATCCGATAAGATCTTTAGTAACAAAAAACAAAAAATACTGGAAAATTTAGCTGTTTTCTTTATATTATTATAACTCCGTCACCTTATGCGTGACTAAATCAGGCGCTATCGGTTTATTAGTTTTTGAATAACTGCTATCTGAAGTTTTTAGTTCACTATTCTTGCAGTGTGTCTCCATGCGACATGGATCATCAAATATCAATTTAAAAGAGAGATGTTGAAAGTAGAGGTATCATTCTACAACGCCTCTATTTTCATTTTTCATTAAATGTCTGTGAAATATACGAAAAATGTTAGCAAAAATGACCAAAATTTGGTGAGCGTATGAATGTGTTCGAGTAGTGGTCATTAAAAAAATTCTTACTTGTGAGGATTTTAAATATTAAAACGATCTATGTATGTGCCTCTACTATATATTACCCTCAACAACCGCGTTTCCCCCACTCTTTGGATACATTCATACGCTCGCCCATTTTTTGTCATGTTTGCTAACATTTTTCAGATATTTCACAGACATTTAGTGAAAAATGAGAATAGAGGCTTTGTAGAATGACACCCCTACTTTCAACAACTTTTTTCAAAATTGAAATTTGATTATCTATGACGCATGGGGGCAAAATGCAAAAATAGTGAACAGAAAACTTTATATCACAATTGTTCAAAAACTAATAAACCGGTAGCGCCTGGTTTTGGCATACATAAAATAGATGTAAATTACTATCAGTTCCTACAAGCCCAGTTCAACAGCTTCTAAAGTGACGAAGATACGATTTTTTTTTAAAAAATCCTACATTTTTCAGTATTTTTTGTTTTTTCCTGTTACTAATGATCCAATTGGATCGAGCCTGGGCTCATTTCATTGGTATTTTCATCCTTTACAATTGACCTGTTAACACCATTGAGATTAGTTTATTATTATTGATTTTATAAACACGCTAAGAAAAAAAAACGCAAATTTATTGCTTCAATTGTTTATAACAAAGTTAAAAACCATAGCTGCGAGTGGAAAACATAGCAAACTATCGCCAGGAATCTTTGTTAATGTGATGGCACAGTCGGTATCCTGATAGTATTTTTTACACATTATCAATTAATTTTTGCTCTATTGATTGGTCTATTTAAGTTTATTGGACACTTGTCATGAATTCTCCTATTTTTGCGAATTTTTCAGTAAAGTTTATCAATTGGGGCTTAGAGATAATCGATTTTTTTGCCAGTAATTAACACCATCAACAGATGGTCGATACTCAGATCGCCGATCAGATTGTCACCCGATATTTTTTGGTTTCACAACACCAGGACATGTTCTAAAAAATTGAAATTCTATGTCAGCCGAGGTCACTAAACCTATAATGGGCAAAGTGTCTTTTTTTGCATACGTCACTTAATAGCCAACGTTTCATTTTCCGTAACTCGACACTTCCCGTACTGCAAAAAGGTTTCGAGTTCTATCATTTTAATCGCGCATACACACAAGACATCAAAAGTGTTGTTTACTAAGCAAAGACTTCGGTCAATTCCCCGCAAAGTAGAAAGATAATATTGTACGAGATTTTTCTGTACACATTTTTTTTCCGTTTCACACAAATTTTAACGTCCGGACGAGATAAGGTAAGACACGGGTTTTAATCAAATAAAGAACTCATCTTTGCGGCTTGGAATCGGCGGAGGGAGCAAGAACTAAAAAGGAAAACAGGAAAGAGATCGACGATTTTCGATAAATATAATTCTCGTGAGATTATTTTTCTGAGGTTCTTTGATAACGAGTCAAGAACATGTACTCGGCCGGCGGTATGGTAGGGACAGATAATGTGTGTGCGGTTCCCATGTTTTCGATAGCATTTTGGTTAGTCAGGATGAGAAAGATTAATTTTACGTAAAAGTATTGCCCTTTTATATCGGTATTGAGTTATACAGGGTGAGTTTTTTTTTTGATGATCAGTATGGGGATCTCGAAAACTAACGGAGATAGAGCAATGGTTAAATTGGGAAAGATTTGCAGTTTTACTGGCCCAATTTAATGACACTTTCGGATTTTTGTAAAAAGTCATGGCTTACTAGATATTTTGAAAAAACGAATTTCTGTCGATTTAGTCAAATCCCTCTAGCTCCTTTGTTTTTGATTTTATAAAAAAAGTGTAAATTTCAAAATTGAAGGGAATTGTATCCCGAATATGATTGTCATGTCCTCGTTTGCGTGACAGTTTTTGTTTTCGAGATATGAGACAAACTTATCTTTTTTTGAATGGAAACCATAGTTGGCTATGACCTCAAAAAATCGGACATTTTTAGAGCTTTTCAACGATATAATACTCGATATAGTTAATCATAAAAATAACGGAGTTATGGATGCTTTTCTCTATTATTTTCACTTTTAATGTAGGAAGCCATGAAAAAGATTGTTTTCACTTTGACGTTTCCTCAATTGAGAGAAATTCTATTTGTGGCTTTACGACAATTTACGCACATATGGCTCTTTTACTAAACCACCAAAGGAACGTAGTCAAATTAACGAAACAGCACAAATAAATGTTTTGGCAATCGTAAATCAAAATCCATCTACATCAACGCATGAAATTGCGGCAGAAGCTGGCACATCTCAACGAACTGTAGTTAAGGTACTGAAAGCGCACAAGTTCCACCCGTACAAACTTTCAGTTTCTCAAACTTTGCCTGCTGGTGACGAACATTGACGTATTTTGTTTTGTACATGGTTTAGAGATATATGCCTTGACAATCCACAGTTTCCATTAAAGGTGTTATGGTCAGATGAAACTAGATTTACTAACTGCGGTATGTCCAATAGACACAATGAGCATATCTGGGCTAAAGAAAATCCTTTTCATGTAGAACAAAGACGACCCCAGATAAAATTTGGTTTTAATGTTTGGTGTGTTATCATAGGGTCTACTATTCTGGGGCCTTTTATCTATGACGAATCACTTACTTGGGAGCGCTACTTGCATTTCTTGCAATACACTTTTCAAAACATGTTGCATAATTTGAATTTGAGAACTCGTTTAGAAATTGAGTGGTTCCAAGATGATGGAGCACCTGCTCATAACTCGTTATTAGTAAGACAACACTTAGATAATATCTATCCAAACTCTTGGATAGGAAGAAATGACCCACGCGAATGGCCACCCCGTCTCCCGATTTGGCAGTTATAGACTTCTATTTATGGGGTGCGCTAAAAAACAAAGTATACAAAAGAAAGTATGAGACAGTTGCCTCCTAAGGGAGGCGGTATTACAAGCAATTGAAGAAATTGATAGGTGGTCTGTGAGGAAAGCGGTAATGTCAATCTTAAAAAGATGCAATTTTGTCTAAATAACAATGGTGGACTTTTCGAACATAAATTGTAACCATTATTATGTACAATAGTTTCTTAAGTTTTTAGTAAGTACCTACTTATTTATTATTTTCGTTATATCTGATATACCTAATAAAAAAATCGTTCAATGTTTTTAGGAATAGTTATTAATAAATCAATCTATTTCATGACTAACTACGTTAAAAGTGAAAATAAGAGAGAAAAGCATCCATAACGCCGTTATTTTTATGAATAACTATATCGAGTATTATATCGTTGAAAAGCTCTAAAAATGTTTGATTTTTTGAGGTCATAGCCAACTATGGTTTCCATTCAAAAAAAAGATAAGTTTGTGTCATATCTCGAAAACGAGAGCTGTCACGCAAACGAGGATATGGCAATCATATTCGGGATACAATTCCCTTCAAATTTGATATTTACACTTTTTATATAAAATCAAAAACAAGGAGCTAGAGGGATTTTACTAAATCCACAGAATTTCGTTTTTTCAAAATATCTAGTAAGCCATGACTATTTACAAAAATCCGAAAGTGTCATTAAATTGGGCCAGTAAAACTGCAAATCTTTCCCAATTTAACTATTGCTCTATCTCCGCTAGTTTCCGAGATCCCCATACTGATCATCAAAAAAAAAAAAATTCACCCTGAATATTATAGTTAAATAAACGAATGAAATATAATT
Organism: Octodonta nipae; assembly: GCA_034190945.1. Taxonomy (NCBI): domain Eukaryota; kingdom Metazoa; phylum Arthropoda; class Insecta; order Coleoptera; family Chrysomelidae; genus Octodonta; species Octodonta nipae. Next base: position 7,364,181 of record CM067219.1, on the reverse strand, counting down.
AGATATACAATTGGATTTTATGGATATTTTAACACGCTTTTATTAGGTTGACGTGTATGCATGTATGTATCTATGTAACGGAAACTTTCAACGTAATTTTCACCAACTTAAAGGGCCTATGACAATACAATTCTTTAAGTTGAAATTTCCCGTTTGGTGTTTTTTGTCACTGTTCTTGCCTAAATGCCAAATTCGTCTATTAACGCGTGCAATAGGGTGTGAATTCTTGTACGTGAGTTTGAATTCTTGAGTTTAAGTATGTTAAAAGAACGAGGAGCGTGAGAAGAAAGAACGAAGAAGAAGAAAGAAGTGGTGAAAGATGAGAAAGAACGGATATTATGAAAACGCCTGTACTTCAAACAACTGGAATAGGAGTTGTTATGTGTGTGCCTCAGGGTTCTGTACTGGACCCACTATTATTTTAAAACCAATATTAATGATTTACTTTCAATACTACTTTGTAACAAAACTGCCGTTTTAGCAGTTGACAATCGCGTTGTGATTTCTCAAAATTCATGGGCAGAATTTACCACTACCATATATTTCAATAAAATTGCAAAATGGATATTTGGAAGCAAACTTTTGCTAACTACAAAGACATGTTGTCAATTGCAGTTGAATAGAAGTAATAATGAGTTACAGAGATGATAACGTTTAATGGAATTTTCACTTAAAAAATGGTTCTAAGACATTTGCTACTAACAATCTTTTATAAAGGGTGTTCCAATTTGAGGTTAATTTTTAAATTTTTTGGGAACGATCAAATCTTATATTTCAAATGATAGTACAATTGTTTCAGTTTAGATTGTTTGTTTCTGCTGAATGACATGTTGCACCGTCCTGTTGGAACCACATTTTCTGCACATTAATATGCTTCAGTTTATCCCACAAAAAGTTAGCCATAATTGTTCGATATCGATCACCATTCACAGTAACAGCATTTCCATTGTCATCTTCAAAAAAGTATGGACCAATCACTCCACCAGCCAAAAACCACACCAAACAGTTACTTTTTGTGGATGTATCGGTATTTCCATTATTTCTCGTGGATTTGCTTCACCTCAGATTCGGCAATTTTGCTTGTTAACAAATCCACCCAATTCAAAATGTGCTTCATCGCTGAAGATGATTTTGTTTAAAAAAAAGTCACATTTTCAAGTTTCTGGTGTATGGCCCAATTAACGAATTGACGACGTAAAACAAAGTCTGTTGACTTTATTTCTTGCGTTATCTGAATCTTGTAAGCCTTTAAATGAAGATCTTTGTGCAAAATTCTGAATAAAGTAGTTTTTGGAATGTTCAATTGCTGTGCACGATGACGAATTGATGTTTTTGGTTGTTCAACACTAGCAGTAACAGTATTTTCTTCTGAACGTCCACTATGATGATATGTTTTGCTTTTTTCATCTTTTACTGCACCAGTTTCCACAAATTTTTGAACAATTTTTCCAATGGAAACATTTGACGGGCAATTTTCTCTTCCATATTCTGTACGAAATTTTCTTCCAACTTCTGCACAACTTTCACCAAATTTAAAGTAATTTTTAATAATACATACGCGTTGCTCAATCGTATATCTCGCAATTTTTAATAACCATAATATTCCTACTTGTTATCTGTCAAATAACATATATTCTAGTACAAAAAATATAAATGGCGGCAAATTTAAAAATTAACCTCAAACTGGAACACCCATTAGTTTCTTTAATAGTTTGGCGTAAAGATATGAGGCTAAGCCATGAATTCTAATTTGTAAGATGCCAGAGCAAATTGTACCCACGACTTTGCTCTCGTATTAAAGATAACTAGATAATTGTAGAAGTACCAGATTTACCCCAGAGGAACTGCGTATTCTTCTGGATAAGCAGTCTATCTCTATGAAAATAAACACTGATCTGTTTCTGCATTGCTGCGTGACTGAAGAACAAATTTATAATATTAGAAGCGTTTGCCAATTTATATGCATGCTATGTAACTGATTAGATGTATTAACTAGATTTTTTCCAATTTATCAATTATCGTAATTATCAATTATCAAGCAAATATTGAACTGAATTGTTACTCGATATCCTATTTCTCAGATAGTTATCAATCTGTTTGTCCATTTTTTCAAGCAACCTGTTAACCTGTTCCGCTTCTATTAAGCATGTTTCATTTGTTTTAACGGCCTGCACAAAGAATTGCTTCACATGCGTGCATTTAACAAGAGCCTCAATAGCACCGCCCGCAGTTTGATTATAACCCTCTGATGACGGCTAATAAGCTAGAAACACGTGTTTACTGTTACAATTTCTTGCGGGGCTACACCGATAAGAGACTCTTAACATTGCTACCATAATTTCCTAACCGCGAGAATAACAATCATTATCCATCTGTCGTTTCTAGTGACAAAAATCGATTCAATTCCGCGAATTTGCGTAGGAACGCAACCCGCGTATCACGTTCGTACGGCTAAACATCTGATTTTACTTCCTTTCGGCGTTGGATAAATGGGTCGAATAATGTAATCGATTGTTTTCAACAAAAAGGTACACACACACACAAACTCGATATCTCTCTCCCACACACATACACGGTCGATTTCAATTGCACAACGTCATGCATCGAACAGCATTCGAATGGCTCTAATGCGACGCGTAGGTTTTTAGCATGAATGAAGTTTGAAATGAACCTGTCCTGATGTGAGTGAGTGTGTGAGCTTTTGGTGAGAGATCATTGATGGATTTTTTTATCGCGCGCGTATCAACTAGGTCACAATCTCGACAGAGATGAGACTGTTTTTGTGGGATTTGGTTAGTCAATAATGGACGCGGGTGTTGTAATATAGGAAGAAAGCGGTTAACCCTTCACATGAGTAGCTGGGACTGCTAGCACTGAGGGCGTTACAAAATGTTTGTTGAGGTCATTGAGTATTTTGACTGGTCATTAGAGTTTCCTCTTCTCACTTCTGTAACGCAAAAGAGTATTAAAAAGTTGTAAGGCTATTTCGAAAAATTGCTTTTGCGATATCTCATGGGTTTTTGCTGAGAAACATTGAGAACATCATTGTCATCATCTGTTTCACTTGTATCTAAAGCTGTCTCCATCTAAGGCCCAAGAACAAACAGTAAGACCGAACCTACTAAGATACTGAAAGCTCTTAAACCGAAACCAGCAAAATCAGCAGCTTAGCTCTATGTGACAGTGAGAAACGCAAAATTGTGCTTTTTGGTGAAGACAATGTCATTGGAAGCACATTTACTTGTTCTTTTGGAAAAGCTGCTGTCTTTGCTTTGGTCGAAGTCGCCGAAATTTGCTGTTAAGATCTTTCGATTTCTCCCTAGGTTCGACCTGTTTTTTTTTGCTTTAGATGGAAATTTAGCTATAGCTAGAAGAAAAATAGATGATGATAGTGTTGTTGGGATGGTGAGGATACCGAAGTAGAAGTATTTTCGGCTGATACAACTTTCTTGCCAGCTGCTGTCGCCTTTTTGCTCGCTTTATTTTGCTCCCGCATTATCGGAGAATCGAAATTAGAGCAGCAGACATGTATTGTGCGCAGCCGGTTGTACAACTTGAATTGTTTATTGAGTTATATTTTGAACAATTCGGTATTTTCCATGTAGAGATTTGGAAAATAATCTTTGAAACCTAATATATAGTTGGAAAAGTTACATAAATACGTATTATACAATTTTTAGTGCAATGGCATAAGAAGATGCAGTTTTTAATTCTAATTACTTCTATTTGATAACAATTTTAGATATTAAAAATATTCCTATTTGATGACAAACCTCGTCTATAGTTATAAATGCAAATCTGTTTATGAAGAATAACTTTTTCTCTAAATAATTAATAAAAAGAAATCGTTTGATTTGTGAATACACACTGTATATACAGACTAATCGAAAATCTCCCCTTTGAAGTTGATTAGCTGACATTGATTTTGATTAATCCCTTCTATTGACCTAAGTTTCGAACAGTAACATTTTAATATTTTTATTCCAACGACTCCACCAAAGCTTATTGTATAAGAAAGTCGGTAAAAAAGTTTATCCCACTTCGCGATTCTCTGGCCAAGAAACCAATACAAACGGTCGAAATCCCTTGAGCCGTTTGCAAGTAACAAACATAAAAAGGATAGATACAGACGATTTGAGAACCTCCTTCTTCCTGAAGTCTGTTAAAAATTATAATCAAAAAGCTTTCATCAAAAATTTATTAACGTGCAGGCTGTGTTTTGGTAAGGTGTATGTTGGACAAATTAGTAACTCGCTTTAAAAGCGGTTGTCTGAACACAAATCACACATTTGAAAGTAGACATGTTAAAGTTAGACAGAGAAAGTTCCAATGTTTCTTTTTATGTCCTAATGTTGGCTCTAAAACATTTCCTCCAACCCTCATATAGTCGTGAATCCGACGGAGCCGGAAATTTTTTTCGGTACGCGTAATATGGTGGCGATAAAAATTCATCAAAAGTATTGTGGGAGTTCACTGACAGTTCTAACAAACAATTCTGGCACGTGTTTGCAATGATCCTTGAGAGTCGAACAGAATGAAAAATTCCCACATATGCTCGTATATATGCCGAAATGTATGACAATGAATTTCGAGAACGTTAAGTAAAATCGTTAGAACAAGGTAATAGTTGTGAACGCCACGTGTAGTTTTAGACTAGACTTTATGATAATTGTGAAGAAAATCGTTGAAAAGGAAATGCCAGGAACCGGTAGTATTATAGACCGGTCTGCAGAGATTTTTTTCCTCTCAAAATCGGTATCTGGTCGGGAGCGCTTATAGTAATTCTCAGATTGAGAGTTTGATTTTATATTATATATATTCTTTATGCATCTGTTAGATTATTTACTATATGGGGAAAATCTGAAATTCGAAGAGTACATAAAAAACACGATACATAAAAAATAATTCAAAAATAAATCCACAGACTGTTTTTAAGGCCATAGGGTTAATAAATGGACTTTGTTTACCATAACTACTACTACTAACTCGATATTAACATGAAATACATCAAGTAGCTCTGGAAAATTTTACGAACAAATTAACATATTGTTCAAATTGTTGGAGATAAGTATAATACTTGTAGGAATGCTGTGGATATCTTTTGTTACAGATAGCCTCATAAAAATTTAGATTTTGTAACAATAACTAAAATAATAAAATTCAAAACCGAAGAAGTGCTAGAGTTAAGAAAATTTTTAACTATAAAAGGTCTGACGAAACAGATAAATTATATAAACAAAAAAAGTACGAAAAGATACAAAATTAGATAATAGACTCGAAACTGAGATACAAGAAGTAGGAATTGCATTTCAATTTAAAGAAAACACAGTACCTAGTGATAAAAAGTCCAACAAAATTGTAAGTATGACGATACTGAGATATAATATATAATAAAATAATTAAATAAATACATTTAAAAAAAACAAAAACCGACTTCAAAAGAAAATTAACTAAAAACCATGAAATAATATTTTGCTACAATTAAATACTTTTTATGAAGTCGGTGCCAAGCGAAAGTGAAAATATTTTGTGAGGTACATTGATGAGTTATACTTCGCAACTTCGCTGTTCAAATTGGCACCGACTTCATAAAAAGTATTTAATTGTAGCAAAATATTATTTCATGCTTTTTAGTTAATTTTCTTTTGAAGTCGGTTTTTGTTTTTTTAAAAATGTATTTATTTTACAATTTTCAGTGATGCAATGTCTGTAATTGTTAATGATTTATCCTACAGCCGTAACATTCTATTAACATTTTTTTAACCATCCTTCATAACAATATTTGTACTCCGCCCTGTATGTCAGCTATCATAAATTTCCAACTGCTATGAGCTACCTTATATAATTATTTTTTCTTGCCTTTTACTAACCATCCTGTATGATATAATTACATTCGACGTTATATTTTAACCATCTTGCATAGGAAATATTATGGATCACCAACATTTTAATAACTACCCTATATAATTTTATTTTTACACCACATATGTATATTTATATGCGTGAAATTAATATGCAAATTCATAAGATTTTACTCATCCAAAAATCGCCCGCCTCGGCAATTTTATCACTTTGAAAAGTTGAATTCTCCAGGTGTAAAAATATAATGCTAGGAAAATATGAGGTAGGCATTAAATAGTTACTTGTTCGGAACATACAAGTACATTTTGTATTGGAAAAATGATTACAAGAGCAGTTTCACTCTCAAATCACCCTGTATTGAAAGAATTTTTACAAGACGAATCTCACTCTTACGTAGGTTACTAAATCACCCTGTATTGAACACCTTTAAATTAAAAATCAAATTTCTCTTGAAAACAATTTGCCCAAATATGGGACCCTAACCAATCGATTTCTATCTATTGAAACTTCTAAATAAGAAAATTTCATCGAAATCGATAGATCTTTTTTTTTCACAACTCAAATATATATATATATATATATATATATATATATATATATATATATATATATAAACAAACCTTGTTCGTTATATAGTATTAGATTATTTCTATTTGATAACAATTTTATATCTTAACAGAAATGAAGATACTTTAATTTATAATTAAAAGCCCTCTTTGAAGGCAAACTTTGTCTACAGTTAATAAAAATTGACATGGAATGATTACTGTTTATGTTTTAGACCATGTAAAAACTCTGTTTGTGAAGAATAACTTTTTTCTCTGAAAATTATGAATAAAAAGAAATCGTTTAATTTATGAATACACACTGTATATTCATATTAACTGACACTTATTTTGATTTTGATTAATTCATCTTATTTACAATTTACCCCAAGTTCCGAATAGTTAATACCAGTAACTCCATCTAATCTTATAATACCCGCGACTCCACCAAGACATAGAATATAAGAAAATAGGTAAAAAGTTTTTCCCCATTCTATAAGAAACGATAGAAGCTATGTTATTTGAAAAAAAGTTCTGACCACTTTGAGATATCACGGCACTAACCTAATCCCTTTTCAATTTGCCCCACGTTCCGAATAACATTTTTCAAATTTTATATAATAATACCGGCTCCTCCACCATGGCATAGAGTATATGAGAATAGGTAAAAATAGTTTTTCCCCATTTTCTAAGAAACGGTAAAGCTATTTTAATGAAAAAAATATGGGACCACTTCGCTATCCTGCCAAACAGGATCCAGTAAAATGGTTGAAATCCCTCAAGCCGTTTCCTAGTAATCGGTGAACAAACATAAAAAAAAAGCAACATAGATACAGACGAATTGAGAACCTCCTTCTTTTTGAAGTCGGTTAAAAAATAGTTGCTTTCTTGTCCAAACAGTCTTCCATTTACAGGAAAATTTAAAAATACAACATTGCGGTACTAACAATTTGATTTACAGTACATGTAAAATATTATAATAATTGCATATACGATTAAAATTATTGCACATAACATAAACAGGTGATTTCAACAAAATGTTCTTGCTCTTGGTGGTCTTAGAGCTAAGTGTTTGAGTGAAACGTAGCTACATTAAAATTAATTTGTTTTAACAATTCCGAACAGTCTAGCATATTATTTACTGATTTGAACAAGAACACAACACATGCACAATTTCTCCTTAATTGTAAAGAAGGCAGTTGAAAACGTTCACATAATTCATCATTAGGTATATTCCTTTCTGAATATAATCCATCACTTTTGAGAACCAAATATTTCAGAAATGTTCTTTGAACCTTTTCAACACGTTTGCAGTGAATATCATAGTATGGATGCCAAATAATAGTTGACTTGAATAAGGAAATTTGATGGCTGACGTTTTTCGAGTATATGTCACGACTTTGCATTTATTCGCATATTTCTATTGTACCAGTTTTCTATAGATACTAATTGCTTCTGAATCTTATGACAATCATTTACGCAATCTATTGTAGAAAAGATCTTAAAGTCATCAGCAAAGCATTTCTTTCGATATTGTATTAGAAAAATCTTTAATAAACAAAAGAAAATAATAAGTCCCAAATTCGACCCTTGAGGTTTTCCTGATTTAGCTCAGTATGACACCGATTTGAAACCATTATAAGTCACGTAAAATGTATCTGCCTGATAAGTAAGACGTGAAATGTATAGGTTGGATAGAAAATCTAAATCATTATAGCTTATTTAAAAGAATTTTATGATCGATTCTGTCAAATGCCTTACTAAAATCTGTGTAATCACGTCGACTGGTTTATTGGTGGCCAATGCTTCTGAGATATATTGAGTAATTGCTATCAGGTAGAGAGAAATCCGTGCTGATATGGAGATAGTTGATTAAGTACTAGTGGAAATATGCGATTATACAGCATGATTTCAAATAGCTTTGAGAAGTTTCGACAGAATATGTACAATTCTGTGGTTCTCTAATATATTTTTCTCACCATCCTTAAAAATGGAGCAAACTTTTGTTGCTTTCCAGGCTTAAAGGACAGGCGTTACATATATTTGTTAGGATTCCCGATAGCCCCCAGCACTATCTTTTAATATAAATGACGGGATCTTATCAGGTCCAGAGGTTAGTTTATTTTTTAGTTCTTCTTCTAGATACAAGTAGGTAAATTTAAAAATCTAGGTATACTGATTGATAATAAATAAAACAGAATTACCGAAGGCAGAAAAGTAATAGGAGTCTTGGATAGACTATGAAGAAATAAAAACATTATCAAAAATGCAACAAATGAATAGGAAAAGCACTAGTACTGTGCTATAGGGGCGAAGTCTGGGTAATAAATGCAGATCTAGAGGATGACTCAAAGTTATTGAAATGAAGTGACTTAGAAGGAGTATGAGGCTGTTCAGACTGATAACAAATGAAGCATCAGCCAAAGAATTTACGTCCAAGATACATTAATGGACCTCATAGAAAAGCTTACGCTGGTCAGGAACACTAAAGGGAATGGAGTACAACAGATGCCCTAAGAAACTAAATAGAAACGTGAGACGCTAAGAAAATCTTGGAATGGGGGAATAAGAGGAGCTATGAACAAAACAAACTTGGACTGAGAAAACTGGGGAAGGGAAATGGGTAGAAAAAGTTAGCTATAGATTGATACGTTGACATATCTTAAACATAAAAATGTGACACTGTTGAAGATACAGAATATGATACCAAAGTATCGCTCCACGTTGTCGGTTTTTTTCCTCTAGTCAGACCGGACTATAAAACGACCAGACCTTATGATAATTCTTGAGAAAATCGTTGAAAATGAAATGCCACGAACAAATACTATTAGAGGAGAAATTCATTTACAAGTATGAATGGAATTATTGTGGTACCGGGACAAGGACGCAAAACCCGATCGACAACTTTTGATTTTATTGAAACGTTGCCGTATGCCGCGTTAGGTCAAATCGACTCAGGTCGGCCGAGTGTGGTGACAGTTTAGGTGGAGCACTCGAAATATTCAGAACGATTAATATAATCCAATTGCAACAAGAAAAAAAAATCGTTACCTTGCACTATAAATTGCGGTGTAAATGTTTCGTAACTCGTAATGCCATTTCTAGGTAAAATGCATTTTTTGCACTAAAAAAGTTACCGAGTAATTTCTTTCAAGTGGGATACGTCGTTAGGCGTTGTCTTCTTACTGCGAATTTCTTTTGGTATAGCTATTTACAAATTTGATTGAAATTCTTCATGTTACGACGTAATTGAAGGTGAAGAAAATATAATCATCTGAACTCGAAGAAATGTTACACTTTAACGTGAATACATTGAGCGATATCACAAAAAATGTTTAGCAACTAAATGGATTTGCTGTTCAATCGATGGCGTGCATGATTTGTATTAAATCAGAAGTTATTCTGTGAATTAATGTACTATTTTCTGAACTTCTTTATCAATCTTCTAGTTGTTTGCAAAAAGATGCACCAATTAAGGTAATTGAGTGCCATCTAGGGACACAATTTTGAACTAATTGGTACCATAGTAGAGGATGTTTGGATACAAGGATAGTTAAGTTTGGAAAAACGTAAAATATTTGAAAAATTAGTGAATTCAGAAGAAGTTATGTTGATTAGCTATGGATGGTTTAGTTCAATAGTCAACAGTGTGTATAAAATTGAAAACAGAGCAATACCAAGAGAGTTATTTTAAGATAAATGTGGAGAAAGCTCTTGATTATTCTGAGTGCTCTAGAGATTTGTTCTCCGAACTCTAAAACGAAGGAACTGAGATTCCAAGTAAATCGTAAGGTTTAAACTGTTTGATTCTGTGGACCTTCAATGTCGTTTTTTGCTAGATGTATTTGTAAATCTTCTTCTTTTTTCTGTCTTTATTCTGGGATTGGAATCTGTGCCCTGTGAGAAACTGGTTCGCCAGCTGAATGGTTTTAAGATATTTAACGATCTTTTTGGTCAGAGGCCCGATTCTCGAAACCATTTGACTGCTGTACCACTCGACTTTCGCATAAAAATTCACATAAATGACGTTTAACCCATTATTAGACTTCATTTACGTCAGTTTTCATTCGTCGTGTGGTAGAGCCGTCGAATGGTTTCGAAAATCGGGGCCCTGGCTTGTTATTCCAACAATTTTTCTAATGCAGACCTAACAACAGATGGACAAGATGTTCAACAAATACAATGAACCCCACATTTATTCTATCCCTTCACTTCTGTTCCGAAACAGACAAGTAAGTGAAAGTGGCAATGAAAACAAAGTGTAGTAGGTGCAATTCTGAAAAATTACCCGGATTATTGGTAGTATATATTTAACAGAAAGGAGGGTCAATCAAATTTAATGTAACAGATGTTATTTAAAACTGGCTTTGGGTAGAATCATCAAAAAACATTGTTAATCTTTTTTTTTCAAGATATTTACTACAATCCAGTTCCACTAAATGACAAATACAATATAGCTAGATACCCCGTAACATCTAATCATGTTAAGGCCTTTTTTAAATTTTAACTAAAATATTTTCAACTGTCGGTTTCATATATGATAAAATTTCTTTACTGCCATTGACAACGGAATCTCACCTGGTCCACGTAATGTTTGGAATAGATATTCCAAATAACTTCCAAGAAATTCATGACATATAGTATAGATGGCAGAACTATCATTCAGGAAACAAACTGGTATTGTATATTAATTGGAGGTTATATATGTTTATTAACTACAATTTATTAATTTTCAATAAACGAAAAGACTCAATATAAAACCTGGACCCTGTTTCTTACAGACAAAACTAAGATGTCTGGGAACATGTATAATTTATTAATTTCAGTACCATACTGATATATTTTCTTATGTATAAGTGTGACAATTTCTGTCATTGTTAAAAATCACGTCACGTTTTTATTGTAAAATAAGTTGCTCATAAACACTCTTTTGCGTCAAACCAAGTTCGCAAATGAAACAGGAGCAGGTATTCTTACAAAAACCTTCACGTTATAACGATTTCCAGAAATAATAGATTTACCTCGTCTATTTCTGTCATTTCTATTTCTCGAATTGTTCTGTTTAGAATTCCATCATTTGGAACACGGACACACACACACACACACGCATGTAACGTAAATTAGTTCATCACTCGTTGAAAATATCATTACTTCAACGTCTTCGGCTATATATGCGAACCGAGGTCTGGCTCTAATAATTTTCGTTTCTAGCTCGAAAATTAATTCGTCTATTTCTCGGCCAAAGATCCCAAACAGCTGTTCGTCTATTTTCACGTGGTGCTCGATCTGATTCCAAATTACCCATCATCTCGGTATTTCCGACAAAAAGTGATCCTAGCCCAGTCAATTTAGTTAAAACATACATTTTTTTTAACAAAAAAAAACGACTTCAAAAACAACCTTAATTAAAAATTTTCCGGAAACAATTAAATACTTTTTCCTGAAGTTCTTTCCAAATTATTCTCACTGTTAACGAATTGTTTTTGAAGGCGGCTAAAAAGAACTCAATTTCCGAAAAAATTCACAACTAGAATTTTATTTTAGACTTCCTTTAGATGTTATAAGTTGTTGTGCTAGCGTTGAGAGACTCCAACAGTCACAAGTCACGAAAAATGCTCAAATCTTGTTTCCAAAAATGCTCAAATTTTATTTGGAGTTAAATAAGAATTACAGTATAATGTATTGACGATAACACTGTATACCTCTACACCGAATCCGAAGACGAGGATCAATTTAGAACAAGGAGTGTATGAGATTCGATGTCTAAACTGCCACACGATCTATGTGGGGCAAATTAACAAACGACTGTAAGCCAGACGTGACGAACACAAAATCTCCATAAAAAGAAAGAAAAAACAACATCGATTACGGTACCCGTCACCAAGACTACACACGGTTTAGATTGAGATTAAGAAAATACTGACAAATATGATCACCCAATATCGAAATTGATACGAGAGGCGATTGAGATCACGAAAAGGACTTAAAGTTTAAAAGGACGGAATGAAAACTAGAAATTATGAAATTTGTACTAAACACCATACGTACTCAAACAACTCAACAGTAAATGACCAATCAACAAGCGTGGGAGGAGTCAATGAGCGTCAATCACACAAAGTCGGTCATGCACTTTCCAAATTGATTTCACTTTAACTAACTGAGAATCTATTTTTTTTAAGGCGGTTAAAAGCCGTCATTTTATTTTACACTTCCTTTAGATGCTGCGGGAAAAAAATTCCCCTATATACTTATTGTGCCAACGAAGGTCAAATGTCAAAAAATGTTGAAATCTTGTTTCCAAAAATGCTCTAATTTTATTTCCGATTCAATAAGGATTATAGTCCGATGTATTGGTGATAACACTGCTGACCTCTACACCGAATCCGAAGACGAGGATTAATTTATAACAATAAGGAGTGCATGAGATTTCATGTGCAGACCGTCACAAAACCTCTATGGGGCAAACTAACAGTAGAGTTCAAATCAGACGTGATGAACACAAGAACTCCATAAGAAAGAGAGAAAAAACAACAAAGAATACAGAACACGTCACCAAGACTTTGAGAATACGAAAGTACTGGCAAATATAGAACACCTGAAATCTAGACTGATAAGAGAGGCGATTGAGATCGCGAAAAGGCCTCACAGTCTAAAAGTCGAACCGCGACTTTATAACAGCGCTACAGCTCCTGTAAATCTTAATACCCGAGTCACTAGATCGACCTGATGACGACAGATCTGACTAGGCCGAAGCGTAATAACACTTTTCAAGTAGTGTTTATGCAACTATGCGCATCCGGTTTTCTTTGCGGAGATACAGATTTTATAAGAACCTGACAAATCTCTTACAAAATTTGGCTCGTTTTTTTAGCTGCTGATACGTAAAATGACTGAGCTAAAGCGTATTCTTGAAATTCGCCGTGACTCAAAACTAGGAAGTGAACCATAGTCGTTAATCTCTGCGTATTCATGCTTATATGGTAGAAACATTTTTCGATGGAATCGAAGATGGTATGGGGCTCGAACCCGGGTGACCTTCCGACATCACGAGACGACTTTTATTCCTCGATACCTGATTTCGATTCGAGCTCGGTTGGATTTCAAATCAGACGAAGACGCGTTGAAGGATTACCATCAAGAGACTTAACGAGCCTCATACGTTTACTCGTGACTTACGTACGGTGGGAGCTTTGTGCGATGAAATCATCACAAACATATGTTTCCTCTGAATTAACCTTTAACCTCTCCGGAAAATTTTTTTCAAGAGAACGGAATGTATAATTAAGTATTTGGTCGCCGTACGGCGTCGAGCGGAAATTGTCACAACATAAATTCGCCAATTTTACGAGGCCGGCGACAAGCAACTGACATGTGTGATCGTAATTTTTTTATGGGATTTTAATTAAGTCTGTGGCAATCCGAAGAACTCGTTCATGAGGTCGACATGCGCGACAATTTAAGTATTGTGTACGATAGAGTAGTTTTTTGTGTCCCGCAAGGTTCTAATTTGAGCCTCAACTGATTTTTTTTAAATAATGATTTGGTGTAGAATTTTGAAATAAAACTAAAATATTTTCAGGATCTTTCAACATCTCCCAAATAAAGTACCACGGCAGATTCTGCTAATTATGATTCTATAATTATAAACTATTAAAACTATTTACTATAACTTCTTTATAAACTCTTTTTGGACAAGATGAGTTTGAAAGTAATTTTTCATGCTAACAACTGAGCTCTACATGCTTAACTGCAGTGCATGTTCTGAGTAATTTTTGGTATCTCGCATGGTTCTAATTTGAGCCTCAAGTTATTTTGTGTAAAAATAAGTAATATTTCGCTTATAGAAATCTTGATGGATTTCCATTTATTTCGAAATTTTACTATGAATTTACGTAATTCAAAAATAGTCGAAAGTTTTCGAGATAGAGTTCATCTCTATTTCCTCAAAATATTGGTTAAATTGTACATCTTTCACCTCAATATGTCCCGTAATTGCCACAAAATGAATATGAAAACTGGATACAGACAGTTACTTAAAAAATAATTAGAATATTCATGGTCCTCAGAAATTTTATATACTCCGTGGGTTCAATTCAAATTTCAAAATTAATTTTACTTTCACTTTCTAGAAACTTTTATTTACATTAACTATACACAACAGCTAATTCGAATATCACAAATATAATACCACATAAGCTCTTCGTCGCACTAACTAACTGCCGCGATTATGGGTCGCTTCTTTTAAAACCAGCATCGAAAACTCTCGTACAATCGTATCAATTCTACAGCTGCCGAGCCATTTCGAGATCAATTTTTTTGTCCTAAAAGCGATCGATGTCGTACTGGAATGAAACCAGGGCCGGCTTAGGGAAATTTCGTTACCGAAAGATTTGAATAACGTAATTTTTTTTCTGACTACATATTTTCAGCCTAGATCTGTATTTAGAGCATCAGCAATAGTCACAGAATTTACTTTTTCTTCAATTTAGAAGCTATAGTTCCTATAACAAATGCCATTTTATATTATTTTAGTCAGTACCTGTTATACTCGTTCTTTATTTAAGAATACTGCAATAAGTTCGGATATTAGCAGTTGTTTTGCATTTCTAAATAACGCTACGACCTTAACATCAGGACACAGTTATAAATTGGCATTATGATAATATTACGACCTCTGATAACTGGCCCTCTAGCAGCTAAGTGCCATTTTGTGGATTATTTTTATCATTTTCCGTGTGGTTGTCTCTTTTGGTCGACTAAGATCTTCCCTTCGGCAGCTTGCGTGACCTGTTTGTAAAGCGATGAGAAGACTACCACTGAGCAATATTTATCTGTGCTTTGAGTTTGGCTAGATTGAGGACGAAAGTAATGTATCATATTATGATGACCAATGTCAGCGTTCAGTAATGGCTGCTGAATAAACACAAGCAGCGTAGCTTATTGCATATATTTCCGGAGATAGCCTACAATGTACAAATATCGTGACAAGACTAGAAAGAGGGGCAATAAAGAAAGGATCATATCTCACTTGGTGGGTGAAAGCAGCCAATGAACTATATACTGGACCTCTGCCCTCTCTTTCTAGGCAAGATATTTGTGAATTGCAGACTACCTCCAGATATATAAGTTCTAAGGCCCAAATATCGTGAAAAGGCTAGGAAGACAGGGTAATAAAGAGAACAGCATGTTATCTCGCTTGGTGGTGGCCGTTGCTCCAAATAGAAATAACCTGTTGTTCTCTCTCTCTATTGTCATCTATTTCTAATATTGTCATGATATGAGTGCACTGTAGGGTACCTCCAGAAGTATAAGCTCTAAGTTTATAAGTTACTTATTCTAAGGCATTTCTTTTAAACCACAAGGGCAATCTGTCTGAATCGCGAACTCTAGGATTACTAACTCATTCATCAACACAGTCACCTTATATGGCGATACGATCATTCCAAGATTTGTCTAAGCTTTTGGTGCTTGTCTTATAGAACAATTTGTCTTTTGGCTCCAAATCATCCCCGAGACGTATATTAATTTATGACATTTGTAGTTGAACGGATTTTGACAATACTAGCTGTGCAGATTTGTTTGATAACCAAAAATTAATACCATTAATTCCTAAGATCGAAAGTTTTATTTACCTCAGCAGTTAAGCATTTAGAGCATATACTTCTGGAGGTACCCTGCAATGTACCAATATCGAAACAAGACTAGAACGAGAGGCCATTAAAGATATCATGAGGTTGTCTCAATTTGTAGGTGGAAGCTTAGAGCCTGTACCTTCTGGAGATAGCATGCAATGCACAGAATTGTGCCAAGCCTAGAAAGAGAGGGCAATAGAGACAGTAACAAGCTATTTCACTTGGTGGGTGCAAGCAACCAATGAACAACAAGCTCATTGCCTTCTTTTTCTCGTCTTGTCACTATATGTGTGCATGATAGGCTACCTCCAAAAGTATAATCTCTAAGGTTAAGAATGGGAACCATAGTAACAAAAGGCACAAATAGAAACGGTTAAAATAAGAAGGAACCGTAACTAATATAAAATGAAATCCCAATTAAAATACTTCGTGACCATCATCAGAAAATAGATAAAAATAATTACTGGAAAGACTCTCAATTAAAACTAAGTGATAATCAAAAACAACACATTTTTTAGGAGCTTTGTTAATCCTCCAGACAAAACCAAAAAAAAATGTCGGAGTTAATTGATCTTTATTACCGGAAGTTCAGTACAAAAATATTTAAAGAAATAATGAATTAGGGAAGTCGACTTTACATAATTTTAACGGAGTATGGTTCAAAAGAATGTCCTTAAATTAATATTACATGAGACATTAGAAACACAAGTTGGGATTTTTTTAATGATACATTAACAAGCGATTAGTGTAAAGGCTACGATACGTCAACGCAGGAATCCCTTTCGTTTTTCTTGATAAAAGGAATTAATTTTACGGAAGAATCCAAGCTTGCCCAGACGTTGGGTTTGATTAAAGCCGCAGACAAAATAATTAATATAAGTTCTATTCGTATGAATACCTACCATCATTAACGAACAATCAGACTCGTTAATAAATGTAAATTAGTCGCAATATACAATTAAATTAAAAAAGAACGATGGAAGATAACTAGTCCACCGTTATCGTGTTATGTTAATCCTTTAGGTTAATAACTGAAAAACATGCTAACTCGCTTAATTTTCGGCAGTATGATTGATTCCCCGCCTCCTCGGATTACCCGACGTTTTGCTCGTCGTTTTTTTTCCTCTTCACCTCATAATAATCCTTCGCAGCCGACTGGATTCTCTAACAGCATAAACAAATGAGCGCGAGATCACAGCGAATTGGCCAGGTTAAAATTTGCTCTTGACCTTGACTGGTTCGGTGGAACTTTTAAAATTCAATAATGAAAAAAAACATACACACACACCAATTGCCATAATGCGACCGTTTGGCAATGGCGGGTGGCGATGAACTTTGCGCGCGAGTGAGAAAAAGACGCAGTTTGTATTAGATGATTTATTTACTTGCCAATTTGCGAATATTCTAAGAGCACAGAATGTACTTGGACCGGTGCCCATCATCATCATGATGATCGTGCTGGTGGTGTTGCTTCCATCCCAACGAGAATCATACTGTGATCATTTTTTCTGTGCAAAAAGTGCGCAGTCATCTTTTATTTTAATGGTGAAGAAGAAGTCGGTCAAGCACGTGTACTTAGCTAATCTCTGACGATGTCTTTCCAAGAATAAGCTCCATAAGCTTAGAGATTTCGTTGTTACTTCATTAATCTTAATTTTTACGTTATTTTTCGTTACTAATGCTTTCTTATTGTTGTATTGTTCGGTTTCACTGATGTCGCACTAACTGTTTTTACTGCCGTTAGTACAGATGTTACTCTAAAAACGTTGAAATGATCAGAAACTGAAAAATTGTCACTAAGCTTACTCCAAATGTAAGTTTAAATGTTATGTGTATGAAGTATTTTTGTTAGGAGTATTATATACTGAAGATACATGAAACAAAAACCAAAATGGAGTCCGATTTGTAACTTCTGCAACATTTGGTTACAGCTTAACTCAAAAGGTTTTACTAAAATCTGCGCTCATTACACACTCAGTTGTTGGTGTTGGAACCATAGTTCTAAAGTACTGGTTGGTAAAGTCATAATTTGTTACTAAGTTATACTATAAAGCTTAGAAAAAGATTTGTATTTGAATTAGCATTATTATTTACAAAAAGTACTCTCTGCTACATACTGCTAGATGACACCAAAGTATTCTACAGACTATACTCACACTTTCGACTGAAGCTTTGATGTACTTACCTAAAACAAAAAGAAAAACTAGGTTAGTGATGATTCTTCAATGAACGAATATACCATAGACGCAAACTTATTTATAAAATAATGAAATCAATGCAAACGTTCTGTTTACAGGTATGTTTTGTTTTTTCTCGTTTGTTAGTCACTCTATTATTTTTTAATGAGTAACGAAGAACCACAAATTACTCATTAATTGTTTAATAAGTACTTTGCTGCCACTGAAAAGGTCTGTGAATGAAGCTGAGTAGTGCCAGCAAAAAATACATTTTACATCAAATAATACAAAAAGTAAAAGTTTTAAGGGCTTCGAACTTAAAAATTAAATTCTTTAAAATATTTGAACTCTTTAGATTTAAAAGCTTTCGCTAACTTCAACGTAATATTGTCCAAAAGTTAGTAGTTAATAGCTAAATAATAAATAGATAGAGTTCCATTGGGTAACAATTATTCATTTTTTCTATTTAATGAGTAATAAAGTGAAACCATGAAATACTCATTACTAGTTTAAAGAGTAATAGTCTTTCATTACTCATTTTTACTTTATAATAAGTAATGGAGGACCTCAAATTACTCATTAATTATTTAATGAGTAAGTTGTTGTTATTGAACTGGTCAACTTACATTGCCAAAAAGTTAACAGTTAATAGGTAGAGTTCTATTGGTAATGCATGATCCTTCATTATTCATTTTTTTCTTTTTAATGAATAATGAAGAATGATAAAAACTAATTGTCTTTCATTACTCATTTTTTACTTTATAATGAGTAATGGAGGACCACAAACTACTCATTAATAGTTTAATGAGTAATTTTGCCATTGAACTGGTCTGAAAATGGAGCTGAGAAGTAGCGGCAAAAACTCATTAAAAAAGTCTTATTTTGCATTACAACAATGTAAAAAATTATATTTAGTTAATCAAGTTTACAAGGTTTCGAACGAA
This sequence comes from Octodonta nipae, assembly GCA_034190945.1. NCBI lineage: Eukaryota > Metazoa > Arthropoda > Insecta > Coleoptera > Chrysomelidae > Octodonta > Octodonta nipae. Next base: position 7,345,021 of record CM067219.1, on the reverse strand, counting down.
CGAAATGTTTAAATTATTTGGAAGCTTTAGAATTAAAAGCTTGTAACAGAAATTGAACTTACTATTGTCCAAAAGTTAATTGTTAATAGGTGAGTAATACATATGTGGAGTTCCATCGAGTAACAATTGGTAATTCATGATCCTTCATTATTCAAGTTTCTCTTTTTGATGAGTAATGAAGTACGTAACATAAAATACTCATTAATACTTTAAAGAGTAGTGGTCTTTCACTACTCATTTTTTTACTTTTTAATGAGTAATGTGGGGTCCAATACTCATTAATTGAGTAATTTGTTGTAATTAAGAATGTCTAGAGAATGGAGCTGAGAATTGGAAAAAAAAACTCATTAAAAAGTTACATCAAACAATACTAAATAGAAATAAAAATAGTATTTAGTGAATCAAGTTTTCATGATTTCGAACTTAAAAATTAAAGCTGAGGGCGTACATGTCATTAACCTGGAATTAATGCTTGAGCTTTTTAAGAAAATATTTAGTTAAGGCGTAAATATTCATTACACTTGAAGAAAAGCATCAAGGTCGTATAAAAACATTTTGTTTATATAACTTTTATCACCTACGTAAGCCTGTGACTTGATGGAGTTCCACTATAGCTTTACTAACTCCACAACATATGATTTTTCTTCATAAATTATAAACGATTAAATATGAAAATAATTGAAAAGACTTTTCAAATAAGCTCAGCTCTATTTTATGTCCAAAGAGTCGAGTACTATAAAAACTTGAATACCGCTTGTCTTTTTAATCGTATTGAATTCGCAAAGCGTCTCGAGTCCGAGGTTCAGAGTTCATATCCTACACCCATTACCCACCACATAAAGTTCTCATAATAGTCATAAGGTTCCCGTTGTACTCGCACCAATACCACGAATGACTTCACCGCAATTTCGGCCACGACCAGACAGCAGCGGACGACTCTCACGCAATTTGTTACGTTCGTTTTGTGTTTTTGTTGTTGTTTACGAATCTGCCGCCCGTTGTTTCATCTCTGAAGATTCGTTCGATGCTTTGTTGTTGTTGTTTCTTTCGTCTGCATGTCTCAAGAGTGAAATGTTCCCGGCTAGCGGAAGTTGGCTTAGGTCGCCATTCCTATCGGCCCGGGCGGAAGCCAGCAATTAAGGCTTTTGAATTACAATGAGTAGTTTTTTTGTACTTGGTCGAATTACGAATTGGATATTTAAACTACGGAATGCTTTAGCAAGTGCGAGACGACGTCTCGCAACATTCTCACAGTCCGGATTGGTTTGGGTCACAGCAAGAGTCCGTTCTAACGAAGTAAATGTTTAATTAAGAATAAAGCATTAATAGTCTACTCTACAACTGGTGTTAATACAACATACTATGACTAAAATTATGTGGATTGGCTCATTCAATCCAGAATGATGTCCATCATTGTTACAAAAAAATAAAATAACCCATAAAAATCCAAAAGTTATAAACAAGTAAAGATCCTAAAAATAGTATTTGATTTTTCGCTTATAGTTCGTAAAATTTTAATATTTCTGAGGGGGGAGGAAATTTACTTTAAAAAAGTTCCGACTCTCGAAACTGTTTCTCCATTATTTATAATTTTAAATTAAGGACGAAAATAGGCCTCCGAACGCCATTGTCAGACTTCCTCGAAAGAGCGTACGTCACTTAAAAATTTTTTTGAGGTACTTATAGTAAACTGAAAAATCTGAAAAACTTATGATATAATTCTGAACACTTTAATGAATTGAGTCCAGTTGAAATTTTTTATTTAAGTAACTTTTTCAATAAATTAGAGGATTGTTTACTAACATTTTTTTTTTAAATTTGCTTTATCGTTTTTAACTAAAAAAATGTTTAAAAAATGGCCGTCAATTTTTTAAAAAAATTTTAATACTTTATATTTTTTTAAGCTAGCAAAAAAACATAATTATGTTGTATTTTTTTATTTATTATTATATTATCGTTGTTATGTCAATTAAAAACATTTAATAACTAAGATAAAATATTGTCTCTATTTGTTTATTAATTGTTCATAAACAAATGGATTATTTTAATATTTTTAATTTTTTTACAATTTTGTAGAGAACTCTGAATTATGATTTTTGAAAACACAATTTTTTCTTAATAATAATTTTTAATTGTTTATAATAGTTTTTTTATATATTTATCGTTTAAATTATTACTTATGAAATTTTCGTTTATAAAAAAAATATAATTGACTGTTCTCTATAAAATTACGAAAAAAATATTTTTTAACAAATTCACTGCTCATTATGTTAACAATTTGTTATAAACAACTTTGTTTTAGTTTTATTCTATTTTTTATGAATTTTTGAAATAATGTGCTACAAAAGTTGCAGCAGCTGATCGATTTGTTAACTTTGAAGCTAATATAACTTTTACACTATTAGAGATTAGACAATAAACATTCAGGTCATGTTAAAATGATCTTTCATAAATGTTTTACCTATTGCGAATTTGTTGTTCTGGGCAATTGTTTATAACAACTGAAGATTTTTGGGATTTTCAGAACTTTTGCGGCTTCTAGCTCAGTAAATAATGCAAATTTGGTTATTGAACTTCAGGGCAATTTTGTTAAGCTATAAATTTTGTTACAGTCGCAGTTGTTTATTTTTTATTTGTTTTTTTTAGCTATTACTATTTTTCAAAAAAAAATTTTTCTACATCCTTGAAAAGTTTATGCATTGATTTTTTTTCCAATTGTCTACATAATTTTGCCTGTTAATTTCTAAAAAATCATTTAAATGTAGCCAGACTTTTTGAAAATTCAAAGGAAGTTTCAGAAAATTTTGTTAATTAAAAATCTTCTAATTTATTGAAAAAATTACTAACATAATAAATTTCAACGGGACTCAACCTTTAAAGTGTTTAGATTATACTATATTTTTTTAGATTTTTCAATTTATTATAAGTACGAAGACGCGAGATGTAAGACCGACATCTAAGATTTTCGAAAATCCTATATGTCGGTCTTACATCTCGCGTCTTCAAATTTAACGAAATGCATCAAATGCATAAAGAAGTGTTCGAGAGGACATTCAATAGTCGGAAGCGCAACTGATGAAGGTTCCCTAACCAGAAACAATATATATTACATATATGGTCTTGCGTATAAAGGAATGACACCTCGAAGAGAGTATTACTATAAGTACCTAAATTTACTTTTTGTAAATTTTTTAGGACCTTTAATTGTTTAAACTTTTGGAATTTTTTATGGGCTGTTTTAATTTTTTGTAACAACGATTTAGACATCAACCTCGATCGAATGAGCCAACCCTCATAATTTTAGTCATAGTATGTTGTATTAACACCATTCTGTAGATTAGACTATAAACAAAAATCTACTAATTAAAGTATGGAAATATCAATTGCAAAATTTTTGTCTTTCATTCAACTTCTTGAGTTGGAGTATATACCTATACTCAAAAAACTTTTTGGTATTACGACAGAACTTATTTTTTACTAGAATTTCAGTCATGGTCAAATTTACCTCAGCACTATAGATTCGCGAGAAAAACAATACCTCAACGTTTCTCTTCACATCTTCCCCTGTCCAAGTGCGTTTCGACGATCTGAATAATTCCTCAACCGTAAGATGATGTAAACAAACTTTGCAGATTGTCAACGTTTGTTTGACTAGTCCGCTTTCTCAACACTTCATAGTACAAATCAGTATTAACCGCAAATGGAGTTATCATATTTCTCAATCAGAGAAACCGCTTAGGTGCTTATAAGGCTGTCATTAACAATTGATCAAATAAATAATTAGCTGACAAAGATTTATTGTTGTAAAGGTTAACGCATAATATAATCTAAAACATATTTAAGAAAGGAGTGTTCAGTTCTTTGGACATCATGTCAATATTAAAAAAATAATTCCTCAATAAACAATAAATGCTTATTATAAACTTTTGAGGGTACATGCAGACCTATATCCCCATTTTTTCAATTTTGAAATTTATGTAGGTCAGACTTGTCGTTAGTTATAGTGGAGACTACCGGAACACAACGTTTAATTTATCGAATAACTAATAAAATATTCATAGAGGATGAGCTACTAGTTTATACTTCAGAATATTCAACAGACCAGTCCTTTTTACAACAAAAAGCAGGAAATAGTGAAAATGTATAACTTTGATGATTAATTTATATCACGAATAAGAGATTTTTTAAATATAGTCTTGATGCCAAGTGCCCTAAATTTTCTTCCGTTCGTTCTGTCTAACTGAAATAGCTGGCGACAATACTTGCTGGGGGCCAAATTTTTGATCACCATGAAATACATTTGGATACAATAAACGGTGTACACCCACTGGCAAAAAATGAAACAAGTGAAATTTCGTGTTGAACTAGATTGTCTACATTTTTTTCTATGTAAGTTAATGATACAAAAAACTTGCCACATTAATTTGGTTTTTAATTAAATGTTTGACAGTAATTATGAGAAACATAATAAGATAAATTGAAAGCAATGAAATCGTTATTTTAAACTCAAGTATATATAGACACACTTCAGTTAGTTTGTGGCGCTTCATAAAATTGTGGCAGAAATACGTTTTTATATTTTCAATGTGCATTAGGTGTGTTTTACTTGTCAAACTGATAAACAATGAATAGAATGGTCTAAAAATATTCAGAAACGTATCAAATATGATTAATCGTTTTATAATGCATAGCAAATAACTATTTATTCATGTCATTCCCTGACATAATTCTCGAGAACAAAGTCTGAGTAGTATTTTGCTCGTGCCTAAACTTAGATAACTACACGATTAATTATTATCATATCTAGCATACATTGTATCTATATTCCGTTTAATTTATAATATTTCTAAGTGATTCTTAATAACGGTATGATAACTGCGAATCCTTTATCACAGATTTGTGCAGGGTATAAGCTCACCCCAACAAGCTAGGTAACCAAGATCTAAAAAACTGTAATCCTAGAAAGTGATAGAAATAACACTAAATTCAACTCATAATCGCATTATTTATACATTAATTGTAGGTAGTCCAATGTCCGCCCAAGTTAGGGGCTATAGCAGACGATTGGTAACTGTAACAAAAGTTTAGTTCTTACAGTAGCAAACAACAGCAGGGAATAGTAAAGATAACAATTTGACTAAAGTTAATCAAAATAAATTTGAGTCGCTTTTATCGTTGCTAGAGTCAGCCTGTGTCTTATACATCGATGGGCAAATGTGTGGGACCAAGTAAATATCTCTGGAATTATTAGAGATATCAAAATGAAATTTGGAAGGTGGATACTGCAGTAGTATGCCTATTTGTTTCCAATTTTTTTTACAATTTTGAATTTCTTGTTTTACCGGAAGTAATGTCGATTTTAAAATTTGCAATGCAACGCCCTGTATAGTATTTTAGTTTCTGATGAAACATTTTATTGCGAATACAAAAATATCAGGTTTGATATTGTTTACTTCAATACCTACCGAGATATTAACAGAAAAGTAACTAAGGAAAGGAAAAATTCGATGGTAGCTAAACTAGGTTCAGGTTTCATTTATGCCCGATATAAACAAACCTCTCGGTAAGGATTTGTATTTCTATTGGCCAATCGGTGGCATTTTACCGTCATAGCCAACCGCACTGCTTGTTCCATAGTCGTATACACGTGCGTTTGTTTAAATCGGACACAAATTAAATCTGAATCAAGTTTAGTAGTCCATGAAATGCATTGCAGAAGTGACAGTAGTTGTCAAAATAAGTTATTAGTTTTTTTATTTGAACGTAAAAAGATTGTATTGTTTTAATTTTATCTTTAATTTTATCGTAAAATGACCGAATTAAGTGAAAGAGAAAGAATAGAAATATTAATGATGATTGGGTATGAGGAGAGGAAAAGGACGCATCAAGAAGTTTGTGACCTTTTTAACATTGTTCATCCGAATACACAATAATCCCGTTCAGTAGTGACGAAAACTTTGCGAAGGTACGACACAAGTGGAACAGTTAGCAATTTACCAAAAAAGTAGACGGTTAAAAAGTGCAAGTAATGAAGGTGTAGCTCAAAATGTTGCTATATCTTTGGAAGAAAATCCTCACTTATCCACTACCGACCTCGCCAATATGCATGGAATTAGCCTTCGTTCAGTAGGAAGGTTATTAAGGGGAGAAAAATATCATCCATACAAAATTCGCCTCGTTCAAGAACTCTCAGAAGACTATTTTGACAGACGTTTGCAATTTTGTGAAACGATGATGGATATTTGTAACCGTGATAATAATTTTATAAGAAATATGGTATTTTCAGACGAGGCTACATTTTATTTAAGACACACAACATCCCGAAAAATTGAACGTTTGGGCCGGCATTTATAACAACAGAATCGTGGGACCCTTCTTCCTACAAGAAACTTTAAACGGAGATCGGTATTTACAGCTCTTGGAGACACAAGTTATTCCGGCATTGGAGGTAAATGAACAATTACCAAATAATATCTGGTTTCAGCAGGATGGAGCACCACCCCATTACGCTAGGCATTGTTCGAGATCATTTAGATAGGACATTTCATCACAGATGGATTGGAAGAAGGGGTACTTATGAATGGCCTGCACGAAGTCCCGACCTTAATCCACTAGACTATTTTCTGTGGGGTTACTTAAAGTCTAAGGTTTATGTTGATAACCAAATAATTTGCAAGAATTAGCTGCAAGAATAACTCAAGACATCCAGAGAATTACACCAGAAGTAATAGCTAATATTACTAGAGAATTTAAAAACCGACTTGCTTATTGTCAAGAAGTAAACGGTGCTCAGTTTGAACATCTAATACATTAAGTTTAGTTAAGTTAAGTTTCAATGTTTTGAAAATCACTTACATTTAGTTAATAATTATGATTATGTATTTCTGTTAATATCTCGGTAGGTATTCAAGTAAACAATATCAAACCCGATATTTTTGTATTCGCAATAAAATGTTTCATCAGAAACTAAAATACTATACAGGGTGATTCATTGCAAATTTTAAAATCGACATTACTTCCGGTAAAACAGGAAGTTCAAAATTGTAAAAAAATAGGCAATCTACTGCAGTATCCACCTTCCAAATTTCATTTTGATATCTCTAATAATTCCAGAGGTATTTGCTTGATTCCACACATTTGCCCATCACTGTATATGAAGTATATTTGATTACAAACCAAAACAAAAATTAAACGTTAAATACATATTTTTTAAATTTAAATAGCCATCTGTGAGACGGGTGGTTAGTGACAACGCTACACATTAGGTACGTTAGTAGTTGAGGCTTAATATAGTTTACTGATTTTCTATAAATGAAGAGATTGTTAATATATAACCTGGTCCCTATTTCTTAGAGAACTGAGGTTTTTAGGTATTTCAAGATCATAAAAGTGTCGAGTCGTTTGAAAGTGTCGTATCGCCTGAACGAAGTCTAGAAACTAATGCAATTTTTGAATTTTACTACCATATTTATCTATTTTCGTATGTGTAAGTGTGGGACTCCGTTAAGAACCTTTCGCTTAAACACTAACAGGATTTGCTAGTACTTAATATAACGCCCTGTATATCAACAACTTGTAACGACTCCAAACAATGCTCCATCTGCTCGAAAGTTTGTTTTATATACACAGTGTGCCCGGGATTAGAGACGTCTTAATGAAACGTCACAATCGTCAGAATCAACGCTGTTGCGAAATTACATCCCAGATGATAAATGTCGCCGAATCGTATTAATAAAGCCCAAGTAGCAAAAGCGCTTGCTGCTCTTACCCTAATCTCAAAATACGGCATTATAATTGAAGTAAACGTCCTCATTTAAACCAAGACGATTTAGACCATTCTAAAACTAGAAACTCAAACAGATTACAGCTATAGTTCATTAACTATGTTACTATTCTGGACGTCTTCCCACATAGAGACAAAACCTAAATAGTTCTCAACAGAGAGACGGGCGGTGAGCGTGAGAGTGAGAGAGGAAAGAAAATCGAAAGAAGGTCGACGAACGTTAGGCCTGTCTTTCGGACACGAATAACGACATTTTAAAAATAAAATTCGTGTAATTTAAATTACGTAAATATCTGTCTAGCGTGAAACGCTGCCTGCTATCTAGACACGAATCGAGGGAAAGCCAAACCGTGTAGAAAATTCATGAAAAAAATACGAAGCTTTTATGTTTTAACATGTTAATTAATAGAGATTTTTATTTATTTGCTCAGGCCTAAATTGGAGGCGGAAACATTTTGAGATAAGTGAAATTATATGTTGCACCTGCTTGATTTATTAACTATTAAGTTTCAATTCCTAACAATAATATTCAATGTTTTCGAAAATTTCAAACTGTATACAGGATTATCCAAGATAAAACTCATTCGTTTTCAAATAGCGATATATTGTTAAGAACGTCACAAGTAGTGATGGGATAATTCGATGAAATATAATCTGTCATTCGGTTATGAAAATCACTCGGGTATTCCGATTATGGAATCAAAGTATTCGAATGAAAAATAATCGATTATTTAACTCGAATATTCACCGAATGACGAGCGCCAGGACGAGAGACACCACTTGTCGAGCGAAGCTGCATTCGAGTTATAATCCAAATGATTTCCTTGCGAATCGAGAAGTGCTTTTCTGCCATTCGGCGTTCATATAGATGCACTTTCGTTCGTTCCCGGTTCTCGCTTTTATGCTTGTTTACGTCTTTCATTGGACAGAAGAAATATATAAATATTGTATTTTCAGGGTACGGTGGAAGTATTGCAATTGCTAGTAAATTGATACATTGGCTGTTAATGTAAATTAAGGAACATTATACTGCTCTTTGAATTATTATTAACAGTTCCTTACAGTACAAACAAATTTTAAATTAAATGAATAGCAAAGTTTACGGATCTGAGAATAAAACAAACGAGAATCGTTAGAATCATAAACGTATCATCCGAGTGATGGGTCATTCGAGCGATCATTCAATTATTAAAATCACTCGAGTTGCAATAATCGATTATTAATATCATATGATTACGCCCCTCGCTAATCACAAGTTCGCCTTTAAAACAAGTTGATGGTGGTCCTGAAGAAACGAAACGTTTGGTCTCAAATTCAAAGCATTTTTTGACAATACCACAAATCGATATTTTTTTGTTTATGCTTTTAAAGTCATATGAAGTATATGCGTTAAGGTCCGTTATTAACTTAGAGCATTTACTTTCTAGAGATAGCCTGCAGTGCACAAATGCCGTGGTAAGACTAAGGAGAGAGAGGGCAATAGAGAGGGCAAGAGGCTATTTCACTCAGTTGGGACCTTCTTCCAATGAAATGCGTTCAGCATGTTGTTCATTGGCTGCTCCACCCACTAAGTGAAATAGTCTCTTACTGTCTCTATTGCCCTCTCTTTCTCGCATTGCCACGATTTATGCTTGACAGGCTATATCTAGATGGTAAATGATCTAAGGTTATTAATGTGCATTGCACGCTATCTCAAGAAGTATATGATCTAAAGGCAGATATTAAGGAATTTAAAAATATGGGATTTACTCAAACATTCAAAAGTGTTACTGTAAAATATTTACTTTATAAAATGAATTTGGTTAGCATATAAATGTAATGGCAACTTGAAATCTGGTAATCACAGCTGATATCGCTGCCCAGCTTTGTGGTGTTCAGACTTCTGAATGTTTATTAGAACGAAAATCAAATTTAGTGTTGGTATTGTATATTAATTGGATGTTATATTTGTTTTTTGACGAACAATTTATTGATTTTCTATAAACGAACAGACTCTTAATACATAACATGGTCCAAATTGATTTATAGGTCCTTATGTGTAAATGTGAGTCTCCGTAAAGAAGCTTTCGCTTCAATAATGAGAATCCCTGTAAAATTTAATGAACGAGTTGTGAAAATTCTACGCTTTCTTGATTTAGAGGACTAATATCTTTTTTTTTCTTCATCATATATGCACGCTAAATTGAATTTTCATCTCATTAAATGTAACATTAAAAAGTGATTGGTCACCTTAGGGAAACACAGCGATAAAACTACCAAAAATACTGTTTGATGTAGTTGCATATGACATTAATGTGAAGGCAATCATGAGGAATTTTATTAAACGCGCCTGCGCCATTTGAATATGATATTAAATAATATTAGTTGAACCTAAAACATTTTGGTTGAGAGATAAAGTAACAGTGTTTTCCTTTTTTGAAAAATGGTTAAGTATTTCAGCAGGAAGGATCTCACTTCGGCTGACCCCCATCCACTTTCCTCTGACGTCTTAAGCCCCGCCTCCTTGGCGCACACCCATTGGTCGTTCGAAAATCTTGGCTCTCATTGGTCGATTCAAAGGTTAGCCTTCCCATTGGCAAACTCTAAATCTCATAGATAACATAGGGCCACAATTCTGGCGCTCACGATCTGCAGCTGTAGCTCCGGCACCATGTTCCACGGTCTCGATATAATTTAGATCTAAGCAACTCATGCCAGTAAAACGGTATGTTTTATTTCAAACTTAATCGACAAAAATCTTACGCAGTAGCTTCTGAGATTACCCTATACACACTTCTTGCACCTTGTATACTACCTTTTGGATGGAATTATTTCTGGTTGGTTACTGCTTAATAGAGAAGAATCAAATTAAAATAATATTTTAGACGTTTAAATGTTTTAAGACAATTAAACACCAAAATGCGTTGAACTTCACACCGTATTCGTTAAGAAACCTTTATAAGCTTTCGAGTTTCATAATTAGAATTTCTCGTAAAGTGACACCGCATTAATTAATCAACCCGTGAACTTAACGAAAACTTTGCGTTCACTCTGCATACCGGTGTGTGTTATCAGGCCCAAATTGTGAGAAAGTCGCATGAGCAAGTACTCGTTCTTATATATATAGAACGATTATGGCGAACAGTAAAAATGTGGGAAGACATTTGCGATGATGGTACCGGGGTATTTCCAAATTATAATCATTAAGTTTTCTTTTATGGCATCTCGAGAGCATTACAGCAACTGTTTAAGAAGTGTGTGATTGACCCAGACACTTGCGTACTTTTACTTTGCCACTGACATTTACAAAAGTTGTGCGCTGCTGGTTCTCGGAATACCGGTACCGAATAAAATGTAAACGGCTTGGTTTTGTAAGCGATTACATCAAATTACTTAAACATGGTCTGGTAAGATAACAATATTGTTATAAAAGTGATTATCCAATTTACACGGTCTTTCATCCGTTCTTCCATACCAACATAGTTTCTACAGGATACAAGCAAAACCTAGATGACTATATCTGAGAAGAAAAAAAAATAATACAATTGATTTATAGCTCCAAACTGACGAAGATACAGTAGAATTACGCATTCAATTGAAACCCTGCAGGGTAAACAGTAAGCACCCAATTGATGATTGGGAAAAATATACCAAATAAATAAATTATTGACAAAATAAGATAATGTAGAAAAAATGAGGGCACCAAACAGTGTTTGCAGTAATGAAGTGGAAGACCAAGTAATCAACTAGGATCCCAGATATATGGTCAGGTACAAACGACCAAAAAACCAGCCTTGACTTGACCAAGAAAACCAGCTGTAGAAAACAAGTAGATATAAATGAAGTATATCCTGGGGTAACCCAGAAAGACGACAAAAAGGCACACACTCAAATAAAAAGCTATCATCGACATTGGAGAAGGAAAACTGTACTTGCGTAAGGACACGAGCTAGTCTCTTGAGTTGGTTGGAAGAAATAGAGAGAGAGAGAGCGTGTATTGGTGATATAACTGCTTAATTGCGTCTAGCAATTATGTACTTGTTTTACAAGATCTCCAGCGTATTAACTTAATGGGTTGAAGATAAAAGCGCGCAATATTTACTAAAAAAATGAGAATTCTGAATAAAACATTGAATCCACAACCAAGTCAAATCAATTATCAGCACATCAACTTGACAATATAGTTTCAAAGCAGCAGTGGCGCTTTGGACCCTTTAATTTTTGAACTTATGTTTAACATCCATCCACTGGAAGTGCTAAAACTAGTGAAAAGACCAAATGAAAAATCAAACCAATGGTGATTCTTTCTGGAATATTCATGAACCTTTGTAACCTAACTGAATTTCTGACAGTCAAACTGATAATCAGCATTATCATCTTGAGGATAAACGGTCGCAGGACTTATCTGTCAAGTATAACTTCCCACTGTTGAACCATCCACCTAATTCACCTGATCTGGCACCATGTAATTTTTGCCTGATTTTCTGTGACACAATTACACACCATTAAAGTTATTGGAGAGAAAGTGGCGTATAACATCCACGAGCTCACAAAAGATGGCCAGGGTTGTTCTGGAACTGTGAAAAAAGCGCATGGAAGAATACAAGAGATAAGGATAATAATTGAGTATCTTTAAATGTGACTGGTATTAGTTTTTTATTGTCAGCTATAATATGCTTTAGAGATTTGCGATTTTATTCCACAATGGATAGGAGATATGTACTGCTTTCATTTAATGTCCTTATTTATTATTCAAAATACTACAGATAAAACGAAAAACCCAGATTTTTAAATCCAATTCACCATATAATTAATTTCAAACTGTTTTATAATCACCAATCACCATATTTCACAATGCGTAATATAATGCTTCAATTATAAGTTCCTTTTGTTTTAATACAAATTTGAAATTGTTATTTCTGACATTTATGACTTCCCTAGAACACTCATTTTTTTTAATTTGTAAACATAACCTTAAATCAACATTACAATTCCATTGTCAACATCGTTAATAATTTCAATCATTAGTATACAACACAAGTCTTTTACGGTTACTTGACAGGCCAATCGAATTGTAACCTGGCTGATTTAGATGAAAAACCTCTCAATCGGGTTAGATACAACTAACTGAAAATTGTGTTTTAAACTATGACTAACTATTATTGCTATCTGAATAAAGTGTTATTATTATATCACTTGCGATCGATATCAACTTTTTAACTTGCACTGACTTAAATTTTTTATATATACTTTTGCGATAACTTTCTGTACTGTACTGAAATTTACTTCCCGACCTGGATGGTACGGCAAAAAAATCCGTTTCCCAATAACTAGTTCTTTCTTTTCTGCTCATTCAAATGTATTTCTGGTTACGAACTCTAAATTTATAACACAAAATATATGTTTTGACATACAGGGAGATAAAATGTTCACTAGAGAGGGCAAAAAAAAACGAAAAAAAATATTGTAAATGATGACAAAAAAGTTTGCCTGGAATTTTTAGCCCTTAATAATAACAATATTAAGTTATTGGATGTTAAAGTTAACATCGAATAACTTTGAAAGGAGTGAGTTTAACGAAAAATGTTAAGGGACCTGTTTTGTAGAGCATTAAATTTTCTTTAATTATCATCATTGATCCAATAAAAATATTGATATTTAAGGTCGTTTTGAGAATCCCCAATAAAAAGTAAAAAATTGAAAAAGTAAAGCAATATTCGAGTCTGGATTACAGTCCGACTTTTATGCAAAAAATGCGCTAACTGTTAAGAAATGAACAATTGCGATGAAGCACCATTTAATATTGTTATTAAGGACCAAAAATTTCAAGAAAACTTTTTTTGTCATCATTAAAAATAATTTTACAGTGCCATTAAAACAAATTTCGTTTTTTTTTAGCCCAGTCTAATATTCACAATCTAGTTATCTGGCTTTCGAATTTGGTTTAAACCTCGTAAAGTGGATACCATGGTAACAAAAAAAAGAAAAAGTGTTAATCTAGAAATGTATTATAACGTCGTACTGGTACTTTTGACAAAATCAAATATCCGTTAGTGATTCGATATCTTTATTTGATTAAAATACATTAAGTAACACAGTAGCGGCTTATCGATTACGATACAAAGTATTACTCCATGTGTTTACAAAATTATGTTTATTTTATCAAATATCGGTCGAAATTCATGTTCCTGTTCGTTATCGTTATCTTCTGTTTATATACAAAGTTGTTTGAACACAACTACAAAAAAGAATGCTTTTACTGATTAAAACCACAATTTGATTTTTTGGAATTCAGACAAGTTCAGAGAAAATTGGGAAGAACTATGTCTATATCGAAGAAGTGCCTAAAACAGCTCAGCCAAATCTGGGGTACTAACTTTTTGTGAACTTGGATAACATAGGATTGAAAAAGTTCTTTCAGGTTGACATTTTACTGTTTAGATTTTCTAATGCCCAGGGTTCTACTATGCCATGGACTCGAGCCTGTAGAGAAATTTTTATATTGATAGGTTACCTACTTTTGCTATAACTTTCTGTACTGTAGTAAAAATTACTTCCAGACCTGGATGGTACGGCAATCAAACCGTTTGAAATATTTTTGTTGATTGATGATTCTGAAGAATCTTCCAGACAAGCAGCCACAAATTGCGAAAGTACGGTATAAAACCTACTAGCTTTGTCTTATAACCCGGCTGATGTTTTCATATGGATTTATAGTTCATTAGGCTTCGTTATATATGTTTAGAATTATTACCAGAGTTATACTATGACGAAAGCTTTTGGAAAGTCGGTAAACACTATGTTTAGTGTTACAAATTTTTCAATTTGTATATATACTTGTCCTTCATTTATAATCCAATATATATACAGAAATGTTTTCAGAATTATAGTTGTGGCATCTCCGGTTTTTATTTTTTTTTGAGTTATTAACATAAATGAACAAATCAAATTACTACAACAACCATACCATACATATAAAGTCTTGCAGAAAGACTGAAAAGAGTGGGAAACGGATTTAATATTAAAACAAGTTTCAAAATAAGAAATCCACTGAAATCAATTTTATCAAAAACTAAACCAAATAACGTAACACAAAAGTCAAAAAACTGCATTTATAAGATTCCTTGCGAATGTAACACATTTTATATTCTAGAAACGTCTAGAACTATAAATGTTCGAATAAATGAACACAAAAATTATATAAAGAAATAAACATGCCTGGAACCTTGGTCATAACATACAATTTCAAAATTCAGCAATATTACACAGAATTTTATTAAATGAAAGCCATTCTATAGTACTTCTATAGAATTCAGCCGTTCCTGGTTACCAATAATCAAGGAGAAATTAATAATGGTAATGTCCTTTTGAACAACCCTATATGGGGACAGTTCATAAGATAGCACAGTCGTACCTAGAAAGGCCACATGAAATTCTAAAGATAAGTCCAAATCGTGATTTACGAAATTTGTCATAAAGAATCTTTTAATTTTTTAATTTCTTATTCATTTGTGTTAATACCATTGAAAACGGGGTCAAAATTTAGATCTTGAAACGTATGGACTTTTTAAAATATACTGACTGTCTTGTTTATGTGGTGTTATTGCCAAAGAACTCAGAAAAAATAAAAAGTTTACAGAAATATCATAAAAAATACTACAGCAAATCTGTATCATACTACAGACTGTCTTATGTAAATAAGTCCTACATACTGGGCCAATCGCAAAAATGAAACATTTAGTACTTATGTCGACTTCACTATAGCTTAGTATCAATCTAGGAAAAAAACATTAACGAAACCAACTATGAATATTTAATATTTCAAATTAAACAAATTCTCTTATCAGTTAGTTCACATTTCCCAATTTATTTAACTTGCGCTTGGTGATAACCGAGTTGTTGCAATATTGCATTTTCGAACAATTATCAAATATTTACCTTATATTTGGGGATTTGAACATCAAATATTAATGCACTTTATCGATAAATAGCAAAAGCAACAAGATTCTTACACAACCAGATTCCAGGTAAACCTATTCATTTCTAGAACAAACACTGAAAGTAAAGGGCATTGAAAACTAGGAGAATTCATGGTTTTAGGACAATTAAAACGGATTAAAGCAGGTACAGCTGCCTCCTTTCTGCTTACTAAATACCTGAAAAAGGATTAATGCCGCATACAATAACATGATACATAGCTTATTTTTCTCCCTGAAAAGGACATCAAACATAAACTAATATGATCTTCTGAGTTCTGAGTTTGAAGGAGTTATATTTTTACAGATTAATCACGTTCAAGTTCCAGTTCATTACACTTACAGAAAACTACTTGACAAACTTTATAAATTCAGTTGATCAATCAATGTTGAAAAACTACTGAGCCTTGTTTTGTACACAAACAAGCTTCGTTTTATTTGCATAGCATTTCAATTTTATCAAACAAAATTATTACTAAATATTTCCCGAATATTTCCGCTTTAAATTTTCGACTAAACATCAAACTTTCGTATTTACACACCTTATCAGTCGAGAGCGTCGGAGACAGAAGAGAGAAAAGCATAAGCGAAGCCGTGTTTTCACTCCCCGGTGATAAAAAGAAGTAAAAGTAAAGATTACTTGGTGTGACGGCGTGAATTACCCAGACTTTTCTCGGTATCTCTACATTTCCGACATTCAGAAATAGAAAATATATTTATACTTTGTGTTCCAAATGTTAACTGCATTACAACGAGACGCATTACAACATTGGAAACACACCGGCAATGATGGTGACACCAACAAAAAGTTCGTTTCGGATAAACGTGAAGAGCTTTTTTCACTATTTCGTCTGAGTTTGAACTTGAAAACATTCTTCTTCTCGTTTAGTCTTTATAGATTTTAGGATTTTAAAAATTTCAGTATTAAACAACTATTAGTATTTTTTTCCATGGCCTACTAATAAAGAAATGGCCCTGGCAGTGGCTTGACGCTATAAGGCGAGTATCTGTAGCGTAGTTTTCGTTTTTAGGGTTTATGTTATAAACTGTAACTTTTGAAATAAGAAAAGTTGTATATTTTGATAAAATATGCCTTGTAAAAAATAAATGTAAATCAAATTACAAAACAAAAAAGGATGTAAAATATGTATCTAACTTTTTTTGTTTGCCTAAAAATGATAACTAAAATAAGGGTGGTCTCCTAATATTATTACTGAATTGGGTTTATTTGGCTGTATCACGCGACGCTTGACGCTATAAGGCGAGTATCTGTAGCGTGGTTTACGTTTTTAGGGTTTACGTTTTAAACTGTTACTTATGAAATAAGAAAAGTTGTATATTTTGATAAAATATGCCTTGTAAAAAATAAATGTAAATCAAATTACAAAACAAAAAAGGATGTAAAATATGTATCTAACTTTTTTTTGTTTGCCTAAAAATGATAACTAAAATAAGGGTGGTCTCCTAATATTATTACTGAATTGGGTTTATTTGGCTGTATCACGCGACGCTTGACGCTATAAGGCGAGTATCTGTAGCGTGGTTTACGTTTTTAGGGTTTACGTTTTAAACTGTTACTTATGAAATAAGAAAAGTTGTATATTTTGATAAAATATGCCTTGTAAAAAATAAATGTAAATCAAATTACAAAACAGAAAAGGATGTAAAATATGTATCTAACTTTTTTTGTTTGCCTAAAAATGATAACTAAAATAAGGGTGGTCTCCTAATATTATTACTGAATTGGGTTTATTTGGCTGTATCACGCGACGCTTGACGCTATAAGGCGAGTATCTGTAGCGTAGTTTACGTTTTTAGGGTTTACGTTTTAAACTGTTACTTATGAAATAAGAAAAGTTGCATATTTTGATAAAATATGCCTTATAAAAAATAAATGTAAATCAAATTACAAATCAGAAAAGGATGTAAAATACGTATCTAACTTTTTTGTTTGCCTAAAAATGATAACTAAAATAAGAGTGGTCTCCTAATATTATTACTGAATTGGGTTTATTAAAAACACTTAAGAATTTGCATAAAACATCATAAACGTAGACAAAGTTCGAGTAAATAATGAAAGAAAACAATTTGATCGAATTAATCTTAAACTACTAGAAGATGGTGTACCAACAGTTTTTGAAAGCCTTGACACCACTACTGTTAAAAGACTTGCTATTGTTGAAGAAATTAACTTAGAACCTGTTTTAAACGACAGTCTAGGATCATTAAAGCTCTACAAAAGTAGTAAGTGAATAATTAAATACTGGATTTTGTATCAATACGACTTGATTTTTTTTGTTATTTAAAAATTGGTGACAACTTTGCCAAAATTGAAGCTTCGGGGTATATTCGACAAGAGTTTAGCGTAAGTTTGAGTGTGACAAAAAACTTTCACAAACAAAAATTTCCCATGAAGTTGCGGGTGGATGAGTACTGTTTCTATTTTAAAGGAACTTTTAAGGTTTTTAGAAGATAAACTGAAAAATAATGATGAGCTTGATGTAATAGATTCTTGTATTAGCCAAAATTAATAATTTAGTCCTTAGCAAAACCTCCATGGTCACTTGACTTAGAAAATAGCTTGATGCACCAGGGCCATTTGTTTATTTGTGGGGCGTGATTTTTTTTTCAATGGTTTTCCAGCATTTCCTCAAATTTTTGGTATTCGTTCCATCGACAATCTACCTTTCTTATGGTTTGCTGCAATCGCACAATTATTATCGATGTTGCTGTTTTAATCTTTCTTGGTATTCCAATTTGGCTTTAAACCGTAGTATTTTCGATTTCTCATTTATTTTCTCACTGCATTTTCTCAAGATTTTCTTTAAACATTCGCATGTTTTTCATTTTTTCTAAATTAGTTACTTTTCTCTTCCGATTTGGGTCGGTTGCTACAACATTTATCCCAATGTACAGTAAGTAGATTTCAATCTCAATCACTAATATTCTTTTAGTTATGAACTGAAGAAGAAATTTTTTTTCCAAAAGATTTTCAATAAATGTTTTAATTTCCCCTTAGGCTGGATTACAATTAACAAAACTATTTAATACAAAGGGTGTTTCAAAAAGAGCACCAAGATTTGAACTTCCCGCCATATTTGAGAGCCATAATGACACGTGATTATAAGGTGACAGATCCAAAAATTGACAGCTGGGAATTAGTAAACATCGAGCACAGTTTGCTATGCATTGTGATCTGGAGAACTTATTGGACCGTATTTTGTGAAGAGAACAAAGCTAATGCACTAACGATGAATAGCGAACTTTCACGTGCTATGAGACTGTAGTTTTTTTGTATATATAGCCCTTGAAGACATGTGGTTTCAGCCACATATGATACTGCTCGTGAAATATTGACTTTCTTGCATAAGTTTGCTCCTGGTTGCGTTCTTTCCCGGTTTGGTGACCAGAATTGGCCGACACGGTCCTGTGATTTAACACATTTAGACTTCTACTGTGGGTTATTTGAAGTCACAGGTATTACTGTATCAATAAAATAGCACCACACGTATGCAATAATGTTATTGCACTTTTTTTTAAGAAAACCATGTGTACATCTACCGTAAATACGAATTATAAGAATCCTCGTAGTGATTGATATAGCTGGGCATGACTTCTCGTTCGGAACCAATGTGAGAACATAAAAAAATATTTTTGACCCGATTTGCAATATAGCGACATCCGTAAATTGCTCAAGTAATTTACTCTACTAGAGTGTTTGAATAAATTGATGTTTATATAAAAATGTTTCATAAATTTAAAAGGCAATAAATAACATTTGAACTACTTGTGAAAACTGGTTTTGTTTTCCTTGTCCATATTTTAGTTTCCTAATTCTATCTAGGCGCAACACTGGGTTACAGCTAACTATTAATTAATCTATTTTCAGAATTTTACTTTCTAGTAAGTTTTCACGGGGCAGTCAGACAGCAAATACAACACAAAGCCATACAAACTATAGCCGCGTCATCGATGACGATTTTGTTTATAAAAACAAGCAGGTGATGATGTCCTGTAAGGGCGCAGACCATACCGTAAAGTATCGGAATCCGTAAAAGAGACATCTTCTGAGATGACAACTTTTGTAGCGGATGTTACTTTAACTAAAGCACACCTGGATCTTTGTGTTCATTGCAGTCATGTTTTCAATTGTTTTATGGTTTATTCTGTTTTTATTTCTATTGCACCTTGTGCGTTAACACCTTGTACAATTCCAGAACAAAAGGTCGTAAACTGGAAACTGAAGTAAGACGAGAATACTTTATTAGTGTCAACGATAATTTGTTAAAGTTTTCAAACTCAGATTTTAACAAGCAGTAACCCGCGACAGAGTTAGTATGGAATTTGGGAAAAAAATGTTAGCTGAATAGTATTTTTCTGAAATAGAGTCCGTGGAAATATCAAAAATAATTTACAGAATTCAGAATTCCAAAAAAATTGTTTTAAAGTCATCGTAATTATTCTCAGGATATTATCTTTACTCAAAAAGGAAGAATTGTTCTCGAAAAAGTACTAAACGTTTCACACAAGCATTGGTTTCCTTTGCACGCTTACCTTTAGTAACAACAACGCAAATTATTGAACAAATAAAAAAAGACACTAAACTCAAAATTTTTAACGTAATTACTATGACTAATGATTATATCGTTAAATTACATTGGTAGATAAATTTTTGCAAACTACTGCAATATTGTATTAGTTCTGCCAAAGTATTGGAGTTGACTTTTTTGACTTGCCTGACTTTTTTTGACATTTTACGTAGCCGTGGATTTACACTAGCGGCAGTTGGGGCTAGTGCCCAGGGCGGCAAAATTTGGAAAGTGAAAATAATTTGGTCAAGTGCGAGTTGGACTTGCATACTAAGGGTTCCGTATCACCTTCAAGATTAAAAGGAAGTTAAAGAAAAAAAAAGGTCGAAGATGGCTAACTACTGCAGCCAGACATACGAATAGTACTGCATAAAATATTGCGTTCCTGAAATAGAGCCTTTTAATATGTCTCAAAAGTATTGAAAAAATATTACACAGCCAAATAATAAAGTCTCCTGCGAGTATTGCTAAACAAGACATCTAATTCAAAATTTTAACTATAAGTAAACGGACTTCAATTTCCTTTGTACACATTACAAACTCTTCCCACAACTTTCTGTACTATATTGCTAAGCACTTTCTGACCTGGATTTTTGATCAACCACTGTGATTTCTAACATTTACAAACGTTTTCAGGTTTTAGTATTAAAATACCATAATCGTGGAAACTGTTTAGTTTATTATCAATGTCTTTCAACAGGTTTTATAAGACGATAAAGCCTAATCGCATTTTCAAAGACTCCCTTAGCGAGTAGGGTAAGTCGACGTTTCTTGAAAATCATTGAAACAACAAATTCAAAAACAGTCTCGTTAGCGGCGCAAAGGCCAAAAACATTAGGATTTCCATTATCGGAACACATCAATCATCTTTACTCTTTACCAGACCAACCGCCCTTTCCGCTCTTGCCGCCGCCGCCGTCCTCGAACCCAGAATTCGGGGGCCCTGGAACGCGAGCAGCCGCGGAGCCCTTACACCTCGAAAGGGCCCTGCAAAACGCCGAAAAAAAAACACCCTATTTAACCGGTCCAAGGTAACGAAGCGTCTCGACGCCCCGGTTCGCCCGACGTCGCGTCAGTTCATGGCTCACGCAACGAGGGGTTATTCGACGTCACACGTTCAGATAGTCGTTCGTTGGACCCCGGAATGCGCCGCGACGTGCTTGCCGTTCCCGCCAATATAGTAACACTCGCCGTTTCCACACCGACCGGCAACCCCCAGAAATTTCGGGAGCTCACCATGGAGATAAATCAAGGAAAACACACGTACATATAAACGTATCTTTCCAAACGGTTCATTAAGTATATTTTTTATATCTTTTGGGAGACACGCACCCCTAACGTCATCTTTTTTGCCGATAATAAATCGCACAACGTGTTCACGTCATAAATATGCGTAAATTTAAAACAACCATTTAACAAATTCACAAATTCAGACATTTCTAGTCTTGACAATTAATTAAATTTGTTTTTTCAATTAATTTACAAATTTTAACATTAACTGGTGGAATATCAATCATTTTTCACACATTTTCGATTGGTGGTAAGTCTGGAGAGCCAGTGGGCCAGGGAAAGGTCATGTTCATTACTGCGAAGTAGCGTTGGGTTTTATGACTCTTTTTAGTGAGCTGGCTCATTTCGTTCAGCTCACCAAAACGAGTCGTTCACAATGAGTCGTTCAATTGAACGATCTCCTAAAACACAGCCGTTTAGCCTTAGGCGGATTTATATAATCTCTCTACTTGTGTAGTTACTGCTCAAACTAATATTAAAGTTTGGCTGAGTCATAATTTAAAGATCATTAATTTACGTAATTACATAATTTTATTTTTGTATTATTTGGTAACAAAAATAAGATAAAAACTCTAAACATTAAAAACAAATAAAATTATTATGTTTACTTATAACCCAATAGAAATTTATATAACAAAAACACTGCAAAACAATATCAATCCTGTGCCTTACTGCCTGTCATAATAAAAATTTAAAATACCCATTCAACGATTCGTTGAAAATAAAACCTTCCGACCAAATTTTAAAATACCTTTCATCTCATGAACCAAACGGCTGACGGCTCTTTTCTCTCCACTGCTCCGAGCCGAGGTGACTGTGCCGGTCGAAAGTTTCGTTCTTGAAAGTTGAACGTTTAGCACATCCTATGACTCTCGACTCGCTCGAGCCGAATGACTCTATTAATGGCGAACTGAACGAGCTATTTGAACTGTGCCGCTCATTCGTGGCACATGTAGAAGAGTCGTTCGTTTTGAACGACTCATTCACGAACGACCCAAGCCTACTGCGAAGGCAGGCTGTAGCAGGTTGAGTCCAATCGACCGTGTTATTAAAACTGTCTTATTATAAAGTTGCTTTTCACAAATGACGAACTTCTGTAGGTACGACAATAAAAAAAGCTACAGCAGGTTGAGAATGTAATCATTTTCCAATTGGCTGTTTGATTAAAAAGCCGCCTTCCACAAATGATGAAATTCCAGTCCAGAAGCTGAATCTTGACAGTTATGGATACCATCTTTAGACTACATGGACCAACACCGCAACACACTGCGTCTGTTTGTTTTTGTCTCTGTGTGAACCTGGCTTCCCGCATACCAACAATGCTCCCTCTTCGAATTCAACTAAATGATATAATTGTTCCGCAAACGGTACATGAGCGTAATGACTTAATAAATTAACAAAAAATGGTTACGAAATATTGTTGCAAACTTAAAAGAAAGTAAATTAGGAAGATATCTCTTATATATGAAAAAACCTAAAAATATTTCTTTCAATGAAAATTCATTTGAAAACAGTTGAAAACCGTGTACTTCAAGATACGTATCCTGTAATTGTGGTAAAATATTGCACAATAACATTATGAATCTGAAAAGAATTGAAAAAACGAATGGCAAAGATGTGTCACTTTATTCAGTTTATTTAGATCTAATTAATACTCTCTTCGAGATGTCATTCCTTTGTATGCAAGACAATATACATTATATATAACATGTATTGTTTCTGGTCAGGGAACCTTCATCAGTTGCGCTTCCCACAATTGAATGTCCTCTCGAACACTTACTTATGTATTTGATACATTTCGTTAAATTTGAAGACGCAAGATGCAAGACCGACATCTAGGATTTTCGAGAGAATTAGCACACAGAGGTTCCGAATCTGGAGCCGTTCCGTATAATTGCTGTTCTTCCTTAACTCCTCCTTCGAGGTGGAGGTGGAATGACACCTCGAAGAGAGTATTCAATATCTCTGACAGGTGAAGTAACCTGAAAATTTTGTCGTGACATTCTGTCCTAGGAGTTAAGGGAGAACAGCAATTACACGGTCTTACATCTCGCGTCTTCAAATAGATCTAAATAAACCTACACCAATGGCACCTAAAAGCACATTGCACTGTATGGTGTACATACGAACAGAAAAAGCTCAATAAAATATCATTGTACAAGTCCCAGCTTAACCCACACTTAAAACTGAAATAAATTTGACTTTTGCAAGTAAACAATTACTAAATTCCAGAAATCAACCTCAAATGTAGTAAAAAAAGAGGTCATTTTCGATTAGTTTTTATCATTCTTTAAACATAGCCACATCGTTTGTCGTTAGTTTAGTTTAGTGTCAAGGGTTTCAAAATGTAAAAATAGGAGCAGCATAAACTTAACTTTACAACTACTCACGCCGTAGGTAAGTTTATTATAATGTCATCAGTTCTTAAATTATAAACAGATGTAACTTTTAGAATAGATTTGAAAAAGGCCGAAACGTCATCAATAAAACACGTAAAATGAACATGAAAAAAAGCACATACAGTGATGGGCAAATGTGTGGAACCAAGCAAATATCTCTAGAATTATTAGAGATATCAAAATGAAATTTGGAAGGTGGATACTGCAGTAGATTGCCCATTTGTTTCCAATTTTTTTTACAATTTTGAACTTCTTGTTTTACCGGAAGTAATGTCGATTTTAAAATTTGCAATGAAACACCCTGTATAGTATTTTAGTTACTGATGAAACATTTTATTGCGAATACAAAAATATCGGGTTTGATATTGTTTACTTCAATACCTACCGAAATATTCACAGAAAAGTAACTAAGGAAAGGAAAAATTCGATGGTAGCTAAACTCGGTTCAGACTTCATTTACGCTGTCATTCAGTAGGAAGGATATTAAGGCGAGAAAAATATCATCCATACAAAATTCGCCTCGTTCAAGAACTCTCCGAAGACGATTTCGACAGACGTTTGCAATTTTGTGAAACGATGATGGATATTTGTAACCGTGATAATAATTTTATAAGAAATATGGTGTTTTCAGACGAGGCTACATTTTGTTTAAATGGTACGGTTAATCGACATAACTGCCGCTACTGGTCGCAAAGTAATCCTAATTAGGTACAAGAGACTCATACACAACATTGAACGTTTGGGCCGGCATTTATAACAACAGATCGTGGGACCCTTCTTCATACAAGAAACTTTAAACGGAGATAGGTATTTACAGCTCTTGGAGACACAAGTTATTCCGGCATTGGAGGTAAATGAACAATTACCAAATAATATCTGGTTTCAGCAGGATGGAGCACCACCCCATTACGCTCGCATTGTTCGAGATCATTTAGATAGGACATTTCATCACAGATGGATTGGAAGAAGGGGTACTTATGAATGGCCTGCACGAAGTCCCGACCTTAATCCACTAGACTATTTTCTGTGGGGTTACTTAAAGTCTAAGGTTTATGTTGCTAGACCAAATATTTTGCAAGAATTAGCTGCAAGAAAAACTCAAGACATCCAGAGAATTACACCAGCAGTAATAGCTAATGTTACTAGAGAATTTAAAAACCGACTTGCTTATTGTCAAGAAGTAAACGGTGCTCAGTTTGAACATCTAATACATTAAGTTTAGTTAAGTTAAGTTTTAATGTTTTGAAAATCACTTAGATTTACTTAATAATTATGATTATGTATTTCTATAATGGATATTAGATTTTTCCTTTCCTTAATTACTTTTCTGTTAATATCCCGGTAGGTATTGATGTAAACAATATCAAACCCGATATTTTTGTATTCGCAATAAAATGTTTCATCAGAAACTAAAATACTATACAGGGTGTTTCACTGCAAATTTTAAAATCGGCATTACTTCCGGTAAAACAGGAAGCTCAAAATTGTAAAAAAAATTGGAAACAAATAGGCAATCTACTGCAGTATCCACCTTCCAAATTTCATTTGATTGGTTCCACACATTTGCCCATCAATGTATACATAAAATGTTTCATGTCGATACGACAATTAGAAGTGGGTTTAAATTGGCTTCCAAGATCTGATTACATAGTTTTAAGTGAAGCAAATAAAATTAGGTAGATTCTTGGTAAGACAAATTACGGTGAATTCTTGGAAATCAATTAGAGTTGTTGGAAACTACTTTCTAATCCAACAAAACTAATATTCTGTTGGCAAAATTTAAAGTGCTTGATGGTAGGACAGCTTGCAGGTAAATCTTGGAAATCATGTCAGCGCCATCTGTTGGTACCGCTAGTCACTACTTCCAATCTGAGAAGCAGGTGACGGGAAATTAATGAAAAATGTAAATTATTATCTGAAACAGTCAGAAGTTTACTCCTTAGTGAAACATGTCACATTTTCTCGCCAATTGAAATCCTTAATATATTTTCTCAAACATTTCTTGCTATTCTTAATACCGATAATGCTAGAGGTCGAAGCCGGCGAACTGCATGCTCACCAGCATAGCCGCGTGGCATTCATTAATATCCTTTTTTTTTCAAACATTAAACGTGCCCAATGAATGAGGTCGTTATCGACTATTTACGGAAATACAATCGAGGGGTTCGAACAGAGAAAACACTACTACATACACACACATTTCGAATCTTTTATAGTAAGCAGTTAATCTAAATAGCTAATGGCTGACCTTTCGGCATAATGTCGGGCAAGAGGTGCGCGACGTTGTGTGTTTGTCCTTGCCGTATATCGTTTTTATTTTCGTTTGGGAAAAATTATGTATGCCAACGGATTTTTCGTCGTGTTCGTAATTATTCTTGGGTGATTTGTAATGCGACACATTAAATTCTTTCTCATGTTAAACTCGAGGAAAATTTTAAAATAATTGATTTGGCACGTGTAAACACTAAAGATTTGATTAAACGGTGTTAACTCAGGTAACCACGTTGGGCGCCAATAACGCTTGACTGTGTGATAAATCTTTTTAAAGAGCGATAACAGTAATGTTCAGTTGTTTCCGGAAAATAATTTCTAACAAATATTATGTTTTCCAATGGATTCAAGAAATTTAATAACAATGAAGACTTTAACCACTATTCAGGAGTGGAATTAAAAGTAGAAGATAAAAGAAATGATGAAATTACAAAGACAATGAAGCTAGCTTGACAAAACGCTGCTGACAAAAAAATATATCGAACATAATGCTAGTTTCCCAGAAAATCCTAGATGTCGTCTTTACAATTCGCGTCTACAAATTTACCGATATGTATCAAATACATAAATAAGTGTTCAAGAGGACATTTTTTGTTGGAAGCGCAACTGATAAAGGTTCCTTGAACAGAAACAGAACTCGAAGAGAGTATAATAAAAATAAAACAGCGGGGATAAGCAGCAGCTACTTAAGAAAAGTAAATATAAGAGAGAATATAGACAAATGAACAGTTGTTGTTCCGGAAACCATTGATGCTGTGCGCGAACTGATATTGCAAAATCGTCATGTGACCTATCGTGAGATTCAGTCAACCTTACACATTAAAGGGACCAGCATACATTCAATATTACATAAACATTTGAATGTCAAAAAATTGTTCGTGTTGAAAAAAAGGCTCGAGTCAATTGGTCGAAAGAAAAGCTCAAAAAATAGGATCGCGGTGCTTCAAAACACGTTTATGACATAGTGACAGGTGATGAATCGTGGATTTACGAGTATGAGCCTGAAAGTAAACAGCAGTCGACTGTAGGAGTGTTTCAAGATGAGCCGAATCCAACTAAAGTTGTTCGCGCACTTCCAAACAAATGATCGCCTGTTTTTTTCGGAAAAACTGGACTTGTCGCAACCGTACCACTAGAACAACGCCATTCTGAGTGGTACACAACCATTTGTTTGCCATTTGTCTTCCAAGAAATGAGGAACACCAACGGATCACTCTTCATCACGACAATGCGAGCTCTCACACATCGGCTCAAACAACTGCATTTTTGACCACTCAAAACATCGATTTGATGAGTCATCCGCCGTATAGTCCTGATTTGTCACCAAATGACTTCTTTTTAGACCCGTACATAAAAAACAAACTGAGAAGTCAACGTTTTTAGACACCTGAAGAAGCGGTTGCTGCGTTTAGAATGCATGTTTTGGAGATACCTCAATCAGAGTGGAAAAAGTGCTTCGACAATTGGTTCAAATGCATGCAAAAGTATATAGATCTTCATGGGGAATATTTTGAAAAACAGTAAAGCGATTTTCGATGATTAATATTTGTTTTTGTTCTCTAATCCCGAAATATAAAAGGCAGCCCTCGTAATAGTAAGATAAGATAAATAAAGAGAAAACCATTGAGCAAAATACAAGTAATAATTTGGTCAAGAACGAGTTGGACTTGCATACTAAGGGTTTCGTAGAACCTTTATAGGTTTTTGCTTTCATGAGGCACTTGAAAAATGATTAATTTTTGTAATTTTCGTTTAATTCTATTATTTGTTCTCGAAAATTAACAATACGGCAAACTGCGCCCAAAACCAGATTTCTTTTATATACTATTTTTTCTTTCATTAAACAGAACTACAAATGGTTGTTCTTTATTAGACCGGTACTTATCTTAAAACTCTCGTATTCAACCAAATTGTAATGCCGCCTAAAATAGCAAAAATATATATATTTTTATTTCTTAAAAAACCTTCGACTGATCAATTCCTTTATACAGACGATTAACCCTAAATCAACATGATGATTGATAAGTAAGATACAATTCTACTGCAAATATTTGCCATGTGTACTTCATTTCTACAAAAACGGACGAACACAAATACTTTAGTTCCAAAGAAAATATCGGATTGGTACAAAAATACCTGGCAATCCTCAGTGGCGTGTCGCTTTTTAAAATTTCGCAACACGATATGTGTTATTCTTGACAAGTCTAAATAAACAACACGTAAATTTTTACACCGTATCCTTATGGATGAAATTATTGTTTGATTAAAAATAAAATGATTAGCGGCCACGTGTAAAGGTAAAATTATAGATTCTAGGTTACAAAAATCTTATGTAAATCGTGACATTTTCAATTTTATGTCTCGGTTTTTCAATATTTATATTTGTTATTACCCATAAATTCTGTTGCTACATAATAACGTTCCTGAGACTAATTGACAGGTCCGAAGTACACTTCATGAGACCTTGCTCTCTTAATGTGCATGAGATAATAATACAATATGCAAGAAAAGTGTTAAAAGTTATGAACTATTAACCGGTACTGTAAACTTTTCAAACATGAATATTGATCGGTATTTAAATAGAAATGCTTAGCGTTTCTGAATTCTTTATTCAGATATTACGAGGGGTACCTGATAACTAGTTTGGTTTCTAAAGTATAGATGGCGTTAGAGTGGTTCGTGTATATATTTTGCAAAATGTTCTTCAGGCTCAACTGTGGATAGAAAAAACTACTAAGGGGCGAAATTTCAACAAGGGGTCCGACAATACCCTACCATATCATATTTAAATGGAATGAGTTAATTAAGGCAAAACTCACGTCATTTTTTAAATAATTATTACAGTATTTACAGAAGATCGTTTGCTTTTTTGTTGTATCGCAAATCAATCACGGGGCATAGACGATATTAAATATTGTGTGTATCTGGGATTCCCCAATTTGACACTAATGCACTGCCAGACCGATAGGGGTACACAGAAGACATCAACCTTAGCTATTAAGTATTTATTGACATTTGAAGACGAGAGATGTAAAGACCGACATCTAGCTCTGAGACAAAACGGATTTACAGACCGAAATATACAAAGAGCCCTAAAGTCAAAACCGAGACAAACAGACGAGGAGCATGAGACATCAATAACCAAGGCTTATTTACCGTATAGCAAGGTACGGACAGATTGCAAGAATTCTACGGAGACACAATATTGATACTATTTTCAATACAGACAGAAAAATAAGCACGGTGTTGAGGACTCCGAAGACGAGGATCCCTTTAGAACAGGGACTGCACGAGATTCCATGTGGAGACTGTCATAAAACCTATGTGGGGCAAACTAACAGAAGAATTCAAGCTAGAGGTGATGAACACCAGATCGCCATAAGAAAGCAGGAAAAAACAACATCCATTGCGGTGCACGCCAACACGACGTCACACCGAATAGACTCTGTGGACACCAGAGTACTGGCAAATATAGAACACCCGAAATCAAGAATCGTAAGAGAGCCAATTGAAATCGCGAAGAGGCCTCACAGTCTAAACGCACGCAATGAAATCCAGATCTTATCGAATTGTTGGAAAATTCTACTAAACATCGTACCAGCCCGGAATGACACCTCGAAGAGAGGATTTACTGACATGACAAATAAATACAGCCATAACTTTATTTATTTAAAACGTATTAAAAAAATAAACTTCCCAGATCTCATAAAGAATAGGAATGGGTTCAGTTTCAAAAACATACACCAATCTCTTTTTTATTTCTACTTATGTTAATTAATACGAATTATCTACTTTTTGGAATAGCCGAAGAGCTGCAATATAATAAGAGCATGAGATCCGTAGAACTAAGTGACAAGGAATTGAAACTACCGTTATTTGATGCTATTTACCCCATAGTATGACAAAATATCAAATGAAATGAAAAGTAAAAGCGTTGTATTATTCATCATAGTCTCATTTTACCGCGATAACTTTTGCCCAAATAATAGCATTTAAGGTCCTCAAAATACGCGTTCGTTACAGTGATGACTTCCTCATATGCCCTCTTACAGCCCAGCCATTTATTCAGGTTTGGAAACAGAAAATAGACGTAAGGGCTGAATCTGGAGAATACGCTGGCTAGATTTGATCATCCTATAAACAGCATTTGGACAACCATAAACGAACTGTCGCAACTTGCTCATAGATGGCACTGGAAAAGTGTACTGCTGCATTTAAAGTTACTGCCCGGAAAACTAAAACACTCTGCCCCGGATATACTATTGTTTTTTTGATAAATGAAAGTTTATTTTAAGAAAATTCCTTTTGTTAGCTCCAATAAAAATAGCGGCTCTATATTTACAGCCTTCACTGTGCTTCATTAATGAACAGTAGTTTACATAATCTTCACTACGACGAAGTAAAGTATTAAATGAAATAAAATGACCGACCTTTGTATTAATTTAAAGCCCTCGGTGAACACTGAAAGCATCCATTTGTTGGTTCTAATCGATTTTAAAAACGAATACCTTGCTTAATTATCTTTCAAACACTTCCATTAGCGGTCGAAATAAAATCAACACCCAGAAGAAAAAAAAACTCATTCCGAACGTTTTTTTTCTCTCTCTCTCTTTGCTGTTGTCATAGTGATTCATTAAAACACCTGACTGAAGCCGAATTGAGCGAAATAGATCATTGGTCGTTCACACTGAGTGTCGATAATTAATCACAATTAGGAGGCGTATTCAAATACAGAAAATGTATTCTAATAATGTTGCCAGGTGGTTTTTTTGAACTCGGGCGAAAAAAAAATGTTGCCAAAAACGAAATCGGTAGGACGTCTGTATCAGTCGCCAAATCGATTTCGTGTTCGAACAATGTTTTGGGGTCAGAAATAAAACAGAAATCGATGAACTTGGTATCCATGTGTCGGAAGTTTATTTTGACTAACTCGAAACGTATTTTTAACCTCTAGTTGTTAAAAATAATTCTCTGTAACAAATGGCAAAATTTAAAGAAAAATTAAAGGAATTTGATTTGCCGAAAACTGTACATATATATTTTTTCCTTATCTATCTAAATCAGAGTAAACCAACAAAATTAGGGATTCACGCTTAATAGATTTTTTCTCTAAAAAAATCGGAATAATTTTTTAACTAAAAGGAAACAAAGATACTGATAGATCGAATACTAAATAAAACAGACGCTTCCAGAATACAAGCCATGGAAATGAACTGCGGGCGAGGCTGTCAAATGATAAGATCAAACTAAGAAATGCAGAAATTAGAAGGCACAGTGAGAGACTCATTGACATATTCCAAACAATCGAGTTCAAAAGATTGAGCTGCTATAGCCAAGTCAAAGAATAGACTAGAAGAGTTAGCTTAAACAATTAACAGGCGGAAGAGAGAAATTGGAATGTACAAGTACACAGAGTCATGGAAAGTGATGGAGACTAGGATGCAGAAGACAGAGACAGATGGCGTTTTTTTACCCGCCCAACCATATGAATCACATTTAAGTTTATATACTAACAATTTGTCTGTAGTTTTGAACCATCGTTTGAATAGTCTGTTCTACAAGCCCCTTAACTTTTGGCAAATTAACAGCAGAAAAGGATAAGATATCCAAAATGACCACTAGACTGGCTCCAAAAGTGGCAGACATGAAGATAGCAGCACTAGTCAACAAAAGCTGCGGAAAGTGTAGTTCTAATCATCTGAGTGAATTAGTATGAGTTTTTTTGTTTTGTGATTCATTATAACAAAGTTAGCAAGCCCGTTAATAAAACTGCAGTTGCGTAATTGTCTAGAGAATCATACCTAAGCAGACAAACAGAACAAAGCTATCTTATAATTGTCTGTTTACCGCCGCATAAGGTCATTTGGACTGCAGCATTATCCACCCCATCTTGTGCTACCTCTGACCGCTGAGCATCGCCGGCAACGACTACAGTGGTGCAGAGAACGGCAACATTGGAATGTGGAATGGCATCAGGTCGTCTTCTCTGATGAATCTCGTTTCTGCTTGAGTGGATATGATAGCCGAAGAAGGGTTAGAGGGCGTCGAGGAGAAAGGCGTCAACCTCAGTTTGATGTTGAGCGACATGTACATCAAACAGCAGATGTTTTGGTATGGACTACTATTGCACAAGGGGGTAGATGACCTCTAATCTTTATTCGAGGCAACCTGGAAGTAGTGGAGCCAACAAGATAATGCCCGGCCTCATGTTAGTCGAGTTACTTTGATGAATCTGTTGCCACGGCCGCCAAGATCCCCCGATCTTTCGCCCATAGAACATGTTTGAGATATGATGGGTAGAAGGCTTGGAAATTTACCTCAGCACCCACCGACTTTGGAGATTCTAAGACATAAAATAAAGGTAGCTTGGGGATAGCATTCCTCAAATAGAAATAGACCACTTTATATTGGCTAAGACTTGTTGGGGAGTGTATAGATAACCGCGATGGACAAACACATTTTTAAGAAACTTAATAGCAAAAATTTAAACTGTTTTTTATTGAAATTGTAATCATTTACTCCTCACTATAGTAGCATCTATGTGTACCAAAACAATATTAAATTTAAACATCTTGATGCTGCGATTTCTTTGTCACTGAGGATATACGTCTCAAAAAGCTAATATACTAGGGACACAATGGCTAGCGTAAGTGCTCTATAAGTAAATAATGATTAAAGTAGGATATGATTATAATTTTTATGGAAGGTTTCTTTTTGCGGAACTTGCCATTAGAACGAAATATTTTCTTTTCTTTGTTTAATATCAAAGAACATTACTTGTAAATTAGCAATATTTTAAAATCTAAAATAGTTAATCCAATTCTTGTAATTTGTTACTTTCTGGAAAGAGATTGTTTATTACGGGGCGAATGTCTGTTAGACCCTGACTTAACGTGGTCTAACTATTTTTGCTAAATAAAACAAAGTTTATTTGTAATATTTAAACAGAAAACAACTTGATTTACAATACGTGAACTAATGTATATACAATGTACCGAATGACAATTTCTTAAATCTGGTAATGTTGAAGATTGTCTCAAGACTAAAATTTTCAAAATAATTTTTATGCTATCCCTTCCTTGCCCAGCAAACAAAGTAATAATTCTATTGGGCAAGTTAAAATGTTGTGGGAGTAAATTCGTTGAGTTACAATAACTGAAATGCACTTAGCTGGGGTAAGGAATTGAACCATATAAATCCCAGGGGGTAAGATGCATTTTGATCAACTACTGAGTGGTGTCGTAAGCCCTTTATGCCCATTATTGACGGCTGTAATATTACTATCAACCGTCTTCATATATATAATTCAGAACAAATAGTGCCTTCTATTTTTGGATGAATAGCCCATTGTTATTTATTAAAGAGCACCAAAAAATAGAAGAAATCATTGACTTTACAACCCCTTATGTTTAGTATTTTATTAATATTTGCCGTGCCGAAGAAGGTTTCCTATTGTGATACATATTTTTGAACACTAACGAAACTACATGCCATTTACAGCCCCATAAATAAAGTGACAAAATGACAATGTAAGGAATGTACGAGAAACAATTAACATTTATCACATTATCTTAAATGGTAAATCCTAAATTAAAATGTAGAATATGAAACTAAGCAATTAGATCACGAATAGTTCTACGTTTTATTTTACTCCAGATAATCTAAGTTTGTCTTATCCAGAAGTCTGGCAGACCCCACGTCAGTACTTACGTATAAAATCTAAGTGCCAGTATTTAAAGATTAAATGTAGCCCTTTAATAATACAAATTTAAAAAAAAAATAGGCACATTTATTTTTAGTTTATTCGACAACCTCGAGTGTGAAGACATTAAAGTATTATTTAAATAAATTACATCAATGCCAATTCGTATTTTTTCCTTTTGTCAAATAACAATTTCACAACCTTCCTCTCTTGAATGACGATTGATTTATTACCTATTAGATAAGAGTAATAACTTCAGACAGACAAGACGCACAACCCCCTGCGATTCAAACACCCGGTGACAAAACCGAAGGGGCTATCGTAAATAAAAAAAAACAACATTTAAATGGCCACCTGTTACGCCACTGACAAGGTCTTTGAAATAAGGAGCAGCTGCCACTTCTGCACAGCATTCACTCTAGACAGGTCGAAACTTGTTCGATCGTATTGTGTACGTCCGACTGGCTTCCTTTCCGCCTCGAATGAGAACGAAGAGGAAGACGAAGAATGAACTTTCGTCTCGTCTTTGTCGTCTGGATGGAAGAGGAACACGGGCATCGAACAACAGTCGAATGGAAGCGCCTTAACCTCTAATTTTCGCGAATTGAATCCCTCACCGGTTTCTTTTCTTATTACGTTTCGCCCCTCTCGAACGAAAGATAATCGAATCGCGAGACTTTTATGTGGTCTGAGTGAAAGGCACGACGAGAAAATATAAGGAAGGAGGACCTCACGGCGTAGCCGACAAGACAAAACCCCAGACATATGCTCACCAGATCATTTATGTTGTAATGTAACGTTATTTTATAATGAATGGCCGAGAAATTATATGCCTAGATTATTGTTTAACATCGGTGCAAGAGCAAGTCATTAAGCACAATTTGTTATAATGGCCGCGAATGAACGCACCAGACGAGACGTATTAAAAAATGAAAGAAAAGAAACAAAAATACGGAATGTTTATGTCTTCGAAATCGCAACTACGTTTACAGTTTGCAGTTAAAGCGGTATTACGTTTGGTATTTTGCGTTTTCCATTTATCGATTTTTAATATGCAAAGTCGTTACAATGGAATGTTGTATTTCAGTTATCAGACGTCGTTGTTCGGTAAATTTTGAACATAAGTTTAGAAATTGTACAGTAAATTAATAATTTTGGCGCCCAACGTGGCGTGCGTAATTTCTTTTCGTCTTCTACTTGCAACTAGGATTGTTTCTGTTCCTTTGGTGGCGATATTTATTTTCATTAGAAATTAAAGCTGATTTTAATGTTTAAAAAACTACAAAATGCTAGAATATATGCCTAGATTAGTGTTTAACATAGGTGCAAGAGCAGTACATTAAGCACAATTTGTTATACTGGCCGAGAATTAATGTACCAGAAGATACTGAAAAAAGAAAAAAAAAACGGAATAATTATGTTGATAGTACGATTAAAGTTGCAGTATTACGTTTAGTATTTTGCGTTTCTAATTATCGAGTTTTAATCTGTAACGTAGTTCCATGAAATGTAGAATTTTCGTTTATTTTCTGTAATTGTTCCGTAAATTTAAAATTTCGGCGCCCCACGTGCATTGGGGCACTTTTGTTAGTCCCCTTTATACGACTACGAACATTCCTATTCGTTTGATGACACATTAAATTGAGATCTATTGCATGATATAAAATTCTTGAAGATCAGAAATCAAAGGTTTCCCCCCAGATGGTCTCATATATTTTTTCATGACGTAAAATGTTTGGTTTTAAAGAAAATCGAAAAAAGTATTGTACAACTTTTTGTACAATTTAAAAACTCAAACCGGTGAAGAACTCTTGATAAAATTTGATTGGGAAACAGTATCTGGAATAAATATAGTTTGAACATTATTTTTGTAAATTCGACTCTTAAAGAGATGAAAAAAGGCTGCAAAAGTTATAGGTAGAGTAATGTTTCGTAAGTATGTTTAGTTTTGTTTCATCTTAAAGCAATCATATTTATTTTTGAAGACGCGAGATGTAAGACCGACATCTAGAATTTTCGAATGACACCTCGAAGAGAGCATATTTATTTTCTTATTTACAATATCAACCTATATAAAGAGGTTTGTGTAATTGTAAAATATAAAAATGTCATAATATTCGCGATGTCAAAAAGTTAACAAGAATGTTAAAGTAACCAAGAAACGATATCTCAAGTGATAATGATTTAAATATTTTTCTAAACACGACAGCAAAAAGTTATTTTATTTCCTACGTTTTTCACTGTTGTATGACCAAACATTTTGGTCAAAATTTGCAACCAGTAGCATAGTGAAGATGCAGGCACGTCATGTAGTACTTTCCAGTTGAATCCAATTCATAAAGCCTTATGTTTATCAGCCGTTGTATTCGTGAATCGTATTTCAATAAATTTTTGTTCTTGACACCCCAATGATAAATAGGGAGGGTATCGCGTCGTCTCTAACCCACAATTTCTTACGCAAATCGAGCGTCAAGTCATCAATTAAACCCACAACTCTAACGTAATCATTGGGCACAATTTATTTCAAATGTAGGTTTCAGTTTCGTATGAATCAACCAGTGAAACCAAAAACTACGTTTCCAGTACTTTCGATTGAAAAATTAACGTCCCAACTATTTATTTATCAATAATTCTCGATTTTATTGCGACTTTATTTAGGAAATTAGAATTTCAAATTTATCACAAAATGTTTTCATTATGAAAATGTATATTTGCTTCACGCGCATTTTAAAATCCTACGATTAGGCTTTTTTAATCATGTATTCTAAATTTCAAGGACCCGTCTGATCGAAATGTAGGCCAAAGAAACAAAAATAATTTCTATTCGCACATGATATAATCTGACCGATAATAATTTTTGATTATTTATGTTAAAATATGTCTGTTGAACAAGGTTTCAAGTTGGATACACGTTTTCAGATCGAATAAATTTGGCAGACATAGAGATCACTGGCTATTTTTTAAGTTCCTGGTGAAAAATGAGACATGTTATGTTAATTTGTTAAAGCAATATCTGTCAGAGGATTCTACGGAAAGTCCAAAGGCAAAGGTTACAATTCGTAATCACAATTTTTAGACCCGATCAACCGGATAAGGTCATGTTACTTTTTATAATTCCTGTATTTACATATGTACAGTAAAAGGTTCGGGATGATGAACTATGTCGGAATATCTGTCATCGTGACATTTACATACACACAGTCATACAGGTCGCATCACATAAAAAATACAATTAGAACAGCTCTCCAGAACAAGCATACGTTTCGGCAATTACCGCATCCCTTCAGCAACATTTTTTTCCAAATTGAATAGCTTTTTATATACGGAAATGGAAAATAATCTGCAGGGGCTAAATCTGGACAATATAATGAATGCGGAAGCAATTCGTATCGTAGTAGAAACAGGAAGACAACAGGAAAAATCGCATGTTAGACAGAGAACAATAATCATATCTTGTATACTAATGAGGGTTCTATCTGTCATTATTATGACATAGAACATACATAGATCTTTCAGATTTTCACTAAATATTCAAAGAGAATTTAGCCTAGGCAAAGACACAAGAGTGCTAGCCTGCATTATCTTGGTAAAAGATTTTTTACCTCGTTAGCACTACTGAAGCGAAATCTCCTTGTATTTTTAAAGATATTTTATATGTGTTGCGCTGTGATGAATTCATATTTCATTAGGACTTACGAGTCATCGCCAAAAATCATTCTGATTCAGGATCTCGAAAATTGTTTCTAGTTGACATTTGTCAAACGTGATTAGTTGCGGCACCCATCTTACTGTCAAATCCCAACAAGCTGTTCCCAAGGGCTCCCTCTGTTAGAGTTCTATTCCCATAGCCACATCTTCTAATAGACTATTCATCACGATCTCATCTGTTTTTTTTTTGTAACATGTCTGAAGAAACGACGACTGAACTGGTCTTCATAGAAGAGACTATATGTACAGCGTCATTTTAACTCAGCTCTGTAATACTTTGCTGTCGATATTGAAGGAGAAGATTCCACGCAATTTTGCCGAGAAAAACCAACATTTCATTAGAGTTTGTGTTATTAAGATCGCCAATTAATAATTGCTACTCTACTAAAATGAGGAAGCAACAGGTTTGTGAAAAATATATTTACTTAGTGAAGGCGCCATCTCTTATCGAGGCCAGGTACTTATTTCTCGTATTTCTTTAGTAATAATAACTCTATAATACTTACAGTTTAAAATGGTGAAGAGGTACTTACCTAAAACAAAAGAAAAAACAAATTAGTTGACATGTTATAAGCAAAAATATGGACAGTTAACAATAATAAAAATTGTTCTGTGAATAAATATTAATATTCAAACAAGTAAAGTTCCACTTTGGATGATACTCTTTATTCTACAATTATAAGATGCCCATCTAGCTCTGCAACAAAATTTTTCAAGGTGGTCTATCAAGTCTATTTAGGAGTTTGAACTAGACCATATTTCATCTAGTTTTCTTTCTTTTCTTACCTAGGACCTAACCTAGTTCATATTATATATTAATAAAATAAAATATAGTAACAATAAAATCTATATTTAAAGTCCAACTCGGCTAGCAGCAGGCTTAACTTCAGAAAAGTCACTCGTCAGGGTATAATGTAATACAGCAGTACCCCGCAAGATGCTGGATAAATTGATATGGAGTTCCACAGTTACACTCAGACGACAGTACTGAGAATTTATGGAGATTAGCACCTCAGACGCATGTATTCTTTTAAGGTTGGGGAAGTCACACACTTGTTCCTAGTCGTGGAGGACAAACTTCCTTATTTCTGTTGGTGCTTTGGCATTCCAGACTTTTACCCAACTTGAGTTGTTATCGGAAGTCGTTTCCCAGCAAGTTTTAATGAAAGCTGACAAGACGAAATGGCAGAAGGAATCGCCCGAAAGAACAAGCTATGAGATCAGAAAATAAGTAGCCCTAAAATGGAAGAAGGTGAAGACAATGGTCTTAATGTTAATTTAGAAAAGACTCACAACACAAAGAAGAAAACTATTAGCTAGGAACAGTACAACAGAAGAAGAAATATCAAGATAGGACTCACGAGGACGATTTTAAATTTAATCAAAAATATTCTACTCAATAGTGCGTAATAAGTCACAAAAGACAGGAATGAGGAATAAGTTTACAGCATGAACGACAGCATTTTGTAGAAGAACCCATGAAATCAGCCAGCTAGAACTAATAAGAAATCATGAAATCCAAAGATGAAAAGGTTTCAAGAAAGATGATGGCCATCTAGGGTAACGGAATGAGGAAGATTTGGTCAATTAAGACCCTGGAGTGTCGACGAAGCAATGAAAGCCAGAGGAGGTTGAACAGGACTTGGAAACCAGAGCGACGAAAGGAAAGCAGCATCAGCTGCAGATGTAAACAGCTCCTAAAATGCTAACCACAGACAGGCACGGAAACAAATGACAGTCGAACATGAAAAGATCATGAAATCAAAAGAAAAACCATACCGTAAGGTTCAAAACAAACAATAGATATTTAGAGCAACGGAAGGAAGGTACATTTGGTCGATTAACACTCTGGGTACTCGACGAAGCAACGAAATTAAGAGGAGGTTGAACAGAAATTGGAAACCAGAGCTGCGAAAGGGAAGCAGCATCAGCTGAAGAAGTAAACTAGTCCAAAAACGCTAACCACAGTTAGACACGGAAACAAATGACAGGTGAACATGCAAAGATCATTAAATCAAACAAAAAACATGTTATAAGAAAGAAGATAGATATCTAGGGTAACAGAATAAGGTAAATTTGGTCGATTAAGGCCCCAGATTATGGACGAAGCAATGGAAACAAGAGAAGGTTGAACACGAATTAGAAACAAGAGAATGATATAAGCTTTAGCTGCAAGATTATCTGTTTATGGATAGATAATCACAGACAGACACTGAATCAAATGACAGGCGAACATTTAATGAAGGTCATATCATAAATACCATATAAATGGTTGCATAAGTTGAAAGTCTTCATATATAAAACTGGTTTATATTTTTGTATTTATATAAACTTTTTAATTAAAACTAATCAAAACAAAAATTCTTAAGACCCTGTATACATTATACATGTGTGGCTCGAATTAATCTCCTAAACGTCAGTCACTGGCTGCCTTTGCTTATCAAAAACCGAAATTATATGCAAATACCACCGACCAGTCAGATGTTCTCGTGTAATCCGTCATAGTCACCGGCTAACGGTACCTACAAGTTTGTAACAACCATTCACTTTTCTCAGAAGATCGTATGACGAGGCAGCCCAACTTTTTTTTTCATCTCCTCAAGCCGTGTACACCGAAATGACACGTGTGCAAGTGTAAATACATCGATTCACAAACAAAGCAAGTTGGCATTTCATTTCCCCAAAAATAAAACCGAAATTATGCGCGGCCTGGCCACGCATTATGTGATAATTGTCCTGTCTTGTCGCCAAGGTCGTCACAAAAGACGGGCACGCACTGTGAACGGTTAATTTCCATGAGAATATGCGTACTAGTCCAGTCATAATAGGTAAAAAAAGGGGTCAACCTCGGAATGAAAGATAATAAGCTGTCAATTCTTATAAACCTTTGTTTTATCGTTCTAAATGTTGTCTTAAAAGTCACAAGTGCTATCGTGTCCGCGTCTTAAGATATTGAAGGTCAAAGGTCATAAAAAACGTTTTTTCGCCAATGTCTTGTTTTCTATTGCTTAAATGAGATTTGCACCTATTATAAAAGTTGTAGAGT
This sequence comes from Octodonta nipae, assembly GCA_034190945.1. Lineage (NCBI taxonomy): Eukaryota > Metazoa > Arthropoda > Insecta > Coleoptera > Chrysomelidae > Octodonta > Octodonta nipae. The sequence continues at coordinate 7,304,278 of CM067219.1, read as the reverse complement.
ATAAAATTCTCTACAACTCTTGTTTGAACTTTTTTTTCATACAATCAACCGTTTTTGTGGTAGACCGCGAAGAGTGCGCCACGTACAGTCATATATGGCTTAATGAAAGGTCAAGCGTGAGTTACGGTTATCTGTACGTTATATAAAGTTTATTATTTACTAAAAAATTATAAATATTAAACATTGCCCATTATTTATGTACTAATTATTAATTATTTAATTAAAATAAGTGACTTAATTATTTATATTTAATTATTTATATTTCACTATGTAACTATAGTATATTATTAATTACGTTATTGCCTCCAGCACCAGCCGAACTACTAAATATAATATTTTGAAATTGCAAAAACGGTTGTGGTTCCCGGTGTGGATGCAGAAAATCAGGGCTACTATGTTCTTTATCTTGTGGCCAGCGCAATGGACAAGCGTGCCTCAACGCTTCACTGTATCCAAGTAATCCTGATGAAGAAAGCGCATACGATCCTGAAATTCTGGAAGGTTTGGAGATGAATATGGCCGATAATGAGGATGATAACAATGAATTTAACATTTTCGACCGACAACAAGAAGAAGACGACGAAGAAGAAGAAGATAACTAGCTTCTATTTACAATTTTATTATAATCAAATTCAACAAAAATTCTTTTAATATTTGAACTCACATTTCATTAAATGTATAATATGCTATATTTAATGATAAATAAATATATGTATACTCGTAGAATATATTCCCTTACTGTCTTTTTAACTTAAAATATAATTAAAATATATAATCCAAAATTAATAATATAGTATAGTTAAATAGTGAAATGTAAATAATTAAATATAAATAATTAAGTCACTTATTTTAATTAAATATAAATAATTAATAATTAGTACATAAATAATGGGCATTGTTTAATAATTATAATTTTTTAGTAAATAATTAACTTCATATAACGTACTGATAACCGTAACTCCCGCTAGTCCCGCTTGACCTTGCATTAAGCCATATATGACTGTACGTGGAGCACTCTTCGCGGTCTACCGCCAAAACGGTTGATTATATGAAAAAAAAGTTCAAACAAGAGTTGTAGAGAATTTTATACTCTACAACTTTTATAATAGGTCCAAATCTCATTTAAGCAACAGAAAACGAGATATTCGCGAAAAACCGATTTTTATGACCTTTGACCCTCAATATCTTAAGACGCGGACACGATAGCACTTGTGACTTTTGAGACAACCTTTATAACGACAAAACAAAGGTTTATACGAATTTACAGCTTATTATCTTTCATTCCGAGGTTAAACCCCTAATATGACTGGGCTATACGGTTGGTCATCCGAATTGATAAAACCCATAATTTTCGAGGCCGAAGATAAACAAATCATTATCAAACGAACATTAGCGAGACTCGTTCGCGACAGTCCTTGAAAATCGGTGATAATCAGATTCACTGTCGCTTTCAAAGTGATGAAATTTGCGTAACAACGTAATACCTACGTATAATTAAAGGTTGAACGCACTGTACACGAGGAGGAAGTCTACGATATGTGGTGTGGAGGTTTTTTTTTTTTTCGAGGATCATCATGAGAATGCTAATGAGCTTTGTTAACTTTTCTCAATGAATGCTAACAGCGTTCACGAATTTACGAGCTTTTTAGTTTAATTATTCCTTTATTAATTTTAATTTGTGTGACAAAGCGAAAAATCATAAAAATTCCAAGGTGATTTTTTATGGTAGTGCTTTGTTTTAGGTTTTCTAACAGCGCTTGTTATTCTTGCTAGTAACCATGATGCATAATGTATTATTTTTATTTACTATTGTGTTGATATCGTACAACTGGCAAAAGATAAATAGGCGGAGCTGTTTTCAAAATGGCTATGATTGACAAGTGCGAAAACTCCTAGATATTTGATAGCCACAAGTTTAGTCTGAAGCTGGTAGACAACTGGTTCCTCAAAGTTTCCTTGGACTTCCATCATCTTGAAATGATTGATGTCACAATGTTTCGATAGCTTTGAATCTCTGCTGAATGATGGGAAATTCTGATTTATCTGTCGTATTTATATCCTTAACCGGTCATGCTAATTGGGTCGCTTAATCCCCTGTTGGTTGTCGATGATGTGTAGCGGCAGTGAATCAAGAAGAGGTCTCCAAACGTTTTAAATTTGGAACCTGGGCTGGCTAATTATATTCTCATTCGAGATGTATTCCGTCTCTATAAAATTTCTTCTTCCTTTTGAATTGATGTTATGGTGTTCTGTGTATGCGTGATTAGCTAATCCAGACTTTGGTAGCTCCCCCTTTGAGTAACTATATGATGATTCTTAAGCCTGGTGTCCAGTGGTCGCATAGTCTCCTAATGTACAATCACAGAGTATGTTGTATATACAGTTCTTTGGTTCTGTCGTGATTGGTCCGTATCCAGAGATAAGCACGAACTCCAAAGCTTCTTGGATTTTTGATCTTATTTCAACGTAGAAGGATTTGCTAACTTAGCAGCTCCACAGCACAAGTTACCAGGAGAAAATTAGTTCGTTCAAGATCCCGACAATGAACCCAGACAATTAAAGCAGCTGAGATTCAGAATGAAAAGGACAGTACAATAAGGTACTACAGTTGAAAGTCTAAACTAGAAAACTACTGACAGTTTTGTAAAGCAGGGAATTTATTAGTTCTACAGTGAACACTCATAATACCTGACAACGTGTCTAACTTACAGTTGGGCATGAAACTTCCAGTGGGACAATTTTCCAGATTGCTAGATAAATCGCTGATGCTCTATGCAATTTTTGCAATTCATCATCATCATACTCATCTATTTTCAGATGTGTAAGTAAGTATGGCCCTCCGTTAAAAAGCTTTCACTTCAAAAAGATTTCTGTATGCGAAGCTAATAAGCTTGTACCCACCAAACAAAACGGAGCTCAAAAGTGGAAGATCTTTTATTGGGTAATTGTTTTACCATAAGCGGCCCATAGACTGTCAATAATATTGGACAATATTTCGTAGTGCGCAATATTATTGATAGTTTGTGGGTAATATTGAAACATTGTGCAAAATATTGAGCAGATCAAAAACGGTTTGATATTTATTGTGCAACGCGAAAAAAGATTGCAGTGTGGGGTTAATATTGCGCAATATTATTCAGTATTTCCAAGTCAGTCACCGAGTGCGGAAGTGAAAAAACGAAAATTGAAGAATAACGGTTGATTTTAGAACCCGTGGATGTTTAAGTTTATAGAAATATGCCCGCCTTGGATATAAAGTCCAAAGATTATAGCAGCAACGTCAAGTCGTTATGTTTCCATTATTAGACCAATCAATAGAGCAAAAATTAACTGACAATGTGTAAAAAATACTATCACGATACCCACTGTGCCATCACATTAACAAAGATTCCTAGATGTTTTCCACTCGCAACAATGGTTTTTTACTTTGATAAGAAAATTACGTTTTTTTTTTCTAAGCATATTTATACAATCAAAAATAATAAACAAATCTCAATGGTATCAACAGGTCAATTGTAAAGCATGGAAATACAAATGAAATGAGCCCAGGCTCGATCCGATTGGATCATTAGTAACAGGGAAAAACAAAAAATACCGAAAAATGTAGCATTTAAAAAAAATCGTATCTTCGTCACTTTAGAAGCTGTAGAACTGGGCTTGTAGGAACAGATAGTAATTTACATCTATTTTATGTATACCAAAACCAGGCGCTACCGGTTTATTAATTTTTGAACAATTGTGATATAAAGTTTTCTGTTCACTATTTCTGCTTTGTGCCTCCATGCGTCATAGATAATCAAATTTCAATTTTAAAAAAAGTTGTTGAAAGTGGAGGTGTCATTCTACAAAGCCTCTATTCTCATTTTTCACTAAATGTCTGTGAAATATCTGAAAAATGTTCACAAACATGACAAAAAATGGACGAGCGTATGAATGTATCCAAGGAGTGGGGGAAACACGGTTGTTGAGGGGAAGCGTATAGTAATATATAGTAGAGGCACATACATAGATCGTGTTAATATTTAAAATCCTCACAAGTAAGAATTTTTTTAATGACCCCTCTCCTTCGATGTTCCGTAAACCCAAAATCCACAAATTAAAGCAAAAACGTTTCCGAGAAACCATTTACATATAAATATATTAATAAACAAAGTTTTCATTTGATATAATAAAATCGAACAAATCACTCTGTATAGAAGTTTTTTTTACGATTAAATTCTTTCACCATCTGTCAGAGTGACAGTTACTATTCATAATAATTATTGTTAGCTCCCTCAACAACCGTGTTCCCACCACTACTCGAACACATTCATACGCTCACCAAATTTTGGTCATTTTTGCTAACATTTTTCGTATATTTCACAAACATTTAATGAAAAATGAAAATAGAGGCGTTGTAGAATGATACCTCTACTTTCAACATCTCTCTTTTAAATTGATATTTGACGATCCATGTCGCATGGAGACACACTGTAAGAATAGTGGACTAAAAACTTCAGATCGCAATTATTCAAAAACTAATAAACCGATAGCGCCTGGTTTAGTCACGCATAAGGTAGATATCAATTACTATTAGTTCCCACTAGCCCAGTTCTACAACTTCGATAGTGACGGAGTTATGATAATATAAAGAAAACCGCTAAATTTTCCAGTATTTATTTTTTTTCCCTGTTACTAAAGATCTTATCGGATCGATCCTGGGCTCATTTCATTGGTATTTCTATGCTTTACAATTCACCTGTTGACACCATTGAGATTAGTTTATTATTTTTCATTTTATAAACATGCAACGCAAAAAAACGCAATTTTCTTGTTTCAATTGTTTATAATAAAGTAAAAAACCATAATTGCGAGTGGAAAAGGTAGCAAAATATCACTACAAACCATTCTTATGTTTTCATATATTTTTTACAGCAGTGTTTTACCCCTTTGTATTGTTAAGTAAGCTCACAGACAATGCAATGATAAGACAAGCTGCTCCAATGTAAGTTAGCATATTTGTTGGTAAAATTCAGAACTGACTGGCTATAGGCAATCAAACCCCACAGTCTATTACTGACAGTCTAGGGGCCGCTATAAAGAGATGAAACAAGGTGCATACCTTCAAAACCAGATTCAGGACCACGTGACTTTGATCTCTTCTCAAAATGCAGTGGAATGCAAATACAGAATGGAAAAAATATAAATCATGATGTTAACAAGAGTTGAAGTAAAGACAAGTGTCTACTCCTAGGCGTCTGTGAAGTTTCCAAACCCAAGGATAAACAACAAAAGAAATACAAACTTTCTGAATGACCCGCGTATCGAGCTAAACCCATTGGAATATTTCCACGTCCGTACGCACGCCTTGCTGTCAATTGAATCGATCGCTGACGCACTCGTTCCAAAAGCGGCGAAAAAATTTCGTATCCCACGGGGGCCAACGTGTTCGAATACCAAAGCGTTTCCAGCGACACATACAATAGTTTAAATAGACAATTTGATAAGAAGCGACATAATCGTATTCTCTCCCATGATCGCAACTACAAAACCCAAGGTCGCCATTTTCGATTGGCCCGTCTAATTTTCCGTGGCCTTCTCTTCTATTACGACGATGGACGATGACGCGACAGGCCACTGACCGAGATTCGACGTCAAGGTCGCCGCGGTCCGCCTGTGCGGTAATCGAATCGGGTGGCGGGCGAATTTTTTTTGCGCGCCATCTCCAGCCTAGTCGGGAGAAAAGGGCGGAATCTTCGACTGGGGAGATGGTCTGGGGTCTGGAGCGAGATGTGTATTCGCCGCGTGAAATAGGGGTTTAGGACGTAACAAATTCGGTTCTCTAGGGGATTGCTGTATTTTGCAATTCGCTTTTATGCTCTCTAAATGTTGATGCTGGGTTTAGATGTGGAGATGATAACTAAGCACAGTAGAGAATATAGTTAGGATGTTTAGCGTTGCAAAGGTTTTGCCAATTATGTCACTATTGTATTTTTAACCGACTTCCAAAAAGGAGGAGGTTATCAATTCGTCGCGTATTTTTTTTTCGTTTTTTTTTTTTGTATGTATGTTACCTGATTTCTTCTCCTGTGGTGCACCGTTTTGAATGAATATGGTCTTGTTTAATAGAGGATATATCCGGATTGGTGAAACTCCAAATTTTGGAAAAGAATTCTATTGCTAAAGTGATAAAATTTGTGAATGAACACATGCATGCATACATAACGGACATTTCCTCATAAATATTTTAATTCCAACGTAATAGTGTAGTAATTTTAGGCACTGGAAGTTTTAATTGCGAAATTTTCGGCTCCTTACATCAATGAGTACCAAGCTCGTTTTGTTTGTATACCAGGCAAATACCTATTTAAATGCAAATTTTTCCATTTTGCGAAGAAGGTGCTTTTGGTTGTCACATTCTCCTGCCCTAATAGAAAATTCAGTGACAACACATGTCAAACTTTAAACTGCTATTTGGTGGGTTTATAGACAGGGTGTTTAGTTATAGCAAACAAAATCACAAAGTAAAGTGGTAGTAGGAGTTGCATTTATATGACGATTGAAATATAGGACGGACTAGAATGATAGTGGTCCGTAGGCAACCGTATATACAGGATGGTTGGAATATAGGGTGGACTGGACGTTTGGTGGTATAAAAATGTGAAATTAAAATTATATAGAGTGATTAAAAAACTGTTATATTATGTAGAAGTAAACAAATCATATACAGGGTGGTTGAAATATATGCTGGAGTTGAATTATATTTATACAGTGTGATTAAAAAATTATTTCTTTTATAGCCCGTAAGAAGTTGCATAAAGTGTGGAGAGGAATTAATGTTACATAGGGCAATAATATAAAATGTAAAAAATGAAATAATTTATGGGGTAGCCCACAAGGAGTTATATACTATGGTTGAAATATAGGACGGATTTGACTCCGTAAATATGGGATGGATTCTACTCCGTCTTATAGTTTACAGAAGGCAACTAACAAATTTATGCTTGTCCGTGGGCAGTCGTATGTACAGGATGGTTGGTACATAGGTTGGAGTGGAATTATCTATAGTTATACAGGGTTGTCAGTCCATAAGGCATAAATAAATTGTCAACGCGTACTAGTACATTTTGTTCGTAAAATAAGGAATGAAAACTACCTGAGTTCAAAAAAAACTAAAAAGTTGAAAATAAAACATTTAAAAAAAATATAACCAACTTCTACTCATAACTAAAAAGCTAAAAATTATTTTAACAAAATCCAACTCTAGCAAATAAATAACACATTCAATGTTGTTAGGTTAGGTTAGGAAGTAAAAAATGTAAACATTAAAAGGTGCTCATTCTGTACAAATTAATTACCTACCAATCTAGTATATTTTTGAAGTCGGTGCCAAGCCACAATCAAGTTTGATGAATTAGTAGATAAGTAAAAAATGAAGGATTTTAAATTTGCTTAGCACCGGCTTGTTGTTATTGTTATTTTCTAAAACAGATTCTGATTTGTATAAGTCTTAGATGTTACTTTTGTTCTTATTTAAGCTCATATCATTTTTTTCCATTTATTTAAGTTAAGTTCCCTTTTTCCTTTGTCATCTGCAAATGCCCCTTCAAATACCTCAATTAGATTAATGTTTTAGTAGCCTACCTGGCATTTCTCAATGTCTTAATTTCCTTCCTTAAGTATTTCATTCATAAATGAGAGTTAAGGCTATCACCCTCACACTAAATGCACTTTTGGTTGAGAACTCTTTGCATTGTATATTATTACGTTTTGGTTGTTATATATTCTCTATACTATTAATTGCTTTTCTATTAATTCCTTTATTGTCTAATATTTCCCATATTTTTTGTCTCATTACTCTGTCAAACGCCAGTTCTAAATTTATGAATCCTAAGTAGATTCCCATACCATTTGAGGGTGAATCTATGATCCTGAATGCGCATACATTTTCGAAATTCGCCTTATGATCCTTTTAAGGTTCTTTAAGTCATCATTGAGCTGATGCTTGTGATTATTCTTTCATTGTTGCAATTTCTCCTATCAGATACTTAAATTATACCAAATCCCACAAATACAGATTAAGCTTAAACATTTTTGCTATTGAATTATCTGACGATCAAAATTAGCAATATCATCTCAATTTCCAAAATCTTGTAAAAAGTGATTATGATAAAGACACTTCATACATTGTAACTACTGAATTTATCTAGAAACCCAAAAATTTTCGTTATCTATATCAAAAAAATCCACAACGAAATTGGGTCACGGAATTTATTGACTCCCACTTAAATTAGGTCGGATACAATCTCAAAATAAAATTTGCAAATTCCGTTATAGAGATGGTTATCACCGTCGATATTCGTTATCTGTCGATTGTTTGAAACAATTGCGGTTTGGGAAAATTCTGAAAACGCTCATGGAAATTAGATAAAGACGCAATTACGTCATTTCGTCCACGCCATATTAGTAACATCCGTTTCCTAATTTTCATAAACGACCCCAAACCGCATTTCCCAGGCAGATAAAGTCGGATAGCAGTTATTTCAGTCGACTAATCCATTAATATGATTCTTGTACGAAATATATGGTGTCGTTTGTTGACATTTTTTTTACAAGACTGTTTTCTTTAATGGAAATGCTGTGGAACCTTTGGTGTGTCACAAATGTAAAAACACAGGTTAACACCAAACCTTTATTTTAAACACTCAACGCCGTTTCAACAACTCTAGAGTTTGGTGTTAGGGTGCAAAACTGTATTTTTACACTTACGGTTTTATTTAATCAAACAAAGGATCTAAAAAGTAAAAAATAAGTTTAACCTAACGAAAACTACTAAAGAAATGCACTTCTCGAAAAGTAAAATAGTTTGTCACTATTTTGTTACGATTGACGTCTTAATCCTAATGTATAAAAATTTAGTTCTTCAAAAGAGCATATGACTTGTAATTAATTACTAACTGAAATACAAAATTTGAATAATTCAAACTTACTTGGAAGAGCTATTTCAGATCCTGGGCTCGAGCAAAGGGTGTTTGTGAGGCACTATATAACGAGATCCCTTTTCATTATAACTGATTACAAATAAAACATTATTTAGTAGATATTTTTTTAATTTCAAACTTCAGACTTTTCTTTAAAATAGATGTTGTGATATAGTTTGATCTAATATATATATATAAAAATCTGCGTCAAAATTAATTAAATTAGGGTTGAACCTGCGGGCGAAAACATACCAATTGAGCGATGAGACTACATAAAATCGTGACAATAGCACTAATTTAATACACAGTAAGGACACCATGAATGTTTTTTAGGTGTTTCATAGCTTGTGGTTGTGACTTTGACGCAGCGAACCGCACGAATTGCGCAAATCGCATTTACATGGGACACAGTCTAAGTTAAAAACCAGGCTTTTCTGGGGTGAGATAAAATTGATAAAGAAAAAGTATTAATTATATTAAGTCGTACCTACTATTGTTTGAACCGGTGGATGACAACACTAGCATCTGGAGCATGCGCAATGGCTTTAAACCGTCGTACAGCTCGCAATCGCTATCCTTGTCTGACTGGTAATGTTACACGCTACCTATCATTCACTCCACTGATATTTATCATCTTTAACAGCCGGCAACCCTTATTTGCGGCCAGATTTAATTGGGCTACCGTATATCATAATAAAGAGAGAGAAAATAGCTTTAATTTGATATATAAATAATAAATGTATGTTATGAGTGTATAAATGTAACAAAATCATACCTGCGAACAGTTACGGCAACCGTGATCTTTATATATATATATATATATATATATATATATATATATATATATATATATATATATTGCCGTGAAGTGGACGATATTTTATTGAAGAAACAAGGAAAATCAATTAATAATTTAATTAAAAATACTAGCGGCCACATTTTGATAGGCAACCTGGTAGATATTTATTCTCCTAATCATAAATATGCCTAAAAATTTGTTTTTTAGAAAATACTCGATGGGTGCACTAATTCTGCAGCCGGATCTTAGACTATAACGTTCTAAACGGTAAAGTTCTCATTTTTGTGGTGTTCTGACTTTTGACGTATGTCAAGCCTTTTATTTAAAATTTCGCAAACAAGAAATATTAATGTTTTTTAGAACGAAATGCCTGCGGATGATACTGCAATGATAAATTTGATGTTTTAGCTAAAAAACGAACCTAAAACTGGTAAACATTTAGTTTAGCTTTTAGACTTAGTTCAGTTTATTTCCCAACAGAAATAAATCCAATTACAGGACAAATATTATAAAGTAATGAAACATACTAGTATACTATGGTATCTTAAATATTAAAAAAATGATAATAATAAAAAGAATTAAAAGAACAGAGAATATTACAAATATTACAACATACATTTTACACACAGTTTTTTAAAAAAGAAATAAAATAACAATTGACAAATATTACATCATAAATTCCACCCAGTTTTAAAAAAGAAACTAAATAACAGTTGACGCCTTTTACTAGCAATTGAACCATGGTTGATCTGACATTTGTTGAATATATGCTTCAGCTATTGATTCCAAATTGTCATAGTTAATATCACAGTTTCTAGATATACTGTTATAAGTTCTACACATGATAAATAATGGTGACTTTATAAGCACATTTGTATTTGCAAACAGATAAAAATAGGTGTTATTTCTTGAACCAAGCCTTGACGAATGTATCGGGATCATTGACAGAAGAACAGGAGTCAATTCTGTTGTGAACCAATTTGTATAGAAATGAAAGGCTATGTAAATTCCAATGCATAACTAAAGATCTTATCAAAAAATCTGTCAAGAAGTAAATTGTGCTGGTACCCTCAGACAGGATATGAGCCGTCGACTCGAAAAGCAAGAAATTTCAGGAATTTTCTTTGCACTGCCTCCAAACGCTTATGATGAATCTTGTAGACAGGATGCCAGATAAGATTGCAATAATCTAACTTTGAGCGCACTAAGCATGTATATAAAGATTTCAGAGCGGATATATTATGAAAGCTGTTGCAATTTCGCAAAATAAAACCCAGCGAACGCAGTGCCGATTTGCAAGTTATTGAAATATTTTCAGCGAATGAGAATTTGTGATCAAAACATCCACCCAGGTCCTTTATGATAGTGCACCGCTCAATAGTTTGATTGTTCAACGAATAATCGAATAGAAGATACCATATTGATATCCCAAATTGTTGAAGGAATGCGTTAGAACGCCTTAGGTAAATTGATGAAATGACTTATTAATATCCACATTTAGTCTCACAGTAATGGTAATTAGCACACATTTGCTAGAACCGATCAGGTTCGTGGTCGAACTGTCTAAACTTAGAATAGAAAGGTTATGCGAGCTCGTGAGTGCCGAACCAGTCACCGTCAATCGTCAATATCACAGTGTCATCGATCCCCGAAAACGCTCGTTAAGTAATCGAGTTTGGCGGTCGGTTCTAAGAATCCAATGGTTCCGAAACGAAACCCATATAAAGATCTTATTAGCAAACCTTGATGCGCGGTTCTCAACCTCTTAAAATATTCGCACAACTTTGCTGATCATTAAAACATTTACGAGAGAAAAATACGTTTCCAAAAATGCGCCGACACAAGTGACACCTATGATTTTTGGTGATGATTTTTTTTGAGCAGCGCTACATTTTTGAAAGGTTGTGTACCCTGTACCGGATTTCGGTATGTCGATCACGAAAAAAACAAATCTCCCAAAAAAAAACGATCTTATCGAGTGGTACACAGCTGACACGAACCATCGAGTTTTTTTTATTACCGAATTCCTAAATCGATTAATTGGGTGTGGTTTTTGGGAGCATAGGCGTATCCAAACAAGTGGTATTCTTTGTTTAATTAATTCTTTATTAATTTGTGATACAATAATGAAACTTTCTACCGTCGATTCTGTCGTTTCCACTGAATATGATACGCGGAACTTTTTTCGATTTCTCCGTGTAAATGTCAGCGTTCGTTTTAATTTTAAACGATTACGATCGTTATTACTAAATTCGGGGCATTTAATTGTATCACGTATAAATGTTAGCATTTAATTTACGGTTTCTCCAAGCCCTCATCTCTCGAAATGATTATGAATTTGTTTTATAAATGTATTTTACAAACACAACTTTTAATTGTGCATTTTAACGCGAACTACTTGAAAACCAGCTGACAGATGGGTAGTAACTGGTGAACCAGCCTTAAGAGTCGACGTCAATTGTGAACCACCCTTAACGGTTTGACATTTCTAAAATTGAGTCTTTGACAAATGCAACACATTGGATAGGTGCACCATTGATCAGCGCGTTAAAGTGGTTAAAGCCTTTTATGAAAATAAGCGTTCAAATCAAAATCCAAAGAGTACACTTCGTGATTTTCTTGGTCAGCATAATCGACTAAATGTACGTACAATCAGAAAATTGTGGTTAAATTTCAGAAAACCGGGTCTGTAGGAGATGTGAAAACACCGGTGCGTGTTCGTAGAGTTCGTATTGCGGAAAACTTTGCCTCCAATGTGTGGCAGAAGAAGACCCTAGACTCGCCGTCGTGCTTAACAACTGCATAGCTCACATACCTCGGTGATAGGAATTTTGAAAAAAAAACGCTTGAATTTACACGTTTATAGGTATCAATTACCACAAAAACTAAAGTCTATAGACCATTTAAAGCGTTGTCAATATTTCGAATGGTAGTTCGAACACAATGAAGTCGATGTTGACTACATGAAGAAAAGTATGTTTAACAATGAAGCAAACTTACAACCCAGTGGATTCGTCAACAAACTCTTTTGCTTTTGGGTAATTGAGAATCCAAGTGCTTGTGAAAAAGCCGATGCACTCAATGACCGTGCTTTCTCACAGACTGCTAATGTCAATTGACCGCCAAGATCACACGATTTGACACTATTGGACTTGTTTCTTTGGGGTTATTTGAAAGAAAAGGTAAACGCCGATAAGCCTACAACGATTCAAGAACTAAATAATGAGATAATTCGGCCCAAAACGATATTCAATTCAATTCAATTCAATAGCTTTATTCACAAACAAACAAAAGATACATTCAAATTAAAAATTATAAAATATATCCATTGCTGTATGATGAGTGCGTCCATTATACATTAAATGTCTATTGCATTGCAAATAGAAGGTCACGTACAGTACAAAAGACAAACAAATATAATAAAAATATAAATATATAAACACAAAAAACATAACTTATGAACAAAAAAATTCAGCAATATTGTAATAATTTTTTGCCAAGAGAAATAATTTTAATGTTCTTTTAAAAGTGAAAAAATTTTTGGCTTCCTTGATATCACTTGGTAAGAGATTGTATATTTTGCAACCACTGAAGTTAGCACTTTTTTGATATAAAGATGTTGAATGCTGATCGGGCACAAGAAGATCCCTAAACCTAGTAGAATAAACATGAGTCCTCTGATTTTCAAGAAATATGGGTTTGTGCTTATAAACAAAACAAGCGACCTCATAAATGTAAATACCCACAAGAGTCAGAACTTTTAATTGTTTAAAGGCATGTTTCACGAAATGATAGACCATAGATAGTTCTAATTACTTGTTTTTGCAACAAAAAAAAATCTATTTATTTGAAACATTGACCCCATAGCAAAATCCCCTAACGCAAATGGGAATGAAAATTAGCATAAAACACCGAAAGTAGAACAGCCCTATGGCAGTAATTTTTGAACTGTCTAATGCCGTAAAAGTTTGCCCTTAACTTTTCACAAAGTTTGTCAATGTGTGCTGACCACGTCAGATTTTCATCAATAACGACACCCAGTAATTTAACTTCCGAGCTTAGCTTAACATCGGCCATATCAATTACATTTTTCTTTTTCTCAAAAGCTACACCTATAGTTTTATCTGTGTTTAAGAGTAAGGCATTCTTATGCGACCACTTAATTACATCTCTATAAATCTGTTCTGCAGTATGTTGAGCTGACTGATATTCATTTTTAACAATTAAGAAATTGGTAGCATCTGCGTAACAAGTTAAGTATCCAAATTCTTAAGAATGTAAGCGGGCAGGTCATTGGCAAAGATTACAAAAATGGTGCAAGAATCAAACCTTGAGGAACACCAGAGGTAACCTCTAATTTTTTGCTGCATGAGTTATTAACATATACAATTTGTGTATATTGTTGTATCCCGTAACGTTCTAATTTGATAAGCAGAATGTCATGGTTGACACAGTCAAATGCACGAGAAAAATCTACAAAAAGGCCTATCGAACACAGCTTTTTGTCTACCGAATTTATAATATTGTTGTAAAATTCAACGAGAGCTGTATTGACACTCTTGTTCTTTACAAAACCATGCTGAAAAGATGACAAAAGTTTATTTTTTTGAAAATATTTCCATATTTGATTATAAAAAGCAGTTTCAATAACTTTTGAGAAGCTGGAGGTTAAGCTAATAGCTCTGTAGTTTGAATATACATTTCTGTCACCTTTTTTAAATAACGGTAAAACTTTGCTTAGTTTTAGCAAACTTGGAAACATTCCTTTTTCAAAAGACCAAATTTATTATATGTTTTAACGGGGTGCTGATATGAAGGGCAATTTTTTTGATCAAGTTATTTGAGAATTGATTGAACCTCAATTATGCCTCAGTCTGTGCTGCCGAAGCCGTGCGTAGTATTGGACGGATATTTTGTTGGAAACATAATTGCCATGAACTATTTAGAAGTTAACATCAATACTAAGGTCTACTGCCATCTGAAGTCAAAAAACTTCAAGCTTTGCTTTAAGTACTTATCCAATTTTTACCAAAAATATGACAGAACTTGCAAATCAGTTAATACTTTAATCATAACACCAGTTTTGGTTTACTGCTAGCTTAGTGCAAAATAATGACCCCATGATATTTCAAGAGCTCAATGGGATATAAATCTGATACACTAATAGTGCAGTTACAGAATCTCTCATTTTTTTTTAACAATGACATCAAAAGCCTGTTGGGTTTAAAAATTTGATAAAACGTACTGCCCCCTTCTTAAATTTTCTCTCTATTTTTAATAATTCTCACAATTAAGATATTTATTTGTTTCGTACATTTATTAGAAAAAAAATTATGAAAAATATTATGTTTGTCATCTAGTGAAGTTCTCAAAGCTTTTTCAAAACCTTAATTTCTCACTCAGTTTAATTACTTCCATAAATTACCATATTGCTGTGATTTGTGATATCGTGCAACTTGTCAATGTGAAAGTGCACTTTATTTAGTTTTTTGAAAATACTACAAATATGAAAGTCACGTTTCTGCTTTAAAGACGTCCAGCTGATCACATAATGCTTTACAAGTTATAGTGCAATGAAAATATTTTATAATAGATTGAAATACTATCGAAACATCAACATTAAGAACAACTAATGTGATCAGTACAACGCCTTATATGTGTTCACTCCAATAATCCGTTCAACAAAACGAAATATGTAAGAAAGCACTCTCTATGTTGAGAATACGAGAATTAGCACAAACTCGGTCAAACGTACTCATACCTGTCCGTTTAGTTAATTGATCAAAACTCATCAAATTGCATAATAATTTCCCAACACCTTGACTCTGATTTGAGAGGTAAACAAAATTATATAGGAAATGTTTTTGTTCAAAATCTGAACGAACAAAAAACCGTCTGGAGGTCTAGGCTATCTCAAATGTTTAAAAAATCTTTGCGTATACGCTGATCGATCGTGACCCTGACATATAACGCAAATTTATTGACAAAATGGATGCGAAATTATTTCACATAACAAGAAACGTAACATAAATTTAAACTAGGTGTTTATTCTTTCCAATCAGTAGGAAAATAATCAGAAAAAAAGTATAATTGTAACTTACATCTCAGTGACGAACTTTATTCGGTTGAAAAAAGAAATTGAATACTCATTCATTTGTATATTAGAGCTAGTTACATCTTCTGGGGTCTCTGTTGAGATGTAACTGATCCTGCAAAACTACCAATGTATTTCACCGTAGCCATTAAGATTTCCGGAGATATCCTCTATTGAAAATTACTTACAAACTCCAAATATTGTGTGTAACTTAATACTCCAAATAGAAAATAACGACATAAAAAATGCTTTTCATTCTAAACTACTTACTTAATTCTTCCGTCATAACTGTTTTTTAAATTTCTTGTGTTTGATAGTCTCATCCAAATATGCTAATAAGCTAATTTAGATTAATGTTGGTCCAAGATCTTCTAATACTAGGTATGATAAAAAAAAAACAGACGAGAGCTTTAAATTCGGCCCAATCAATTTAAAATATAATATTAAGTCATTTTTAGATACTATAAAAATAGGTAAAAACAGAAACTTATCTTTTTTTGAATGGAAACCATAGTTGGCTATGACCTCAAAAAATCGGACATTTTTAGAGCTTTTTAACGATATAGTTATTCATAAAAATAACGGAGTTATGGATGCTTTTCTCTCTTATTTTTAAAGTTGTTAGCCATGAAATAGATTGATTTATTAATAACTATTCCAAAAAACATTGAACGATTTTTTTATTAGGTATATCAGATATAACGAAAAAACTAAATAAGTAGGTACTTACTAAAATCTCAAGAAATTAAAGTACCTACATAATACTGGTTAAAATTTATGTTGGAAAAGTCTACCATTGTTATTTAGACAAAAATTGCATCATTTTAAGATTGACATTACCGCTTTCCTCACAGACCGCCTATCGATTTCTTCAATTGCTTGTAATACCGCCTCCCTTAGGTCACCAACTGTCCCATACTTTCTTTGTTTTTTAGCGCACCCATAAATAGAAGTCCATATCTGCCAAATCGGGAGACCGGGGTGGCCATTCGCGTGGGCCAATTCTTCCTATCTAAGAGTTTGGATAGATATTATCTAAGTTTTGTCTTACTAATAACGAGTTATGAGCAGGTGCTCCATCATGTTGGAACCATTCAATTTCTAAACGAGTCCTCAAATTCAAATTATGCAACATGTCTTGAAAAGTGTATTGCAAGAAATGCAAGTAGCGCTCCCCAGTAAGTGATTCGTCATAGATAAAAGTCCCCAGAATAGTAGACTCTATGATACCACACCAAACATTAAAACTAAATTTTATCTGGGGTCGTCTTTGTTCTACATGGAAAGGGTTTTCTTTAGCCCACATATGCTCATTGTGTCTATTGAACATACCGTAGTTAGTAAATCTAGTTTCATCTGACCATAACACCTTTAATGGAAACTGTGAATAGTCAAGGCACATGTCTCTGAACCATGTACAAAACAAAATACGTCGATGTTCGTCACCAGCATGCAAAGTTTGAGAAACTGAAAGTTTGTACGGGTGGAACTTGTGCGCTTACAGTATCTTAACTACAGTTCTTTGAGATGAACCAGCTTCTGCCGTAACCTCACGAGTTGATGTAGATGGATTTTGATTTACCATTGCGAAAACAGTTATTTGTGCTGCTTCGTTAATTTGATTACGTTCCTTTGGTGGTTTAGTAAATCCATATCTGCGTAAACTATCGTAAAGCCTCTTAAATGTACATAGAGCAGGTTGACGACGATTAAAATATCTATGAAAGTATTCCTCAGCCGCACGAACTGAATTTTTATGGCATATGATATAACAATCCACCACATTCAGTTTTTCTTCGTTAGAATATTCCATTTTATCACGAAAACTTGTCAGTATCGACTGTCAGTTCAGCACTACTAATGGAATTACTCTCAAATGAGGAAACGTCAAAGTAAAATCAATCTATTTCATGGCTAACTACGTTAAAAGTGAAAATAAGAGAGAAAAGCATCCATAACTCTGTTATTTTTATAAATAACTATATCGAGTATTATATCGTTGAAAAGCTCTAAAAATGTCAGATTTTTTGAGGTCATAGCCAACTATGGTTTCCATTAAAAAAAAGATAAGTTTGTGTCATATCTCGAAAACGAGAGCTGTCACGCAAACGAGGACATGACAATCATATTCGGGATACAATTCCCTTCAATTTTGATATTTACACATTCTTTATAAAATCAAAGACAAAGGAGCTAGAGGGATTTGACTAAATCGACAAAATTTTCGTTTTTTCTTCTTACTTTCCGAGATTCCCATACTGATCATCAAAAAAACTCACCCTATACTCTTCTACTCTAATGTCTACAACTGAATTTAATCACTACGAAAATTAATGTATCCTCTAGGGGCCAGATGAGTATTTTTTTCACATTACAATTCAAACACTGACTACCTTCCCTGAATAGATATAGATGTCGTCTGTGATTTTGAAAGTATTCTGTTTATAATGGGGTGTAGTGAAACAGTTCATGGTTTTATAAATGATGTCAAATATGTCAAAAACGTCAGAAATGTTGACAAATGTCTCATACAACAGAAACATCAAAAATATAATTTCTATTTGTGTTGCTTTAAAATCTACGAAAATTTAATAAATGATTCGAGTTTATATGAAAAGTTTATCGAAATTTTTTCTAAGAGGTTTTTGAAAGAATTTTATACCAGCGGATATAAAGGTGGTTACACACGTACAGTTTTAACTAACAGCAATTAATATGGAGCGTACACACGAACGTTAAAACGTGTGTAGCCACCTTAAGGAATCCCAAAAATTAAGTATGGGATCTGGCAAAAGTTTTCATAAACTAGAATAAAAGAACGCACTATTGTATCACCCTGTATGTCGTTCAACAAGGTGTTTAACCTATCATAAGACACTTCAACAAAACAATAGAATTTTTGGCCTAAATTTTCGATAGCTTAGAAACATGTGGCACTTGAAATTCGTTTATCGCTTCTAATGATCTCAATGATTAAAACGCAGATTAAACATATTTTGGCAACACTTGTACATTGCCCCCCAAACATAGCAAAAAAAAACCTTAAATTCAAATCAGCAAGCAAACAAAGACACCAGGCAGACTTTCTCTAAGAATTGCACAGTTGGAAAAATTTTATTTTCTACAATCAACTATATACATAATATACGATACGTATTAGAAAGTGATTTAAGATTACTTTATTGAATGTAGAACATTTCGCCTTATATCATTATCAGGCATTATTACGTAAAATGCACATTGCACGGTTCCCACTCTTAACAACGAAAAGGTCACTGTGTACACACAGTTGCTGAATCATCAGCGCTTTTATCTGACGAGTAGTCGTTGAAATTGTAGTAATACATGTTTCCATTTCTGACTTTCAATAAGCGAAGATTTTTTTTGTTATCACAGAAAGACCACACATCTGCAAACGGAGTCGATTCGCTATTGAATTGTCAGTGAAATCTGAACACAATCCGAGACGGAATAATGAATATTCAAAGAATGATTTCTATTCTATTTCGTTTTTCAATACGATTCCTTTGGAACACTACACACATTCCAATTATTTTTAAACGTTATAAGGAAGTAAGCTTTTGCATCGGCTATCCCATCTTCGACCTATCTAGTGACAGATTGGCGTTTACCCACAACTTCGTAGTCAGTCAGTGTTTACTCTGGATATATTTCTGCAATATTCGACCAAACGGAATTTTTTTAAATTTGTTTCTGCGATGTATGAAAACGTAGTTTTGCACCCTAAAACCAAGTTTTTATTTAAAACTCCCAAGGTCGTTTCAACAACTCTAACTTTGAAGACGTGAGATGTAAGAAAGACATCTAGGTTTTTCGAGAGAATTAGCACACAAAGGTTCCGAATCTGGAACCGTTCCGTGTAATTGCTGTTCTCTCTTAAATCCTAGGACAAAATGTCACGATAAAATTTTCAGGTTACTTCACGTGTCAGAGATATTGAATACTCTCTTCGAGGTGTCATTTCTTTGTACGCAAGACAATATATATAATATATATTGTCTCTGGTTAGGGAACCTTCATCAGTTGCGCTTCCCACAATTGAATGTCCTCTCAAATTTAACGAAATGTATCAAATACATAAAGAAGTGTTCGAGAGGACATTTAATTGTGGGAAGCGCAACTGATGACGGGTCCCTAACCAGAAACAATATATATTATATATATATTGTCTTGCGTACAAAGGAATGACACCTCGAAGAGAGAACTCTAACTTTGTCATCTTCATGGAGTAAACCAAACTCTGTTTTTGTAGACAAGAGTACCTACCAAAAATACCTTTCATAAAACGGTGCTCTGTTCTTTTTGACAAGACTAAGTTTTGTGACGCCTACATACTTTGCTGAAGTTGAAAAAAACTTCTGATTTAAATTAAAAATAATCGTAGAACCCATCCGCAGCGCCACCTAACGTGTGTGTATCTACACTCTCCAGGGACGCATTTAAATATACTTGAAAAATTTCAACAATGATTTTTTGATATAAAAAAGTGGTCCCTCGGGGGATCGAACCCGCGACCTTCGAGTTATCGGTACTACGCTCGTACGCTCTACCCAACTGAGCTAATAGGCCCGGAAATCCAATTAAGGTCATCATATCCTGCAAATTGGACCAAACTACATACAGTGCGTAAATTTCAAAGTCGGTAAAGTAATTTAGGAGTTCATCTCGGATCAACGTGACACGTAATTTTTATATATAAAGATAAATAATTGTGGCTTTATTCAAATTGATACGTCATCTTTTGGTCCAATGTTGGATAATGTTTACTGATGATTGTCATTTGTGTGTAGCGAAAATGGCTAATGCATCTTGTTCTAATTGTGGCAAGTCGTTCAAGCTAGGTCCTAAAATGCTTCCTTGTGGCACTCCCTTGTTTTAATTGTGGCAAGTCTTTCAAGTTCAGGCTACGTCCCAAAATGCTTCCTTGTGGCACTCCTGTCATGATACATTTTAATTTTCACTAGTCACAAAATAAAGTTGATCTATTTATATCCTATTATGTAATTTTTCAACAATTATCTACAGATTCTTTTTAACAAATCGGGCCGATTTTTTAAATTTCGGACGGCAACAGATTTTTTTTAATTTCCGACGGTAACCAAAAGATGGTGCCATACACAACACCCACAAACGCTAAAAATAACCATCCACTCATGTGTAGATAAAAATAAAATCACATATTGCAGTCAAAGGTAGCACAAAAAGTATTAAAAATAAATAACACCTTTATTCAAAAAAAGGAGGTTCCCAAATTGTCAGAATGTTTTTTGTGTTCAACGGTTCAACTAATTTGGATAGTTTAAACAGAATTTAATTAAGGATGATCCCAAAGTGTTCCCATCCTTTAGGCCTCCTCCTCCCCGCTCGACCTCAGCTACTGTTCACAGCCAAGGTTGACAGGTTAGGTGATTATTTTGGCATTGAGGAATTTTCTAGGGATTATTTTTTTTTTGGGGATTTCTTCTGGGGAAAAGTTAGCTCGAAAAGTGAATAAGTCTTAGAAATGTTTACTATCATATCAATGACAATTAGATTTTAATTTCTGAACATTCTGTTATTTATTATACAAACTATTGAGAATTATAGGTTCTTACGGTTTATATTATTAAAAGGTCATTTTACTTTTACCTTGTATTTTATGTGATATTTCGATACATATATTTGATTTTAAGAACATAATTTGGTTGATTAATTTTTTGGGGGATTTTACTGCAAAAAGTCTCAAATCTGGTGATTTGAAACTGTTAATGGGGAAATGAAGAGGATTGAGCTGTCGACGATGTATTTAGTTCAGCTTTATGGCAAAGTCTCAAATATAGGGATTTTGAAAATTTTATCGAGGAAATA
Source organism: Octodonta nipae (assembly GCA_034190945.1). Lineage (NCBI taxonomy): Eukaryota > Metazoa > Arthropoda > Insecta > Coleoptera > Chrysomelidae > Octodonta > Octodonta nipae. Next base: position 7,282,557 of record CM067219.1, on the reverse strand, counting down.
AAGCGGATTGAACTGGCAACCACTGTATTCACAGTTTAGTTTTATCGCAAGAAATCTCGAAGCTCGGAATTTTGAAAATTTTATTGGAGAAATGAAACCGATTGACCCGCCAACCTTGTAGGTACAGTTCAGTTTTATCACAAAACGTCTCAAATCTAGAGATTTTGAAAATTTTATGGAGGAAATGAAGCGAATTGACCTGGCAATCCTGTATTCAGTTTAGCTTTATCGCAAAACGTCTCAAATTTGGGGATTTTGACAATTTTATTGGGGTAATGAAGCCGATTGACCTGGCAACCTTGTATTCACAGTTCAGCTTTATCGCAAAAAATCTCGAAGCTCGGAATTTTGGAAATTTCATAGGAGAAATGAAACTGGTTGACCCGGCAACCTTGTATTTACAGTTCAGTTTTATCACAAAACGTCTAAAATCTATGAATTTTGAAAAGTTTATCGAAGAAATAAAGCGGATCGACCTGGCAACCCTGTATTCAGTTTAGCTTTATCGCAAAACGTCTCAAATTTGGGGATTTTGACAATTTTATTGGGGTAATGAAGCCGATTGACCTGGCAACCTTGTATTCACAGTTCAGCTTTATCGCAAAAAATCTCGAAGCTCGGAATTTTGGAAATTTCATAGGAGAAATGAAACTGGTTGACCCGGCAACCTTGTATTTACAGTTCAGTTTTATCACAAAACGTCTAAAATCTATGAATTTTGAAAAGTTTATCGAGGAAATAAAGCGGATTGACCTGGCAACCCTATGTTTAGTTTAGCTTTATCGCAAAACGTCTCATATTTGGGGATTTTGACAATTTTATTGGTGTAATGAAGCCGATTGACCTGGCAACCTTGTATTCACAGTTCAGCTTTATCGCAAAAAATCTCGAAGCTCGGAATTTTGGAAATTTCATAGGAGAAATGAAACCGGTTGACCCGGCAACCTTGTATTCACAGTTCAGTTTTATGGCAAGAAGTTTCAAATCTGGGGATTTGGAAAATTTTATTGGAGAAATGAAACCGACTGACCTGGCCACACTGAATTCACAGTTCAGCTTTATCGCCAAAAGTCTCAAATCTGAGGATTGTGAACATTTTATTGGGAAAATGAAATCGATAGGCCTGGCAACCCTGTATTCATAGTTCAGCTGACTCATCGCTCTAGTATAGTGCACCTAGCAAGTGAAAAATAAATCACTAATTGAAAAGTCCGTTGGGAAATATTCGTCCTCACCCTGAACACAATCGAACCGACAGCTGCACTATGCAATTGGATGAGATGGCCGCATAATAGAACTGATTTACTTTTACCTGCATTCGATCGAGATTTTCTTCGTCTTGCAGATAAGCAACCGTTCTGAAAGCGAATCACTTGAAAAAGCCACATAAATTATAGAGAGAAGAGCAACTGTCGCTTTTAATCATCTGTTTTCACATGGGGGCACTAAATTATGATTTATGCGGTAATAAAAGCATGAGTTTCAATAAATTCCGAACGTATGGTGGTTTGGCATTTATGTTAATTATTACGAATTCTAGTGTCTTAATTAAATAGATTGCGCTACTGATACAACTCGGTAATTGAGGATGTTAAAAAATATTTTTAAATTATCAGAAATTAGTTCGACGAATCAATGAGATAACATTGATAAGGAATACTATAAGGATTTTTAGGAATTCTATTAGAATTTTAACTACAGATAAAGCAACTATAAATAGTTCCTTAGAAAAAACACAATTAATGACTAAGTAGATTATGGGAATTATTTTTTTAAATTCCTGTCACTTGCTACGAAAACTTGGAAATCAAGAAACTCAAGCAATCTGCACCAGATTGCCATTGAGGAAAAATTGGTAAATCACATATCCCATAACAGTACCAAATCAGCTTCCAGTAAAAGTTCTAGCAAACTAAGACAAAACTTTTCAAATTTGAATTGTACTCATTATAGACCGGGATTTAGAAAACATGAAATATTTTCAGCGTTGCCAGGTCAAAAATCACGAAAACATTGACCATTAAATAAATTACATTCTCATGTACATTCCAGATACAAAAAAGTAGGTTTTAAACGCTTTATTTTGATAGATTTAGCTTAAATTTAGAATATGAGGACAATTTTTAAAAAATCCTCCAAAAATCTGAACACCGAAAACAAGACAAAGCAATAAACGTTTTCATTAATATTTTGTTTCGTCAATTCGATATACTTACATATTCGAAGATTTAATAAATTTTAACTAACCATGTGTTACCGTCATTTAAATTCATCACCCAATAAGTTTTTTTGTCTGAAGACTCTCAAATGGGGATAAATTTGGTGGAAGAGTTTTAGATAAAATCCAAGATGGACTATTCTTTAAAAAACTGATGAAGTAATTATTTTGGGGGCAATTGATTCACCACAATTAAATCAGTAAACTATTATTCTAAAATCAAACAATAATGACTTATAAAAAAGCCAAAAGTTGCTAGATTTAACGTTTAACTGAAAAAATAGATGTGTTCTTTAACCCTGAGGATTAGTTTTAGTTTAGTTTGTCCAACAGATTTCACGGTAAGCAATAAACTATTAGAGAAACAACATCACTTCAAACTTCAGTTACTGAGTATTTTTAATGTGAATTACTTATGCAATTCATAATTTTAGCCTAAAGTATAAAAAAATATTAGAATATTTCCCTATACCCAAATGTTTGAGATAAAGAGCAAATTTTGTGTGATTCTGTCAACTAATATTCTAATTTGTTAAAAACCAATAATTGTTTTATTTCTTGTTTAACTGAACCAACAATTAAATAATGTTCATCTTTAAAAACCAACAAATAGATGTGTTCTTTAACACTGAAATTAGTTTAGTTTGTCCAACATACCTCAAACTAACCAATTAATTATTTGAATAATAACATCGCCTCAAACTTCACTAATTGAGTATTGCTAATGTGAATCCACCACGTGGAACATATATAAAATATATATTTCCATATACATTTTTTAGGGATATAGCAAATTTATGATGATTGTCAGTCTTCATTTGATAAAAATTCATTCTTAAAATCACTTAATTAATTAATTAATAACATCCCCTAAATTCATCAACATTTAAACATTTCTCCCGTTTTTTATAACTCACCTCAAAAATATGTTCATTAACTCTGAATCGCCCTCGAAGTTAGCTTTGCCCAATAGATGTCAATTATGTCAAAAAGTATTTGAAAAATAAAAGTCTCAAATAGTTGATTTTTTATTTTACGAATTACTTATGTAAATCCGTAGTATTTTTTATCAAAAGTGTAATTATATCACAATCTTCTGGAATAGTTAAGTAAATGTTGGAGTGTAAAGATAAAGCACTTGATATACTTGTCGGTGTGGTAATTTTTTTGTTGACGAAAAACTGAACGTTTGTTTAAAGCGTTGATAAATTTCTAGTACGAAAGGTTGATTGAAAAACATGTCTGCTACTATATTTTGCTGCTTTTCTCACGGAAATTTCCATAGTACATTTTTTCTGGTGTGTATGATTAGATAAGCTAAAATAGAACCAATAAACGAAAAAAAATAGCAACTGAAATACAGAAAACAGTAGAGATAAAAAGTAAAATTACGAAAAACCTAACGAAAACAGTCACGAAATGGAATAAAATGGTTTATTATCAACAATCCAAGGGAATTTATTTACTGATTCATCCCGTAGATAAAAATCACAATTATCTAAACATATTACATTGAAAAGTATTTAAAAATATTATTTATAAATATAATGTTTATAAACAGTTTTCGCATCATTTCGAGTAGTAAATGTAAATACAAATACAAGTTACGTTTACGTTTGCTTTGTTTTTCTCGTGTTGGCATTATTGAGCAGCCCTTCAATGTCAGATATTATTTATTGGTCAACCTGCCGTGTTAAATCAAATTCTAATATTTTTATAAACCGGCAAATGAAAAATGTTTGTATATTTATTTTATTTAATAGCTTATCTTTAGAGCAAGTACTGTTGTCAAGTTACAACGTATCTTAAGTCGTATTTATGTATAAATAATTTACCAACTATCATTTAAAAGTGGAGAAAGATTAAGTGACTAAGACCCTACCTGAAATCTAAAAATCGGGTAAATTTCAAGGGATTAATTTTACTAGGGTTATTTATTCTCTAAGTTTACAATATCTATATTAGGATTAAATTTGTGGTAATTTTTCACTAAATGACATGCATAATAATTATTTAGGTGGTGATGATAATACACTCGGCCTTCCAGTGAAAATTTTCTGGAGATATATATTTTAGACAATTGATATATACCTGATTCGTATTTAGACTTATCTTTAATAAATAATATTTATATCTTGTTTTTCCAACAAATGATTTAATTTATTGCTTGGATAAACAACTAAAATCATTTGGTGATGGTAACAATTGTTTATTGTTATTTTGTTAATGACATGTACATTTGTCAATTTATGGATCTTGATATGGGTGTCAAGAATTACTGTGGATGATTATGTCAGAATAAGTAGGTGTGTGAAAATATTTGATAAAATTATATTATCTTTTCCCCAGTCATTTATAGTCAGCAAAGAAAAAAATGCTTGATTTTCTAACATTTGAGACAACAAGCCAAACACGCGGAGAATCAATGGCGTGCTTTAACATCTCTAGATTTTTTAATGTGGGCAAACTTTACACCAAAAATATTAAAACAATTGAAGAGTTCAAAAATAATATTTGAGCTGTTGTTCGCAAAATAGAGCTGTTCATGTGTGTCATAGCTATTTAGGATTTTTTCCATGGCGGCCATTTAAGTGTAATCGTTTTCAACAAATAAGGGAGCTTCTTCTTCAAATTGAACTACAAGTATAGTAACGTTTTAGTTAACAGTCTTGTTGATGAAGGACACTTCTTAACTGTTAGCAATTAGAACTATTTATTACATTAATCAGATTGATTGTCCATTTTTTACTTAGTAAGCTAAACTTCAAAGTACCTAGGCCAGGATTAAGACATATAAAAACCTTTTATAAGTGTCAAAGTCATTTAAAATCATTAGTTCGCTCTCCAGCTAAGAAAATGTACAATCTGTTTGATGAAATAAGTACAAATAGTGATATACATTTCAATAAACTCAATTGTATTCTAAATACCTACTAGTTTTAGTTTAGTTGCTTAGAGTAGTGTTGTATTTTCCTGCTGAATATCTTCTTCATTTTGTTTTTCAACTAAGCTTACTTAATTGTATAGTGTATTGTATAATGTATTCTTGTTCTTTCTCTGTCCTTTTCTTCTTTTTGTATTTCTTATTACTATGTATTAATTTGTTAAGAATTTAAGTATTACTGTATTAATTTAATTTAAATTTCTGTAATTGGGTTAGTTACTACCTGTTGAGAAAAAAGCATATTATTATCATTGTCCAACTGCTCAACATCACCTGACTATTGATAAACATATTTTATGGCGAAATGAATTTCGACATTCAGGAGTCATACAGTGTGTAGCGCCGTTTCTAGTCGAGAACCGTCATCAGTTGCGCTTCCCTCAACTGATTGAATTCTCGAATAATTACACAGGTCAACATTTGATCTAAGCCGGAATGGGGTACTAGGGGTTTTTTGGGTCGCTGAATACGATGAGCGGGTCGGTTGACCTTGATCACGTCAGAGTCAAAGGCATTTGAAGGTCAAATCGAGAGAATTCAACCAAAAAATCGTTGCTTATGCTTTTGAGGTCTCTGAGTCCGAATCCGTAGTTTGTTTGACTGCGCTTTTTGTCAGAGGTCACTTGAAGGTCACTTGAGGGTCATTGGAAGGTCACTTGCAGGTCATTTGAAGGTCAAATCGAGAGTTCTACCAAAAAATGTGAAAAAATTTATGATAATGTTTTTGAGGTCTCTGAGTCCGAATCCGTAGTTTATTTGACCTTGGGCTTTTTCCCCAGAGGTTATTTCAAGGTCATTTGAAGGTTAAATCTAGAGAGGTCTACTAAAAAATCTAAAAAAAATCTTGCTTATGTTTTTGAGGTCTCTGAGTTCGAATACATAGTTTGACCTTGCCCTTCATTCTAGAGGTCATTTGAAGGTAATCGGGAGAATTCTACAAAAACTCTCTCGATTTGACCTTCAAATGCGCTTGAACCTTACGTGATGAAGGTCAACCGACCCTCTCATCGTAATCAACTACCCGAAAAACCCCTAGTACACTATAAGGCATACCGTGTTCCCGCTTAGTTCAAATGTTGACCTGTGATTTATGTATTTAGTACATATAACATATCCAGTTTCAGGAAAACCTAGCTCACAGAGAATCCAAATGAGTGGAGGGGAATGCAACTGATGAAGGTTCTCGACTAGAAACAATATATTGTCTTGCGTTTAATGCATTGAAAAATTTCGAAAAGTATTTATAAACACTTAGTGGTGGACCCTCTTAACTAGAAAATATTTGACATATTGATTTAATCGTTTTAGAAATGATATTTAGATCCGGTTCAGTTCTACAACAAACTTTACGATTGATTTGCTCGTTGAGATTTGTGTTCGCACATTGCGAAAATGACTTCGCCGGCCTATAATTAAAAAACAATGACTTGACGCGATCAGATCTGTAACTTACACAAATCAAAACGGATTAAAAAGCTTTTTTTTTCGAACGCCAGAAGGTATGTGGGAACACATAGCATCACCTAAGATATAAAACGTCGATAAAATATACCTTTTAAACTAACTATATGCGGCATGTTATGTGTAATGTGTGAGTTTTGATTGACATTTACCGGTCACCTTTTACTTAGCGTAGAAAGTCAAAAATCCTCACACACAAGCTCGCCGTGTTATGACTGCGGCTTTAACGGTATCGAGGGCATACACGTTTCGGACAACCGAGCTAACCACTTGAGAAATGTAACAAAAAAATTTTCCCGAGACATTTTTTTTTCATACCGTGATCAAAATGTCGCGATAATGAGTTTAGAGAACGAAATACACGAGAAGGTGGAGTGATGGAAAGAGAACAGGCCTCTTGATCATTGAAGAATATATTGGGAAATGCCCCAAGGTACCGCTCCGTGGGCAGTGTATTAATTTTTTTATGATTGCTTATTTAGCTGAGAGGTATTTTGTATTATCGGATTTGGTTTACTCGACAGGCGCGTTTTAATGGAGATTCCGATATATTCGAGAAACAGTAATTAATTGTGAAAAACGACCTAGTTCTTAAGAGATTTTGATCAAATATTAACTAATTAAATAATTTTAATATTAGTTAATATACAGGGTATTTCATCTCAAACGAATCACCTTGAATATCTTGATTATTTTCAAAACTGTTACAATAAGAAAAAACAGGTCGATTTTTGTTTCGAGGGGAAATTTTTGAGGTGAAATAGCGCTTGCGCGCATTCCACATAAACAGCCAGTTCGCATATGTAAACAATAAACGTACTTGTTTATTGTTCAACAAATTAATTTACAAAACATTCCTCATCTGTAGGAAACCGTTGTCCAAAACCAAAAAAACTTGGAATACAGACGAAACAAAAAATTGTAATATTCGAACCTAGATCACAATTTTGTGACGACCTTTATCGATATCAGTTCAATTTACCATCGCAGCGTATATTTACTTTCTATTAGAATGTCATTCCTATATTTTTTTGTCAGTTTCTTGTCTTGCCGTAGGTTTTTCTGTACCGCTTATGACTATTTCCGGGTCATTTACCTTTCAATTGTTAAAAACCGAACAAATACATTCTAAAAATTTTGTAGCTGTGTTCGTGAATCCTAATATCACATTCACGACTTGTCTGCCCAATCAAACTACACACTAATACGTTCAGATGTCACAAAAAACGAGATAATCGGAAAAGATGTCTTAGACAATAATAATATCGAAGAATTTATTTACAGTTCAAAGCAAGTCGAAGATATAAATCCTTATCTGTCGCTGATAAGTGTGAAATACTCCTCCGGGTGGAAACAATCAATCCCCTGAACAAGAAAATTCAACGTTTCAACGTCTAACGTAAAAATAAATATCAATTTAAGCGTTCGATTCCACCTCGAGCCCGTGTAGGTGCCTCTACACCGAAAGCGTTTTAATTAGGCATAGCTAGTTATAGAATTCACTGACTGACTACTCAAGGAAAAATAATATTTACCTGTACATTACACTCTCGGTTGTCGAATTAGTTAACCTTGAAAGTGAATGAAGCACATGAACCACCTGACGACTGGCCGTGAAGGTGCATTAACATCTGCATTTTTTACATAACGATGCCCAATTTAGAGGCGCGCTACCGAGTCTGTGATACTGTAACTCATAATGCTTATACGGGGTGGTCCACAGAAAACGCTCCAAAAAGGTTGGCGGCTTTATATTCTGAACATTTAGCAGCAAATCATTTCAGAAGGATGAGATTTTTCGGTTGTATGTTAAATCACTTCAGAAGGAGGGGATTTTCAATTCGGTTGTATGTTTTTTAACGTTTGTTACCTCAGAACTTCAGCAAATGTGAACCAATTTGGATAATTCTTTTTTCATTTGAAAGAAAATATTTCCAGAATGGTACCCATAGTTTTTTAATACGTGAACGGTACCACATATTAAATTTTATTCGACAACCAGAAAAAACTTGTTGTTTTGACGATAAAATCTGGCGAAGGAGCGGGTATTGATTGAAAGTAATTAACGTTGTTTGAATTCAAGGATGGTATTAATGGAAAAGTAAATGTAAGTAAATGTTAATTAAGCCCCTTCACTGTGTATACAGTGGGTCTATCTAACTGGGAACTGTATGGAAAACTTTCGTCTTATTATTAAGCAAAAATCTTGTTGTAAATGTCACTTTTTTCAATTGTATACGAGAGCAATAATATTCTAAAGGAAAAATTCGTAGCTGCATACAAGTCGTAACCAAGTTAGGTATACTCTAGTCCGATAGAAATAGTAGCCAGCTTATACAGAGAAGCAACGAAGTCTGTATGTAGTACCAGCAGGCACACATATACAGGGGAGTCGTGAGCGATGGCATCACTGTCATGCCGTTTGCAGTAGCGGCAAACCCTCCGATTTTACTGCCAAGGCGCGTCAATAGGGTGTTTCACATAAAAAATACCATTCATCAGTAAAAAGATTCCATATTCTCATTTTGAAATCAATCTGCTACCTGCTAATTCAAAGACAGTTTTCATTTTACAAGCATAAAACGTCAAAAAATAGCGGTAGAGACAATAATAATACAAAAACAGACGCTATAAACAGAATTTAATGGTTTTGAAAGGATATATCGTCCTGGGGGGTTGAAACTACAGCGACGCAGTTATAAGTAAACATCCTGAAAACAAAAGTCACCTGGCTGGATTATTTTTCATGGATCACCCTATATAAAAATGTGGTAATTTCGCATTTAAACCATCTGAGGAACGCTGGTAGCTATAAAAGCAATTATTTTCCACAATACAAAACGAGATGGCATAAAGAATTCAAATAGAGTTAACTGTATTAGCGCGGCTTCATTGACTGAACGAGAGGTATTGAGTAATTATATACCGGAGAAATATAAATGATTTTTGTTCATAGACACTGCCGCGGTTTCGTATCGATCTTTGCGCTACCGGCATTTTGTAATAAATGGGCCGAAACAAAAACCGAATCGTCGGCGTGAATTGTTTCTTATTTCGTAACTCAACTGTCTGCGGCCCAGTTTCATTGTTTACATTCTCTCAAAAATACAACGATTATTTTTAGACAAAATGTTTGCAGATATAGATATTTTCATTATTATACCTGTTAGGTAAGCCAAACTCTACCCAGTTTTAGAATAATAGAACATGCGTATAAGACTTTGATTGCAATAATTTGTTTATTATATTTTATGTCATTCGGAGAAATTCTGAAGAAAATACAAAGAAAAACTGAGCTACAGAAGAGGAGTCAACAAAGGAACAACATTTTACTTTGACTTTCCAGAAATTAAGGCGAGTATACATGCCAATAGAAATAGAACCTCTAAAACAAACAATAAACCAGTTTCCAAGAAAATCGATCCTGACTATTTAATGAAGGAAATTAACGCACCAGAAATCTGGGAAGATATTACCCCAATCAAGAGAAGTACGTCCCAAACTTCACCAATAAAAATCGGGTCATAAAACTAGTTAAACTGTTGACGTGTTAATAACAGAACAGAAGAATTATAACAACCAAGTGAATAATCCTTGGACACCTCTTATTATGAACCTGAAGGTTTAGGTTCCTCATTTTACGTAAGGACAAATAAAATCGCCATTTTGTAAAGAATCTTGATGAGGCAACGGAAGAGGTAGGTGCCTAAGGATCGACATCAATGGCGATCCAAAATGACAATGATATATTGGATTTTATCCCACCGTATTATCACCTTTTCAAAAAAAAATTAGAAATCCTACTTGACGATATACTTATTGCACTTATGTCCCCTCATAATCTCTTCGTTGACAGTGAAAAGATTACCGATGATATATTACCAATAATTTAATCAAATTGGATTATGAAACTGCCTGATTATACAAATAAACTGACAATAAGTGAAAAATGACAAATTTGTTAAATAAATAATATTGCAAAAATGGCAGTTGACAAGTACCTTTGCATATTATTATTAGGATCGTCTATATCAATATTTATATAAAAACAAAATTTCAAAATTGGCGCCCAACGTGGACAAGTTCTTTCATAAGATGGTCAAGAGGCTAATACTAAAAATGCAATCAAATTATTAATAAACCCTGTGAATATTTTAATCAAATTAAAATAAAAGGAAAATAAACTATTTTAATTAGGTATATGTTGGGATTGGATAAATTGCACGAAAAAAATTATATTAGCAGTTAAATCTGTCTTTAATCCTACACCATGCAAACAAGAAACTTTACACTTCTATTACTCATAGCACCTCTGCGTGGGATAAACGTTTTTTCTATTTTTTTCTGAATTTATGTGAATTAAAGGAGGATCACCAAGGTTACGCACGATAAAAATTCAAGCACTAAAATATATCAACAATACTTTATGTCGGAAGAGCTTTGGCTCTACATCAAAAACCGCGTTCTTTATATGAAACTGTGTACGTTATATTTAAACACATATCAGATATGTATACTATAAATTCCACCGACGAACGTGGGTAATTTCTATTTTATAAAACGTGCCCTTGACCCAGAAAAATTACGAAAAAAAAAATCATGCGAAATGGTTGAGAGTATATAATAATTCGATTTTAATTTTTCCCATATTCTAAAAAGTAAATTATCCATGTAACCCACATTGACATGTGTGGTACAATACAAAGCAATCATTGTGATATACGAAATAAATTGTAGGGGCCTTCGTTAGAAACATGTCTAGAAATTAATGAAACCTATATTTAGTTTGTCCTAATACTCATTCACAATTTCTTTACAATGATGTATTATTAAATTATACTTAAAATTTAAAATAAAATGAGATGTAAGACATGTTGTTTTAGGTACACCTTTATTTAAAAAAACTTATAGTTATGCTAGAATCCGATAGGGGGCGATATGGTCAAAATTACCGCATTAATAAATCCAAGAATTTTATACTTGTTATTAGACAGGGAAAAGGCAAAACAGCGTCAGCCGAGTTAGTTATTTATAATTTTATGCAACCACAAAATATAACGCGGTATTGGCGTCATTCTTAATTAAGTGATGGGTGCGTTCAATTGTAAATAATGTGTACAAACACAAATAAAATAAATTTTCACTCCCTGTGTTTGAATGTGAGAGATCCATTTCATTGGATCGATCCTGAACTTAAGATCGAGTAAGACTATCAATTTCTTTTCACAAAATACTGGTTCTTCCTGCAGAATCAGAATCAGAAATACCAGAATTAGAAAATTTTATTTATTGTGAATTGATTCATATAATTATGGTGATGTTACAGTCATTATTTTATATTATTATTATTAACGAAAACTCAAGAGACTTATATACTCACATAAAAGCGTAAGTATCATGAAAAAATAGGCAAGAGATTCAATTACCAACATAAAATATAATGCATACATTGGTCAAACAGTTTAGTAATAGAATATTCGAATAAATGAACATCAAACTTACACAACGATCACGAGGGCGTACATATCGCAAGTACTACACAAGTATAATTCAAAATACATATTCAATTGAATATTACATAACCTAATTTCGAATAAAAGCAACTGTAGAGCTTCGACTTACGCCCATTTTACTCTTTCTTAATTACACAACCCTATATATGATAGCCTATATATAGCCTTTGTTTCACTAAAGCAAATCCGAAATATTTTCTTTACATAATTATTAACACTGACGACGCAAGCTATTTATCTTTTTTCTTTGCACCAAAATCTTGATTACGAATTCAAAGAACTTCGTATGTACATCAACAGCAGCCCACGCCTAGAAGCGGAAAATAACTTTCCAAATATAAATATCAATAATTACATGGCGGAGTTATTAACCTTAGACAAATTACGTGAACAAATTCAGTGATTGTTAACCTTCAGAAAATCGATTTAGCTGTGCAAACTTTTTAAATGATTTTAATAGATTATTAAATTAATTCTAATCGAATAACTGCGCATATTACGTTCAATTAAATGTTTTGCATTGGCTTATTAACGAATGGTGAAAAATAGTGTAACGTGTAAAACTCGAAGGACTTGGTTGAAATTGAAATCATACTGTCATACGGGGAAGAGGAAATAGAGATAGAATTACAATACAGATCAAACTAATCAATAGTATATAAATTAATAAGATTACGAACAAAATAAAACCCATAATTACATGGATTAGATAGAAAATAAACAACAGAATGTTGGACAACTAGGACAACCATTAGAGATAAAGGGGTAGGCCGAAAAACTATCTGGACCAAATAAAATTACTCTTCAGCTAAGAGAATGTCATCACACCGACTTGAGAAAATTTATATCAGAATGTGTTAAATTTGTTTTTTAAGTTACAGAGTGTGACATGAATATTTACTGAGTAATATTAATTAGGTACACATGTCAATTAACTCATTTAGTGTCAACAAATATTATGACAATGCAGTTAATCACACTTGCTGACTAAACGATTGGGAACAATCCAAGAATTGCAACTTGCATTTAAAGTTTTATCAAAATTTTGAATAGCAAATACTAAACACGCACATTAAAAATAACAGATGAACCAGTCTTAAGGGCCGATGTTAATTGGGAACCACACTTAAAAGTCAAGTTTGGGTTGACATTCAGTCATTGGCAAATGCAACAATGGACAGGTACACAAATAATTAATTTAAATGACACGTTGGGCGCCAAATTGAAGTCATCTTTTGAATCAATACTAGAACAGACAATACCCTTCAAATGTCTAAATTGGCTTAATAAGGGGACTATAAGAATATGTCTAACTTAGACTCAAAATGAAGAATAGATTTAAGATTTACTACCTGGTGATTGGTAAAATTTTAAACCGGATAGTGTATTTTTGGATATTTTTGGATGATTGCACTACATCTAAATACGTGCCCGTATTTAGGCACATATTTGTTAATAGACAATATTATATTCCAAAGCCAATAGGTTGAAATAATTTAAAACTCATAAAAAATGTAAAACAGTTACTGTATCTGTTGTAAATGGTTTCCCGTAACGACCGATAAACTATCCAAAAAACGTTGCTGGCAACAGTTTTTTTATCAGACATTCATACATTTAAATTCGGCGACCTTCACAAGAATTACGACAGACCGACGACATGCGAAAAAATTTCAAGTACACCCTGGATATAAAAATGATAATTTTTCGGTATATCTCTGGCTATGTGAGTGTAAGACCGGACACAAGCGTTACGATATGTAAAGGCCACATTATCGTTCGAATATCGTACTCGGCCTGTTAGAAAAGTTCATTCATTTGGAATAAAATTAAATTTAAACAAATTAATGCTGACTGCAACAAAATTCATCTTATCAATCGGTCGAAAGGTCACTTGTTTTGTTTCTTCATATTTTCGCCGATGATGACGCGAATCGGCGGGGTAAGTTTTCGTGGATTTTTACCCACGTGTCTTTAATATTTAATCAACCTTTGTCTAGACCAGATATGTATATTTTTAGAATATCATTTCCCAAATCGATAAATTTACAACAAATCGTCGTATTTTAATCGTCGAACACGTGCGAAGTGGTTATATAAAAATGATACGGGAAATTTTTATATAGGTCAAACCGGCAGCGACTTAAGTATAAGATGCAATCGGCATTTCTGCAATGTGGTAATTAAATGTAACGGTTTAGTTTACCACGATTTACCTAATTAAGGGAAATTCATATGTATATATGTAAACTGCACTTGTCGTACTATTAAATACGTTCAATGAGCTTATTCTCACATACAGGTATAGTAATTTCAACTGGGGAACAATATCCGTTAACGAGTTCATTACAGCAATAAGATTTTTCTCTGGTAACTCTTAACACTTATCATTACTTATAATTAAGGAGGGGAAAGAACCAAGAATATTTTATTTTTTAAATATTTTATAAAAAATCATTATTAACTTTTTGAGATCATGTAGCTTCAGTAATATAAGGAAATAATATATTTAGTTAGTAAAAAGCTTGAGTAGATACTTTATATCTTTAGTAGGTTATAGTTGAACTATGCGGTTCCAGATGGCACTCATAACATCGAATTTTTTTATATTTGTTTAGTTTCAGGATTTAACCTTTCAACCACACTTCAATATCCGTGTTAAATTTCGAGACTCATAAGGAATTGAAACTCCAGTGCCACTCCGTTCAACCCCGATGGATGAACACCCATCAAATCAAGATCAGCTACCCCTTTCTGTTATAAATGAGAAGAAACGCTTGACTTCCTTTACGTTGACATTCAGAGCACTGGGCAGAAATCACAAAGCGTCAACACTATGTGGGACCATGGCTTGTTTTCATTAGACAGTTCGTGCCAGTGCTGCACTTACCGGTGATTGGTAGCCGAAGAGAACACCAGAACGCACATCACCTTACCCAGTCCCGACAGGTCAGCCATGATTCGCTTCCTCACCAATCCTTACGGAGACCTGCTGCGGATATGGGTATGAACATGCGCGACACGTCCACGTGGCCCTCTCCCGGTTTTTCAACTGCACGATTAAGCAAATAGATGTGTCATAGGAAACAATATAAACGTGGTGCTAACCAAAATATAAATAAGGCAAGATAGTTGGGTTCCATGTATCGAAGTCGTTTTACTGATCCCCGACTTAGATACATCTATGATTGGTTAAGGAGGACATTTAACATGATTGATTTAATTACAGATACCTGATACAAATCACACCATCACAGATTCAGTGGTAAAATTGATTGGTTTCTTCTGTACATAGATTTGAACCTTAGAGATGATATAAAATTATATATTAGAGATAATCAAT
Organism: Octodonta nipae; assembly: GCA_034190945.1. Lineage (NCBI taxonomy): Eukaryota > Metazoa > Arthropoda > Insecta > Coleoptera > Chrysomelidae > Octodonta > Octodonta nipae. The sequence continues at coordinate 7,267,078 of CM067219.1, read as the reverse complement.
CAGGATTTGCATCTCTATTGTACTATAGAAGAAGAAATCCTAAGGGACGAAGAAGGTTTATTGTTTTTCTAAATAACACCAAAGGTTGTTATTTCTGCTTGAGGTACAATGCGAAAGAGATGTAAAAACGTATCAATACGTCATCTTGAAAAATATCAAACATTATACGTCTGTACTGTTTATAGAGGGGAAAAAATTAACTCCACGTTGGGCGCCAATTCGGTTCTCTATAATGAAATCATTCATTTATATATTTTAAATATTTTGTGACAAAGTATCGATAACAAAATGTTCATAACAACAGGGACTGTTGGGAGCCCAATTTTATTTGCATCAAGCTATCATTATCGATAAAATTGGCGTCCCAAGGGGGGCGCATTTGACTGTGTTTGATAAAAAAAGTTGAATTCATCAAATAAACATTATCCCAAAATGTAAAATACAGACCGTACTACCATTGTTTATTACCGCAATAAAAACCAGACACGCATTGATAAACCTACCTAATAGATTTAGCTGTTTAAGTGCGAATAGACCCGTCAAGGCCAATAAAGGGCAATTTTAAAGTTCTCCTATTAATAGCGCGGCGTGCTCGAGTAATTTCTCGGCCAATTATAACCGCAAAGTGTCGTACAATGACGGACTTCACTCTTGCCACTCGGGTAACTCGTTTAGTATTTCAGCGGAACCTCGTTATTGTTATATTTTATAGCAAATATATTCACCGTTTCTTGCATAGATAGATAACCAACGAACTCATTTGTTAATTCTGTTCAGACAAGCGTGACCGTCTCTGCTCGAACTCAAAAGGAAATCTCGGTTCATATTTCATAATTATTTATTATGGAATAAGGTAAAACGATGACTCTGCTATTTATAAACAGAAGGAGAATAATTAATCGTCAGTTCATTGAAATTAAAAATTAATACGGCACGCTAGGTTACAACATAAAAACGTGTTATCGTTACGCTTTTTTTCTCTCTTTCTCTAGCAGATACACCAACGCTGACCCAACAAGCTTTAAAGTCAATAAAACTTCCGTCAACGCTAAAAAAAATCCCATTTCATCTGTGGAATCCATTTAGAATGTTAACATCAATATTTAATTGTTAGTCATAAAAATTGAAACTGTAAACATGCCGAACTACATTCCAAGATATTTTTCGATATAATGTATAGGTCACCTATTGATTTCAATTAACATAATTTTTACTCAATATCCCCAATTATAATACTAAAAGTATTAAAATTAAACTTCGATGAAGTTGTACACAGATAACTCCATGCTAGCTATTGTGAAGAGCTCGATGATTCTCACTATATACATCGAAGCTATAGAAGCGTCTTGTATAGACAATAGCCAAGAGTGTGTTAATTCCTTATAACTTAAGAATATCCTTTGCTATTTCGATTAAAGATTTCTTCACAGAATACAGAATACACGCTTTTACAATCGTATGTCAGAACTGGTGGAACATATTGAACAAAAGCTTTTTTTGAGACTCGTTCAGAACGTCATCTCATGTATATAAAATCTTTTCTCTTCGTAATTTCACCAAATTTAGAACAATACTTATTTTTTTAATATAGAGCCACAAGACTGCGTACTGAAGGCAAACTACACTATCCTCCAGTCTGCAGCCACCATCTTCTAAAGATAAGCAATCATCAAGGCAACTCGAATCCTTGAAATGGCCGATCTAAACAATTGATTGCGGAACCAGTTGTGCCATTCTCTCAAATTCTAAAGCCAGGGAGTGCCTTTTTCTTCCTGCTCTTCTCTATCTAATGATTTTTCCTTCAATTATGAATCTGAGTAGTTGGTAACGCCTTTGTCTTATGGTGTGTCCCATGTATTTCATTTTTTCTTCTTTATGGTTCGTATAACTTCTTTTATTTTCTAATCCCTGTTAGTATTGTGATATTTGTGACTAATCTACAGCCCTACGCTTTGAAGTCTCTTAAAATGTGCTTTCTTCATCGTCTACGTCTTCATTTAATAGTAGAGGATTTTGACGTCTAAATTTAGTCCTCCTTCGGGTAACGCCTTCTTCATTTTTATGAATGAGCAATAGTTATTTTAAGGTGCCTAGTTATATTTACTAACCCTTTTGACAGTTTGAGTATGATCATACAAGTTCATACACTACGGTGATTTTGATATTATATACATCATTAATTTCTACGGTTTTGTTTAGAAGGATTTGCAGATCCTCTATAGTTTCTGTAAGGACTATGAAATGGTATATCTTAAATAATTCCTCCGACTTGACCATATAGTGTATGGCAGCAGTTAGGGGAAAATGCAGTAAACCTAGATATCCTAGATATCAAAAGAGTTTAGCTCTGTGGGAGTCCTTGCCAGGTTATCAGGTCCTGGCAGTTTCCCATGAATTTTCTGACCGCCCGTACAGTTTTCAACAGAACAGCTTTTTCATTAGTTGGTTAAGATGTTCGTCCCGACTGAGGTGTTTTAAATTATTTAGTAAAAGTTTTGGGACTACTCCTGTCCTTAACATAACAATTGGTACAGTTTGTGTGTTATTCATGTCCCACTGTGCCTTTATTTGAAATTCCAAATCCCTGTCTTTGGCGATTTTTTCAGTCTGCTTATTATTTATATTATTGATGTTAGGGATTGCTATATAATTAAGATTTAAGTTTTTCTTGAGACTTTATCTACTAAAACTATATCTGGTATATTATGAACAACAGTCCAATCAGTCAACTGTTCACATTTCAGTGCTAGTTCCTGGTGCAGTGTTTTGCCACAGCACGTTCTTTGTACTCAGTTGCAGCGAACGCTTGACAACCTCCTGTGATATGCTGGATAGATTCAGATGTTTGGCAACGGTATCTGCATCTGTCGTTGTTAATAGAAGGGTCTTTAACGATGTACTTAGGATAGTTCTTAGTTGGAATTACTTGATGTTGGATTGCCAATAAAAAGCCTTTCGTTTCAGGAAACATATGACCAGATATCAACCAGTAGTTCGACGCTGAACTGACCACATAATCTAGGTTGACGTCATTTATATGTCTTCCATGAAAGGGATTCTCTTTCCATTTGAGCAGTTTCTGATCAGTTGACTGGTGGTGCAATTGGACATAATTTATATAATTACGCTGTTTATTTTGATATATTATGATCAAAAGCTTGAGATATTATAAACTCAAGAGCGAATTAAGAATGACCGCGAAAGACTTTAATGCATCATTGCATTAAAATCTTTGGCGTTGTTTAGGATGCTACCGATTTTTTTAGAGACCAATATTGATTAGCTATGATCACTCTACATGTACACTAGAAATTATTGGATATTCTGGTTTCTGTGTCACGCAATATACTTCACGATACGTAAGTATGAAAAAATTACCCCGTTATCAGTTGAATGACCTAGAAGAAAGTCAATTGCCTTCCTTACTTGACAAACTCCCAGTCTATAAATCACCTTTCTAAGCGTCACGACAATTTTATAGACCACCGCACGATAAACAGTTGTTACAATTCGAAACAGTCTGTAAATAGGAAGCCCGACAATAGTTTTTCGTAGTTAAATTGTCTTTGCCAGCGTAATTTATAGGCGCCAGAATTTCACCAACGACGAAGATTATGATTATCACGTGAGGCTAATTGAATTTTTGAATAGACGGTAACTAAACCGATTAGGAGAAACCGTTCCATTTCTTTTCACACATTTAACACGAACGGAAATAATAAACAAGATAACTTCAACTGCGATAAAAAGTAAAAAGACACAGAAAATATTGAAGCATTGAAGTAAGACCAACAAATAGAGTAATTAAAACTGCGTCAATAAACACGTGTTTTCCTAAACTAATTTAAGGTATTCAAACAACTCAAAAAAATTACTTTTATAACACGTGGCGTATAAACATGCATGTTACATTATTTTTATTAGTTAGGATTCTATTTTTAACCCCCACATTTACTGAAATAATTGTCTTTACTATCAAGTTTTGACCTCCAGTGCTATTTCGTAGAGAGTTATGGTAAGAGGTCAGGCCACAATGAAAAGTTATCGTTAAAATATCTGTGAGTTCCACTTGTAGTGTTGAAAAAATCAACATTTTGTAGGCACGAGATTCATATTATCAGTAAACGTAAAATTTCGTTATCTAAATCGTATTCGGGGTCGTCTAAAAGTGATATCTAAACAAAATTTGAGATTAACATGATACTAATCACTGAAACCAATTTATAAATTGTAAAATTTTACATAGTATTCAACATCGAGAAACATTTGCATTTGTTTATTTACAATAATATACCGGAAAAGTAAGATTTTAAAGAAAGCATCAAAGAGGAATTCTTGTTTAGGTATCAGTTTGATCAGTAGGTATCAAGTTTTGAGTTCAACAAACAGAATATCAATGTTTCATACATATGACCAAAAAGTTTTGTACAGACAGATATCAAACTTGTTTTCTTCTTCATCCATCTACAGTTGGTGATCCTAGGTGTGTTTCTATGCTCTTTCTGTCACTTCTGCGTCACCATTCTAACAATCGCTGATACAACTACAACACTAGACGAAAAAAGTGGTTGTTTCTATAGAAAGATGTCTCCCCGCAAGTAGAAAAAGTGAAATGGAGCATACCTTGAAAGGTGAGCCGACAGAAAGGACAATATGACCCAGAAATCCGAACAAAATACAAACTAGTGACTGGTAGTTGGATGGTCTATAGAAATATGCTAAGTAAAGATAATTGGGGCATCCTTATTTCTAAAATCTTTTTTTGCCTTTTGTGCACTGGAATATATTCAAAATCCCGTTTGGGCTATTTGCAATGTTTTATACCATGGAGACATATCTCCATACCATCTAAACTGCATTGATTCGATTAAACTTCTATATTATGATTGAGTTTCCTTCTGGTAGATTGTTTAGTACTTATCCCAAGTTCTAACATTCGGGCTCTGTTTTCTTGTCAACTTGACAACGCAACATTATCTTCAGGAGCCATATGTACTCCCTTATCTTAATCAGCTCCCGAATCAGATATTTCAAGATAATTCTCGGCTTTATGTTGCTCAAATTGTACAATTTATGCGTCATTGTGTCAAGTTTAAAAAAGTGAAGCTTCAAAGTGTGTTTGTGAGAAGTAACTACGAGGGCTGCCTTTTATATTTCGGGATTAGAGAACAAAAACAAATATTAATCATCGAAAATCGCTTTATTGATTTTCAAAATATTCGCCATGAAGATCTATACACTTGTGCATGCGTTTGAACCGCCGCTTCTTCAGGTGCCGAAAAATGTTAACCTCTCAGTTTGTTTTTTACGTACGGGAATAAAAAGAAGTCATTTGGTGACAAGTCAGGACTATACGGCGGATGACTCATCAAATCGATGTTTTGAGTGGTCAAAAATGCAGTTGTTTGAGCCGATGTGTGAGAGCTCGCATTGTCGTGGTGATGAGTGATCCATCTTCGGCGGTAGGGTTTCCTCATTTCTTGGAAGACAACTGGCAAACAAATTGTTGTGTACCACTCAGAATTGACTGTTCTGCGTTCTTCTAGTGGTACGGTTGCGACATGTCCAGTTTTTCCGAAAAAACAGGCAATCATTTGCTTGGAAGTGCTTCGTGCGCGAACAACTTTTGTTGGATTCGGCTCATCTTGAAACACCCATACAGTCGACTGCTGTTTACTTTCGGGCTCATACGCGTAAATCCACGATTCATCACCTGTCACTATGTCATAAACGTGTTTTGAAGCACCGCGATCGTATTTTTTGAGCATTTCTTTCGACCAATCGACACGAGCCTTTTTTTTGAACGATTGACAAATTGTGTGGGACCCAACCCGAACAAATTTTTTTGACATTCAAATGTTTATGCAATATTGAATGTATGCTGGTCCCAGTAATGTGTAAGGTTAACTCAATCTCACGATAGGTCACATGACGATCTTGCAATATCAGTTCGCGCATAGCATCAATGGTTTCCGGAACAACAACTGTTTTTGGACGACCTTCACGAAATTGAGTGAACTACGACCTCGATTGAATTCACCATACCATCGATAAACAGTGGTCCTTGATGGAGTTTCATCGCCAAAAATTAAATTAAGTTCCATGCACTCTTGCTGACTTAATCCACGTCGAAAGTTGTAAAAAATAATCGCACGAAAATGTTCACGATTTAATTCCATTTTTGGCCGAGATGAATCCTTAAGGTTACTGTACACAGCACATAGCGCTCGTATGTCAAAACGTTCTGAGTACGTATAACCTCAAAAATGTCAAACTTTACGATAGAGCTGTCAGTTGTCAGATTGCAACACTAGGATTGTTCAATCCCGAAATATAAAAGGCAGCCCTCGTAACATTTTAGTCTGAAGTTTTTAGACAATGTAACTCGTTCCTCGAAGTTTCCTTGGACTTCCATCGTCTTGAAGTGGTTCATCTCACAACGTTTCAATGGCTGTGTATCTGCTATCGTCATCAGGTGAATGATCATTTACCTGATGACCATAAGTATGGGCGAAACGTAAATAAATTAATTCGAAAAAATGGCGCGATCCAAATCAGTGAGCCGCTCTGTACTAATACGTAATTGTACTATGTTAGTACCAGATTCGACACCTATAGAGTTTTCCACGAACCACTTGCTGACTGCAGCGGTGACTTGGCTCGTATTAGTCATTCGAACGGCACAGTCTCCGGGAAGCAAACGAACATTCATAATACAAAAATCCTTTCCCAAGAATATTCTATTACACGTCACGCCGCAAACAGATGAAAAAGCTACGTTTTCGGAATATCAAGCTTCGCTTTTGTGTCTGGATACATCGTACATAATATACGACCGTCTGTGTCTATGTATTATGTATTGTATCCTTCCATCTTCACCGGAAATGCCAAAATACCGTTCAAACTTTATAGGCGCGATTTAAATAAACAAGGATCACACACACACACACACACACTCCACAATATGCAACCTTCAGACTTTGTTCATTCAATCTTTTCTCTGTGTAACGCGTGATTCACTCATTCATTCAATAGCTATAACGTCGAAAAGCCACGATTGAAACGACTCTCAGACTCAAGATCGCCGTTTCCTTGTGCAAACAATTCTTGTCGACAACAATAATGTAACCTCGGGCTCTGTTGGCATGTGTTTACTCATTCTTTCGGTACAGGGTATACGAGTATAATGTGCACGTCAAGAGGTTCTAAGAAACAATGTGGGCACATGCAATAAAAGTCGATCCGAAGGGATGGATTTCTATATCGCCAAACGATAACCAAGATATCGAATAAGTTCGGCTTAAATATTGACATTAGATGTATTTCGAGAAATTTTTCTGCTATCTTGTTTGCCGCAAATACAGACTAATTCGACAGTAATCGAAAAACCGGCGTCGGGCGTTTGTGTACCTACTTTTGGCGGGCCCCGGCTAATCGTCAATAACGACGGTTTCCTTTGAAATCCTCTACAATTATGGTACCTAGGCGAATTAGTGGAAAATTTAGCATAACGAGTTTGCGATTAAGCAGGCTTATTATTTACCAATGCGAACTTTTGCATCATGAAAAAATATTAAAAAATATTTTTTTTACTTACAGGTTGATAAAGGCTGTAAACAATTTTCACAGAAAAAAATTTAACGTTAATAATTTTTCATCACCATTACCCAACAACTTTATGTCCAGCTATGACAGAAGAGCAAGATTGTACTCATGTACTTTTACGAGGGCTGCCTTTTATATTTCGGGATTAGAGAACAAAAACAAATATTAATCATCGAAAATCGCTTTATTGTTTTTCAAAATATTCCCCATGAAGATCTTTGCATGCGTTTGAACCAATTGTCGAAGCACTTTTTCCACTCTGATTGAGGTATCTTCAAAACATGCATTCTAAACGCAGCAATAGCTTCTTCAGGTGTCGAAAAACGTTGACCTCTCAGTTTGTTTTTTACGTTGATGTTTTGAGTGGTCAAAAATGCAGTTGTTTGAGCCGATGTGTGAGAGCTCGCATTGTCGTGGTGAAGAGTGATCCGTCTTCGGCGGTTGGTTTTCCTCATTTCTTGGAAGACAACTGGCAAACAAATGGTTGTGTACCACTCAGAATTGACTGTTCTGCGTTGTTGTAGTGGTACAGTTTTTCCGAAAAAACAGGCGATCATTTGCTTGGAAGTCCTTCGTGCGCGAACAACTTTTGTTGGATTCGGCTCATCTTGAAACACCCATACAGTTGACTGCTGTTTACTTTCGGGCTCATACGCGTAAATCCACGATTCATCACCTGTCACTATGTCATAAACGTGTTTTGAAGCACCGCGATGGTATTTTTTGAGCTTTTCTTTCGACCAATCAACATGAGCCTTTTTTGAACGATTGATAAATTGTGTGGGATCCAACGCGAACAATTTTTTTTGACATTCAAATGTTTATGCAATATTGAATGTATGCTGGTTCCACTAATGTGTAAGGTTGACTCAATCTCACGATAGTTCACATGACGATCTTGCAATATCAATTCGCGCACAGCATCAATTGTTTCCGGAACAACAACTGTTTTTGGACGACCTTCACGAAATTTGTCTTGGAGTGAACTACGACCTCGATTGTTCACCATACCATCGATAAACAGTGATCCTTGATGGAGTTTCATCGCCAAAAATTAAATTAAGTTCATCCATGTCGAAAGTTGTAAAAAATAATCGCACGAAAATGTTCACGATTTAATTCCATTGTTTGGCCGAGATGAATCCTTTAAGTTACTGTAAACAACACATAGCGCTCGTATGTCAAAACGTTCTGAGTACGTATAACCTCAAAAATGTTTAAAAATTCTCTTCAGTGTCTGACTTTTTGTATCTGGTTTCCTTCCGCAAAGTTTATGGAGTAGAATCTGTTAATAGCAGATTTTGGGTGGTTCCCTGGATTTTAAGACATGATTTTTGTAAGTTAATGTGAATGTTCTTTCTCTTTAAGATATTCATTACTGGCCATAAAGATAAGTCTGTTGGGTAGAACTGGTTTGCTTCAGATTTCGCTTTAGTTTTCTCTCCAGAATCTTCTAAGATTGTCTGAAGTAGACGGTGCATTTCTAGTGTGCTTAAGGGCAACTGTTTGCAATGTTCTAGAAATATTAATACTATTTCCTAGTGTGCCTATATCAGAAACACTCTGTAAATCAAGTCTCCGCTCAAATGGATTCTTTTTGAATGGTTATCGTGCTTATTCCATAGTTTTAGTACTTCTAACGGATATGTTAATAGAATTACTGTTTACTGCTCCATTATAACTAAAATTCATTGATTAGTTTTACAAATCCATTCCGACCAAGGTCGATTTATTTCTCAGTAGATTCTTACATTGTTACATTAAAAAAAAAATGAAACCAGCTATATCTACTAGCGATTATTTGTAATTAACCCTAACCAAAAATCTCAACAGCATCAAAACTGTTCTCTCTCATCCCCTTTAACTGTCATCCCAATTACGTGTCCAATAAAGCATCGCGTGCGTACTAAGTCAAGCAAAGGAAATCGAACGATCTGTTCCTTTTGTGCGATAAGAACCACACGACGTATCGACCCTTATGCATTTCGCCTCCTTGGAAAAATTCAAACAAATCGTGAAGAAGAAAACATTCATTAAGCGACCACCTGTCGGTCAGACACCATACACGCGTTCCATTATTATTATGTGGTGATCCACCTGCCTCTTGCGAGAAGGTAAATACGTTACTTGCGACATTAGACGCTTTATATAGGCAATGCTGACAAGCTGTAGAACACATCTAACTATGGTGAATATCCGATCCTAATAAGTGTCTTTATACATGCTGGTAGGCTGTAGTGGTATCTGCAGCAATTGGTATATAAATTGGCTTTTTATCGGAATTGAGTACGCTGGTTCTGTACTATTAGAGTGATTGGACTGATTAATATTAACGAAGAGAAGTTTCATTATATATTAATTAAATCCTGGCTTTATTTTCTTGCGATTCTAGGAAACAACGTGCGTGCAATGATGATGGACAGGATAAAGATCGTGAAATTGGTAAGAGGTAGGAATTAATTTACTACCTCACTTAGACTTGCATAATATTGACCACCAACGAGATTTTTTTGGTAATTTCTTAAAACTCAGCTTCTAAACTATGTGTAACGATATACACATTTGGGAAAATATTGTCAAGATCTCGAGAATAGTGTGGGGGCGCTCCATCCTGTTGAAACTATACCGAATCCATTATTATTTCGCAAAATTCTACTCTCGTTTATTTCTATGCAAGTATTTTAGAAAATAAGATTTACTTATTGACTGTTCGGCGGCTATTTGTCTAGTGGATTTGTGAGGATTTTCTTGTAAATCGAGGAAAACATTTAATTGTGTATCTTCTGGAAGATGTTTGGTTTTGTAATTGTCTCTTACGTGACCAAAATCTAGAAACTTTTTCCATTTTACTCACTACCGATCGTGTAAACGGCCGCTCGAGGTACTTCATATTAAACAATTCGTAAACTTCGAGTTCTGTCGCCATATCCTATCATCGTCAAAATTTCTATTCGCTGCTTTTCAGTTAACGCGAAACTGCACCTGACAACCACTTATTAGAAGTAAAATTATAGTACGGTTTCTATGGAAATAAACAAGTGTTAAAAACTAAAGCATTAAAAAAAGGGACATAAATAAATCGGTTCAAACAAACAAACACCTCATTTTTACCGTTGTTTTCTTAACTTTATAAAGAAATGTTATTTTTTTTATAACTGTTAATTTTCGGTATATGAAAAATACTTAGAATTCAATAATAAAATAAAAAACGCATGTTATTTTGGTGGCCCACCCTGTATAAATTAGTTTATCATCACAAAAACGTTGTCCAAAAAAAATCGACGTGTCCAAGCGTGTTTTCGAAAAAACACCTGAATTTTAAAAAAATTTGTTCCAGCCCAGGCGTCCTCATGTATATGCAGATGATTTGAGAACAATCAATCTTGAAGTCGCTAATTAACGTTTATTTTGATTTAATTTCAAGTTTCAATTAATGCGATGCTAGATTTCGAATAATGATAATTATTTTCATTAAATACTGTCGCATTCGCCAAATTTTATCGTAAAACAACAACTTATTTTTCCTATTTTCTGAAAAACGGTACATGCGATGTCATTAAAAACAGTACAGAACCAACCTAGAAGTATATTATTTATAATGAAAAAATAATTATTCAAATTGGTTTATAATTAACGGAATTATGAGGTAACATATATAAAAAAAGTAAAACTGAATTGAAAAACTCGTAGGTACTTCTTTAAAGTCAATTAATGAGATGAACCTGTATAAAAAATACTGACAATATTTCGTAAAAAAATACGAAGGTTTTTGTAAGTGGCTCCTCCGCTTTTAATCAGCGTATTTGATTTATCGTGGGTATTAAGAGTTAGACATCTACCAATTTTTCCAAGCAACGACCAACGTCACGGCTCACTTATCATCATGCACAGTCCGTCACATCATCGGAATCTCTCAAATTGGGTGCCAATACATATGGAACTCTAAAAAGTCGAATAAACCGGAATTTTTTTCGAAGTTCATCCACTGAATAAGCAACATTTCGGTGAACGACTTTCGAAACGGTACAAAAACCTTTCTTCTTCTTCTTCACCTCTACGTTCGTGGCTTCGGCGTAACTAGCATGTAGAAAAGCAGAAGAACTACCTCTCACCGGCCAGCGCCCGAGAGCGCGACAAAGGCGACGGCACATAGCTTCCTCCTTTTCTCGAAGAATGCATTCCATCGATGTACGGCGTTTCGGTTGCAACATCCCAAGAATGCCGAGAATTCTGCGAACCGTTTCCGCCAAAATCCTCTTCTTCTTTTACCCTCGGTGTTGTTATCGAGTTCGTCGAAGACTTTTGAGACTTTCACCACAAATATCATCAAGAAATGTCGATCGTTATGCGCTGGTCCTTCGACATTTCGTACTCGTTCTTCGGGCATCGCAATTAAGCCAATTACGGGCCGGGCAAAAAAACGATACCGTCAAAAATTTATATAATGAGGTAAAAAAATGTAGTAAGCAATCAATTAAAGAACGACCCCGTATGGTAACTCCAACTTTACGAGCGCTATTACCGTAATCGACGGCATTTTTTTCCCAAACACGACGAGATTTTATTTGTCGGTTTCTGAATAGTTAACAAGTACGCTTCCTGTCAAATTCCTTGGGAAATGACATTAAGATAATTGTTTTTGTTTACTTATATAACAACTCACGTATTGGTTTGGTCTTGAAATCGAAGACAGGTTCGAATCTAACAAACCATTCATTCATCAATTAATTAACTTCTTAGGCAACCAGGAAGTCGTAATAAAAATATGCCAAGTCACAGAACTCGTTACCAAGTTAATATTTTCTACAGTTCTCACTCTTTTTTACGACTTTTGATGCTTATATGAGCTGAAATAACTAACGAACATCAATAAGTGACGTATATCTGTATACCCACTCTCAACGTATACGAAAATACTTCCCTGTTTAAATAACTAAAATTGGTGCAGTCGGTAGGATTATTAAGCCGGCCAACAATACAAAGAAATAGGCATTCTGCTACCAATGACCAGTTTTATTGTAACCGCATATTAAAAAATGGGGAAAAATGTTGTTTTACATTCTACAATAAATTGAAAAGACATAATTAAATGAAAATACGTATCGTTATTAAAAAAATTATATGTTCTATAAACTTGTGCTTGACGTTGGTGCCAAACTATATACATATATTTTACCCAACAATGGAAATAGTTTTTTTTTGTCTCTCTTATTATAAACCTAATTATTTGTGTTAATCACATATTTTTTAGTCTTTCCACCAACTTCCAATACAGTTTTATAGTACAAGTGATATTTTTTTTATTTAAAATATCCAATGTAATCATTTTATACATTTTAGTGTCCTTAATATTATGTTTTCAAGTTATTTATTTCCTAACTTACTTTTATGTTTCTTAACTATTTTTTGTGTTTTAAATATATTTATTTTACAATTTTTACTAATAAAATGGCAGAATTGGACGGAGTTTTAAGTTCTAATTAACATATAACAAAATATTTTTCTGTTTAATAACTAAAATTGGTGCAGTCGGTAGGATTAATTTCTACGATTTTGTAAGATAAATTATCCGCTCTGTGCTCAAAGTCATCGTGTCTGATAATTACAACATTTTAGGAATAGTAAAATTAGATAATGCCTTTAATGAAATGAATCAGAACTCTTAAAAACAAACTACAGATCAATAATAAAATCAAATGAAAAGACTGATTCAAATTAATTATTTCCTGCTAAAAATTGCGAAGATGAAAACCCACGACAATGGTTGAGAAGTAACTAAAGTTATTTTTTCCAATATTTTCACTACTAATGATTAATACACTAAGATCAAAGTTAAAAAAAAAACAAAGCGGGAAAACGCTACTCAAAGTTCCAAAAATTGTGTGTACAGTGTATCTTGTGCCTGCGGAAACACATATACAGTGGAAACATGAAGACCTCTCCAAATTAGAACAAAAGAGGACTAATACAACGTCCCAAGAAGATATATAGACAGATCAAGATTGGCAAACCATGTACTCATGGATAATGGTATACACAAAATGAAATGGAAGAAAAGCACTCAAAAAAAAAAAGGAAAATCAAAGAGTTTCTGCATGTTAAATAACGGAGCTTCTGGCAAATGAACATCAAAAAGGATAATTCAAAGTCAATTAATCAATTGACATTGCCAGAAGTCAAGCCTACGAATATTGTATAAACCACTACAAAAACATTTCACAGCTTTCAGCCAAAATCTAATACATACTAACCATATTAGAAACAAAACATAACATTCCAGCGATCGTATTTGGCATAGTTTGGATAATTCTCCAAGACGTATTTGTCCATTACGTGAAAAATCTTAAACTCACACACAAGTGACATGACTGTTTACAAGAATTAGAATCACATGTTCGGTTCTTCCATATAGAGAATTAGTACGCATTGCATGCCACCGTTGATTTGATCTAAATGTCTATTACCTACGTAAGTGCGCAATTGTTGGTGAATGCCAAGGAAATTGTTTTATTATTGCTCAACTATAAAATTTTGTTTATCGCATTTGTAAGTATTCGGAATTGTTTCAATACAATACACAACGAAGGTTACCGCGTTAAAAGCAAACGTCGAACGTGTTTTAACGCCAAGAAGCAATTTTTACACCGTTATTATATTGGTATTCTAGGAATTCATCCGCGTCTCAATATATTCGAGTAATCTGAAGCGTAAGCAGACTGATACGATAACCATGCCAACCAACCTGATGAGGGCAGATGTTACAGTGCCGAAACGTCATCATATGAACATCGATCCCGGAAGGGATCAGTTATCTATTTTCTGCTACGCGATTTAACTCACCGGATACATTTATTTTATATATGACTATTTCCCGAAAGTTGAAACAGTTATTTGTATAGTTCTATCGGCACAAATTCAGGACTAACGCCTGTTCCACTTTCCATTTCTTAGTTTCTGTAGTTTTTATTACTTTCTCTTCTTTCTTTTATACCACAATTCTTTTTTTTTTCATGTTTAGTAATAAGTTTCTCTTCTTCTCTATATTCTCATGTATTTTGTACAATTGGTTAATAACTATTTTTGGTATATCTGTTTCTTTATCATTGATTTTAATTTCTGTATCTTCCTCCATTATACTGGTATTATTCTTTGGGAATATTTTTGTTTTTGTACCAGAGCTTCAAAGGTAGCTTCATAAATTTTCACTACGTTTTGGTACATGCTTATTTATAGGTGACGTAGAGAGAATTTAGATGACTCGCCTTTCAGTTTTTTATATTGTATTTTGGTCGGTTGAATTGTCTGATATTAGATTTATTGTGTCTTTCTATGATGTATTATCTAAGTAGAAATATATTTTTGAGCGACTAATTGTGTTCTAGAATTTTGAACAAATGATATAGTAATTGATGGTGTTAGATGCCTTGTATATTGGTATCGTGTTCAACTTAACTCATCATTCATTGTGTATACATTTTTAAATTGTCTGAAACGTTATATTCTCAATGTCTTTCGTCATTTCTTGATTCCTTATACTAGTGTTGTTCTACAACTTGCAACAATTGTTGTACTATATAATATATATTATTTTCAAAACGCTCTCGTAGGACTAATTTTGACACTTCATCGAATCACCCTGTACATAGCGTCTCCACTTTTCTGCTTGCTCATTTCGAACCATCGTTGCTAACGCACTTATCATTATCATAATCTTTTGTTTGGCCCTATATTGCCGGGATATATACTAATACATCTCCCTCTTGTATTCTATCTACCGATGAATCAAAATTGCCCTCAAAGTACGCCCAGATCGGCTGCGTACGTGACTGGCATATTTCTACCCGCATATTTGACAAGTTTTTGCCTTTAGATGACTTCCCTTTTCTTTTTTCTTTCGCCCAATCTGCGGCTCCATTGTTGACTCTACGGATACAAAGCCGAGGGCCATCGTCGGTATAATAAAGCCATAAACCCCGTATCAGGTCCGCTAATGAAACTATTATTTCGTTGTAATTATAGTAAAGCTGGTGACCATAGTAAATCGTTGCGACTAATGATGTTGCTTTTTTTGTCACCGCATTCTTCGTCATCCACAAGAAACGCTTCCGGAAATGCGATACGAAACAGCTAAAAGTCAGTAAAACGGCAACGCTGTCCAAGACAAACTAAATATAATATACCAACCAAATACAACAGTTGAAAAATGTTATTTTGTTCTGAAGCTTACTTGTGGTAGCTTCTAGTTTCTTTTTTGGGTTTCTTGGTAAATAACACCTTATTGAGGAAAAAGAGTATACAGTGATGGGCAAATGTGAACCAAGTAAATATCTCTGGAATTATTAGAGATATCAAAATGAAATTTGGAAGGTGGATACTGCAGTAGATTGCCTATTTGTTTCCAATTTTTTTTACAATTTTGAACTTCCTGTTTTACCGGAAGTAATGTCGATTTTAAAATTTGCAATGAAACACCCTGTATAGTATTTTAGTTTCTGATGAAACATTTTATTGCGAATACAAAAATATCGGGTTTGATATTGTTTACTTCAATACCTACCGAAATATTAACAGAAAAGTAACTAAGGAAAGGAAAAATTTGATGGTAGCTAAACTCGGTTCAGATTTCATTTACGCTCGATATAAACAAACCGCTCGGTAAGGATTTGTATTTCTGTTGGCCAATCGGTGGCATTACACGTCACAGCCAACAGCACTGCTTGTCCCATAGTCGAATACACATGCGTTTGTTTAAATCAGGGCAAATTAAATCTGAATCAAGTTTAGTAGTCCATGAAATTCATTGCAGAAGTGACAGTAAATGTCAAAATAAGTTATTAGTTTTTTTTTATTTGAACGTAAAAAGATTGTATTGTTTTAATTTGATTGTAAAATGGCCGAATTAAGTGAAAGAGAAAGAATAGAAGTATTAATGATGATTGGGTATGGGGAGAGGAAAAGGATGCATCAAGAAGTTTGTGACCTTTTTAACATTGTTCATCCGAATACACAAATATCCCGTTCGGTAGTGACGAAAACTTTGCGAAGGTACGACACAAGTGGAACAGTTAACAATTTACCAAAAAGTGGACGGTTAAAAAGTGCAAGTAATGAAGGTGTAGCTCAAAATGTTGCTACATCTTTGGAAGAAAATCCTCACTTATCCACTACTGACCTCGCCAATATGCATGGAATTAGCCGTCGTTCAGTAGGAAGGATATTAAGGCGAGAAAAATATCATCCATATAAAATTCGCATCGTTCAAGAACTCTCCGAAGACGATTTCGACAGACGTTTGCAATTTTGTGAAACGATGATGGATATTTGTAACCGTGATAATAATTTTATAAGAAATGTGTTTTCAGACGAGGCTACATTTTGTTTAAATGGTACGGTTAATCGACATAACTACCGCTACTGGTCGCAAAGTAATTCTAATTGGGTACAAGAGGCTCATACACAACATCCCCAAAAATTGAACGTTTGGGCCGGCATTTATAACAACAGAATCGTGGGACCCTTCTTCCTACAAGAAACTTTAAACGGAGATAGGTATTTACAGCTCTTGGAGACACAAGTTATTCCGGCATTGGAGGTAAATGGACAATTACCAAATAATATCTGGTTTCAGCAGGATGGAGCACCACCCCATTACGCTCGCATTGTTCGGGATCATTTAGATAGGACATTTCATCACAGATGGATTGGAAGAAGGGGTACTTATGAATGGCCTGCACGAAGTCCCGACCTTAATCCACTAGACTATTTTCTGTGGGGTTACTTAAAGTCTAAGGTTTATGTTGGTAGAGCAAATAATTTGCAAGAATTAGCTGCAAGAATAACTCAAGACATCCAGAGAATTACACCAGAAGTAATAGCTAATGTTACTAGAGAATTTAAAAACCGACTTGCTTATTGTCAAGAAGTAAACGGTGCTCAGTTTGAGCATCTAATACATTAAGTTTAGTTAAGTTTTAATGGTTTGAAAATCACTTTGATTTAGTTAATAATTATGATAATGTATTTCTTTCACGGATATTTGATTTTTCCGTTCCTTAATTACTTTTCTGTTAATATCTCGGTAGGTATTGAAGTAAACAATAGCAAACCCGATATTTTTGTATTCGCAATAAAATGTTTCATCAGAAACTAAAATACTATACTACTATAGAGTGTTTCATTGCAAATTTTAAAATCGACATTACTTCCGGTAAAACATGAAATTCAAAATTGTAAAAAAATTTGGAAACAAATAGGCAATCTACTGCAGTATCAACCTTCCAAATTTCATTTTGATATCTCTAATAATTCCAGAGATATTTATTTGGTTCCACACATTTGCCCATCACTGTATATTCAAAAATTTCAAAACATTTCAGTCTTATTCTGACTTCGTTGTCAATGTCATTATCTGAATAAAATATAAATTTGAAATTTAAAGTTATCGTTCTCACAATTTTACACAACATAACTAAACAAAAATTCAAGATGATGTCCCCAATTAGAAGAAAACGCAATAATCCGATCTCGGATTCGTAAACAGTGATCACAAAAAAATCCTATACCAAACCTGATCAAAATATATCCGCCATATTAGATCAGCCATTTTGACTTTGCGATTTTTGGTTATTTAACCTCAGATTCGTAATCGGCTTCCCCAGAGAGCAAACTTTGGTATAAATCGGTTCATTTAAAAAATATATCCGCCTTATTTGATTCGCCATCTTGAATTTTCGCATTCAGCAACCCGCCATGTTGAATTGTGCTAACCTATCACACCAGCATTTAAGAAATTCTTCATTTTGCAGACCATCAAATTGTTATGTCGGCGTCTTTAAATGAAAATCGATTCTTAAGGCGTAATCTCCAATAAGTGCATTGCTTTCACGCAAATAACTCCATTTGTCAACATTTATTCTACAGCAACAACTTTAAAGAAACAACTTGCAATAAAAACTAAAATAAAAAATCGACGAATTGCTTGAAGTTACTTGTCCAAAGATTACTTTACTCGAGTCATCTTTCAATTAGGATAACAGTTTCACGAAATACATTTAAACTGTCGAGAACCGTAAACGAGCCATCATCCATTGTTTCAACAATTCTATTAACAACTTATCTGAATAACACATGTGGATAATAACAAACCTTTTGTGTTTCTTACCAGTACGTTGAAAACGGTCATACATAATACATTATACTAATGAACCTGCTCGACTATTTAGGTTTCAAATTGAAGCGTACATACAACATGATAAGCAATTACCTTAAGAAATATGTGTAAAAAAAACAAACAAATAAATGAAACACTCTAACAATGGTTTTGTCCATGTGTCTTTAAAAACAATAGAACAGATGAACGGCAATGATTGTGAAAACCCAATGAAACTTCATCCAGTAGTTTCCAAAATTATGCGGAACACACAGACAAATATCCGTATGAATTTGAATAAAGATCGTTAGATGGTGCTTTGTGAATTTGGAGTTTTAGCTTCTTCAGAAAATCTTATTCTTCCACATTCTACCATTTAGTTTTTACCCGGTTATCTATGCTTTATTTACGTATTCTATTACTTTGGTTCCCAACGTTCAATAGTTTATCGCCTGGGTATTTGAACTACATTACTTTCTTTCAATGTATTACTGACAATTGGTATTAACCATACTCGTAAAGAACATAGCTTAATCCCTAAACGTTTACCTGTTTATAATGAATTCGAATATTATACAGGCGAGTAAATTCCGCCTATTCACGAGTGATTTGAAATCCGGCTCGAAGGACCAATATATCAGATCTTTGCTAAATCACTCATATTAAACCAAATGAAAGCACGTATTCGATATTTTTAATGAAATGAAGAGTTAGATTTACTCTCCAATAAGTTGATCTAGCCTATAGCGATAGTTACTTTTATCGTTAATTATAGAAATTGAAAAAAGGTGAATAGGAACGGACAGAACTATAAAACTGTTTAAATATTTTTTTAACATACCATGAACTAACATCAGATTTAAAAATATAAATTTATTTTTCATTGCCTAACAGATTTTTAAGTCCATACAGATTATTAGCAACATAGAGAATGAAATGAAAATTTGTAATTGAGAAACCTATCCATAGAAAGCGGATGATTACTTATTGTCATCTGGTACTAAGCTATTTTTAAAGTCAATGTTCTCTCAAAGTCAATTTAAAATTGACTGCAAAATTTATATTGAACAGGTAAATAAAAAAATAATAAAGGAATTAATAAAAAAGTTTGATGATAAAAAATATTGGACAAAAGTTACGAAAATGAACCAGAAAACTATGTCCCCAGAAACTACAACTAAAAACATAACATTCGTACTAATATCATTATAAAGATAGAATGTTCCAAATCCGTTACACTTTGGGCGCCAAAAGTTTCATATCATTAAATTTATTTTCAAAACTTCCATAAAACTACAATTTAGCTCAATTTTATAAGTTTCCAAATTTTGAAATAGAAAAACAAATTTATGAACGAAGTTTCGTTCAGCAATGTCTTCTCAATTTCCTGACTTCTCTTTAATACAGAGGCAAATTCAAGTCTTTATCGACAGAAGTTGCACCAATTCTGCAGCATTTTTGGCTCATTTCCTCAACAAATCTTTAAAATCCCAACCAGTATACCTCGACTGCAATGCACCCATACCCATACGACAAACATAAGTCTCGAACTCAAACTATTGCCTCATATTGTTTCAAATCTCACGTCCTACTTATCCGAAGAAGAAAAATCGATCATCTACCTACACAAACGAGGATGTGGCAACGTGTAGGTCCCGACAGACGAATGAATAAAAAGCCGCACAGCCTACTACGCGAAGGTTCTATCATGCCCAACGTGGCTGGCTTGGGAATGTTCATCGAGAGAGTTCGCTCGTAGTAGAAGTGTATTATTGTAGATGGTGGTGTAGTAGTACGTTGCACTTGGATTATATACGTTGCATCCTCGTCAGTCGCATTTCAATTCAACCGAGTGCATCATAGTAAAATGTGCGCGCATTTTGGCGGGAAAAATCGTCGCCGGCCGGCGCTTACCAAACGCACCCGAATCGTTCGACCAGCATAGTATGCACCGAATGGGGATACGATGCGACGTTGTCGATTGTGGGAAAATCCCGTCTTTTTATTATTATTATTATTATACGACACGCGAACTAATGGTGGCAATAAATGATTAATAATTTATCGCAACGAAATTAAACGCTTTTAATTAATTTGTTCAAATTGCAATATTCTCATATAAAAACATTGTAATTGATAGACCTGCTGCAATTTATATCGTAGTAAAAAAGAAAATGATTAAATTATATCAATTCAATAATAATTTTGACTTAACGAGACCTGTGGTATTGGCAAAATTCTATACCAGTATTGCCCACTATTATTTTGTTCCGCTCAATCTGATTCTGTCCACAAAACTGTTCCATCACATCTAATATCTACAAAAAATGTAGTAAACACGCATAAACAGTTTTTTTTGGCTGAAGAAGCTGAAGGAATTAGGACAACTTTCTCGCGGGGAAATGCTTCAAAAACCCAGACAAGGCCAATAACGCCTTAAACGCTGTTGATGCTAATTCAATTAATAAAGTTTTGCTTGAGCTTTGATATGAACTTGAAGGTTAAAAACTTCTGAACGCTCCTATTATTGTCAGATGCTTCGGTTTATTGTATACGACTGAAGGCTAATCGCTGATTTGATTATCCAGCGTAGCTAATAATTTTGCAACTTAATATGGAAGCAATCTCCTACAGTTATTAAGGAGTGCTCCGATAGTCATGGTTATCGACCTGATTCGATTCCTTTGTTGTTGCGAACCTTCTTTTTTAACCAGAATTGTATTCCTAGGTGGCACTGTTCTAGATAACAAAAATTTGTCACCAAGTATAGGCCTATATCAATATTAAGCTCATTACCCAAATATTTTTATAAAATATTCCTACTAATTTGAAATTTTCTCATGGTATCAAACATTTTTATTCTGAAGATATGCACATTAGACTTTTCAGGCATTTATAACTTTGGGATTAAAGGAAATGTCAAGTCGTACAGGTAGAAGAAAGTTTTTGCTGTTGAATAAGCAGATTAAAGTTTCATCTAGGGTGCCCCAAAGATCTTATTTGGGCCCTCTACTCTCAAATAATATCACCTAAACAAATATTTTTAAACATTGTCTTCTTGCCCTAAGTCATTCACCAAGGTGACCATTACAATCTACTCCCCTTTTAAAAACTCTATCAGTAGGTTTAAGTCAAAATACTTCAGCAACTACACTTTACTTGGATATCTGTCGAAATGATATACATTAGTCAACAATTTAGGAATCTTAAACAACCAAACTTTGAAATTAATTCGAAGCCATTCTCGAGATGGTTAGTTCGAAATTTGTCTCAAAAACTCACAATATTCTAGCAATTATCTTCAGAGCTCTAGACCAACGCAGCATTACTCCTAAAAACCGAATATTATATTCGAAGATAAGAAACCATAAACAAGTTAAGGACCTTCTGAAACGTTTGTCTTTTGAAATATCATTTAATTTTACAAATAAACAAATGAACTTCATCGATTTTTCCCCAAATCCCACCTGAAATTCTCCGCTTTATCCCAAGCTCATAGTTTTTATCGAAAATCAATGTTAACAATGCCCTTTAGGGAAAATTTTATGTTAGGAAAACATGTACTCGACCCTCTCTCCATTTTTATTATGATACGGAAAATATTGATACCTTTCCTCGTAAACGGCACTAATAAAAACCGTATACTAGGAAAAGCGTGTTTACATTCGATCTATTGAGAAGGTAATAAACTAGAGATTGAGGTGGTATACCTGAACTGTTTAAAAATATCGACAAAATGAAATTTGCACATGGAAAAGTACAAAAAATATTATGGCTGGTATTTGTTAGGTTAAAGTCAACAAGAACGTTTTTTCTTAACAGAAAACCCTTTGGAATACAATTAAAACACGTTTTACGACGGGAAACCCGACATAATAGTTTTTTATTTATAAAAATAGAGAAATTTAACTGGATGTTGTAGAGGTATTTAACACAATTTAGATAGTTACGAAAAAGACTAAGGGGCTCAAGCCCCGCCCCCAAAATCATCTGAGTCGAATGCTTTTTTAGTGTTTATTGTACTAAAAACCTTCAATGACGTCAAACTCCCTCCCCAAATGATCATGGATCCGCCCATGGCACTAGCAAATCCAGAGGGGGGCTAAGGGGTTCAAGCCTCCCCCCAGAATCATCTGAGTGGAATGCTTTTTTAGTGTTTATTGTACTAAAATCAACCTTCAATGACGTCAAGCCCCCCCCAATGAAAATCCTGGATCCGCCTTTGGATGGTAAGGTCAGATAACAATCTGATCCAATAAGAAGATGTTTTGTGTTCTGATGAGAGCACATTTACACTGCACGGTCATGTTAATTGTCAAAATTGTCGCTATTGCTCTAATGAGAATCCTCACTGGATGACAGAGAAATATACGCAATATTCTGAAAAAGTTAATGTTGAAGTTGAAGATAGGTGTAGGACATTCTGCACGAATTATGTCTAGAATTTTCTGGAGAATCCAAAAAATAAATAATATACAGGGGCTTGCATTTCTTTTAAGAAAGTTGGTATTGGCCACTGTGACATGACACACCCTATATATTTTTTGTTGAAAAACTGCGCATTTAAAAATACAAATCGACGTGTTTTCCCAACACGCTCCTATTTGTTATCGAATTTATTCCATTTAGCTGTTCCACACTGTATATTGCGAAATCAATACTACGCATTGCTGCATACTATTAAGCAATGGGTAAAACTATTCTTATGTAATACTTTAAAAAAGTCGAAATTATGAATTTTTTAAAAAGCCGTATGATAAGAATTTTTCTGACAACATTCATAGACATATGTATGAAACCTTGTACGAAATAAAAATGTACACAGAAGTTTCAACAAGCCAGAAGCAGCTGCAATTGTACTATTTCTTGGTAAAAATTATACATAAATCGACCCATCCAGACAGTCCTAATCTAATGTCGCCAAACCTACACGAAAACCAACATAACTAATAACTACCACCATCCAGTCGGCTGTGTAACACAACACCATTTCATGCGACTGACTAAACACCCATGAAAACGTCAACAAAATAAACGATTCCCAGAACCGCCTGTTCCCAATAACCAATAAAGCCGTGTGTGACTTCACTACGGCATATTTGAGCGCCGTGACTCATGTCTAACTTCAGCATTCTTTGGCTCTGCTAATCTGCAAGCAAGATTTCGGTGTAAAATGCGGTGCGGTATCATCCTGCTGAAATCATTTCTCATTCACGTGATTTTTGGCGCGAAACCGCTCGCTTGCTAAGCCGGGGGTATCGCGCTCTCTGTTCAACGCATGCACATACACACACTATCGACCAATTAGAAGTTGTTTTTTATGCAGTCTAGTCGAAGTTCTGAGAAATTCGCCACAGAGAAAACGGGCCGCCGCAGGACACACACAAACTCACACGGGATGCTGGTGTGCGCTGTGCATTTGTTTTCGATCTCGTTAATAATTTTCGATGTCAGAATTCCCGGTGAATAAGAACAACGACATGATAATGAGAGATAACGAGCGACAAAAATGTCGGTTTTATGCGTCGTTCGGGTGACGTTAGCACTCGGATAACAATTTTAAATGCATGTTTGCATAAGGAATTCCGTGGTAAAATTAGAATTAGAAATGGAATTTGTACTGTGGCGCCTCAGCGGGACGCCATTTCTAGTATTTGCAATTCGTAAACAATTGCAGTTGCGCGAATCGAAGTTCGGAGAATTTAACACACAAACAAGTGAGGTGAATAAGTTTAAATGAACAGGAAATAGTTATTTTGTTCTTATACAGGGTGTCTTCTGTCATATCCCTTGAAGCAAATGTTATAGCAAGATTAAAACCAATCGACCTTTCAATTTTTTGATATTAGTATACAGGGTATTATTTAAAGTGGTGCAGTAACAACTATAGCTCGTTTAATTAAGCAAGACGATGACGTCAGAGGCCCAAATTTGACAGCGTTGCCGATATAACGTTTTATTCCGAAATTAAAAGAAATGCAATACAAAGTGTTCGACTACAATTTACTTTAATAAATAATTTGTTTTGCTGATAGTTTCAGTCTTTACTTGATGAAAATTCATTTTAATATTATATTAAAATAAATACACTGATGTAATTTTCACTTAAATTTATTTACTATTGATAATTGTTCCACCAGGTTACTGGCTTCTTCAGAATACAACGTTAGACTAACAGTTAAATGCCTTAAACAATTACAAAAAACTATGGTGATGCAATTACAGAGCTATTTAGAGGATTCTTGAAGCAGGTAGGAGGGGATTATCACATTAAGAAGGTACAATATTATAATTGGGTTTTTAAAAATGGATAAATTATGGCTGTACCTAATGAGTTTATATAATTTTATTGAAAAGATTAAGTAATGAGGATGAATTGGTTTCGGTTTGATCATTCAAGAGGTATGGTGAATTTTTGTTTTTATTAATTTCTAATGACTGTAAAAGATATAATTTTATACTTTTATGTTGTAAATGTAATCCTTCGAACGTATTCTGAGGTACATGATTTTCATTCAATAAATGGTCGGCAAAAGTTGACTTATTACAATTGTAGCACTCAAAAGCTTTGGTATGTTCGTCCCATCTTGTCTTGAAAGATCTTCCCGTATGACCGAGGTAGAAACTAGGGCAACTACCACATGTCAACTTATAGACACCCGAGTTGTTATTTTTGTTCATTTTATCTTTATTGTTTTTTATATGTTTTCCTAAGTTGTTATCTCTTTTAAAAGCTGTATGAACGTTTCTATTTAATAAAAATTGGGCTATTTTTTGAGAAGGGGAACCGATGAATGTGATACTTTTATATAGTTTGGGGTCGATATTAGGGGTAGTAGGATATACTTCATTTAAAGCTTTTTTATTTAATTTTTTAGTTAACAAATTGTCGATAATTTGAGGGTTATAACCGTTATTGGCAGCAAGACATTTTATTCTGTGTAGTTCTGTAACAAAGTGAGTTTTTAATAGTGGGATGGTAACCAATCTGTGCAACATCCCCTCCTACCTGCTTCAATAATCCTCTAAATACCTCTGTAACTGCATCACCATAGTTTTTTGTAATAGTTTAAGGCATTTAACTGTTAGTCTTACGTTGTATTCTGAAGAAGCCAGTAACCTGGTGAAACAATTGTCAATAGTAAATAAATTTAAGTGAAAATTACATCAGTGTATTTATTTTAATATAATTTCTGTATTGTTTAAAAAGTTCAATTAATAAATTGTTTCATTTCCTTCATTGGTATCCGTAAAAATTATCCATGAAATTCAGTCAACAAATCAACGAAATTTACTTCGCTTCTCTGGTGAAATTCTCAAAACATTTAATATTTTTCATCGTGAAACCACACAATTGTATGATTTATGAAAAATAACTTTCATGTGTATTAATATCTCTAGGAACATTGACTTTATATATAGGTAAAAAATTATTGTTAATAATGCCGAAAGTGATGTATAATAGGTATTCAGAATATACTTACGTAGTTATGTTCGTTTATAACTGCTTCTTAGTCTTATTTAAATAAAAAATGTCTTTAAACATATTTTGAAAATTCAGGCAAAATTTGATCATCTAACACCAGCTAATACCACAATAATAAAATTCAATTTCACTGTTATAATGCCAAAATGTCCATATAACATTTAGGAATATTATGTGTCAAAGTTGGGAGGAATTAATTACCAAAATGACGTCATCGTCTTTCTTAATTAAACGAGCTACACTTTATCTAATATTTCCCTAGGTTAATGAAAAAAATGTTTTTAGTGTCTCCTTTAAGCAATGTGTATTAATCTTGATAATTTCATTATCCACATATTGTGTTACTTCGAATTCTACCAGAACTAACTCTTTGCCTACTGGATATGGCCCTTTCTGATATTGTATATGAATAGTGGCACTAAATAACAAACTAAAGAGTTCAGAAATTTTCACATGTTTTACACTACATGTGTTTCGCCATATTATGGCTTCGTCAGGTGTCCAATTTATTTTAAACAACTACCGTTGTACGCCAAAATTATTCTATTTATAGAGGGGGTTCCAATTTGAGGTTAATTTTTAAATTTGACGCCATTTATATTTTTTGTACTAGAATATCATGTTATTTGACACGATGACAAGTAGGAATATTCCGGTTATTAAAAATGAAGAGATAAACGATTGAGCAACGCGTGTTCATTATTAAAAATTATTTTAAATTTGGTGAAAGGTGTGCAGAAGTTGGAAGAAAATTTCGTACAGAATATGGAAGAGAAAATTGTCCGTCAATTCAGAATTTTGCACAAAGATCTTCATTTAAAGGCTTACAAGATTCATATAATGCAAGAAATAAAGCCAACAGACTTTGGTTTACGTCGTCAATTCGTTAATTGGGCCATACAACAGAAATTTGAAAATGAGAATTTTTTCAACAAAATCATCTTCAGCGATGAAACACACTTTGAATTGGGTGGATTTGTTAACAAGGAAAATTGTCGAATCTGAGGTGAAGCAAATCCACGAGAAATAATGGAAAGACCGATGCATCCACAAAAAGTAACTGTTTGGTGTGGTTTTTGGACTGGTGGATTGGATTGCTCCATACGTTTTTGAAGATGACAATGGAAATGCTCTTACTGTGAATGGTGATATCGAACGATGATTACTAACTTGTTGGATGAATTGGAGCATATTGATGTGCAGAATATGTGGTTCCAACAGGACGATGCAACATATCATTCAGCAGCAGAAACAACCTTTTCTTTTGAAACAGAAATTTGGTAATCGAATAATTGCTCGACGAGGAAACATTAATTGGCCCCTTAGATCTTGCGATCTAATACCTCTAGATTTTTTCCTAAGGAGCTATTTGAAAGAAAAGGTCTATGCCAACGATCCACAAACATTTTTTTTTATTTGAAAACCAGTAATATAAGCTAATAGAAAAAAAAAATTTATAATGTACTGCACCTACAGAGGCAATCTAGTGTTGCCTGTGCGTAGGACTGGGATATAACTGCTAATTAACATTCTTAAAACTAAAAGCTTAAACTAACAAATGCTAACATTATTTTCTGGAGTCCTCGTGGTTTTTCTACAATGATGATAGGTTGGAGACATGTTGGACTGTCCACATCTTACATACATGTTTCTTATGTTATTCTGAAAGGCGAGTATTGACAGGCTAGGTTGGTTAACGGAAATTTTTAGGAGGTAGGAGTATGTGCATTTTCAATCTGTAGTAAAAACTCTGTCCCTTAGGTTTCAAGAAGAACTACTTATCTCATGGGCAGTGACCATTCCCCAGTATTCATCATTTAGATTACTACTAGGGAGCTACTCTTAACCCGAAGCAGTATGGATACGTTCAATATCATCGCTTTGCCAAATAAGTCCCCACATTGCTTGGACATACTTTAAAAGTTAAAATAACAAAACACCCACCGTATGTTGGAGAAATACTTACGAAATTCTACCTACAATAATAACAGATTCAATGAATAGAACGTGGGAAACTCTATTTGCGGCCATTTTTATATAGGGAATACTAGCCCATAGTACTGAGGAATAAAGGTGCTGTATTTGTTATAAGATTCCTTCAAGTATCTCATTATTAAAACAAGTATGTCTTTTGATAGGCGACCTATCAAAATTGCATTACAATAAATAAAAAAGATAAGACGGGAATACTAGACCAATAATTTATGTTACTCAGAGATATGTAAAGTTCAATTTTATGAACGATATTATCAATTAATTATACAAAGCACAGAATTTACAACTTGATTAGTACGAAAATGTTCAATAACTACAAGGAACCATTTTATTACAAGTAAAACTGATTATCCAACAGTTGATAACAAATGCACGAGACTTTTTATAAATCAATCAGATAATGAATAATGCGTTTTACCTCATATTATTATTGTTATAGCGCGATAACTTGTTATGTTTAATTTGAAATCCACGTGTGTGCATGTTATTGATTGTAATCATTAGTTACAGTCGGTTTTTACATAACAATTTCTTGAGAAAATACGCGTCTAAATAAAGATTGTTATCAACGGGGAAATATCGATGATCAGGCGCCGCGTTTGTATTAATGCAAATTTGTACTTCAAAAGAAACCATTAGTCATCTTTGAACAGGGAAAATTCATTCGTGGGACTTAAGAAGTTACGAAGATCAATGTTTTTCCGGCTGTCCTTCCCCAAAATAAAGCTCGAGAAGGCAAGAATTTTTACCCGTCTATCTAAAATCAAAAAAACCAACTTTACAAACTAAAATTTCCTAAAATGTGTCAGAAATATGTTTTCCAAAAAGCAGTTAGCCTCTCGCGATGAAAATAAACAAGTAATTACAGAAGTAGTAACTACATGTCTCACAGTATCAACAGCAGCAAGTCGTACAACCTACGAGTTATGAATGAGTCATAAAAAAGGCTACAAATGTAGACAGTCCCCAAGCTATGGATAGGTCACGTTTATACAAAACGTTTACGAAAAATGTAAATTTACCAAAAAGAAAAACTATATTCTTTAGGAGTCCATTCTTTGTTGTTTAATAGCCCCAGACAATTCGTAGTAGATACTGTTAATAAAGAATGGAACAAGTGGTAAGAAGAAATTCTGAATAAAAAAGACTGTCATTTAATTTTTAACGCTAGATTTTATTATTTACTAGCTACTACCTGTGCATTGCATTAAAGTTATGAAGGAATTACCTTTCAAGGACAAAAAAGTAATTGTTTCAACATTACCTTAATTAATATTAGAGGGAAAGCAAGATAGTTTTACACCGTTGTTTCTAGAAGCATGGATGAATAAACATCAAGACAGCTGCTATAACAGTTTATGAAACCCAAATGCACAGAAACTGAAGAACTATGGTTCAAATCATTCATTTACTCAGAACACAGCAATGGTAAATAATCAATAAACAAAAGTACTTACGCCAACACGAATTACTTAGTGAGGATATAGGCTTCGCATTAATGTTATTAATAAACAATTAAAAAGGAAAAATCTCATTGGAAGTGCATTTTTAAATATGGCCAGCAATAACGAAGATTGAAAATAACAATTGCCTTAGATACCAGGTCTATCTGACGGTATAAATGAACTATTAACCGGTATAAACGCCATATTAACTTAATTTGAATTAGACTGAACGTAAATTGAACGAGAACGTAGCAACGGAAATCATATATTGGCCAAACAAGGCAGGAAGTGAAAAATAGTGTAAACCAACATACAATACGACTACAAACTCTTCCTGCTCACCATTTCAGTGCATAACGCAATATGATATTCCACGTAGCCCTAACTGTAGATAAGGAAAGACATTAGTTGAAAGAAAAAGGCATAAGTAAGTTAGATACTAGATATCAAAATTCAAAAGTTTAAAATGTTCCTTATGTTTCGAAATATTTAGTTATTGTTTTTTGCATAAGTGTATTTAAAGAATTTATTCAATAAGAATTTGAACGATTTTAACGGTTTTTATTTAGTTAAACATTTAAACGTTTTTACTAGTTATTATTTGACAGCCAACTCATGTTACTAAGCAAAGCAAAGAAAGTTGGTTGTTATATACATGCATTAATCCTGAATTATTTAATGATCATTATAGTTATTCCACGAAGCCTGAAGAAGCCTAAAAACAAAAAGGCGAAACGTTGTCTTACTGTCTGAATTTCTACGACTTTTTTAATCTCATGTGGAATTTTAAGAAATAGCATTCAAATGCGATTGGTTTAGGTTGAGCAAAAGTGAAAACAACGATGTTATTTATTGTACCTTAGCCTTGTTAATTTTTAATCGTTTTCTGAAACGAAAGTGAACGTAAGAAATATAATTATAAATGCACTAACTTAAGTTTCAATACAAGTTAAAAACTAGGTGCCACTGTCTATAGTCTGGAACAACATCACTGCTCAGAAACAACAACCTTCATATACGCGATGAGTCACGACTGTATATAATAATTTTGAAAACTAAAAATCAATAAAACGTGAGTTTCTTCAACTTGTGAACAAGAAATAGGTTTTACCATTCCACCCACTGTCATTTATCATAGCCCGGATTCTTTATAACAACTTAATCACCTGAATGCCCTTTGAATCACACTACACCACTTTCGAATTGCTCATGCAAAAACAAAAACGAATCTAGCAAGAATATGCGTCAAGGGAAAAAAATGAATATAATAGAATCCTATCAATCAAATCAATCGTTCGAAGGTGATTTATTTCCCTTTATTTTATTAACGTGTTCATGAAAATAATGCAGTGTTTATTTGTGTAAACCGCAAGACACAGTAGCTATTTTAAAAACTACAAACTACGGCGCGAGGCCAAATTCTCTAGTTGTAAACATCTAGAAAATTAAGTCCATGTTTATTTATATAAGTGCAACAGATAGTAGCAAACGAGGGAGATTTCTAGATCTCCACAAGGTCTACCTAGGTGTGAATTTTAATAGCAGTTTATTTTTATTTGCTGCACTGATCCCAAAGAACTGCAGTTAAATTAAGTTGTCGGATTTTAAAAAGGAATGAATAGTAATAAAAATTTGGCTACTTTCAGATATACGTGTTTATATTTTAACCAATATTTCCGGTTATGCTGCATAGAAAAATACGAAACATTTTATTTTAAAATTTTCTTGGGAATACCACCACAACTGAATTTAAAAAGCTGAATACTGAAAGAAATTACCAACGTTTCAAAGTCGATTCTGAGTTCGTTGTCAATGGCTTTAAAATATGTAATGAAAATGTAAATTGCAAATTGAAAGTTTGATTTATCAATTTGCTATTTACATTTTCAATACATATTTTAAAGCCATCGCCTCAAAGTTAGTAAATTTAATATTAAAAGGTGGTAATCCTAACTCAAAGAGCCTACAAAAAATGGTCCCATCTATGGGTTTAAACCTCAGAATGACTATTTTTAATAATCTGAGTGTAAAATTATATTAAGGTAACTTTAGTGCAGGATCCCTGAAGCATGAAGGCGCCCAACCCCGCAAGCATCTGTCTGGATCCGCCCCTGTATTAGAGTGATAAATATTGAAATTTTTGAGGGAATAAGGAAAGAGAACAATCCTCATGCCAGAATGTTTGGTTGAGGATTATTATGATGACAATTCCAATGAATCAGAAATGGATATTCTGGGAGCATAAGTGATACTAGTGACATAAATCCAAATGTTTGTGACTCAGAAGACAGTCATGAAATTGGTATAACTTAAATATAGTAAAACCCGGAAAGAAATCCTGTTAAAACATCATCCAACTTTAAAAACCATCAGAATCAAATTAGACTAGTTTTCTCCTTCTGAATATGAATGTGCAAGACACGAATTTTCCAACC
This sequence comes from Octodonta nipae, assembly GCA_034190945.1. Classification (NCBI taxonomy): domain Eukaryota; kingdom Metazoa; phylum Arthropoda; class Insecta; order Coleoptera; family Chrysomelidae; genus Octodonta; species Octodonta nipae. The sequence continues at coordinate 7,234,963 of CM067219.1, read as the reverse complement.
CAAGCAAATAGTATTCATTATCATCCAATAAAGAGAGGCAAAGTTACGTATCTGTTAAAAATCAAGGCTTGGACTGACTTTTTGTACAAAATCTAAGTCCTAAAATCTAGTCGGTTAAATCTGAACTGACCTACAGAACAAGCTGAAAAGTGCTTCGTTTGACAAAGATTATCCATCTTTATTCACACAAAAAACGTTTGAAAAGCTTATTACGAAATTTTAATTTTCACTAGCTCGGTTTCCCACAGAAAAAAATTATGATTTATTTAAATGCGAATATTGTAAAAAAAATTAATAACCTAAACGCAGCCCCCATCCGGTACAATTATAAAATTATACATCTAACACGCTCAAATACACCCAAAAAGTTTCGTCAAAATCGGTCCAACCATTTAGGAGTAATTAGAAAAAAAAAACATACACCCAGGTCGTAGCGCCACCTACCGAGTTAAATTATAAATATATTCCATTCAAAAGCACAAAACTTTTCTCAAGTTAAGTTGTTTCTGAGTTTATCGCGAACCAAGGCCGTAGCCAGGAATTTTTGGATTTTTTTTTTTTGGTTGGTGATGGACTGATTAAGTATGCAAAATGTATATTTTTGTTCATGTATTTCCAAATTGCATAAACATAAAATTTATTCTTATGAAAATTATGATTAATTGGCTAAAATTGAAGCTTGAAACAAAAAATTCCAAAATTTCAAGGAGGGGGGGGTGAACCCCCATCCCCCGCTGTCTACGGGCTTACGGGCGAACTATGTTTTATAATATGTAGTCATATAACCATACGTAGTATTTTTAAATTTGAACCACTTTTTGTATAACAAATTAGGCCTAGACCAGTAGTCAACGCGTAACCTTGAAGTGCACACCATAGAGGTATTATACTGTAGAGTGAATTAGGTATGGACGTTACTGTAAGTGGCAGTGTAATAACAATAGAAAGAGAAAGACAATATCACGGTGCGCTTGCTATGTCTCTACCCTACCAATAGTCGAAGTTTTAGGCGTCACCACTGACACTGACCAATGAGGAACGACCCGCTTATTCTCTCTCTCTTTCTATTGCTATTACATGAATTTCGCTACTTCACGTGCTCTACAGTATAATACCTCTATGGTACACACACGTAGCCATTACAACGAAATACTTGGCCTGCTGGAGCTAAAAATGAACACAATAACAAACACATATTTTTTAACGTTACGCCACTGGTCACAATCAATGAAATCATTGACGTTCTACTTACCTTATTCTAAAAATGATAAACTAGAAAGGCATACTCTAATAACGTTAAAATTATATAACAGAATCTAAATTTTGTTGCAACTGTTCAATTTTCTAGATTTTTTACACTTTTTCAGCATTTTGTTATCCTGTGACCTAAATTTCAATAGCGACGTAACATATTTTTAACAAATATGAAGTTACCAATTCGGAATAAGAAAAAATAAATAAAAAAACACTCACCAGAATCTGAAGGTGTCACCAACCCATAGGCCTCCATGTTCATAGAGTTCTTCCCTTTGTGATAACTGTGATCCGATTCAGCTGCAAACTTCATTCTTATGCTCATCTCTTCCTGTTCTTGTCTTTTCACAACATCGATTTGTTCCTCTTCCTCATCTTCTTCTTCTTCGTCGTCGTCGTCATCATCGTTGTCTTCCTCTTCTTCTTCTTCCTGTTTGATTTGTGCCTCTTCAGTATCCAAAACGTCGACATCTTCATCGAAATAATCGCACAAATCGCTGTCTTCTTCCAAATCACATTCGTGTATGGCCTGATTGAGGATTTGCAACAAGTTGGTGTGTTTGTTTGAATGTTTATCCTCGTCATCGTCAGACATGGGAGGTGTTTGCAACAGAGTGTTCGCCATACGCACTGCAGGTTTCAACAGACTCTGTTGACCGTTCGATCTAATATTGGTTTCTTGCTTTATCGTCGTGTTGAAAGCTACTGGTGTGGTGTTGATCACGGGAGGTTGTGGGATCAAACTAACGATGTTCGATCTCAACTCATCGGCTGGATGTTCATCGCTCGGGCAGTGCCCCGTCCACATACAATCATGGTTGGATATGCAGTAATCTTTCAAATTTTTCATAGAAGGGTACAACGGCGGCGGGCCCAGAGGAAAGCCGCAATTCGGACTCAAGGGACTCAACAACTCGCTCTGACTCAAAGGACTCATTAAACTGCTCGGACTCAGCGGACTCATAGAATCGCTCGGACTCAGTAAGGACAACATACTGTCGCTGGAGGGGCTGTCGCCGGCGTTGCAGAGGTCGTTGAAGCTTGAGAAGCTGTGCGTAGGGCTGGCCGGTTCTGATTTTAATTTCTTTTCTGCTAACAAGTCCGTTAGAACTGAAAAGGTGAGATTTAATTCTTTTTTTGACTAACATAGTTTTCAATATATGCTCTGCACCAAAAATTAAGCGTTTCAATTCACAGGAATAATTTTTGGAACAGAGCATGTTACTAGTGTAAGAAAATGAAATCAATTTGCTAGATGGAAATAAAATGGCTTCTAAAATAGAGGTATTTTTTCTCGACTGAATATAATAAAGAATGAACACTCTACCCTTGCCAAGGTTTATCCTATAGGTACGCTACTAGGGCAAAACTAATTTTCAACCTCAAAGATTATTTTCATTGTTTTCAGGGGCAAAGCAGAGATTTTTAACTAAACTAAAGGCCTTAAGTCTTAGACGTCGATATGGAACTTTTGGTACTCCTTTGATGTCCGGTGCCTATTCCTTACTATAGCATCTGTCATTAAATTTAAACATCTCTATCTGGGTGTTGCGATTTCTTTGTCATTGAGTATATGGCCAACTGAGGATCCAGATCCCCAGAATTTTTTGGACAAACGCTAGTTACTGGAGAATTGAGTTTTTCAGTTATCCACTTGTCATTGATTAAAGGTACAGGCCAAAAATTAGCTTAAAAATGGAAACACCAGAAGCATAAAAGAACCAACCACACTATTCTCTGGACACATTTTTATATATAAAAAAATAATAAAATTTGTTACGCAAACTGTTACAAATTCTGCAGCTTTTAAATGAGAACTACAGCACAATTCCGAAACCCAAACCATGTTTGTCATTAAAACACCATCACTTAAAAATTTGGAATTCAAGCTCGTCAATGTCCTCTTAACAAATCTGTTTTGCAAAGACCGCAGACACAGTGACTTCACATTTGAAGGTGATTAGAGCGACAACCTCGTATTAAGTCGACAAACACTGCATGTTGCACCTATAAAGATGATCAAGTTCAACTTAGGTAGGAGTAATTTTTGTATAGTGATGAGACTCTTAAACACCCACAACGGATTTTTTAATGTTCCAAATTTAAACATTCGTAACAATAATGACTGGCAGATGCTATTAACAAAAAGGGAGATCGTGACCATCAAACTTTATCTATATAGTTTTACAAAACTATGACTGAGCAGAAAATTAGATTTATTTGTCTTACTCTCATAACTATATACAAGGTAAAACTTAAGTATCATACTAATCAAATGAAGTACAAGACTATGATAATGAAGATAGATGGCACACAAGTATAATATTTCAAGTTGATTGCTGCGTTTGACAAATTTCAATACAGCCTAGGCGTTAACATGGTTTTGGTCCAAATTCGTAATATCCTGTGGTAAAGTATTTTCTGACAATGTTTTAGGTTCTACCATTTCCATACTACAACATTTCACTTAAGAAAGCTGCTTTATTTAAAGTACAACTGCATTTGTTGTGTGTAGTGACAAAAAGAATCTGATGCCAACTACACTCACTTTTAAGTCTGCTGGCTTCTTTAAACAGAGAAAATCTTAAGAAGCCAGCTGTATGATGATAAATAAACACGGAAATCGGGACACCTTCAATCGACCTTCATTTGTACTGGAGAAATGTATTGCTAACAGAGCAGAAAAACGGTATGAAGTGATCGCCAAACGACAAATTGTGGCTGTCAAATTTTTGACAATCAACAAAATCAACATCAAAGCGAAATTTTTAAGAAAAAAACCTCGAGAATAACAATAAAAAATGATTGACAACGACTCCAGAGTCGGAGTTCAAACGTCTCCAAGCACAGATAAAAAAAATGAGAAGAGAATTAACGATATATGTTTTACCAAGAAGGTGCAAAAATTCTATATATTGCAGATTAAATATCTCAATTCGTAGCTAGAGATGTGAAGTTAAAAGAAAACTATAAATCCTCATATTGAAACTGAGGAACGTAGAAAAAAAAACATATCTTAACGAAGTACTTTTCAATATGTTTCAATACAAAAACATCAAAATGACTAACGAGTTATAAAGGTTGTTTTTTTAGAGGTATAGAACTTTAAGTTGGCAACACTCTTTTACCCGGCGGCCGTCTTGTCAGCTGTCAAGTGATTCATGTTTGGTTTGGCATTTCATCATGAATAGACTGACGCCTAAACAACGCTTCCAAATTGTGCAAATTTATTTTGAAAATCATTGTTCTGTTCGAAATACGTATCGCGCACTACGTCCATTTTACGGTCAACATAATCGTCCATCAGAGCAATTAATTCGATTAACTATGCAACGTTTTCGCACCACATTTACTCTAAATGATCATACCCATCCACAGAGATGTCGTACAGTCCGTACAGAAGAATCCATTGCTGCTGTAGAGCGTAGCATAGAGGAAAACACGAATCAGTCTATTTGCCATCGTAGACAGGAATTGGATATGTGTCCATCCATTTTATGGAAGATTTTGCGGAAAGATCTTGATTTGCGTGCTTACAAAATTCAACTCGTGCAAGAATTGAAGCATGACGATCAACTAGCAAGGCGTACACCGGTGAATGGACCCAAAACAAGATTGCCGTTGATCCCGATTTTCATAGCGAATTTTGTTTAAGCTCACTTTTGGTTGAATGGATACGTCAATAAACAAAACTGCCGCATTTGGAGTGATGATAATTCTCAAGTTCATATTGAGACACCGCTACATCCAGAAAAACTGACTGTTTGGTGTGCTGTATGGTCTGGTGGAATAATTGGGCAGTACTTCTTTAAAAACGATGTTGTCCAGAACGTTACAGTGAATGGTGATCGGTATAGAGCCATGATTACTAACTTTTTCGTTCATCAAATGAACAATCATGATGCTCACGAGCTGTGGTTTCAACAAGACGGGGCAACATGTCACTCAGCTCGTGCCACAATAGATTTATTGAAAGAAACGTTTGGTAACCGCATAGTTTCACGTTTCGGACCCGTGAATTGGCCTCCAAGATCGTGCTATTTAACGCCGCTTTACTATTTTCTGTGGGGATACGTGAAGTCGCATGTCTACGCCGATAAGCCCGAAACGATTGACCACTTGAAAGACAACATTCGCCGCGTTATTGCCGATATACGGCCACAAATGTTGGAAAAAGTCATCGAAAATTGGACCTCCAGATTAGACGACGTCCGAGCCAGACGTTGCGGTCATATGGCAGAAGTCATATTCAAATTATAATGCCAGAAGATCTTTCGAATAAAGTAAATTTCCTGTCAATTTAAAAAAATATATCCTTGTTTTATACCATTTCAAAGTTCTATACCTCTAAAAAAACACCATCATACTGCTTTTGCTTCCTTACCTGTGAGTTCAGGAAAGTCCAAATTGAATTTCTTCCATACATCATCCGAAACCAAAGGGTCGGAAAAGGTGGCGAAGTACTCGTCTTCTAGTTTGACAGGCATCTTCTTGATCGTGGTACCGCAAAAACTATACGAATCGAAAATATCGACGAACGAATACGTATCGAGAATTTTGGAAACCGAAATTATAAAATAATCAACTCGAAACAAAAAACTAATCGGAAAGAAATTATTTACTTATTATCTAATGTCTCACTATCACTAATATCACAAAATCTTCCCTGGCTAAAAGAACTCCCGCTGTGTCTAGGCGGCAGCTGCTTCTGTAACAAAAAAAAAAAGAATAAAACATCGAAAACTGAATTAATGAAAGACAGCTGCTGCATGGTGCGTCTCGCGTTTTAATCTTTTACAAAAGATCATCATCACACGCATTCTTAACGATTGTATAACGAAGTCGAGATCTTCCGATTGGGCAGAGGTTTCGATATTTTTATGTGACTGCTATGCACGTGGCCCTTTGCTTTTTTTTAGCTTTGTATTGGCCGAACGACGTTGGGCGCCATTAAAATGTCATTAGCAAGTTTCTTTCCTATTGTAGGTGGCATGGGGCATTCATTGAAGAGGTTACGAGGATGATTTTTTGTTTGACAAGGTGATACGTATCACTGAAGAGCAGGTAAGTTGAGTGTTGACATTGGTTGACTGCCGTTTTGGTTATTAAAAATAATAGGATTATGAAACTTATATTTTATGATTACAAGCGAAAAATCATCTTGATGGACCCATACAACTTATTTCTCTGTGTAAGAAACAGGGACTAAGTAGTAATACATTAAGAGTTTCTTCTTTTATAGAAAATAAACAAATATAACATCCAATTAATATATAATACCTGCACAAATTAGAGACAGAAAGTACCCGGCAAAATTACTTGCCAATAAATTTGTCAGCTGACTGCTTCATATTATAAAATAAACATCTTACATAAAGACTTTCTTACTCTCTCGACTTTAGTTGTTGCTAAATTATTTATACAAATTCCCGCCTCGCCCATGAATAATGTTTATATGGTTCCTTAGATCTAATGGAATGGTTCTAAACAACTGGCATGATCAAATTCGACGTCCTAGAGTACTTTGTTTGATGTTTTTTACTCTCTCGGGATTATTTGTTCCTAAATTATTTAAATAAACCCGGCCCGCTCTTCAATAATGTGTATATGGTTCCCTAGATCTAATGGAATGGTTCTAAACAACTGCCATGATCAAATTCGCCGTCCTAGAGTACTTTGATTTAGTACTTTGTTTGATGCTTTTTTAATCTCTCGGCTTTATTTGTTGCTAAATTTTTTAAACAAATTCCCGCCTCACCCTTCAATAATGTTTATATGGTTCCATAGATCTAATGAAATGGTTCTAAACAACTGGCATGATCGACGTCCTAGAGTACTTTGTTTGATGTTTTTTACTCTCTCGGGATTATTTGTTGCTAAATTATTTAAATAAACCCGGCCCGCTCTTCAATAATGTGTATATGGTTTCCTAGATCTAATGGAATGGTTCTAAACAACTGCTATGGTCAAATTTGACGTCCTAGTGTATTTTGTTTGATGTTTTTTACTCTCTCGGCTTTATTTGTTGCTAAAGTATTTAAACAAATTCCTGCCCCGCCCTTCAATAGTGTTTATATGGTTCCTTAGATCTAATGGAATGGTCTAAACAACTGCCATAAAATTCGACGTCCTAGAGTACTTCGTTTTAATACTTTGATAATAGAAATTAATACCATTTACCATGGTGTAGTAAAAAGGTGGAACGACAGCAAACGAATCAAAATTGTAGTTTCGGTTTGTCTTAAACAAAAGTATCGGCCGAAACTACAAAAGCCACCGAAATTGGGTTGCAGTGGAAAAAACTAGTTTCGGTCTCTCTAACTCTAACATACAGTTCGATCCACAAAATTGAGCAAAACTGAACTACTCTACATTATTCAACAGTGATGTGATAATAACTAAGGAATATAAAAGTGAGCAGATCAGAAAATTGTATTGTACAAAACGGAACAAAAGAGCTGTATCTCTAATACAACTTTACCTATTCTTATAAAGTAAAGCCAAACTATATACATATAAGAAGTTAACCTCAATTGTCTGTGATTACAAAATCCTCAGAATTCGAATATAGTTCCGAATGTATTATTAAAAGAAACGGCATAAATTTCTGGCGCGTTCACCAGAATGAACTTATACATTTACAACTGGTCCGTTAGAGAATTGGGAGGCAAGACTCAGTGGTTGCAGGGGAGGTATGTTTAGATTCCGTATATGATACGTATAAATAACAAAATGTTGTTAAAATAAACGAAGTCATGTTCTCAACTACTTTCGACGGGTGTCACTTATCTAGACCGTCAGACACGAACCGTTTTTATTAATTCAATTTTTATGACTGTTGTATTTACTATACAATAGAGATAAAAAAGTTTTTCCTGGAATTTTTTGGATTTAAATAACTGGGTCACAAAGATTTTAAAATTACGGCACCAGATAAAGTGATATCAGACGTCTGCGTAGCTAACCTTATCTTGGCGTCAGTTGTATTTCCATTGAGTATCTTAATACTACAAAAATTCTCGTTTATTATAAATAAAACACGAAAATGTTATCAGTAGCTTGTAAGGTAATAACTAAATCTCAAGTGCAGATTGTTCGAGGAAAAGCTACTCTCGAGATGGTTTCAATGGTGTTTTCAGAAATGTAAACTCATCGGACACTTCACCAAATGCTGTGTAACTAGACACATCCACAAATACACTGAGAAAAGGTGTTGTTAAACGTTTTATACAAAAAAGTTTGTTCCACATCACAAAAATTTCAAGAAAATGTAGAAGCCGTAAACAATCCCACTGAACGCAAAGAGAGTCATGTTTTCCGGGACAGAGAGGGATAAATACACTGTGACTGGGAATCTAATAAAAACTGAAACATTTGTCCAAAAAGAAAGTTTTGGTTTATCATAATGCACCAGTCCACACCATCCTTGGCTGGTCAACGAATCTATAAGTATCGTACCATCGTAAAGTTATGTTAAAATATGTAAGAACGTAGTTATAAGCAATCCCCTCAATATTTTGTACTGAATCGAGCTACTTCCTTAATAGTCCAGTCAACGAAGTCAAAAAACGATGATAATACTGGATAATTTATCCAAGCAGCATAGATTTTTCTAAAATTTTGCTTTTTCTCGGGTGAAAAATATATGAAAAAAAGTCCGGGAATGAATAAAGCAGAGGGTAAGCAGAACTCAAATCCAAATTTTTAGGAAAATCGGCGCTGCTTCGACAAATTACCTGAGAAAATGGTCATTGGCTGGACTATAAACACAATTGACTTACATCCAATATAAATTAAAGATCATTTAGTAAAATGACTAATCTTGTTATTCTAAGGTTTGAATTTATTTGATATGGCTATAAATAATGAATCTTATACCAGAAACTGCCTTCCCTACAAATGACAACATAAATTACTGAATAGCGTCACCGAATGTTACAATATCTTTCGAGTGTTTGACTAGACCATTGAACCGAGAGCCAGGTAGTAACCAATAACTCCACCTGTACAGGTTGTTGACTGAAATGACGAGAAGGAAGCAAAATCCCAATCTGTTAATGATAGCGTAACTTCTGAACGACTTGACTGACTGACTTACATAGTCACAATATATTAGTGTTGGGGACATTATGATAAATAGCTACGCTAGAATTCTATAGGTGGCATTGTAGTTAAATTATTGGCTACCCTCCACCCGCATCCAAGAGCTCTTCTGAAGACGTCAACAGGAACTTTAACCAAATCAAACTCAACGTGCCATCTATCGAAAAAGACACAACTTCTGGCAACCAGCTGGTACTACAATAGTTTGGCTAATTACATCAAAAATTTAAAATTAGAATTTCAGTTCAAAAAAGAAATTCATAAAATGTTAGCTTAGAACCATGCTCAGTGGTAGACACTATTTTGTTAAAAGGTTGTTGTACGTTTATGCATTGTAATGTACTCATCCTTCAAAATAAAATTCATAAAATGTTAGCTTAGAACCATGCTCAGTGGTAGACACTATTTTGTTAAAAGGTTGTTGTACGTTTATGCATTGTAATGTACTCATCCTTCAAAATAAAATTCATAAAATGTTAGCTTAGAACCATGCTCAGTGGTAGACACTATTTTGTTAAAAGGTTGTTGTACGTTTATGCATTGTAATGTACTCATCCTTCAAAATAAAATTCATAAAATGTTAGCTTAGAACCATGCTCAGTGGTAGACACTATTTTGTTAAAAGGTTGTTGTACGTTTATGCATTGTAATGTACTCATCCTTCAAAATAAAATTCATAAAATGTTAGCTTAGAACCATGCTCAGTGGTAGACACTATTTTGTTAAAAGGTTGTTGTACGTTTATGCATTGTAATGTACTCATCCTTCAAAATAAAGAATATTATTATTACTCTCTTCGAGGTGTCATTCAATATCTCTGACAGGTGAAGTAACCTGAAAATTTTATCGTGACATTCTGTCTTAGGAGTTAAGGGAGAACAGCAATTACACGGTCTTACATCTCGCGTCTTCAAATATTATTATTATTATTCGATTTTACAAGCAATGCTTAACTTGTTTGCATCAATTCAACAGTGCAATCTTACTGTCGATGCATTATTGTCCACCCAATGCCATCGCAAATTAATTATTTAGAAAAAAGCCTTCCACAGCGTCATTGGTTCTTGGCAATCCTTTTATTAAACTGCTAGGAAGCAATTGATTAGTTTTTGTTAAAACGAAGCGTTTTTTTTTCGAGATTGCGGAATAACTCAATAGGCCAAGAATTGAAACATAGGCGGGTATCGATGGTTGTTATATAATCCGGAGATAAAATCAGAAAAATAAATAATTTGTAGAGTACTATTACTCGATTTATCTGGATTACGGTATCTAATGTCAATAGAAAAATAAATAAAATATTTTGCAATAATTATATAATCTTTACTTTTGGTAATCTAGAAATTATGTTTCTTTGCTATTTTTTTAAACATTTCACTAATAAATAAATCTTGTTTATATATATATTTTGCTTTACAAGTTGTTTTTAATATGCCGCTATTTTCGAAAGTAACTAATATTTATCATTACATTTTTTTTGTTTCTTAAAGTATCTGCCTTGAAAATTAATGCACCTTTCCATATGTTAGAACCATTCTAGAAACACATTTTTCTTGAAATCGTGGGACGAAAGTCAAGTAGGTTATTTGGTGATTAAGGTAAATTACCCAGTGGACTGTCAATCATACCCCACAAATGTTCAACTGGTGATGAATCTGGGAAGGGAGAAGGTCACGAAAACTGGGTATTGTTATTTTCGACATCATAGGCATCCCGTGGTTTTGGAAATAAGATGTAATGCGGTGAACAGGACTTGTTTTTACCTTTCAACAGTCAAACTCGTCAAAATGTTGAACAAAATGTTTCTAGAATGCAAGAACAAAAGCTCCAAAAGTCTGAATTTAACAAGAAGGGTTTTGGTGACACTCTAAAAAGTGAAATAACTGGAGTTACGAATCACTAAGATTTTTATACCATACAATGATGTTGAATTGACAGTAATCGCAATAAAAGAGATCGTTTGTGTTATTTGGAAACAAGGTAGAGAATCTATACAGGGTGTTTCTAAAATAGGGTTCCATATGTAAGACCCATATATTTTTTTCTATTTATATTCGACCGTTTTGTCCTTAACAGAAAAAAAACAGTTTTGTTTGAACCATTTTAAGGGCATACGAGGGCTGCTTTTTATATTTCGGGATTGGACAACCCTAGTGTTGCAATCTTACAAATGACAGCTCTATCGTAAAGTTTGACGTGGATGTAAGTCAGCAAGAGTGCATGGATGAACTTAATTTAATTTTTGGCGATAAAACTCCATCAAGGACCACTGTTTATCGATGGTATGGTGAATTCAATCGAGGTCGTAGTTCACTCCAAGACGAATTTCGTGAAGGTCGTCCAAAAACAGTTGTTCCGGAAACCATTGATGCTGTGCGCGAACTGATATTGCAAGATCGTTATGTAATCTATCGTGAGATTGAGTCAACCTTACACATTAGTGGGACCAGCAATTTGTCAATCGTTCAAAAAAGGCTCGTGTCGATTGGTCGAAAGAAAAGTCCTGACTTGTCACCAAATGACTTCTTTTTATTCCCGTACGTAAAAAACAAACGGAGAGGTCAACTTTTTTCGACACTTGAAGAAGCGGTTGCTGCGTTTAGAATGCATGTTTTGGAGAGTGGAAAAAGTGCTTCGACAATTGGTTCAAACGCATGCAAAAGTGTATAGATCTTAATGGGGAATATTTTGAAAAACAATAAAGCAATTTTCGATGATTAATATTTGTTTTTTTATTCTCTAATCCCGAAATATAAAAGGCAGCCCTCGTATAACTTCCTAAGAGTGTGTTTTAGGGAACATGTTAACAGGGACTTTTTGGCTTATTTTAATGAGTTCCATGCACAGCAGAAGTTTGGAACCCTAATTTAGAAACACCCTGTATACATAGGAATACTATACAAATGTTTAAACGCCTCGAAGCTCTTTTTTTCTGATTTGACAGACTGACATGACAAAAATGAAAAGACAACAATAAAATATCTTAAATGATGATGGACCTTCACGATTTCTGTCCATTTCAAATAGACTACAGTACAATATTTTTAGGCTTTTTGACTTTTTTTTATGGTGATATATGTAGACTATCTACAGAAATTGTCTTTTGAACATGTTGGATTCACATGCTAGCATTTTTTGCAAGAAATGAATTGATCCCAGGTTGAGCATATGACTAAGACTATGGCATCATTAATTATTTTGCAAATTGAACAAATGAAAATTATTGAATAGAGATACCTTTTTAAATGCATTATCACACGCTACTCACTTCTGAGAAAACACCCCGTATTATAGCACCTATGACGTAATTAGAAATAACCGACCAACAGTCCATAATAAATTTTTAAGCGTTGTTTACAATGAATCATCATTCTTTATAAACAAACTGTACTAGGAATGTCTTTTATGGACCAAACGTCAATTCCGCGAACAATCATTGAGCAATTCTCAAGCAAACCGAAATTAGCAAACAAAATCAATGTTAAAAAGTCGTAAAAATTCCAGCGCTTTCCGTCCCAACGACTTCGAGACTCGTATTTTTAGATTTGCACATCATTTCATGTCTATTTCAAGTAATCGTACAATTTTTTTGACCTTGTCGGCGTTACGTTCGGCATAAATGTAGAAATCTTAATATATAAATAAACATAAATCAAAAACGTTCGTTGGGATTACTTGCGAAATTTTCCCGATACACTGATGTCACCCCATTATACTATCAAATGTGCTGCAGGCACCAAAATGGGGGATTTTGACGTTTGATTTATTATGGTGGACCGCAAAGTACAATAAAAACGCTACCTCAAAACGTTTTTTCTTTTATTTTTTGAGTCCCCAACACAACCCGCTTGTGTCTAGATCGAATTAATTGTCGTTGAAGTTAACATGTTAACAGCTATACAGGGTGTTACATAAATGAATGCCATACTGTGCATTATTTTACCACTCAAATTTCATATAAACATTGGCCAGTTTTCTGTTTATTTCACAGAATTTGTAGCATTTTATTATTTTAAATCATAAATGCTTTAAAACTTGGGTTCGGGTGCTATTGGTCTTTTAATTAAAAGGAAGTGTTCAAAATACTTGCCTAATAAATCTCTTTAAATTCTTAAAATAATTAAACAAGTATAGACCAATCAATAGAGATTTTTTCGTGCAAAAAATACTATCAGGATACTGCCTGTGCCTTCACATTAAGAACGATTTGAGGTAATATTTTGCTAACTTTTCCACTCTCAACTATGGTTTTTTACTTTATTATAAACAATTGAAACAAGAAAATTGCGTTTTTTTTTTCGTTGCATGTTTCTAAAATGAAAAATAATAAACTAATCTCAATGGTGTCAACAGGTGAATTGTAAAGCATGAAAATACCAATGAGTAACACGGAAAATCAAAAAATACTGGAAAATTTAGCGGTTTTCTTTATATTATCGTAACTCCGTCACTATCGAAGTTGTAGAACTAGGCTTGTGGGAACTGATAGTAATTGATATCTACCTTATGTGTGAGTAAACCAGGCGCTATCGGTTTATTAGTTTTTGAATAATTGTGATATGAAGTTTTTAGTCCACTATTCTTGCAGTGCGTCTCCATGCGACATGGATCGTCAAATATCAAATTCAGAATAGAGATATTCGAAGTAGAAGTATCATTCTACAACGCCTCTATTTTCATTTTTCGTTAAATGTCTGTGAAATACACAAAAATTTTAGCTGACAGATGGTGAAAGAATCTTATCGCTAAAAAAGCTTATATACAAAGTGATTTGTTCGATTTTATTATATCAAACGAGAACTGTTTATTAATATATTTATATAATATTTTATAGAGAACTCCAGAATTAAAGCAATAGGTTTATATTAAAGTGAAACAAACACTGAACAAAATAAGTCAAAAAAAGTCTTGAAAATATCTAAATTAATTTCTGGGAAAAGCAATAAAAATATTTATAAATTACAGGCAGCCTGCCTATATTATATATTACAAAACGTTTCCCCTCAACAACCGTGCTTCCCCCACTCTTTGCATACATACATAAGCTCGCCCATTTTTTGTCATGTTTGCTAATATTTTTCAGATATTTCACAGATATTTACTGAAAAATGAGAATAGAGGCTTTGTAGAATGTCACCTCTACTTTCAACAACTTTTTTCAAAATTGAAATTTGATTATCTATGACGCATGGAGGCACAAAGCAGAAATAGGGAACAAAAAACTTTATATCACAATTGTTCAAAAACTAATAAACCGGTAGCGCCTAGTTTTGGCATACATAAAATAGATATAAATTACTCTCAGTTCTTACAAGCCCAGTTTAACAGCTTCTAAAGTGACAAAGATTCGATTTTTATTTAAATGCTACATTTTTCAGTATTTTTTAGTTCATTAGTTTTTATTTTATAAACATGCTAAGAAAAAAAAGTAATCTACTTGCTTCAATTGTTTATAACAAAGCAAAAAAACATAGTTGTGAGTGGAAAACATAGCAAAATATCGCTACGATTAATGTGATGGCACAGTCGGTTCCTGAGAGTATTTTTTACCCATTATCAGTTACTTTTTGCTCTATTGATTGGTCTAATAATAAATTATAGGACTTACAATGTCGACGGTAAAATACTATCAAATTTATTATATTTATAATTTTTTAAACATTAAAAAATCATGCTGAATAATAAATACAGTACTAAACATAAAAAATCACATTTATCTCAAAATCACCCATATGTATCAACGATTTTACCTTGAAAATCATCCTCAATATCAAATTCAAAGTTACCCTTTCAATCTATAGTTTTTGTCATTGCAGATTCCTATATTTTTCCTATATTTACAGGAATTTCCATACCTTTTTTTTTTGATTTGACAAATCAAGTGTGCATTGCTGTTTTAAAAAACTGGCATGACTTTAATTTGATTTTAAAACTAATAAGTCAATGTCATATCTAAGATTAACCCAGGCATCCACAGTTGCCATTTTTTAGAGTTTCCCATACTGTAGCCGCGTCCTGTATATTTTCATAACGAGTATAAAAAATCACAAAAGCACTAAGCCATGTGAAGGGCAATAGAAAAATTTTTAAAATAATTTTTTGGGTAGTATAAAAATGAAATCGCTACTCTAAATAAGATGTGAATAGTGATAATGGCCATTTGATGACATGATGTCGATTGACATTTAAAGTTGTCATATGTAAAATTAATTTCCCTCTTTCATATAGCTTGCGTCAGAAGACTAGGAATATTTTTCAATTCTATCCCAATTCATACCCAATACTGTTTGTTACACAATAGCAAATTTTGAAAATATTTATTTTCATGTCTATTACCCACAGAATTTTGTAATATTCAATGCAGTATATGACTTCTGTTATTCAATCCTAAGTAGACTGCGCCATGAAATTAAGACACTACTACAAATTTTTTGAAAAATATATTCATTTGATACCTTGTGTATAATCATTCATTGCATTTTGCAAAACCCCTGTGTATTTATTATCGTAACCAGAAAAAATGTTTTATCAGAACTGTTGACGTTTTAGCTATTGAATGTTTTTGTGAAGTTCAACCGATCAATTAAGGCAGTTTGTGGTTTGTTCTTTGCCGCTTAGAAGTATATTTTTAAGCGTTTCAATATGGTTGAACGATACAGAGAAACTGGCGATCATAGATCACGGCAAAAGAGCTGGAGAAGGCAGAATTCGTGTCACAATCATCGGCCAAAATCGTTTACAAAGCTTTCTGTTCTCGAGCAACGATTTTTAGCAACAAGAATGTTGAAAGTTTAGCCACAGAACACGGCATTCGAATGAGCTTAGAAACTGCTCAAAAACCACAATAATGCTCAACCTCACATAGCAACAGCAGTTCGAAATTACCCATTGGAAGTTGACATTGAAACTACAGCTTGGCCAGCATAAAGTCCAGACTTGAATCTATTAGAGCAGGTCTGGGATATACTCGAGGCAATTACTAACTAATCCAAATCAACCTAACAGCCAGACGTAGAAATTGTTGAATTAAATTGTATATTTATTTCCTTACGAATACATATTTAGAAAAAGAAAATCATTAAGACATGGGTGCTACAACTTTTAACTTTTGATCGTTAATTGCTTTTCTTGAAACAACACGAAATTTGAAACTGGACCTTGCAACTGCAACGAAAAATTTGATATGCGGAACTCGTGGAAGACTATAAATACCGCTGCTGAAGAAAACATCTTAAAAATAGATCTTTTGACATTGACGAAATGGCAAAGTAAAATAACAAACTTATTTCGAGACTGCATCATTATCATTGCTGACTAAAACCAATTAGCATTGGATAGGAAATTGAAAACTATGTCGCTGTCTTCTTACACACCAAATTTATATAACTTGAATTTTGATAGAGTGTAGTCTAACCTGATTCTTTCTACAAGAAGGGTTCTTGTAATAAAGTAGCTGATATTCATGACTTTTACCTAGTAGAATCTTTTCATTTTCCTATTGTTCTTAATTAACAGAAAAATCCATACAAGTATAACCTTGTCTCTTTAAAGCATACACATTCTTAGCTTTGAAAATCATTCTCTTGGTCAAATCTTTAAGAACTCCTAGTTTCATCAATCGCGATACGAGAGCTGCCTTTTATATTTCGGGATTAGAGAACAAAAACAAATATTAAGCATCGAAAATCGCTTTATTGTTTTTCAAAATATTCCCCATGAAGATCTATACACTTTTGCATGCGTTTGAACCAATTGTTGAAGCACTTTTTCCACTCTGATTGAGGTATCTCCAAAACATGCATTCTGAACGCAGCAACCGCTTCTTCAGTCGAAAAACGTTGACCTCTCAGTTTGTTTTTTACGTACGGGAATAAAGAGAAGTCATTTGGTGACAGGTCAGGATTTGTTTTGAGTGGTCAAAATTGCAGTTGTTTGAGCCGATGTGTGAGAGCTCGCATTGTCGTGGTGAAGAGTGATCCGTCTTCGGCGGTTGGTTTTCCTCATTTCTTGGAAGACAACTGGCAAACAAATGGTTGTGTACCACTCAGAATTGACTGTTCTGCGTTGTTCTAGTGGTACGGTTGCGACATGTCCAGTTTTTCCGAAAAAATAGGCGATCATTTACTTGGAAGTGCTTCGTGCGCGACCAACTTTTGTTGGATTCGGCTCATCTTGAAACACTCATACAGTCGACTGCTGTTTACTTTCGGGCTTATACGCGTAAATCCACGATTCATCACCTGTCACTATGTCACAAACGTGTTTTGAAGCACCGCGATCCTATTTTATGAGCTTTTCTTTCGACCAATCGACACGAGCCTTTTTTTGAACGATTGACAAATTGTGTGGGATCCAACGCGAACAAATTTTTTTGACATTCAAATGTTTATGCAATATTGAATGTATGCTGGTCCCACTAATGTGTAAGGTTGACTCAATCTCACGATAGGTCACATGACGATCTTGCAATATCAGTTCGCGCACAGCATCAAGTGTTTCCGGAACAACAACTGTTTTTGGACGACCTTCACGAAATTCGTCTTGGAGTGAACTACGAATTCGATTGAATTCACCATACCATCGATAAACAGTGGTCCTTGATGGAGTTTCAATGCCAAAAATTAAATTAAGTTCATCCATGCACTCTTGCTGACTTAATCCACGTCGAAAGTTGTAAAAAATAATCGCACGAAAATGTTCACGATTTAATTCCATTTTTTGGCCGAGGTGAATCCTTTAAGTTACTGTAAACAACACATAGCGCTCGTATGTCAAACCGTTCTGAGTACGTACAACCTCAAAAATGCCAAACTTTACGATAGAGCTGTCAGTTGTCAGATTGCAACACTAGGGTTGTCCAATCCCGAAATATAAAAGGCAGCCCTCGTACATGCTTAACACCAACAGGTCTTATGGCTGTTTTTTTATACATTTAAAAGGTGACATTTTGTACCTCCTTACACCAAGACAGATTTTTTAGTGTTAAATTTTGCTAGTACCAAAGCAAAAAAATATTTGCTGCAATGTGGTCATATAGTGGATATTTTTAGAAAGTTAGCCTAGTTCTACTGTGGTATGGATTAAAACTAAAACAAAGCATCCTGTTTCTTTGTTTAAATTCATCTACATTTCATGGCATGTTCTAGCATAACTTTTTACTAAAATAAACACAGGACTTAAATCTGAAGACCGAAGCGGTGTTTCAATTGATCATATTGTTGTTGTACAGAAAATTTCTTGTATAAATTTTAATATCAACAAAATAACCTCCGAATCCAGATGAAAAACCAATTTGATTACGAGACATATTTGCAAAATGATATTTTTGTTTGACTTACAAAAACCCTCCAGTTTATACTGGGTGTATTAAATAATTTCTAATGTTCCTCATGCTTGAAAATATGACTACCATAACCTCTTGAAAGGATTCAAAAACAGATGGCTTGTAGGTTAGCCTTTTTTTAAAGGTACCCAGGTACACTTTTCTACCGCGTCATTAGATTTCAATTAATTTCCTACTAATAAACAGCTGGGCACAATTTTGTTAAAGTTAGACGACAAATGTAAGAGCTGTGACGGATCAATATTGTTTTAATCATTGCTGGACCTATAGTGGATTGAATTATTTAATAAAATAGTTGTGAACATTATTTTTTTACAATAGAATCGTTTCAAATCATATTAAACAATCAACACATCAAAAAAGAGTATGAGTTTCTATAAAATTTATTGCTAATAAACAATCAAATGCAATAAAACTGTTATTTATTGCACTTAATAACAACAGTTATCAAACTATGATAGGTTTGCGTTGATATTTATAGGGAGGTATAAAAAGTTTCAAATCAAAAAGTTCATTTAAAGTAGTGCCAAAATACGACGGTTATACGAGTATGGTCTTAGAAGTAACCGACCAAACAAAGAAATCAAAAAACTTTGGGAAAAATGTATATTTATTTTTCAACATAATCTACTTTCAGCTCTATGCACTTTTCCCAGCGATGTTCAATAAGTTCGACAGTTTTCTATAATAAGAACTGTCTTGCTCTTCAAAATAGCCATTAACTGTCCACATCACTTCTTCATCTTTAGAAATATTTGACCACTGAGCCATTTATTTATTTTAGTTCGGGAACAGAAAATAATCACAGGGGGCTAAATTTAGACAATAGGGTGCACAAGCTAACAATTCAAATTTAATTCATTAATTTTAGTCAATTCAATAACGAATTTATGAGCTGGTGCATTGTCTTGATGAAACAACACTGTCTACTTAGTCCAATGCGCCGGTTTTGCTTGATTTCTTCGCTCAAACGTTGCAATAAGTTCGCATAATACTCGCCGTTGATAGTATGAAAATTATCCCATGCATTCCCAAAAAATCGACGCCTGCAGATAGAATGTCGTGGCCTTCTTTGGAGCCGGTTCCCGCCACTCAGTCCTTTGTTTTGATTGGTATTTTTTGTCGTGTGTGAAGGATGGACCCATTTTTCTTCCATAGTTATGAAATGGCGCCAAAATTCTGATTTTATGCTGGGAAAATTCTCTAAACACTCAATTGAAACATCTTCATGACACTTTTGGCTCGAGAGTGAGCAAAAGCGGCACCCAACGTGCATACAGTTTTCTCATGTCCAAATTTTCAAGTAATATGCAATGCACCGCACTTTTCAAAATAAAATAATTTGCTATCTTGCACACTTTCAATCTACGATCATCCAGAACCGCATTGCGGGGTCTCATCACCATCTCTGGACCTCATTTGGTCGACCACTGCGATGCTCATCTTAGCAGCGCGTTTAAATACTGCTACCCAATATTTTACTGTTGTAAACGAAGGAGCAGACTTGTTCAGAGTAGATCCATTTTCACAAATTCACTGAAAACTTCACTATTGATGGTTGCTAAACAAATTCTAAACAGAGTCGCCTTCAAACTTGAAACATATGCTTCATAGATAGTTTATTTCAGAATACACTGGTATTTATGAAACAACTGTCGCCATCTGTAGGTCGGGCCGGGTACTTTTGGGACTATCCTCGTATTATTACAAGCTATACTCAGTTATTTTAAAAACGAATTGTTCATGTCTAAAGCTCACTAATTGATTGCCTTGGATGACGCATATAAAATTTATTGAAAATCAATAAACAAGATATTTTCAAACTTGTGTCTAATAATAAATATTCATTCTTTAACACACATCCTACAATATATAAAAGCATTATTCTAAACAATGTTCCAATTTGAGGTTAATTTTCAAATTTGTCGCCATTTATATTTTTTGTACTATAACATTATATGTTATTTGACAGATGGCAAGTAGCAATATGCAACTGTTGCTGCTAGTTTTGTTGAACAACCAAAAACATCAATTCGTCATCGTGCACAGCAATTGAATATTCCAAAAACCCCTTTATTCAGAATTTTGCACAAAGATCTTCTTTTAAAGGCTTACAAGATTCAGATAACGCAAGAAACAAAACCAACAGACTTTGGTTTACGTCTGTCAATTCGTTAATTGGGCCATACAACAGAAATTTGATGAAGCACATTTTGAATTATGTGGATTCGTTAACAAGCAAAATTGTCGAATCAGGGGTGAAACAAATCCACGAGAAATAATGGAAAGACCGATGCATCCACAAAAAGTAACTGTTTGGTGTGGTTTTTGGGTCTGTGGAGTAATTGGTCCATACTTTTTTGATGAATGGTGAATCGATATCGAACGATGTTTACTAACTTTTTGTGGGATGAATTGGAGCATATTGATGTGCAGAATATGTGGTTAGAACAGGACGGTGCAACATGTCATTCAGCAGCAGAAACAGTCAATCTTTTGAAACAGAAATTTGGTAATCGAATAATTGCTGGAAGAGGAAACATTAATTGGCCCCCTAGATTTTGCGATCTAACACCTCTAGATTTTTTCCTATGCAGCTATTTGAAAGAAAAGGTCTATGCCAACGATCCAACGATTATTGACTGTTTTCAAGTAATTGAACCGCAGGTATGCCAGAAAGTTATCGAAATTTTTGGCAAAAGATTAGAAGCTTGTCGTACAGCACTTACAAGATATTGTTTTACTAAACCGAAACAATTGTACTATCATTTGAAATAAAAGATTTGATTAGTATTTTATTAAAAATTTAATAATTAATCTCAAATTGGAACACCCTTTACAAACAACAATTTCAAGAGTAAAACTGTATGATTTACACTACGGCTCGCTTCATATTTCCCCGTATTCTCCAGATTTGGTTACTCTATAAGATAAAGGCGACTATAGTTTCTAATCAATCATCTAACACATCATTTGTTATTGCACTGAATATAAATGTTTGACAATATATCTGAAAATCAATCTGTATATAATTCGTTACAATCTCGACCTCGTGTATAACACCCGATATTTATTTAAATGTCTTTCCAAGGTTTCCGAAAATTCACAAATAAATCCCGAGAATAGTTCGAGGAAACCAAAACATTTTTTGCATTTTCCCGTTGCGTTTTCTTAAATTGCATAAATATTTTCGTACGATTACACGTGCAACGTGGACTAACTTTTTGGTAAATATTTACGAAAATTATCTAGGAAATTTCAACTTGTTACAATGTTTTTGTTGACTTTGAAAAAGATAACAATTAAGAGTCGTATCTGCGTTGCACTTTTCCTTGAAAACACTCTCGGTGTGAAATTTCTCAATTTTACTACCTGATAAGTGGGATTTACATGTTTGTGAGATTAGAAATGAGGAAACAGTTTTAAGGTTATAAATCAGGTGCCTACATTCTTGAGATTTTTACACTTATTTTGATATGTTCACTAAATTTAACATACGATATATTATACATATACTGATTTATTATTTGTACAAGCAGATCGTAGCGCCTTCTACCGGGATAAATTGTAAATCTAATCCACTCAAACACATACAAAAAGTTTCATTACAATCGGCCCAACGGTTTAGAGTTAGTTTAGAGTTCAAAATAATTTTCTTACCACCCGATTGTAGTACCCTTCTACAGGGTCCAAATGTGAATCTAAAACTTTCAGTCAAATCATCACAAAAAATCAAATTATCACCCAGAAAAAAAATTCAATTAATCAAAAAAACCTTGGGATATAAATAACCAGTCCTCTCTAGAGATTGAACCGGGGACCTTCGCTTTATTAGCAATACGCTCTAATCAACTGAGCTAATGTCCCCTCTGATGTAACCGTCGTGTCGTGATGTAACAATTATCGTCATATTTAAACAAGTTACCACAAAACAATATTAAACTATATGTATAAACATTTCTCATATGTATAAACCTTTCTCTTTAAATACTATCCCTTGATGAAAAACGCACTAGAATCCGGAGCGAATTTGTTTTATAATATACAAAGATGATAGTAAGTGAAGACTTTAACACGCTTTGAATAAAATGTTTCTGAATGCTCTGGATCGGAAATCTGACACCCTCCAGAAAATTCCCTGGAAACAAGATTTAATTTATATTCAGCTTTGCTAGGTACACCACCTCATGGTGTAGCCAAAAAAACGGTAACCTCAGAGTCAAGTGATCGCCAAACGACAAATTGTCAGTGTCAAATTTTTTCAACAAACAACAAATTCAAGATCAAAGCGAAATTTTTTTAGAAAAAACCTCGAAAACAACACTAAAAGATTGACAACGACTCCAGACTCGGAGTTGAAACGTCTCCATACACAGAGGAGGAGAGAAAACCCAATGAATACCTTATTAACACAGGATCATGTTCTAAGCTCAAAAAAGATCCTACACAAAATATAGAAAAAGCCGCTAGAGACATTATAACAAAACACAAACAAGAATTCACTCCATTAGAACGAAAACACTTAACACCACACTATAGTAAACCTCCACATTTATATGGCGTTCCAAAAATACATAAAGACACAATACCAATGAGACCCATTGTAAGTTCAATAAATTCACCATTACAAAACATATCAAAATTTTTACTAAATATAATTAAACCTTACGAAAATAATCCAAACAATTTAAAAAACACTAATGATTTTTTAACAAAATTAAAAAGCATTATTATCAACAGAAATGATATACTAGTAAGTTTCGACATAGTTAGTCTTTTTACAAATGTACCTGTTGATAAATCATTAAAAATTGTAAATAATAAATTACAACAAGATATTACCTTACACAACAAAACAAAATTAAACATTGACACAATTATGGAACTAACCGAACTTTGCTTAAACACTACATATTTTCAATTTGAAGGAGATTTCTATAAACAAGAATTTGGTATGGCCATGGGTTCTTCTTTATCTCCTATAATCAGTAATATATATTCATGACACATTTTGAAGAAAGATTCATAGGCAAATATAAAAATAAACCAAAAGTGTGGTGGAGATAATTGATGACATTTTTGTGGTTTGGGAGTATGGTGCTGAAGAACTGCACTCATTCCTAGATTACATCAATAGTCAAGAATCCACAATAAAATTTACAATGGAGATGGAAAATTTGCATAAACTTGCTTATCTTGATGTACTTATAGATAGAACAAACAACACAATAAGTACAAGTACTTATCGAAAACCTACAAATACTAATAGATATTTGAATTTTCACTCCAACCATCCTTTAAATGTAAAGAAAGGTGTTGTAAAGTGTTTATATGATAGAGCAAAAAACATATCTTCATCCACCCAAATCTTTAACAAAGAAGTCAATATTATCAAAGAACATATACTTCAAAATGAATGTCCCCAAGACTATATAAATAAAACTATAAATCAGTTAGAAAGAAAATCGCAACAACAAACCAGCACAAATAACCATCACACTAATACCAACCAAACACAAACAGACAACCAAATTATGAACATAATTCCATATGTCCCAGGTGTATCGGAAAAAATTAAGCGGTTAGGAAATAAATACAGCGTTAAAACTGTTTTTAAAACAAATAATACCTTGCGCTCTATCCTCACACATACCAAACCGTTTAACGCAACCCAGAGTTCTAACAATTGTGTGTACAGTGTTTTGTGTGACTGTGGCCATTCTTATACCGGTGAAACTTCAAGACCTTTAGAAGTAAGGAAAAAAGAACATCAATATAACATTTCCACAAGACTTGTGGACAAATCAAATTTGGCCAATCATATATTAACGAGCACCGGCAGCCATAGGATAGACTGGGATAAAACAAAGATTTTGTTGAACGAAGAAAATTTAAAGAAGAGAAAACTTAAAGAAGCCAGCTGTATGATGATAAACTACACTGAAATCGGAGCACCTTCAGCCGACCTTCATTTGGACTGGAGGAATTTACTGCTAACAGAACAAAAAACGGTAACCTCAGAGTCAAGTGATCGCCAAACGACAAATTGTCAAATTTTTTTGACAAACAACAAATTCAAGATCAAAGCGAAAATTTTTTAGAAAAAACCTCGAAAACAACACTAAACGATTGACAACGACTCCAGACTCCGAGTTGAAACGTCTCCATACACAGAGAATGTCGAAAGATTTTGATATAATGGGCACTTTTTACAAAACAATAAAATTACTCTAAGAATTGCAAGTCCAGACGACTACAAAAATTCTGAAGCTTCTGGGCTATTAATTCAAGCTTCAAAGATTTACCCTGTCAACGCTATTAACTCCTCAGTAATAATACAATAATGAAATAGTAATGAAACTGTGATTAGTCCACAAAAGAAAACAATAAAAAAAGTCCCGAAGAAAGCTTCATACTACAAAAGCGTCAGGGGACGAGAAACAGATTTACGTGGGATAGAAAATAAAATTTATTACATGATAGCGACAACATATGATAAATACAATGCCAAGAGATAGGACGGAAAATAATTACGTATGTGACGCCGACAGCAGTGGAAGAGCCGTACGCGGCTAATATGTGGAAAATATAAAGGGAGTCAAATGTGTATAATTATTGCATGCAATTATCGGGCAAAACAATGTAACCTGTAAAACTTTTAATTAAATTATGTTGATGTGTTTTAGTTTATTTCGCAAACTGAACTTGAATTATTTGATTACACACATCGTGTTAAAACATTCAAATACAGGGTGATTCAACTTTTTTTGATAAGTGGAAATATCAAGGATTTATCATACAAAATTTCTTCAAAAGGCTGAGGAGAGTAGTTAGTCAAATACTAATAATGGCCGACCAACACTAACAAAATTAGACAGCATGACTAGCTAAATCCACAACCCGTCAATATCGTACTGGTCATGATAGTAACTTTTCGAACCTTCATCAGTTTCGCTCCCCTCAAATGATTGAAATCTCGAATAATTATTTGTATATAGAACTAGTTATAGCAGATATCAAAGCAGCGGGCAGTGGTTGCAAAATAACAATGAGCAAAATTAAAATACTGTTATGCTAACGACACAAATCATAGCAGAAAGTGAAAATGAATATGAAAACTAGTGACTTTCTATCTGTAATTAAAAAACAATAAAATGGCGGTACCAATATATTTAATTGGCTATCCATTTTAACAATTTTCTTTATAACTGTAATCTTCATTGGTTTTGAATATGGCAAAAACTTTTGAGTTTTCACACCGTGAATTAAACAAATAGATAGATAGATATCTTTATTTGCTCTGATTTTTGTATAATATACAAAAAAATAACCCTCGCAGGGTGTAGAACATGTCAAAAAAAGAAAAGAACAAGAAAAAAAGAAAGCTTACAACAAATACAATCTAAACTAAGACAACCATCAAGATTATTATATACAATACATATACTCAATTCTATTTTACATTAGACAATAGGTATTTAATCAGGTCAAAGAAGAAGCAAAAAACAATTACCTATTTACTTACTTATTTCAGTGTGAAGTAGGTGGTAAATATATCGCTCTTTTTTTTGTCTTCATAATATTCACGCAGAGAATAGTATGGTCTTTTCAAGAGATATTCTTTCAATAATAGTTTTAATTTTTTCATTGGCTGTTCTCTAATGATTTTTGGAATTTCGTTATATATACTAATGATGCTAAATTTAACATTTCTCTGAATATATGTATATTTACATGTCTCTGTTGTTAACTTAAATTTATTTCTGGTTTCATGTTCATGTATTTGTTCACAATCTTTAAATAATTCTGTATGTTGGGTAACAAAAATTATTGCTTCATAAATGTACAGATTAATCAATGTCAACATTTTTTTATCAATAAAAACATCTCTACAGCTATCTGTTCTTTTCATGTTATAGATATTTCGAATACATCTCTTTTGTAGCCTCAGCACTCTTTGAATATCAACTGAATTTCCCCAGAATATTATCCCATAGTGAATTCTTGATTGTAGATATATACGCACTATATGAAACTAATGCTGTCTCACTCGATAGATTTTGTGCAATCACTTTTAACCCATAACTATACTTTGCAATATTTTTACATAAATTTTCTACATGAAATTTTCAATTTAACTTATTGTCTATATTCAGACCCAAAAACTTTACATGCTGACAATTTTGGACACCTTTGTCCTCAAACCTAACTTCCGAAATATAGTTTTCTGTTTTCCTTCCAAAACATATCATTTTGGTTTTTTCAATATTTATAAGCAGTCGGTTAGTTGTTAATATAAAACAATAACTGTGAAAATCGTATTTTATTTTGATTAAATATTCCAAATGGCACTGAAACATTTTATAAACTTGTGCAAGACATTTCTAATTTTGACCTTTTGTGTCAAAACAAGTATATGCTGAACTTATTTGCAATATTGATTAAAACAAACTTCAAATTTCAGGAATTTTTTGAAATAAAATAAAATGTGGGAATTACGCTAAACAAAATGTGACAAATCCAGAATTCAACTGTATATTATATAATTGTCTGGCATTTAAATGCATTGAGTTAAAAATCTGAATTATAAAACGTCTTAAAAAAATTCAACAGCTTTGTAGAAAAAACAAATAGTAATATCACACTGTAATTATAGCTACAAAACACTATTTCGTCATTTAGAATTCAGAAGTTTATAGTAAAAAATGCAAAATGAAAATCAAAAACACCTTAGAGTACGTTGACGCCACTGAAGTGGTTTAAACAGCAATCATACGAAATTTTTGCTAATTAAGCAGTATTTTTATTGCTTTGTTTTGTTGAAATTATTTGTTTTTTTTTTTTTGGAATTTTAACTATTTATACAAGTTCATAAAATTAAAAGTACATTCTTGGAAGTTCTAATGCAGTTATTTTTCTAATTTTTTGATCACACATATTTATATATAAACAAAATCCCCAGCAGAAAAAGCAATACTTAAATAATAAATTGTATAAAATTCTTACAGACAAATATATTCTTGGAAAATTTGACGAAAAGAACGTACGTTAATATACAAAAAAAAAAATAAGTGCTGAAAGTTGTAGGATTTCTTATCCAATTTTTATATAAATTAGAGAAAAAACTATAAAAAATAAATTATACAAAAAAAAAAACAAAAACCAACAAAAATTTAAGTTGCTACTAAAAATTTTTCAGATATATTTTTTAATAATAACTTCTTTATTAGCAAAAAAGTTATAAAACATAACAAATTATATAAGCAAAGATATACAATTAATGCAAATTTATTAAGTTACCACTAAAAATCAGTTCTGAGATTCTCTTTTTCAATAACAATTATGTGGCAAAAAAAACTACTAAACATAACAAATTACACAAATAAAGAAACAAAAACCTATAAAAATTTAAAAGTTATCACTAAAAATTACTTCTGGACTAAAATCAATTTAAATTCAAACAATGACAGAAAATAATTAGTACTTTTTTAAACAAATTTAAATTTAAAAAATATGTTTTGTTTCTTAACTTCCGCTAAAAATAATTTTGTTCATTCTAGTTAATTCTTAATCATTTCATTCAGAATTGAACATTTTGTAAATGTTAATGAAGGGTAAGTTTTCAAAAAAATGATACGCTATTCAAATAAATAATTCAAAGGCTTGTAAATATTTTTAGAAATTCTGTACCTACAAAAATGTTGACTGCAGTCAAAAAATTAATATTAAAAATATTCTGTCACAAATGTGTCAAAGGATCAATAAATTTTGTAAATATATAGAACATCATCAACATTTGTACTGCATGATGACAGGAATGTCACAGCACCCTACGATATTTATAAACAAATATTTAAATATAAAATGCGAACAATTATTTAATTGTCAGGAAAAATTCAGAGTTAAAACGAGAAGAGAAAGTATATTTATCCGCATTTTCAAGTAAACAAAAACTCAAACATTACCTGCCGTGAATAAAGTTATCCAAACAAAAAAGAATTCACTGAATTAATTTCACAACACAGATTAAAATTGTCGAATGAAAATCACTTTCTCCAAAACAACAAAACATCAAATAAAAATTTCAATCGATTCATTCACAAATTCACATAATCTGTCTTCGTAATATCATTGTCTATAAAACCGCAAACCGCACCGGCACACAAATAAATCGACTAACGCAACGCCAATATAATTTTCGCTTCCAATATTCGGGTGAAGTTCACCACTCTACCGAAAACAAAACAATAAACAAACTCAACTTCAATCTAGGCGAGTCCAAATTTTGTTTCTCGCTAAGTTCAAAGACATGCCAAAGTTGTGCTTGAAGGCGGTAGGGTGGGGGGCAAGCGAACACCCCCACTACCTCACCCAACAAGGCCCTACGTAGTAGGCTATGAAGAATTATCATAACAAAAAGATGTAAACATCGCAAAAAGGATTAGGCTAAAGGGCTGAGGATAAAATCCTACCTACCTAGCAAAATGTAGTACCTCACTCGTTATTCAGGTAGCAAAAATGAGAAAATATTTCCTAGAATTCAGGAAACTTATATTGCACCTAAATTATGCAGATCAAGTCATTTAAACACCTGTTGAAAGTCATAATAGGAATTTAATTTTAAACTAAATATCGAAATATTCAAAATATCTTAATATGCGAATTAAAAATAAAGGCATTTGGTTTTTATTGCTACGGACAGATGTTCCGAGTCATTCCAAAATTGTAAAATTCGATTCTTGTAACAAATAATTCAAAATCCCAATGATTTATTCACAATATTCTTGGGGTTGGAAGGATCCTTCCAAGGTAGCAGCTGTTGAATGCTTGTAGAAAATTTCGTTCAATAAAAGGAAGGACTCTCCCTTTCTGAGTACGCTTCCGCATACAAATTTCCAACTCAAGGATATAATTGGGGTGATAAGATTAACAAAAGTGAACAGCACAATTGAATTTTTAAAAGTTAGCCGGTTTTAGAATTTCAATTAATTTTTCGTGACAAATTTTATTTGAACCTCAAAAAATCTTTACAATTAAAACAAAAATTTGAGACATCAAACCTTTGCTGATGTTTGTTGTGATTGTATAAATATTTATCTACTAATAAAAACTATTTATTATGAATATTTCTATAAATAACTTTCGATTAAAATGCAATCACCTCTAATTTCATATTGCATTATTTATTGTGAATCATTTTCCCAAGGCAACTAATTATCCACAGCAGCCTTGATAACAAACAACAAATAAGAGCCACAACATTGTGTAACTTTTCACTTGGTGTGTACACACAATCAAATTTTGCCACCCGCGTATTCGAAAAGCGGTATGATTCATGCTACCCGTTTGACATTTCGATGGTTGCTGCCTATTGTGCAACTTTGTAAATAATTTTTCCGAAGAAAAAATAACAAACAACAATAGACGCAATCAATCTAGCGAGGTATGTTGACTTCCGGCAGAAATAGAACACCGCAAAAGTCGGTCAAAAAAATCGCGAAGGAATTCCACAATAGAACAAGCCCAATTACGGTTTTGCGATTTTTCGAATTCGTACTGTCACGGTATGGCATTTAAATGCGTACCGGTCTTTATCGGTTTTACTATTTAAATTATACGAAAACACTCACCAGCCGCCTTGATTAATCCTTGTAGCCACGTAACCGGCGAATTCTTTCATCGCAATAGCCGGCATTTAAAAAGTATCACAGACACAACATATTTCTCGATTTTAGCGAAATGTTTTTAGCATAAAACATGTATGAAATCGACTTACCTTAAAGCTATGAGGTATTCAAAAGGCTTGTCAGAGCACAACTAATTTTCAAAAACAATTCAATTCGTACGTAGTTTTTTTCTACAACACGGCGTGTGCAACACGAAAAAACTATCAGAAGAAGAGAATATGACAAATGCGTTTGCGACAATACCACTCTTTCTAGTATCCAGTGTCAACTTTGTATACATTTCTTAGAGGAATTTAAAAGAGAGAATCAGCAGCTAAATGCGCTTGATACGACTTCGGCGTCTTGCAGCTTGAACAGCCTGTAACTGACTGAATTGAATTTGACTGAAACCCAAGATCAAGAAAGTCCACGGAATGCCGGCCGGCAAACCTCGGCGGTGTTGCCGCTTTCACGCTCTCGATATCGCTACGCCGCCTCGATCGGCTTTTAAAAATTCCTCCAATCTTTAGGAGCACCAGAAAGCGTCCTGATTTTGATATCTTATCGTTCATGTAACTCGTTATATAACATGGCAAGCGCGTATTTTTGTATGTATCACGTTCAGACTGATTAATTTCAATACTGGTAAACATTTAGTGGGGTATTGAGGATAGAAATAGATGTTATTTATGAAATTCAAAGACTATAATAATTTTTAATGTCCTTCCTTTTTGAATTTTGAAACATGTGAATAGCGATTTGTTGTTTTTTCAGCACGTGTATATTTTATTTCTAAAATAATAATAAATTATTTTCAGAATTAAATGGCGGTCTTTGTCAGGCTCACATTTCGATTTTCATTTGATGACCCCCGATTTGGTGGGTTGTAAAATAGAGCATCCTCAAAAAGCGTTATTAGGGTTCCGTATATACAAAATACGGATACCCTTATTATATCACTCCGGATTTCTTCTGCCTCTGTCACATCACAGCAATTTTCTACTAAACTACCGGACGGAAGATTTTGAAATTTGGTATCAATTTATAGTTTGGTGACCCGATCTGGAGTACAAATCGTAAAAGAAGAAATTTTAATTTTAGGGGTACTTCTGGGGGGAAAAAAATAGTAAATATAGAACGTTGCCCGAACTTTACAGGAAAAATAAGGAGAAACCATTAAAATTACTTTTGGGGGGCAAATTATAGAATTAAATAAAAATTTAAAAATAAAAAATTTTTCAAACACTTCATGTAATACATCAAATGAAAGGTCCCATTCTGAGGAACACAAATATATTTTTTTCATGTTTTAAAAAAAATTGGTTAAAAAGATATTAAGGAAAATATACAAAAATTTACCAATTCGCCCCCCCCCATTACTCCGAAACTATAAAACAAAAAGTTTTGAAAAAACTTAGAGGTATAGGGTCCGACCTGAAGTTTACTGGAAAAATAACGAGAAACCTCTACTTTAAATTTTGGGGGGCAAATTACAAAATTAAATGGAAAATATTAAATTAAAATTGTTTCTAACACATCATGTTATATATCAAATGAAAGGGCTCATTATGATCAAAACAAATATATTTTTTTCATATTTTTAAAATAAATTAATTAAAAGATATTAACAAAAATATAAAAAATTTTGCCCATCCCCCCCCCCTTATCACCAAAACCATAAGCTGTTAAAATTTGAAAAAAGGGGTATAGCGCCTCATCTGAACTTTACTGGAAAAATAAGGAGAACCCCCTAATATGCATTTTGGGGGGCAAATTATAGAAATATTGGAAAAGAAAAATTTAGAATTGTTTCTAACCGATCAAGTAATATATCAAATCTAAAGGGTTAATATAGCCGAATACAAATTATGTTTTATAATGTTTTTAAAATAAATTATTTAAAAGCTATTAAAAAAAATATTTAAAAATTTACCCATTCCTCTCCACATTATCTCCAGAACTATAAGACGCAAAAATTTGAAAAAACTTTACTGAAAAATAAGGAGAAACCCCCTAATATTGATTTTGGGGTGGCAAATGACAGAATTAAATGAAAAATAAAAAATTAAACTTGTTTCTAACGGATCAAGTAATATATCAAATCGCAGGGCTCATTATGACGAATACAAATATATTTTTTTATTTTTAATTAATATTTTAAAATATATTAAAAAAATATTTAAAAAAAATACCCATTCCCCCCTTTATTCCCCAAACTATAAGACCTAAATTTTTTTGTTTACAGGAAAAATACAAAGAAATCCCTAATATTAATATTGGGGGCCAAATTATAGAATTAAACGGAAAATAAAAAAAAAAAATTAACGCATCATGCAATACATCAAATGAAAGGGCTTATTATGAGGAATACAAATATATATATATATATATATATATATATATATATATATATAAAATTAATTGTTTACAGGATATTAACATTTCTTGCTTTATTTCCGAAATCATACTACCTAAAATTTTGAAAATAATTAGGGGTACTGAGGCTCACTTGAAATTTATAAGAAAAATTATTGGAAAACCCCCATAGTAATTTTAGGGACAAATTATACAATTAAATAGAAAATAACAATTCAATTTTCAAACGCATCATGTAATATATAAGACAAAAGGCTCATTATGTAAATTACAAATATATCATGTTTTTAAATCATTTGTTTAAAAGATATTCACAAAAATATTAAACATCGGCTTACTTTCCACTTTAGAAACTACACTATTTAAATTTTGAAAAACATATTTTATTTGTATTTTTAAATAATTTGAATAACAGATTTAATAATTTAGAATTTAAAACTTGACCTATTTTGCCCTTTATCTTCCAATCTACAGAGCCTCAAAATTCAGACAATAGATTATAAAAGGCTTCCCTGAAAGTTTCTTAGTAAAATAAAACTCTAATGTTAATTTTTGGGTGCCAAATTAGAAAATTAAATACATATGTATTCTTATAAAAATCAAGAGAATCCTGAAGCAGATAAAATAAAAAGTCTATGTGTGGAAAATGAAAGTGTATATTTTTTATAAATGTAAAACGCTTCCTTTAAAAGATATAAGGGTAAGTATAAGAAAATGCACTCATTCCCTGCTTGTCTGAAACTGGAATATTAGAATCTTGAAGGTGGTTCGGAACCCTTACTATGCGAGTCCAACTCGCACTTGACTAAATTATGTTTTTAATATAATTCTATCCCTCAGAATAATAAGTAATAAAGCTTGAAAATTTGACGAAAAATTAAAAGAACTTTAATTGTTTTGCAAAAATTTAGTTATCTCAAGGGTGGAAAATTGCTTTTTGAAAATTTGCTTTTTTTCCGGATCCGTACAAGACAGAAAGTGATACAGACGTGAAAATTTGTATATTCAGAATGTTTCATAATTGAATATCAATATTTTATGGGGTTATCCTTGTCACAGGGTGGTAAAGATTTTAAAAATAATTCATTTTTAACCGACTTCAAAGAGAAGGAGTTTCTCAATTCGTCTGTATCTATGTTTTATTTTAGGTTTGTTCACCGATTACTTGCAAACAGCTCAAGGAATTTTGATCGTTTATCCTGGATCCTGTTCCGGATGATCGCGAAGTGGTTCCATATTTTTTCTACTGATTTGCCGGGTCATTAAAATTGTATATCCGCGGATACGCGACTGAATACGGATATTTGGTCCCAAAATCCGCGGATACTGATACGGAACTTAATTTTTTTAGAGTACGCGGCGATAAATATTGAACATAAACGTTTGGAAATAGACAGTCTGTTATGGGCAAAAGTTATTGACCTCTATAAGAGTTAACTCTCATAACCAAATACTTTAAAGTATGATAATTATAGACTGCACTACTAGTCACTTGGAGGTCTCAGTCACATCACTCGCACATACCTATCATCACCGGCGACAAGCGTTCCAAGTGAGCCACTTTTTAGGGCAGCAGGAATTGTTTATTAGCCACATCGTAACAGCCTTTTGGTGGACAAAGCTACCAAGTTGCTCTTTTTGAAATACAATTTACCATTACTTAATTTTAATTATGACATTTAACTTTTTTAAAGTTTCTCTAATTGTGTTTTGAATCTGATGTCAACACTTTATGTGTCACGAAGTATTAATTTACTTAATTAATTTTACTGACATTCGGAACACTGGTAAACTGCCTAATTAATTTAAAAGAGCAAAAATAATTGCCATACTAAAACCTGGAAAGCCAGAATCACGAGCCGACAGCTATAGACCAATCTCCCTCCTTAGCACCTGCTACAAATTCTTGGAAAGACTCATACTCAATAGACTCCAAGACAAATTACTTGCGAACACTCCAATCGAACAAGCTGCCGATTTAGACCAGGTAGAAGCTGCACGGACCAGGTGATAAGCCTGACAACATTCATTGAATCAGGATACCAGGAATGTCTTAAAACCACGGCTGCATTCATAGATTTAACAGCTGCCTATGATACAGTCTGGAGAGGAGGTCTCCTTTATAAGTTTCTGCATGTGATTCCCTGTAAAACACTTGTAAGGCTCTTGAATAACATGCTTTCTGATCGAAAATTCCAAGTGATCATGAATGGCAAGGCCAGCAAACAGAGAATTCTAAATAATGGCCTTTCTCAGGGCTCCGTAATTGCTCCTGTCCTTTTTAATTCATACACCGCTGATCTTCCTGCAACGACTCTACATGAATTTGCGTACGCCGATGATCTGGCTATAGCGGTGAGAATTAAATCTTCTGATGCAGCAAAGAGAATGTTAGAAAAAGATCTCGAAACTTTGGATGTTTATTAAAAAAATGGAGACTAGTTCCAAGTCCCAGCAAAACAGAGTGTTCCTTTTTACACCTAAATAATAAACAGGCTAATCAAGAGCCTGAAATATTATACTCTCTTCGAGATGTCTTTGTACGCAAGACAATATATATTATATATAAATATACTATATATTGTTTCTGGTCGGGAACCTTCACCAGTTGCGCTTCCCACAATTGAATGTCCTCTCGAACACTTCTTTATGCATTTGATGCATTTCGTTAAATTTGAAGACGCGAGATGTAAATCAAATGCATAAAGAAGTGTTCGAGAGGACATTCAATTGTGGGAAGCGCAACTGATGAAGGTTCCAGACCAGAAACAATATATATTATATTTATATATAACATATATTGTCTTGCGTACAAAGGAATGACACCTCGAAGAGAGTATTCAATATCTCTGACAGGTGAAGTAACCTGAAAATTTTATCGTGACATTCTGTCCTAGGAGTTAAGGGAGAACAGTAATTACACGGAACGGCTCCAGATTCGGAACCTCTGTGTACTGATTCTCTTGAAAATCCTAGATGTCGGTCTTACATCTCGCGTCTTCAAAGCCTGAAATATTCTCGAATGGTGAACGCCTTAGGTACAATCCGAACCCAAAATACCTGGGTATTACACTGGACAGAACGCTCCCTTTTAGGAAACATATAAAGAACACGGCTGCAAAAATTCAAACGAGGAATAACATTCTGGAAAAGCTCTGTGGAACCTCATGGGAAGCAACTGCCGATACCTTACAATGTTCGGCAATGGATCTCGTCTTCAGCGCGGCTGAGTATGGTGCTCCAGTACGGATAAACAGTCACCATGTCTCAAAAGTTGATGTTCAACTCCACATGAGCATGCGTATCATAACGGGATGCATAAAATCTACACCAACTTACTAGCTCTCAACTCTCAGCCATATTATGCCGCCAAATATCCGACGGAAAAAAGTTCTCCAACGAGAATACGAGAAAATAATGGATATCCCGGAGTTGCCTATCTATGAGTATATACCAACTGCTTGCCTCACCAATCAGGACTGCGAAAGTGTTGCATGAAAGTGATTTCAGGGGTCTCCGGGAATGGGATGCAGGTTGGAGGAAGGATGCCCCTCCAGAGGTACTCGACTATGTGAGCATCCATGAGGAACCTGCGGGTTTCGATTTACCACGCAATATATGGAAGACGGCAAATAGAATTAGAACAGAATGGAATAAACAACGGGGCAGCCTATCAAACAGTCAAACATATATACCTAGACTGGAAACTTACGGCCTACCAGGGAACAATAACGGATATATATATATATATATATATATATATATATATATATATATATATATATATATATACTCTCCCTTCTGCAGCGACTGAATGGATAAAGAACCTATCTGTTAGTTTGTGATTAGTTTGTGTGGACATGATATTTACAAATGCCCTGTTTCTGCTCTTTTTTATTTATTTTTTTACTCTGTACGCTTTATTCTTGTTCTTGTGTATTGTTAGTGTTTAAATGTAATGTCGTATTTTTATATTATAAGATCAACTCATGTATACTATTGCCATACGCCAAATAAATAAATACTTAATTAGAATTTTAAATATTTAAAGATTTAAGTTTTGTTATTTTTCTGATTGTAAAAGTGATCTATAATACCTAAATATTTCATTATTTTATTAAGCTTAACACGAAGATTTATGCCAATTTATCCCATAAAGATATTTTAAATAATATTTTATAAAAACTTCGTATAATAAATGTTTAAATATATCATCATTTTAATAAACTTATTACCAAGATGCGAGATAAATCTTATTATAAAGATAGTTGATTTAGTACCTTTGAGTTATGAACTATCGGTATGGTACTCACTTCACTACGATAAATGTTTGCAATATAAGTGCCAAATACGATTTTAAAAAATAAAAAATAATTTAAATGGATTTTAACAGTTTTTTATTGTTACCTAACCACTTATATATAAACTTTTATCGATGAATTAAAAATTAATATGGTAAAAGATTCGTAAAAGATCCGCCAAAAACTAACAGATACGGATACGTATTTTTCTTCTTCCTCGGATATCCGCAGATACGGATATCCGGCACGTCACTAATTTTTAATTAACATAGCTTGTACCGTTTCATAGAAAATGGGGAAAACCTGTTTTACCGATTTATAATGTATAAAATTCTTATCAAACAGGTGTAATAAGAATTATAAAATGCACCTAATTATGCCACATCACTAAAAATTGTGTAACAGATTTTCATGTCACTTTTCCAAATTGTGTACTAGGTTTAATAAAGAATATAACTTTTATTTTAGTTAAGTACCTTTATTTTTAATAACTCAAATTGTTATCACAAAATGTTAATTAGAATTGAAAATTACGTCCTATTATACTATATCAATTAAAAGTGCGTACCGATTTATTATAAGATTCCGATATAATTCCAATGTAATCAGTATAATTAACATACCTAAAGAATGATGACCAGATCGTTTGCAATATTTTAGGCAATATCAAAAAAGTTAATTAGATTTGAAAACTGCATCCAATTGAGCCATTGCATCCCTAAAAATTTCAAAATAAATACATTAAAAACAAAACCCGACTTCAAGAAAAAATTAACTAAAAATCATAATATAATTTTTTGCTATAAGAATTAAATACTTTTTCTTAAGTCGGTGCCAATTTGAATTTTTTTTATTGAATAATATCTTTAACACCACTGTAGATTTCTAAATGAAAGTACTTACTACAGATCAAGAGACATTTTTTGACGTGCTCCATTTCTTTTTATTTCCACCAGTGGCGTTCGTGCAGAATCTGGCATATTTTGGTAGACAATAATTATTATTCAAAGAAGCCCAATAGTTTGACAAAAAACGATTTCCACGGAACAGTCACCGCTGCGGATTTTTAGAGATTCGCCCTGAAATAAAACGATTTTAATTTCATTAAACGAAAACCGTTATTCGGATTGAAATAAATCAAGTGATCAAATTGGCTTAAAAATGAATGGGGATGTTACAAATGATTTTTATTTTAAGCAGAGTCAGTAGCTTACCATCAAGGTCTGCCAAAATATGCAAGCCAAATTCTACACGAACGCCATTTTTCGAAATAAACAGGACGTCGTACTTCAAAAATTCCTCTTGATGCGCAGTACTTGCGTCCCAAATTTCATTTTAATATTTAAAGTAGTAGTACAATGATTTGTTTTTAAAAACTTTACCACCCTGTATCTCAAAAGTTGAGACGTTTAGGACATACCTTCATACTAAAGTTTTCTTCTTAAATTGACCCTAGAATCCTCGCTAAAATATTGACATTCAATTCAAACACCCTGTATAACTGTGCAGTCTTCTAAAAAAACGAGTTCAGAAATTATGTGATTATGTTATCCATAAGGGAGTATATAGGGTATTTTTGAAGAAAAAATCACTATTTTTGGGAACCGAAATAAATATAGACCATAGAATTATGACACCCGGAAATTTCACGGAAAATCATGGAGTTCCAGTTTTTATTTTGAAGTATATTTGTTCTTATTTTTATAATCTGAAAAAAAGTAATTCATTAAATTAAAAAATGTCAATAATCGCCAAAATGTCCAAGATAGAAGAAATATCAAAAACGTGAAAAACATCAAACTTATCAAATCCATCACAAATTTCAAAAATTTAATTTATTCCATAAAATGTTCTCTTCAGAATTGCCAAAAATATGTAGAACATCAAATACCTGAAAATGCCAGAAATGTCAAAAATATCAAAATGTCAGAAATGTTAAATATGTCAAAAATGTGGAAAATTCTGAAATATGTCAACAATGTCAGAATGTTAGAAAACTGTCAAAATGTCGAAATGTCATAATTGTTAAATATATCAAATGTCGCAAATGTCGACAAAAAAAATTGTGATTCATCCAATTGAAATATAGTATAGTATATATTATTTTTGTATACTATATATACAGGGTGAGTTGTTATTGATGATCACTATGGGGATCTCAGAAACTAGCTGAGATAGAGCAATGGTTAAATTGGGAAAGATTTGCAGTTTTACTGGCCCAATTTGTGACACTTTCGGATTTTTGTAAAAAGTCATGGCTTACTAGATATTTTGAAAAAACGAATTTCTGTCGATTTAGTCAAATCCCTCTAGCTCCTTTGTTTTTGATTTTATAAAAAAAGTGTAAATATGAAAATTGAAGGGAATTGTATCCCGAATATGATTGTCATGTCCTCGTTTGCGTGATAGCTTTCGTTTTCGAGATATGACACAAACTTATCTTTTTTTGAATGGAAACCATAGTTGGCTATGACCTCAAAAATCGGACATTTTTAGAGCTTTTCAACGATATAATACACGATATAGTTATTCATAAAAATAACGGAGTTATGGATGCTTTACTCTCTTATTTTCATTTTTAACGTAGGTAGCCAGGAAAAAGATTGTTTTCACTTTGACGTTTCCTCATTTGAGAGTAATTCCATTAGTAATGCTGAACTGACATAAAATGCAATATTCTAACGAAGAAAACCTGAATATGGTGGAATGTTATATCATATGCCATAAAAATTCAGTTCGTGCAGCTGAGGAATACTTTCATAGATATTTTAATCGTCGTCAACCTACTCTATCTACATTTAAGAGGCCTTATGATAGTTTACGCACATATGGATCTTTTACTCAACCACCAAAGGAACGTAATGAAATTAAAGAAAGCAGCACAAATAAATGTTTTGGCAATGGTAAATCAAAATCCATCTACATCAACTCGTGAGATTGCGGCAGAAGCTGGCACATCTCAACGAACTGTAGTTAAGGTACTGAAAGCGCACAAATTCTACCCATACAAACTATCAGTTTCTCAAAATTTGCATACTGGTGACGAACATCGACGTATTTTGTTTTGTACATGGTTTAGCGACATGTGCCTTGACCATCCACAGTTTTCACTAAAGGTGTTATGGTCAGATGAAACTAGAATTACTAACTGCGGTAAAAAAGACGACCCCAGATAAAATTTGGTTTTAATATTTGGTGTGGTATCATAGGGTCTACCATTCTGGGGCCTTTTATCTATGACAAATCACTTACTACTTGCATTTCTTGCAATACTATGTTGCATAATTTGAATTTGAGAACTGGTTTAGAAATTGAGTGGTTCCAACATGATGGAGCACCTGCTCATAACTCGTTATTAGTAAGACAACACTTAAATAATAACTATCCAAACTCTTGGATAGGAAGAAATGGCCCATGCGATTGGCACCCCGGTCTCCCGATTTGGCAGTTATAGACTTGTATTTATGGGGAGCGCTAAAAACAAAGTATACAAAAGAAAGTATGAGACAGTTGGTGACCTAAGGGAGGCGGTATTACAAGCAATTGAAGAAATTGATAGGCGGTCGTGAGGAAAGCGGTAATGTCAATCTTAAAAAGATGAATTTTGTCTAAGTAACAATGGTGGACTTTTCGAAAATAAATTGTAACCATTATTATGTACTTTAATTTCTAAGTTTTAGTATTTACCTACTTATTTAGTTTTTTCGTTGTATCTGATATACCTAATAAAAAAATCGTTAAATGTTTTTTGGAATAGTTATTAATAAACCAATCCATTTCATGGCTAACCACGTTTAAAGTGAAAATTGGAGAGAGAAGCATCCATAACTCCGTTATTTTTATGAATAACTATATCGAGTATTATATCGTTGAAAAGCTTTAAAAATGTCCGATTTTTTGAGGTCATAACCAACTATGGTTTCCATTCAAAAAAAGATAACTTTGTGTCATATCTCAAAAACGAGAGCTGTCACGCAAACGAGGACATGACAATCATATTCGGGATACAATTCCTTTCAATTTTGAAATTTACACTTTTTTTTATAAAATCAAAAACAAAGGAGCTAGAGGGATTTGACTAAATCGACACAATTTCGTTTTTTCAAAATATCTAGTAAGCCATGACTTTTTACAAAAATCCGAAAGTGTCATTAAATTGGGCCAGTAAAACTGCAAATCTTTCCCAATTTAACCATTCCTCTATCTCTGTTAGTTTCCGAGATCCCCATACTGATCAACAAAAAAAAACTCACCCTGTATATAGTACTCAGTCCCAAAATACGTACAATACCTACTAGTTGTAACTATGGAAGATAATGTTAAATTCGTATTTGATAGAACGGCAGGAATATACTCACTGCCAAAGAAATCCAAACACCCAGAATGTTATGTTTAAATTTAAAAAGACCTGAAGAATTAGATTGATTATCACTATTTGAGGAACTATTTACTATATTTTTATTTCAAAATTTTCGAAACAATCAAAATAGTACTTCAGTCCCGAATATCTTAACTTCCAAAACATGGTGGAGAGCTGTTTGAAGTCTTCGGACGAGTGTCTTCTGTACTGCAACCCGCAACTACCTTATATACGAAACAAACTTTGTGCCTCCGTGACGAGATTCTGTTTTGTTTACTTTTAAGGGTCACGTTTCTACTACCTACAACGATTTCAACATTACTTGCAAGTATAAGCATGTTCTAACACGTTCTTCAAACTCGTTTAAGGTTTAAAACATAAACCGACGTTCTTGAAAGCATGTCGCACTTTAACGTATTATTGACAACGTTCTTTCATTTAATTAAACCAACAGTTTTTATTACTTGTAAGATTTGCACAATTTCATTTTACAAACCCGAGGTCGAACACTTTGTTATGGAGAAATACATTTCAGTTCTTCGTTTGTTTTTATGGAGTAACTAATAATAGGTACATTTCAATTCCCTTCGTTTGATAACCTGATTTATAAGAATACATGGATGTGGTAAACTTTCCTCAAATATTTGTAATTTACAAAATTCGTAAATCACTTCATCTACGAGGGCTGCCTCTTATATTTCGGGATTGGACAACCCTAGTGTTGCAATCTCTGACAACTGACAGCTCTATCGTAAAGTTTGACATTTTTGAGGTTATACGTACTCAGAACGTTTTGACATACGAGCGCTATGTGTTGTTTACAGAAACTTAA
This sequence comes from Octodonta nipae, assembly GCA_034190945.1. Classification (NCBI taxonomy): domain Eukaryota; kingdom Metazoa; phylum Arthropoda; class Insecta; order Coleoptera; family Chrysomelidae; genus Octodonta; species Octodonta nipae. Next base: position 7,192,728 of record CM067219.1, on the reverse strand, counting down.
AGCATTCATGTCGGCCAATAAATGGAATTAAATCGTGAACATTTTCGTGCGATTATTTTTTACAACTTTCGACGTGGATTAAGTCAGCAAGATAGCATGGATGAACTTAATTTAATTTTTGGCGATGAAACTCCAGCAAGGACCACTGTTATCGATGGTATGGTGAATTCAATCGAGGTCGTAGTTCACTCCAAGACGAATTTCGTGAAGGTCGTCCAAAAACAGTTGTTGTTCCGGAAACCATTGATGGTGTGCGCGAAGTGATATTGCAAGATCGTCATGTGACCTATCGTGAGATTGAGTCAACCTTAAACATTAGTGGGACCAGCATACATTCAATATTGCATAAACATTTGAATGTCAAAAAAAATGTTCGCGTTGGATCCCACACAATTTGTCAATCGTTCAAAAAAAAGCTCGTGTCGATTGGACGAAAGAAAAGCTCAAAAAATACGATCGCTGTGCTTCAAAACACGTTTATAACATAGTGACAGGTGATGAATCGTGGATTTACGCGTATGAGCCCGAAAGTAAACAGCAGTCGACTGTATGGGTGTTTCAAGATGAGCCGAATCCAACAAAAGTTGTTCGCGCACGAAGCACTTCCAAGCAAATGATCGGCTGTTTTTTCGGAAAAACTGGACATGTCGCAACCGTACCACTAGAACAACGCAGTCAATTCTGAGTGGTACACAACCATTTGTTTGCCAGTTGACGGATCACTCTTCTCCATGACAATGCGAGCTCTCACACATCGGCTCAAACAACTGCATTTTTGACCACTCAAAACATCGATTTGATGAGTCATCCGCCGTATAGTCCTGACTTGTCACCAAATGACTTCTTTTTATTCCCGTACGTAGAAAACAAACTGAGAGGTCAACGTTTTTCGACACCTGAAGAAGCGGTTGCTGCGTTCAGAATGGATGTTTTGGAGATACCTCAATCAGAGTGGAAAAAGTGCTTCGACAATTGGTTCAAACGCATGCAAAAGTGTATAGATCTTCATGGGGAATATTTTGAAAGACAATAAAGCGATTTTCGATGATTAATATTTGTTTTTGTTCTCTAATCCCGAAATATAAAAGGCAGCCCTCGTAGTACATAGTATGGAACAGTCAAATGGAATAAATTCGATAAGGAAAAAAGGAAGGCGTGTTGGGAAAAAACACAAAAATTAACAATAAAAAAAGATAATTATTTTATTTCACAAATTCGCTAGATTACACTCAAGACTTAATTCCCATTTAGCAAAATAGAAAACCATACGCAATATTCTAAAAAAGTTAATGTTTGGTTTATCACCCTGTAGATTTGCAATCGAAATTGGCATGTCACAAGGTGTAAACTCTTAATTGTAATATCTATGCCAAATTTCATTTGAATATATTGTGAAGTGCAGATACTATGAGAAAAAAACTTGAAAAAAATTCAAACTTTAACACTCTGTATCTTGAAAACGAAACGTTTGCGCACCCATGTTTATGGGACTTTTTCTTCCTAAAACTACTTAAGGAATCTCCCCTTTTCGTTTGTACCTCCAATTTAGGAACACCCTGTATAGAGGAAAAAAGATTAGTTTGGTACGGACATGTCAGAAGAGCGGAAACGAATGGGTATCTTGAGTAACGGATTGGAGTCCCATAGGAAGGAGGAAAAGGGGAAGACCCAGGAGATCGTGGAGAGACGAAATAGACAAGGCGATGGAAAGACGATATCTACAGGAGGGAGAATGGCAGGATAGAGAGAGCTGGCGACAATGGTTGAGAATGGGGAGACAGCGACAGCTGTAAAACCCTGGATATATATATGAACACTTTCCCAAATTTCAAAAATACCAAATACCTCATACAATTTCGGATTGTCACAATAATCGTAATATTTAAATGCAATTTTCATCAGTTTCACATTTATTTTAAGATAAATTTTGCTTTTGAGGATCCACACAATTGACCGATTTTCAGTTTATCATTAAAACATTACAATCAAAATGTATTATTAGCGAATATTCTACATTCATTTACTCAATCTGTATCAACCTCAATTAATTTTTAATTTGATACTGAATTAAAAAATAATTTCGGAATATCCATAATCTTACTAAAATATTATCGCGTGGCAACACCGCAAATTTTTCACAGTCTAATCCAACCGGTCGTTGTCGAAACCAATTGTATAAAAACCGCCACTGACAAGATTATTGAAATCTCACAACAATTTCTTTTTCAATAAACGGTTTTTGAAAATTGTTTATTTCGTCCAAATTATTAATGTGTTCGAAACAACAACTTTGTACAAAATTGTTATCTGTCGTGGTGTACTTACACAGAAAAATATACCGACGCAGTGGGTCTACTTTTTCTCGCGCCTTTCGCGTCATCGTCGGCCCGGCCTCTTTTCTAGTGACAGGCGCCTCTTCGAAGGCGTGAGTGAGTGTATGCTTGTCAGGGATGTCCAAATTACTATTTTATGACTAAGCCGGCAAATTTAATGAATATCCTAATTCAGGACTTGTATTCCTCAATGAGTTCTTTCAGTATTATTATCACAGTTGAATGAATTTAATGCGGTTAATAAATGAATGGATGTTAAGGAAGAAAACAGGAAAAATTAATGACGTGATATATCAAGAAAACTGCTTCATACTGCTTCGGCTCACTGTAAGTGGCCAAAAGCAGTCCGATTTTAATTCATACACAATGTTTAATGTTAAGGCGTTAAGGCATAACAAAATCAATAATTTGATATTTTGGATAAATTAAAAGTATAAACGTTTTTTAAAAGTAGTGTATTTATATTCCATGTTAACTCAAACAATTATCATTTAAAAAATTGTTATCACAATTCTAAAAAAATGACAAATACCTAATTCAAAACTGTTTCGATCTATACAAGTTTCAATTAAAAGTAAGGACAATTAATACCCGGGTGTTAGACCCAGTACAGGGGTTAGAAAAATATTTATCCCAAATTCTACTAAGTAATGAGTACGTTTAAAATTTTGAAAATGTAAATGAAAAGTTAAAATAGACAGATTATTTTTTTGTATAAAAATGTAGTACAAAAAATATCGTATTTCATTTGAGAGAACAAAAAACTTGAAGAGTATATTGTACCCAGTGTTCGCTTAAATAAAGATATGGATATTATTAAAAGTGAATTAATTCAAACATTAATACATTTCATAATTTAATTAAAGTATAGAAGGAACATATAGCTTACTCTGAATACACAAGTGTGTATGACAAGTTGCATAATCACAAAAATAATTATTGTTTTTGTTCAATTAAAATATTTCTTGGTGATAACAATCTACCATGTTCAAGCAACATTTCTACAGTTTATGTAGACAAAATATTGCTCTTGCTTTAGTCAGGTAACTCTAGAAAATAAAATTTTCTCCGTACTCTAGTTTTTATAAAATAATCTCAATCTCCAGAATTTCGAGTTTTATTAATATACACAAAGCATCCACCCTAATTTATATATATATATATATATATATATATATATATATATATATATATATATATATATATATATATATATGTTATATAGGAATTTAATAGACTCTTTAAAATAATAAATTCTATATTATATTTTATAACATTGTAATTCATAACACATAACAGCTTTTTCTCATAATGTAATATTATACTTTTCTTTCAAATTGTCACGTAGCAGATCTCATTTCATATTTTAATCTTTCATATTAAATTACTTTCGTCTCGTATAGCTAAAATATGCTCATCTGCTGTTTTAACTTCACAGAATTTCATTGTTTAAGTTTATATAGAGTCAGCACATTATTTATTATAAATTGTTATTCACGACCTTCAGTCCAGCAGATGATTTCCTTTTCTCATAGTGTTAATATTATTGTACTCAAGTTATCAAGTATTAAAGTTTGTTAAATAATAAATAATTTTTTTTAAAAAAGTCATTTTGAAAAGAAGTGATATAAAAAGTGGCGCAGTCAGTAGGATTCCATTACGCTGCTAGAACCGGCGTTAGAAGAAAAGCTTAACTGGTAGCGGTGGATTCCAATCCTTTGAAGGAAGAAAGAACCTCTCGAGACGTCCCAACTGTAACCGTAGAACAAGGCAACTAACTACAACTGCAGAACACGGCAGCATCGATGTTCCATTTAATGTGAGTACAAACAGGAATCATCTCGCAATTTTTAATTTTACCAATAATTTTGATTTTATTTTTATTTTTCTGTTCGGACGACCAAAAACCCGAACCATATTTTTAACCATACCAATTTTATTTTTGTACCTTATATTTTTGAATTTCTCGATTTATTTTATTTTATTTTTACCATTTACCATATTTTGTTTGCAAACAGTGCACACTAACTATTTTCCTCCATTCTGTTTTATTGTTTTTGTAACGATTTGAAAAATTTATTGCACATTAATCGATTTATACATTTATTTTGAACAAATTTTATTTTTGCTTTTGAAATTTTTCAATTCTCCCATTTAATAAATTTAAAAATGACACAACAATCTCCCAGAGACGGCTCTGAACCCGAGCCCTATCGGCTATCCGAAATATTCTCTATCGTCCCAGAGTTCGAAGGAGATCAGATCTCCTTGGGAACATTTATTAATGCGTGCGACTGTGCTTACAACATGTCGACGGGCGATCAAAGATACCTTTTACTTATCCATATTAAAAATAAATTAAAAGGCAGAGCGGCCCAACTAATAAATTCGCGTAGCCCCGCGTCTTATTTAGAATTAAAACAACTCTTGAATCTTCATTTCGGAGATTCCAGGGATTTGACGTCCCTGATACAAGATCTACAACGCCTTCAGCAACTATCCAACGAGTCACCACTCACTTTCTACAACCGACTACAAGTCCTAACAGCAAAAATGCACGCCAATATTCAAAAGGCATCCAATTTAAACGCAGACCAAAAGGTAGCGCAAACAAGTCTAATAGACACTATGGCGCTTAACACCCTTCTAACCGGGTTAGAACCGCGTCTCGGACAAATCATCCGTGCCGGCAATCCAAAAGACCTTTTAGAAGCCAATGTAAGAATCAGACGCGAACTCCAGTTATCGTACTTTGAGAATCAGAAAACTACAAAACAAATTCCCCCGAGGCCCAACCAATCGTTCCGAAGGCCTAATCCTCCAAATAATAAGTGCTTATCTTGCGGTAGATTCGGACACATCGCCTCCGAATGTCGTTCCCAAAATTACCAAGCACCCGTTTTCAATAACAATAATGGTAACAACAATTATATGAGACCAAACCCTTTCGCTAATAATGGTTCCCAAAATCAGCCTCCACAATTTCGGCAAAATCAACCTCCACAATTTCGGCAAAATCAGACCCCACAATTTCGGCAGAATCAGCCAACTTTCAGACAAAATCAGTCACCTTTTAGACCAAATCAATATCCTCCTAATCAATCAAGACAATTCCAACAAAATATGCAACAACCTCGTCAGTCAGTGATTCAAAAGAACCCTAATTTCCACCAGAATCCAAACAGGGCACATCAGTTAAGTTGCACAAATTCTTTCGATGATTACAACGATTATTATACAGCTAATAATCACCCATATGAGGATTATCATACAGCTGATAATCAAAGAAATTATGACTATTATACAGATAATAGTTATTCATACGACACAGGAAATAACAGTTATCATACTGCTGATAACTTCGGCGAACAAACTGATGATTTAGACCCACTAGAAAATCAAAACTACCAGGATTTTCTTTCTCTCCCAAATCCAGTTCATCCACCGGACATAACAACCAACATCACATCACAAATACAAACAATGAATTTAGACGACATGAATCCGAACGTAAACTTCCCGGAACAAACGTTCCTGTAACGACTCTTCACACTGTCAACCCCAAAAACTTATACTACATAAACGACGCTACTGGTCAATACAAATTGCTTATAGATACAGGCGCAGGAATTTCAATTTTCAAAGAGCAAACTGTCAAAAACTTTCCTCAAAGATTCCAAGAACATGTAATTATTCAGGGCATCACTGATCAAAAAATTTCAATTTCCCAGTCAACCCTTGTACCATTTGCTCCTGGTAACCCCCACAAGGTTTTTATTTGTAATCTTGACATCGACTTTGATGGCATTTTAGGTTTAGATTTTTTGGAACATTACGAATGCGTAATAGACTTAAAATCTAAGCAACTTCGAACAAATTTTAAAGATATCGCTCTTCACAAGGTCCCTACCTTGCCTTCTTCAGATATCGCATCTCCAACAATTCCCAACACACAAAAACCCAATAATTTTCCGAACTATATTTCTATAGAACCCCGCACCGAAAAAGTATGTAAACTGCGATGTCACCTTGCTAATACCGACGCTGTTCTACATACTATAGAAAAAGAAAAAGTCAGATTACCCAATTCCTTGGTATATGTAAACCAAAATGGCGAATTCCTCACTTCAGTTATAAACGCCAACGCCATCCCAAAAACAATTAATTTCGACAACTTCACTATAGAACCCCTTACTCAAACACAACCCTGCTTCAATTTTAACAACTCTTATGACTCTGAACCAGTTGACAGAAACTTATTAATTCGACAACAACTCAGGACAGATCACTTAAACGTTGAAGAAGAAGATATGATTACGAGCCTTTGTCTAGACTTTCAAGACATATTTTTCTTAGAAGGCGACGCATTATCTTTTACGAACGAAATCAAACATTCGATCGAGACAAATAACTCCAGACCCATCTATACCAAATCTTATCGGTACCCGCAGGTCCATAAAGAAGAGGTTAAAGAACAAGTCAGTAAAATGCTTGATCAAGGCATCATTCGTCATTCTATCTCCCCTTGGTCTTCCCCAGTTTGGGTTGTTCCCAAAAAATTAGACGCCTCAGGCAAACAAAAATGGCGTGTCGTCATTGACTACAGGAAACTGAATGAAGTCACAGTCGACGACAAATACCCCTTGCCAAACATCTCCGATCTTTTAGATCAACTTGGCAAATGCCAATATTTCTCGACTTTAGATCTCGCCTCCGGTTTTCATCAGATAGAGATCGATTCTAAAGACATTCCCAAGACAGCATTTTCAGTCGAAAACGGCCATTACGAGTTTGTTCGTATGCCGTTCGGTTTAAAGAACGCCCCGTCCACATTCCAACGTGTCATGGACAACATCCTCCTCGGAATACAAAATGAACGTTGTCTAGTATACATGGACGACATCATAGTATACTCCCCAACGATTCACGAACACATTTCCCGGTTGACCGAAGTCTTCAAACGTCTTCGCACATCAAATCTTAAGATTCAACCCGACAAATGTGAGTTCTTAAGAAAAGAGGTAGCGTATCTTGGTCATCTAATTACGCAACAAGGTGTAAAACCGAACCCCGAAAAAATCAGTTGTATCCAAAACTTCCCAGAGCCAAAGAACCCGAAAGACATCAAATCTTTCTTAGGATTGGCCGGATACTATAGAAGATTTATTCCCAATTTCGCTAAAGTGTCCAAACCTTTAACAAAACTGCTTCAAAAAGACACTAAATTCTTCTTTGATTCCGATTGTAAGGCAGCATTCAATGATTTAAAGAAAGCTCTCATCTCAGACCCCATCCTTATTTACCCAAATTTTGAAGAACCTTTTCTTCTCACCACAGACGCCAGCGCTTTCGCGATTGGTGCAGTCCTTTCACAAGGCCCAGTTGGAAAAGACCTTCCGATTGCTTATGCCTCCCGCACTTTGTGTGCCGCCGAAACCAGATATTCCACCATTGAAAGGGAATTGCTTGCCATTGTGTGGGCAGTCAAAGCCTTCCGTCCTTATTTATTTGGTCGTAAGTTTACTTTAATTACCGATCACCGCCCGCTTACGTGGCTTTTCTCGATCAAAGATCCAGGCAGTAGACTTGCCAGATGGCGACTGAAGCTGGAAGAGTACAATTATAAAATTGAACATAAACCAGGCAAGATAAACAGAAACGCCGATGCTCTCTCGCGAATTAAAGTCAACCACTTCCAACAAATCGCGAATTTTCAGTCAAAAATCCATGCCTTCAATGACACCGACTCAGAAGACGAACCCGAACCAGAACCTGAACTTACTGACGAACACCTTACTAACGAATTTAATAAATTTGTTGACTTATATAAAACAAGATCAATAATTGACTATTCAAAGATCGAAACTACTAATTCCCAACTTCTGGACAAATCCCATAAACAAATTATTTCATTTTTCTGGCAAAACAAGTTAACTGATCTACACGAACGAATCATGGACGATATTTTCGAAGAAGATATCACATTCGAAAACAATTCCATCAACACCTTCGCAAGTAAATCAGTTAAAGACCGCAAATACTTTATAATCCCCTTGCCATTTGACACTGAAATAGTCGTACAATTTCTGTTCTACATTATTTACAAATCACGAGATAAATTCGATCTTGAAACCACATATTACGTCGAAAACAACTTAGAACTCCCAATCCTTGAAACCTTTTCTTATGTCTTTGCAGACAAAGACATTAAATTAAAAATATGCCAAAACGTCATAACTACACCCTCAGAGGATGAAATACCTCAGATTTTAGAACATTACCATCAAGGCAAAAACAATTTGCATCGCGGAATTAATGAAACAGTAAGGCGAATAAAAGAGAAGTATAACTGGACCGGTTTGACAAAAAGCGTTGAAAATTTCATCAAGTCATGCGAAATTTGTCAAAAAGTTAAAATATGCCGAAAAAATTTGAGTTCCCCTCTAGTCATCACAGAAACGCCGAAAACACCTTTCGAGCGAGTCAATATCGACATCTTTGAATATCCCACTCGAAATTATGCTCTAACAATTAGAGACGAGTTAACGAAATTTACACAGGCATATCCTATAAAGGATAAAACGGGAAAAACTGTCGTTAACACACTCATCCTTTATTTTCAACACTACGGCACTCCGTTGAGAATTCACTGTGACTACGGTCGTGAGTTCGATAACGTATTAGTAAAAGACCTCTGTGAACTCTACGAAATAAAGTTAACTTTCTCTAGTGTAAGTCACCCACAATCAAATGGTTCCCTTGAACGCTTCCATGCGACACTATCGGAAATGATCCGGGCAAATATCGCCGAAAATCCAAACGAACACCCATTTAATGTTCTGCCATACGCAGTCATATGCTATAACAACACCAAAAATAGGACTCATGGTTTCACTCCTTATGAGTTGATTTTTGGTCACACCTCGAGTAGACCACCGGAAACGCTTTACAACCAAAAGAACCTCATTTCCAAGTACGTAAGAGATCTTAATAACCGTATGGAATATTTCTACAAATTAGCGCGAGCCAAAACCGAACAACAAAAAGAAAAAGCCAAAGCACGTTTCGACCAACTTGTACCCGAAAATCGACCCACTTATAACATAGGCGATAAGGTATATTTAAAAGAATCCCAAATTTCAAGTAAGTCACAAAACAAATTTAATGGTCCTTTCCAGATAACTGAACTTTTCCAAAATTCTGCAACTCTTCTAAACCCCGAAACGAATCAATCTACAAAAGTAAATTTTGACAGATTGAAACCGTATTTTGAATAGAAATTACTTTATTTCAGACTACTTGGACTCTTCACAATCGTGACGTCCCAATTTTCAATAACTCCTATAAACAACACAGTAGGACTCTTCTTTCATGAAGAAGGAACTGTCAAAATATCAAATGATAAATGGACCCTACTTGTCTACAAAGATCTTCACCCTTTCGTTGACGCAATTGCCAACAATGACAACATTTTGAACACTTTAATTGATACTATCCACTCAAACTTAACTACCCGTATGACAATATTTAAACCTCAAGTACAAACTCATATTAGCCTCCTAAAACAAATATCTGACACAGTAAACTTAAAATATCAAGAGATATTCGCAGACACTAAACTTTACAACTCCAAGAGGCAGAAACGAGGACTTATTAACGGTATAGGAACAATTTGGAAATCAATAACTGGAACTTTAGACGCTAGTGATGGTGAATACTTTAATGACTGTATCAACAAGATAACACATGACGAACAGCAAATTGAAAATTTACTAAAGAACCAAATTTCAGTAACGACTTCTGTAATCAAAAACTTCAATGCAACAGTTCAGAAACTCCAAATAGACGAAGAAACGTTTAATAAGGACATTGCCAAAATCAAACAATCTATCATGTACATTTCAGACGATCTTGCATTTTTCGAAGCATTAGTCAAAACATTAGACCTATGCGAATCATTAATGGAAAGCTATGTCTTTATCCAAGACGCCCTAAATGATGTATTGTCAGCAATATCATTCGCTCGTATTAAAATGTTACACAGTTCAATAATAAACCCCGCCGATTTAGTCGAATCTCTTCAACTTGTTTCTCAATCTTTGCATAAAAATAATTTACCTTTATCAATTTACGCCCATAATATTGCACAATATATTGACATTATAGAGTTAGAAGCATTTCAGTTAGATACAAAAATAATTTTCGTTTTGAAAATCCCTTTAGTGAATCCTGAAACTTTTATCCTTTATCGTCTATACCCAATCCCCATTCTGGACGACCGAACAGGATTCCATCATATTTTACCAACCATAACTAAATATATCGTGAAGAATGATGATTCATTGTTGTATACCACATTTCGGAACTTGGACAATTGCAAGCCCTTAAGCCGAGTTCAATGGATATGTTCAGATGTTCTTCCGTATCCTATTGACAGCGATTCCATCTGTGAGGCCCAGCTTTTGAAACAGTCCACCTTTCTTCCAAAAGTTTGCCAAACTTCGATACTGTATGCCAAAGACTACAATGTTTACGAAATCAGTTCAAATGTATGGCTAATTTCTGTTTCCGATCTTCTACCAATCACCATAAAGTGTAGCGGCAACAACGTTGTAACCAAAACTATTGCAACCAATTCAATCCTCCAATTGCAATCAGACTGCAATGCATTCATCGGCAATACTCGAATCCATTCAAAAAGGTTAATTGATGATTCCCAAAATATTACATACAAGAGCCATCCAGTTCAAATACCCTACAACTGCTGTGCATCCATCCCACCAAAGAAGTACGTTCCAGATCTGAAACCCCTCAGATTAAACAAGATCGACGCCGACGACCTCAACATAGCGCAACACAAGCTCAACCAATATTCCGACGAATTAGACAAATTAATAAACCAACCGTTTATTAAAAAACATACATCTTGGTTCACAATTCTAACCATTACTTCCATCATCGCATTAATACTTTTGTACATTTTCTACAAGTGCAAAAGCAGAAGGAAGTCCAGACTACTAGCCATAGCCACCACGAGTGATGACCCGCCATCACCTCCACCAATGCGAAGTCGAAGCGAAACCAGACGCTTCAGATTCTTCCCCAGAAGACGCCCAAGCCTCCAACTCCAAGAACCCATAGAAGAAGATGAACTCAAACCAATGGTCTGAAAAGTTGAAGCATAGCATCAACTTTTTCGGGATAAATGGAGTTGTTATATAGGAATTTAATAGACTCTTTAAAATAATAAATTCTATATTATATTTTATAACATTGTAATTCATAACACATAACAGCTTTTTCTCATAATGTAATATTATACTTTTCTTTCAAATTGTCACGTAGCAGATCTCATTTCATATTTTAATCTTTCATATTAAATTACTTTCGTCTCGTATAGCTAAAATATGCTCATCTGCTGTTTTAACTTCACAGAATTTCATTGTTTAAGTTTATATAGAGTCAGCACATTATTTATTATAAATTGTTATTCACGACCTTCAGTCCAGCAGATGATTTCCTTTTCTCATAGTGTTAATATTATTGTACTCAAGTTATCAAGTATTAAAGTTTGTTAAATAATAAATAATTTTTTTTAAAAAGTCATTTTGAAAAGAAGTGATATAAAATATATATATATATATATATATATATATATATATATATATATATATATATATCTAGTGGGAATATAAGTTAATATTGTATTGATTTGTAATATCAAGCAGTAAAAAAATTAAATATCTAAAGCATTTAAATTATTTCCTATTCATGGGAGGTGGTTTGGGGGTTTAACCCCCCTTTTCCGAATTTTTTCAGTTTTGGGTTAAATGATACAATTTAAACCAATTAACCACAGTTTTCATAAAAATAAATTTTATATTTATACATTTGTATTTATCCTGGAAATACAAGATCAAAAATAGAAATTTTGTAATCCTAAATCAATTCATGACTTCTGGCTTCGGCTGAGTTCCACTTCCCTAAGATATAAAATACATAAATTAATTAATCTATGAGCTGATTATTTTTTCTTGAATTTAGAAATATCTAGAGCAGATGAGCTTTTTTAATTTTTTTAGATATGTCTAAACTTATTTATAAGATCTCATTTTTTTAGAAATTTTGATTTGGTAACTTTAGTAAAAATTTATTTAATCTTGTAGCAATTACTTTTTGAGGATTAGATAAAATAAAAATATGTATATAAATCACACTTAATTTTTATTCTTTATTAAAAAATATATTTAGTGTCCCACTGAGAAATTCTTGTTTCATTAATATCCAGTGATATGACAACCTAATCACTGTTAATATCGGACATGTGGTAAACCTTCAAAACTCAGATGTGTATAGCATGTTGCATATATTTCTAAAAAGCTAAAACCTGTAATAGTATTTTGTAGTTTTATGATTTCTTGAGATTAACATATTAAAATACTCCAAATGTTTCAGGGTTTAAATCAGATCCCGTTTTGAACAGCAATAATATTTTTTCAGGACCATATATAAAAGTTAAATTGGGACATTCTGGTGGGTTTATGATAATTAATATAATTTAGTTAACTTAGCCAAGGGTAATTGTAACTGTATACCCCTGACTAGTGCCATGAACTGAATGAATCTTGTAATTCAAGGAACAACTCTTAGTTCCTAAATGAATTCTTTATAATTGAAAGAATCTAATAAGCGGGGAATAAATGAATGAATATTAAAAAAGCAAGATTGAATGGCCTATGGCGTCTCAAACAAATAGATTTATACAAAAAGCTACTGTATATACTGCTTCAGAGATATGAAATTGCCAAATTTTAAATTTTATGATATACTTTAGAGATATAACATATTTTCGGCCTTAAGGATTAAAATCATAAAGAATTTATTAAAGCCATTGCCCATTAATTTTATTTAAAAACTTGTGATTAAAACAGGAAAAAATAACATTTGAAATAAATGGTTTCTTGGACCTGTTTTAAAAAGATTTACTATTTGTATGCGTATTATTGATCCATAGAACTAACCACTCATCAACGTTTAGCTTACTCTAAATACAAAAACATACACGTGAAATTTTGTATTCATTTCCTTTGATTAAAATGTTGCTTTTGGAAAAAGTCTCGCCTAACACATTATGTCGGTATAAAATGCAAAAATACCGTCAGCAATATTTAGTTGGTCTTCATTCAACTTAAATGTTTATTGACAATAACAGTCTCAAATCATTTAACGATTTCAATAGTCTATATTATCGAAAGTTTGAGAGAGTTTTTAATTAAAAGTAGGAATAGGGATGATACCCTCTCTTTAAGATCAAAATAAAAAATTATTGATATTTTGCAGGTAGTTCGTATTTTGCGTATAAAATATACTTGTCCCTTAGCCATTATTTTAAATGAAATTATTTAAATTTTGAGTAATATTACCAAGGAATTTACTTTAGTATCAATACCAGTACATGTAAAATATGTTGCATATATAGCGTTAACCAGCTATATTTTTAACACTGTTTGAAAAAATTAATAAATAAAATTTCAAGTTGTTTTCTGAATGATATTTGTGACAGATTTTTCAATGTCTAAGTAGTTCTTGGGAAATAACACCACAGTTAAGAAAATTGCTGTATATTCCAAACGTTTCGGGGTCTAGGTCAGACCCCGTTGTCAATGGTTAAGAAACTTGGATAAAAAAGGCACAATTCTAAGATGTAGAATTAAAATATTTGATAATATGTATTATTTGATTTCTGAGGTAATAATAATAATACCTACATATTGTCAAATATTTTAATTTTACATCTTAGAATTGTGCATTTTTTATCCGTAGTTTCTTAATCACTGACAACGTGGTCTGACCTAGACCCCGAAACGTTTGGAATATACAGCAATTTCTTAACTGTGGTGTTATTTCCCAAGAAGTACTTAGACATTAAAATTTCAAGGTTTGTTGTTACATTTAGATTGACAGATATTTGTACCAAGCCCCAAATTTAATGATTCTTTGAATTCAAGATATGTATTGGTTTACACAATTAAAGTATGAAATAGGTGATACATTACCATCTTTCCTTTCCACATCTGGTGTTCCTCCCTTGTTGATTATGAGTAAGATTCAGGGAACGTCAACCGCTTGGTAGCGCCCCTGCATATAAGGGTACAATGGCAGCCACAAATACAGAATTCTCATGCAAGGCGGCCATTGTACTCTTGTATGCAGTGGCACCACCATGCGGTTGACGTTTCGTGAATCTTATTCATACTAATAGCCCTGGATAGATTCCAATAAACAAACATACATTTTTTATGCGTTTTGCTTAGGAAAAAACTACATTTAGCTCAAAACCAGTTTTATTAGGTTCCTCAAGTGATTTATATTAATATCAAGATAATTATGACAAATAAAATTATTTACAAAGCATATTTTTAAATAAAGTATATTAATCTACAAATCTCATCATCTTCTACCGTTTTTCTTATGTTTCTTGTGTTTGTGCCTCTTATCCTTCTTTTTGTGTTTACTCTTTTTCTTCTTCTCAGTGGCATCTTTTTCCACCCATTCATCTTCGCTATCACTTGAAACGACAATGTTTTGTGACACATTATTAACATTTCTACTGTCACCAATACCCAAAGGAATCTGTGGACCATAGAGCAATGGATTTACTGGAGGTTGTATTTCCAAAAAATCATGTGTTTCATCTTCCTCTTCGTTAATTTGTATCTTTTTCCTGTTCCTATTGAAATCCCTGAAATCTATACCAGACAAAATACCTTCTTTGATAGGTTTTATTTGTGGTAGAAGAGGTTCGGATAGAATAGTGGATTTAAATTCTTCAATTTTGTCTTCATGGTTAATACTTTCAGTATTCTGTGTTTCAGTTTCATCCTCAGATTCGCTGCTGCTTAGGAAAACCGCCTTATAAAGGTCCAGTTTGTCTTCTATCCCGATTTTTTCGGTAAAGTCTACAGGTGGCACTTCAGGTGACTGTTCATTAACAGGCGCCACGTTAGATATTTCTTTTGTTTCGATTGTGTCTTCTGTTATTGAGGTATCTTCAACTTGAATTGTACTTGTATTTGGATCCTCATGTGGTTCTATTTTGATAACTTCTTCTACAGTAACTGGTTCGTCGGACGTCCTCGAGATGCCGGGCTTTAAATCTGGAATGTCTTCTTGATGCTTTTGAGTCTGGAATATCAAGTTCTTAGTTCTCTTCTTCTTTTGGTTATTTGACTGACTGAAAATAAACAAAAAAATATTTATTACTGAAGTAAGCAAAACATTAAATCATCAATAACTAGACAAACTAGGAAAAACAGTTAGGGGGCAGCAATATGAGATACCATATCTACCAAAAAGGGTTAAAAGATAGTTGGATGTTCTTTTTCTGGAATTTTCATCCATAGATGTTCAATAAAATATAACTTTGGCACATCTGCAAATAGTTTAGAAACAATTATTGCTGTACATCTGAAATAAAAGATAGTGAAGTTTAGCAACATTTTGGTTGAATTGTGTACAGAACCATATAAAAATAAATTCTAAGTTATAGTATGAAAGCCAAACAACAATTTGCTTCATACCAACTTCAAAAATCATAAAGTACTAAGTAGTGATAAGATAACATATGGTAGAGGCTGGCTATCAACATTTTACTTGCTAGAATATCAAAACAATCCAAACATTGTGGTTACAGAGAATGTTACATATAAACTACTCTGAGCAGATGCAGTCAGCTATAAAACTTCCTCACTTATTGAAGGAACAAAAGGTATAGTAAGTGGTGAGTCATAGACCTCAGTAACTAGGTTAATGACCTTTAAATTAAATAAAAATTAAGAAAGCAACCAAACATCAATAGACAAGGGAGTATCAATATAAATTTTTCAGTATGGTAGAACATGTCAGTAGAACTACATAAAAAAACAAAACTTTGTACTGGTGGCAAATAAGAGGATAGGCTAAGGTTGGGGGTTTGGTGTTTGGAGCAGCTTCATGTCTATGGGCAAGCAGAAAAATTTGGAAAAATCCTATATTTATATTAGTAGTTAATTAAAAATATTTGTGAAACTTTGGGATGTTTATATGTTTTAGAAATAACCTGTAGATGCAAAATCAAAAAAAAAGTCAATGCAACAAATGTGAAACAATTTGTCATTATACTTACTCTGTAAAAGGCTCTGGAACATTGAACCTCTTGCACAGCAAGGAACTGGGATGCCAATCAGTGGATATCCTGGTCAGTGGACCAAACATTTTCATTTTGGCAGCATCCCTCATTTGCTGAGTACCATGAGTAGTTTCAGATTTTTGGACTTCTTCCAGAATGTTGTTAACATCTTCCTTTTTAGAAGCACTAACAAATTTATCTGACAAAACTGATGAGAAATCAAATTTTTTATTCTTGTTCTCATCATTTGGTGTGTCTTTAACTTTTTCATTTTCTTTCTTAATGTTTTCTACTTCCTTGGAGGGGGTGTGGCTTTCATTAACTTCTTCTCCCAGATACTTTGCCCTGATTGCAGGGTTTATTTGACTTCTAGGTACAGGATCTGTGTTTTCTTCTTTTACAGGTTCAAATCTAGATTTTCTAACCTTGTGAACTCCTGTGAACCAATGAGGAATTGTTGGAGGGCAATACTGTTTCTTTGGAACCAGTGGTTTTGAAGACTTTTCAAACATACCAAGCACTAAGTCCTTGGTTATAGATTCCTTAATGGTTGTTGGTTTTTCTTTTTCTTTGGTCAGTTCAAAATCATAATTACTCATATCTTCTTTCATATAAATGTCATCATCTTCTTCTTCAAAAGCACCAATACCAAAGGCCTGACCTTTAATTGTAAAATTTTTATCATTTTTCTCTTTCACAACTAAATTAGTACTGTGGAATAGGTTTACATGTGGTTTGTCTAAGCCTTTATATCCCAACCCAGCTGTGTTAGATTTAGGATTTTTGAGATACTCCTTGTAAGTATCAGGAATTTTATACTCTCTTGCTTGAATATTTTCTGATATTTGATACTTTGTAGGAATCTCACAACCATACACCTTGCTGCCAGGATTTAGTTCTTCTTCTCTTTTTTTGATTTTGTCTTCTATTCCCATATTGCGCAGCAAGAGATAACCAACAGTTTCATTGCCACTTGTTATAAGGGTATCAAGGACTGGTATTCCAGGAATAGGACCATCAGTAAAAATCTGAAACATTTATGGCAATACTTTATTAGTTTCTTTTCTTTCACTTTTTAAATTATTTTGCTGAAAGTGTATAAATGTTCAAAAAATAATCATTCTTAGTTGCACACTGTCATATGAGATCAAGTATGTGTCAGTTTTTACATTATAGATATTTTCTACTATAAAGAAACAGAACAAAAATAAAGAATGTTTATTTGAGTAATAAAAAATGTTATATGGGAAAACCTGTATGTTGGTTTCACTATACCAATGTTAAAAATAATATCATGTCAGATCTCATGCAAGAATTTAGTATACCTTATATGTTCATATAAATTACCTGTCTGGATCTCTTCTTAACAGTAGAGTACTCTTTAGTAGCCTTAATAGTTTGGGGTGCAATTCCATATTCCCCAACATCCTCATCATCCATAAAGTCTTCTGGCTTTTGCACCATCTTATTGGCTTTTTCAGACCTAGTACTCTTAAATTCACTTGGAGTCCATCCTTCCAATGATCCAACTGTGTTATAAAAACCAGCTGAAAAACCCCCAGTAAAAGCTCCATGGAACCTTCGCCTTCCATGTGAATCTGTGGCAATTTGATCTTCTACAGATATGGGTTTTCTTTTGGGAAAAGCGTCTAAAAGCAAAGTACATTAAGATGTATTTATGATTTTATATATTTTAATTTACCTTCGTCATATGGTTCCAAGGGTGTGCCAAAAAATATTAAATCATCCTCTTCGTCTGACATTTCAAAAAAAGACTTGTAAAATTGCAAGTTTTATTAATTTCTCTTCTTTTGAAAATATAGATATTTTAAAATATAACCTAAATCAAGGATTTGTTGACAGATACGTCTTCCATCTTCTTCCTCTTCTTTCACGTTGTACCAATTTCCAACTGTATCTTGATACCATTGGTGAAATGATAAACTCACCCACATCCTCTTTCTCTCAAACATAGATGACGTCACTATGTGACAACTGTTGACCGTTCAGCTACTTATCACCCGTCGTCATGTAAGTAGGAGCGTCCGATTTGATTGTTGCATTCCTTCAATTGTTGGGCATGAAGCAAATCAATGGCCGGTTGATTTTCTGTTCATTTTTCTATTCGCTCAATAAAAAGACAAACGGTCTGAGTGGTATTTTGGGTCACTTTATAGTCTTTCTACTAATTCTTTTAATTATTTAGACGTAAAATGGCTCACTTGCTATTGATGTCAATTGTTTTTTTGCAGAATTTATAGAGTTGTATAGAATATTGAGTGTTTGTGGAAAATAAAGAGTAAAATTTATAAAACAGATAAAAAAATCTGCTTACGATATTTTAATTGAAAAATTGAATGAAGTGGACTTAGCAGCTTATAAAGAAATTGTTCGAAAGAATGAGTTTCTATGGGGCCTTAAGAAAGAAATTCCGATTATTAACTATATATATATATATATATATATATATATATATATATATATATATATATATATATATATTATATTTACATATAATATATTAAATTTAAAGAAATACCGTTTAATTATACTATTATTGTATTTTTAGGAGATTGAGTTGTAGTCACGGCATGACGTCAAGTGGCACAACAATCAAATTCGGATGGTGAAGTGAGCTTATCTTCACAATAATAATCTATTATATATGTCATTTCTCAAGTCAACACTAGTCTAGTAATGTCAATTTAACACTGTCAAAGTGTCAACAGTCATATAGTCACATTACATATTTTTTACATTTAATTTATTGATTTATAAAATCACATACAAATTAATCGTAACTGAAAGATGAATTCCTTATTTCGTCCCAGTATTTTGAAATCATTCGCAACTGTCACCAAAAGAGCAGCAAGTACTACTCCGAGAAGATTGGCATCATTCAAAGTACAAGACGACAAAGATTTTTTGGAAAAAGTCGAAAACAGCAAAGATCCCGTAATTGTGGATTTTTTTGCAAAGTAAGTCGGCAACACCTATTACATGGTAACCTGTTCATTTATGTCATTTTCAGTTGGTGTGGCCCCTGCAAAGCATTGGAGCCGCGACTTGAGAATGTCATTGCTCAACGGAAAGGTGAAATTCAAGTAGCTAAAGTTGATATTGACGATATGGGAGATATTGCCGCAAAATATGAGGTTCGGTAGTTTACAATATACTCATTTTAGTAACTAATACAATCTCATATATTTTGTAGGTTAGCACAATTCCAGCTTTAGTTGTATTTGAAAATGGAAAAGTGAAAGAGAGACTAGTTGGTTTACAAGATGAAGATAAGTTGAATTTGTGGATTGACAAGATCCTCAAGAAATAAACATTGAGCTTTACATTGTAAATAATATTAAACTTTTTTCATATAATTAGTTATATTTATTGTTAACAATAAAAGTGATCTGTGAGATATATATTTAGCTTTTTATCAGTTTATTATTTCAGTATTTAAATGGTACAATACACTGACTGATCAAAGGTCAGGGTTCATTTGTATTTAAAACTTTTGTCAATATTTGCAAAGTTTGTTTTATATTAATCAAACAAGTAAAAATTAAATATTTTTTCTGTCAATTACTCCATCTGAAGTGATATCTATATGCTACCAGTTAGGAATAAATATTTGCTTAATGGTATCAAAATAATTGACAGGGAAACAAAATGTTCTCTTTAATCTTGCAGGCAATAAAAAATGCTTTAACAAATAGACATTGAATTACAATATCCAAAAATACACATAAATTAGAAAAGTTGTGTATAGTTTAGCACACAAACATAAATTTCAATTTGGGTTTCAAACGAGGAACAAAGCTTTCTACTTAAATATTGAATTTTATTTCACTTTTCAAGCAACAAATACTTATCAATGATTTGATAGTTATCAGGCTTATTTTACCACTATGTACATAAATATGCAGACATAACAGTTCAGAACCTTTCTTTTCTTGTCAACCAATTTCCGGTTTTGTTTGGTAGCTATTATCAAACTATAGTTCAACAAAAAATTTGGAAATATTAGTTAAACAACATCTGTTAAACTCTGATCTCTAGAGGACACTGCTGTTCTTTGCTGACCAGAAACTCAATACTACCATCATATGCATACCAAGGGTACTTTGCCTTTTACTTAACAAAAGCCAGATATGCCCCTATCTACCAATATGGTCATTGGTCAACTCTGAATATTGATGAAAATGCTATTGGACTTTTCATATCTACATTGAGTTGCCTATTTTGTTCTTGTTCTATTAATTAAAACTCTAACCATTTGAAAAGCATTTTGAAAACAATTTCTTTATTAAAAAAAAACAATATAAAGTGTATACATAATTTAAAATTACAATATCAATGGTTATGTAATTGTGAATTTTCATGTAAGGCCTCTTCCCCAAAGAAAAGTGCTATAATTTGTACAAGATATAAATAAAATTATATATAACACAGATAAATAATACATTATTTATATATAAATAAAACAATACTGTTATTTGGATTTGAATCTTTATGAATGAGTTTTTAAAGTTGCAATTTTCTTTTTGGGAATATCTCCCTGTGAGTTACTGTTCCTTTCATCTGTGCTTACATTAAATTTATTTAAAGCATTTGCTAGCAATTTTTCTTCTACTTCCTTTGCTCCAGAATTCCTAATAGGAATATCAATGTCCAGGAGTTTCAGATCCAATAACTGTGCAATTTCTCTAGCTTTTTCAACATTTCTATTATACCTAGCCTGGGATGCTTGTAGTTCATTTTCTTTGGCTGCTAAAGCTTCTTGTAGGGTAACAACTTTCTGCCTATATTCTCTTATTAACGAACTGTGTGAAGTTGTTTCATTTTGCACTTTAAGTTCTTCAATTTGTGCCTCTAATTTCAAAATTGATTGGTTCTGGGCCCTATTTTTCTGCTGTAACTTCTCTATTTGACTTAAAGCATTATCAAGCTGTGCTTGTTTTGCATGAAGTTCTTGATTTGTTACCTTCAAGCTTCGATTTTCTCTTTCTAATGCCTTCAACCTTTCCTTAATATCACTAGTAGACAATTCTTGAGAGACAGCTGAACTTGTTTCCTTTTTGGGACTTAATTTCAGTTCCTCATTTTCATCTTTTAAAGAATCTCTTTCTAACATCAATCTCTCTTTTTCTCCTTGTACTGACATTAACTTTGCTTTGATTTTGTCAAGATTGAATTGGGCCTTATCAGCTTTTTGGGTTTCCTCATCAAGTTTGTGTTGCAATTCAACAATTTTCATCTTGTAAGTGTCACACTGAGTCTTCCAGCTGTTGCTTTTAGCCAGTTCATCTTCAAGTTCTAAATTTTTCTGCATATATTCCTCAGTTTTTTGTTCTAGTTTTTGCAGATTCTTTTTCATATCTTGATAATTCTCCAGTCTTTTTTTATATGAAGCTATTGCCAGTTCCAGATCTGCTACTTTCCCTACTGATTCTGTCAATGCATCAATTTCATCTTTTAATCTAGCTGTGTCTTGAGCTGCTAGTTGTAGTTCATTGATCTTTTCTTGGTATCCCAGAATTTCCTTTTCTTGTTCATACATTTTTGCTTTAAAATCATCACGAACAACTTCAGCTCTAAACAGCTCCTCTTTTAAAAGTTCAATTTGTTTTCTAGCAGCATCTTGTGGATTTTTTGCTTGTATACTAAGAAGTTCTTGGTTCTTTTTCATCAGTTCTTGTTTCTCATCTACAAGATTCTGCATTTGTTGTTCAAGATTTTGGATTTGTTCTGTAAGTGCTTCTTTTGCTTTGTTAGATGTTTCTAAATCACTCACAAGCTTCATTACTCTAGTATCACTATCAAAAATGAGAAGGCTAAGGCCAGATCTTCCTGGTCCAGTGGTTATATCTTCTAACTGCTGAATAGCTTGCATGATATTCTGTTGGATTGTCTCCTCCATTTCCATAATCATAGTGATATATTCTTGTTTTTTATCACAGTTTATTGCACAACCTAATATTAATCTTAACAGTTTGCCAAGTTCTATCAAATTGCTGGTTTCCCCTATTTTAACAACATCTGGGCGCCCCCCTTCCAAAACATTTAATGTTAATATATCTTGGTAATACTCAATAACAGCTTCTAAAAGTTTCTTAAGATTACTGATTCGCAGTCTCCAGTTGTTAACACTGACGTCTCGTTTTATCTTCGTCTCCAGTTTGCCAAAGTAATCTGGAGACATTTGTATTAGAGCTTCCACAATTCCAACACCATCACATATTTCAATGTAGTTTCTTGTTTTGGTTTTTACTATTTTTTGGAGCCACTTTACTAAACTTTTGGACATATCTTCGCTGGGCTCCATTGTAAATTCGATTCCTTCTTCTAATTGGAAGTTATATTGGGTAGAGAAAGTTCTTTTAATTAGATTAAAAACATACATTAAAAAAAGAAAAGTTTAATAGATGTCAAGATGACATGGAACAGCAATATTTATGTTTTTACCAGCACCACGTAGTGGTTGGTTTTGGAAAACA
This sequence comes from Octodonta nipae, assembly GCA_034190945.1. Lineage (NCBI taxonomy): Eukaryota > Metazoa > Arthropoda > Insecta > Coleoptera > Chrysomelidae > Octodonta > Octodonta nipae. The sequence goes on along the minus strand of CM067219.1, from coordinate 7,169,731 downwards.
TCCTTTTCGAATATATTTTAATATTCGTTTGAATACTGGGGGAGGGGTTTAGTTGAGATAGAGTTAAGTAGGTCTCTCAAAAATTTAATTTTACACTAAGAGAACTATAAAGATAAATACTTTTTAATTTGATTATGAATAAAAATATTTATTATTTTTTTGCAGACCAGCAACTTCAAACCAACCGTTGCGTGACGCAACCCATCACTTAGGGGTCGAACACACCTAAATTAAATTTTGAAAATTAACGTATTCCTAAAATGATAGTTTTTAACGAACTTATTTATATATGTATGTTGCAACGAACTAATACCTTAGCAGACCCTTAAAATACTTGGGCCAATTGTTCAAAAATTTACTTAAATTTACGAGGTATTAGTAACCACGGTAACCACAACCACTAATTTTACAACGAAAAATGAACGTTCGTATTTTTTAGAGGAGTCTACAAAATATGTTTAAACCTTTGACGAGGAAAGGGAGTGGACGCGTAATGCTGCCAGCAAGTGTGCCGTTTGGGCACCAATTACTTATAAATTAAATAATTCTATACTTTCCCGTAAAACTTAATTTATGGTTGTTCCTTTACACTTGTATGCCACACAATAAACTATGATAACAATGCAAGTATTGAATGCTCTTTCATTCAGAAATCACAAATGATTCATTTAACATATTAAGGAAATGAGCACCATTCCGCTTAAAAACCCACACTTTCATATAATTGCTCAAGATGTACATTACCTGTCCTCGCCCTTCCCTTGTCAATGGTTTAAATAAATGTTAAAATAACTAAATAGAATAAAGAAAACATTACATTTTGCGTATAACAAACATTTATTTTATCCGTTTTTGCACATATCAATAAATGGTAGTCCAAAAATGGCGCATTGTCAGCATATGAAAAATTACCTACGTTCCCTACTTCTTTGAATACACACTGCACAGATTAGTTGAACAGTAAAATCAGACAAATCTCAAACACTATAATGAACAATTCAACTCCAATTCGCAAAACAATTCAGTTAAAACAATTCAGAGCTCATCTTTGTCAACTAAAATTTCTTCACTCTCTTTTTCTTCCGACCTTAGTTCAAGGTCCTTTCCATCCCACTTTTCAACTTGTAATACATCAAGTATTTCTTGACTTTTCAAAAACCTTGTTTCGCTCTTACCATACGCAAGATCCCTGAGAAAATCGTATAATGGTTTTTCCGAAAACGCCCCTTTAAACACAGAGTATTTTAGCTTCTTAACATTAATGGCAACTAGTGCAGGATATCCAGACCCACCGATCTCCAGAGCACTTTCAAGGTGAGGCTGAGAACCACCTTCTGACCATGCCCAACCCCACATGTGCTGTTTGTACTTTTCTCCTAATTTTTCTAAAATTTTTAGATAACCTTTTCTGCAGTCTGACTGACAATCAAGTATATGTGGCAGTACTGCGAAAATACAGAGCGGTTTTTCTTCACACACGGGTTTGAAAGTGTCTTCGCCTACAATTTGGACTACTTCTGGATTCGGAATAAATCCCGGCATTTTCTCCAAGACCCACTGAATCAAAACGTCAGAATTATGTTCACGGTTGTAATCTATCGGTGATTTCATGACTTTGCTGAAGAATTTGATGCTTGGATATTTTAATACATTGTATCTTCTAGCGGTTTCTTTGTGGGTGGTGGAGTCTAACACTCCAAGTTTGATTTTGCCTTCAAGAGCTGCAGCAATGTTGACCCAAAGGGGGGCGAAATCTTTGCAATGCTTACACCACAAGGAATAAAAATTGACCAACCAAAGGTTATCAGATTCCAGTACAGTGCTGTTAAAATTAGAGTTGGTTAGTTCAACGATGTTGGTGCTGTTGACGAAAAGATTTTCCTTGTCGGACTTTTCTGAAAATTCTAATTCACCTGCGATGAACCTATTCACTTTTTCTTTTGCTGTTTTCAACGCAATTTCTGCCATTTCTTTAGAGTTGCGTTTGCCATCGTATTCAGTTGGATATTCTTTGTTTGTTCCAAATATGTATATGGTGGGGTAACCTTTGACTTTATATTTATTAGCAAGGTCCTTAAATTGGTCTGCATTCACTGCGCCTACTTTAATAATACCTTTCAAGGCATCGGCAAGCTTCGTATATTCAGGTATCAAATTTTTGCAGTGTCCACACCATGGAGCAAAGAATTCTACTATCCAGATTTCCTCACCTTGAATGACGAGTTTTTCGAAAGTTGCAGGTGTTAGATCTACCACGTTTCCACTATTGGGGTAGAAAGCAGCACAATGTAGTATCAAAAGGGAGAAGATAGTTAGCTCTTTCATCTCAAAATTAATTTTTTTTCACTTTTTCTCAGTTATCAACGTTATTTTTTGACAGCTGCAATAGACTTTTAAAAGCTTTTCAAACATATGTTGTTTTGCATTTAGCCTACTCAGTTATAACGTAATAGCAATAGTTCCGGATATAATGACATTTTTTGTGCGATTTTCCCGATTATAACTTTAATAGGGCTTCTTCTCTAGGTGTGATCTCTTCTAAAGGTACCAATAACTTAATGGAACTGCTCTTCTTACTTTTGCTATTAAAAAGCTTCCAGTTTTCAGTCCTGCAGAAAATATTGAGAAAAAAGTTTTTCATCCTGATTTTGGGACTCAGTTTAAGGTTTCTGCTTCTACTACACAGACCCTGCCTCATTTTAGG